>CM053031.1:115953310-116553310 GCA_028564925.1 Lithobates sylvaticus
AAAAGCCACAAAAGAATTATCCCTAACCATCAATTATGCCTAAATTTTCCTTCCATCAGTGTGTTTCCTGGAGATGGGGATGTGATCAGGGGAGGGATAAGATATCAGACCTGATTGGGATTAAGCAGATAGCTTTTACAGCTAATGATGCCAAACCAGTCAGCATGGAAATCCTGAACATTTCACAATCTGTCCTTAGCAATTCAATATATGCCTTATCGTAACGACAATATTTTATTTTGTCTTTATTTATCCCAACAGCATGTCAGTATGGCAAAAAGTGAAAATGTGTTGTACGTACTACGTCAAAACTAGTGAGCGCTGATATTTTCAGAACTAGGACACTGTACAACTATATCAGCCGATCAAAATGCACTGACTATTTGCTAAATTGGATCTCTTTTCAAAGGTTTACATAAAGTTGCAATAACAGCCTTACTTGGTTGAATAAAGGGAGTAAGAAGGTACTTACCATTCTTCACAAAATTGCTGCTCCATGCTGCCTTTAAAGCTTACTATAGTACGTGCCACATGAATACCTAGATGTAATCTTTTTTGAAAAGAAGGATCACAGTTTAGATTAGTCCACCTGCCCCTTTAATCACTTCAATATGGGGAACTTTCACCCCCTACCTGCCCAGGCCTATTTTCAGCTTTCAGTGCTGTCGCACTTTGAATGACAATTGCGCAGCCATGCAACACTTTACCCATATGAAATATTTAAAAAAAAATTTTGAGAAAGATAGAGCTTTCTTTTGGTGGTATTTAATCCCCACTGGGTTATTTATTTTTTGCTAAACAAATTTAGAAAATACCAAACATTTTCCGTTATAAAATTTTACAAACAAGTAGTTTCTTTTCTTCATTGATGTGCGCTAATGAGGCTGCATTGATGGGCACTAATAGGCTACATTGATGGGCAGTGATGAGGCTGCACTGCTGTGTTCTGATAGGGCTTCACTGATGGGCACTGATGAGGCTGCACTGATGTGCACTGATTAGGCTGCACTGATGGGCACTAATTAGGCTGCACTGATGGGCACTGCCGATAACTGGCAAGTCTGTTTACATGTGATCAACTGTGATTGGACACAGCTGATCACATGGTAAAGGGCCAGTGTGATTGGCCCTTTACTCCGATCTGTGATCGGCTGTGTCCTAAGGACACATCGGTCACAGGACGTGCCCAATGCGGGGGTTCTGGGAAGACATCCATGGTTGCCCTCCCAGAACTGGATGACCGCAATGGCTCCAAGGCATTTCTCAGGGCTAGTTAGCTAATGGTGGCAACAGTGAAACATTCCTGCACAATGTGTGACAGCTCAGTTGCTTCTAGTCTCCTCTGAAAGAGAATGTAGTAGAGTGACAACAGTATTGAAAATTGACCTGTGAAAATTAATTAACATTTAGGTAGAGTTTAGTGATTGGATTTATTTATACTTGAACCTTTTCGCTGCCTGGCCCTGCACTTTTAAACTCAGATGGCCAGACCTTTTTGCAATTCTTCAATTGTTTATTTATTTTTCCTACAGCTTTCAGGTTTGTGAAAGACCCTATATAAAGACCATATATTTTCTGAAAGCATAGGATCAGTAGAATAAAAGGAAGGTGCTACTGTTTTTTTAGGCCCTGTAATATTTGTACAAATGTTTATCAAATCAATATTTTCACTACAAATACACTAAAATCATTATTGGTGGATATATACATGGCAAAATTTACAAGATTCCTGCTAAATACTAGACATGTGCACACTGAAATATTTAGTTTCGGAATTTCGTTTTCGTCCAAAAAATAAATTTAGTTAGTTACTCCCGAAATTCGTTTTTATTTATTTTGTTTCGTTAAAAAATGCATTAGTCGGAAAAGCCAAAATAATTAAGGTCGAATCTGTCATTTAAGGCTTATGGTGTCTGTCGAATGTTCTAAGAAGATTCGACGGAGCAGCTAAACTGTACAACGCCGCAATCGTACATTTCTGGTCGAATGTTCCGCCTACAAGCTATAGTAGAATTCTAATGTTGTATGACACTAGTAATAATTATATTTATTAAATATTATTACTAGTCAACCAACATTAGAATTCTTCTATAGCCTGAGCATTTGACCATAAATGTCCGCTTGCAGTGACTGTTTCGTCGAATCTTCATGTCGAATCTTTTCTCTCTATGTCGAATAATCTTGGACTAATAGAGTTAGGTTAGGAACATTTGACCTTTTTTTGCTATTGTCTCTTTAATGTCAAATCTTTTCTATCTATATTGAATCTTTTCTCTCTATGTCAAACCTTTTCTCTCTATGTCAAATCTTTTCTCTCTATGTCAAATCTTTTCTCTCTATGTAGAATAATCTTGAACTAATAGAGCTAAGGTTAGGCACATTCGACCACAGGTTCGATGGACACAGATCGCTATTGTCAGCGTCATGTCAAATCTCCTATCTATGTTGAAATGTTGCAACGAAAACTAAAATAAAGCATTTGTTTATGTCGGATCTTTCGGTTTTCGGATTCTGCACGTTCGTTATCGTTTGTTAAAACGATAACAAAAATACCCAAAATTCGCATGAAAATGCATTCGGACGAAAACGAATGCACAAGTCTACTAAATTCCTACTAAATATAAAAGTGTAATAAATAAAAAATATTTGGAAATTTTAAATTGCCCCTTTTTGTGAAATGGTGAAACTGAAGGCATGCAAAACTGTAAATAAAAACAATTTACTCTAAAAATCAGGAGGTTACCATTTTTAACATACAGCTTTCAGAGTTCGTAAAAGACCCCCCCAAACCATATATTTTATGAATGCACATGACATATAGAATAACAAAATGTGCTACTGATTTTTTTTATGCCCCACAATAGCTGTGCAAATGTTCATCAAATTGCTATTTTCATTAAAAGACACTAAAATCATTATTAGAGGATATATACCGTATATACTCGAGTATAGGCCGACCCGAATATAAGCCGAGGCACCTAATTTTACCAAACAACTGGGAAAACTTATTGACTCGAGTATAAGCCTAGGGTGAGAAATGCGCAGCTACTGTAAGTGGAAAAGAGGGTCAACGATGCCCATTTGCAGCCTCACTGTGCCCATGCAGATGGACACAGTTGACCGATTTGGGGCCCTGTATCTCAGGGTCACTTAGTGCTAGGAACCCCATCTTTAGATATGTTGTAGTGCTAATTCCACTGGGTTGGAATACAACATTTGGGGTTCCTAGCACCAAGTGTCCCCGAGATATGGGGCCCCAAATTCGGGTCAGAAAATCTCAAGCACTTTTCTGCATAAGAGAATGACATTTTCTGAACCGACTTTGGGGCCCTGTATCTCGGGGCCACTTAGTGCTAGGAACCCCATCTTTGGATATGTTGTAGTGCTAGTTCAACTAGGTTTGAATGCCAAATTTGGGGTTCCTAGCTCCAAGTGTCCCCGAGATATGGGGCCCCAAATTCGGGTCAGAAAATGTCAAGCACTTTTCTGCAGCAGAAAATGACATTTTCCGAACCGACTTTGGGGCCCTGTATCTCGGGGCCACTTAGGGCTAGGAACCCCATATTTGGATATGTAATAGTGCTAGGTCCACTGGGTCGGCACACAAATTTGGGACTCCTGGACCCAAGTGGCCCCGAGATACGGGGCCCCAAAGTCGGGTCGGAATTTTTTTTTTTTTGCTGCAGAAAAGTGCTTGACTCGAGTATAAGCCGAGGGGGGCACTTTCAGCACAAAAAAATGTGCTGAAAAACTCGGCTTATACTCGAGTATATACGGTACATGGCAAAATTTACAAAATTCCTGCTAATTTCCTACTAAATAAAAAAGCTAAAAGGATATTCAGTTAATAAATAACAAATATTCGTAGATTTTAAATTGCCTTTTTTGTGTGAAAGCGGAAGGTACGCAAAACTGTAAATAAAAACAACTTGCTGAAATAGTGAGGCTTGGTGCACACATTGCAAATCCATAGGACGATGGTCAGCTGACCCCTTCTGTATGTATGCTGATTCGCTATTCATAGCGAGGCATGAGTGGCACGTGCTGCAGCCATTTTGAGAACCAGGAAGTGACTGCATTTTTGCATGACCAATTACCCACAGGCTTGTAGCTTGTTATTGAGGTTCTATGCCTATATAAATGCAATGACCACGGCATGTCTACACCCCAGATGATTTCTCTTTAGACTAAATACGTCAGACCGAGCCTGCTGATGCCATTGCGTTAACCTTCAGTCTTTTTACAAGCACTTTTTTATCTACTCAAATGTCAGAGTTCCTCAAATTTTAAATAAATGTCCTTGTTATGTAGATTCACACTATGTGGAATTTTTATTTCATTTATGGTTGCATCCTAGGATTTTATCTACCTACCTCTGAGTTTCCCTCCTTGCTGTGAATTCCCTGAGGGACAGTGTGAATATCATCTGCCTGTGTCAACATCCCCAGACATGGATGCCCCTGTGTACTGGTGCGTTGTCACCACAAGTCTTGACGACTCATTTGGCGTGTGCCTTGTTGAGTCCATTAGCTCTGGTAAGCCTCTCTTATGTTGGTGGTAGCTTCTCCCATTATATTCTCTTCACATTTATTTTCTTATTGAAGTCTGGAAGTTGATATTTGTCTACCTGGATCAACATCACATTATAGTCCTTTATCCTTGGATTATTTTCACTTATACACTATCACAGTGTGGACTTTATTTTATATACTCATTGATGTTTTCACATGTCTATTGTTTAGAGTGTTTAACATTAATCTTTTGTCTACACTGGGGGCACGGACAGAAGGTGGGATAAAGAACAACAGGATGAATTTGTTTTTTTGCAGAATACAGAAAATGAATCCCATAGTGACTGAGTATAATCAGCATGTAATACGGAATTTTTGATAGTTTTTAATGATGTGGGTTTAATGGCACTTTAAATCGGATTTTTACTGCCTCTGAGCACCAAAACACTATTTAATTCATTTTTAATTTACAAAGCAAACCTCCCATCCATCCATGCTTTATTTTGTTGAGAAATCACTTTGAAAAACAACCCCCTAGCATTTCTGGCCATGGCCATCTTGAGTAAGGGAAAATGATTCATAGTAGCATTTACTTCCTGGAATCCATCTGCCCTTAGCTCAAGCATGCCTTCACGGGAGTGTACTTACTTGATAAAACCCCTCCTCATCTCCTCCCCTCCTGAGGATGTATGGCATCATTTGCCTAGGCAAGAAACCATATTTTTCGCTCCAAAAGACGCACCTGACCATATGACGCACCTAGGTTTTAGAGGAGGAAAACAACAAAAAATATATATTCTGAACCAAATGGTGTACTAAAATATTTACCAGTGCCCATGAAATGCAGCCTGACCTGTGTCAAAGAAGTTCAGCCTGACTATTGCCATTATAGCAGCCTGACCATTGCCATGATTGCAGCCTGACTATTGCCATGAATGCAGCCTGACTATTGCCATGAATGCTGCCTGACTATTGCCATGAATGCTGCCTGACCTGTGCCATCGCTCAGGCTGCTCTGTCTTCAGCAGGTGTCAGGTCCAGCCGAGAGATCGCCCGGCGCTCACGGGGGCCTGGGATGTCTCTCCTCCACTCTCCTGCCTCTCTTCCGTACTAGCATGGGGACAGCGGCAGGGGGGGCGGTTCCGGTGGCGGGGGGCAGTTCCGGCAGCTGCAGGGGGCAGTGCATGTCGTATATTCGCACCATAAGACGCAGAGACATTTCCCCCATAATTTTTGGGGGGGAAAAGTGTGTCTTATGGTCCGAAAAAATGTTTAAAACCAGTAAATATGACATACTTTCCTATCTACAGTGGAACCTCGGATTACGAGCATAATTCGTTCCAGGGGTATGCTCGTAATCCAAAGTACTCGCATATCAAAGTTCCGCATTGACTTCCATGGGATGCAATACCGCATGCGGCCAGAGGCGGAGGGGTGCCGGAGAATCTCGGAAATGGTCGAAAAGGCTCAAGCACACTTCGACTGACCTCAGAAGACTCCGTTCCCGAAGTTTGCCGAGGGCAGCCGAATTCTGCTCATTTTGCGAGACAACACTCGCAAACCGAGTTAGGATTTTTAGAAATACAGTGCTTCTTTTGTGAAATGCGCGTTAACCACGTTACTCGAAAACCGAGTTTCCACTGTATTTACTAATGCTAACAGCATGAGGATTAAAAATAATTAATGTTAATTGGGAAAGGGAAGTTCCACTTTAACACTCAACCAGATTTGTCAGTATGATAGCCCTAGGGATTGTTGACCTAACAGAGCTATAGAGCAAATAAAGGTTTTTTTTTTTTAAAAATAAAAGGAAAAAGTGATAATTATTGTTAATTGCTTTTCCTTTGTTTTCAGATTGTTCCTGATTAAGTTTGTATCTTTTATTCCCCAAAATGGTTGCATAAATTACATTTTCTATGCAATCATACAAGGATGAACTGATGTTTTCTCCAGATCCACATGTGCTGTGTTCAGTTCTGCTGAATAGTAAAAACATCACAGAAGTTCACTGCAGGCAGACAGGTCAGTAGAGGGCAAATGCCAATTGTAATGTGTTTTTGTATTAAAGCTTCATTTGCACAGCAAGCACATATACAACGTGATGATATCTTTGGCCTTTTAACCCACACAAACCATTCACTTGCGAAAGTAGATAATACATATATATCTGGTAGATAAGGATCTCTTATAAATGTGTGTGCAGTGGTAAATACAACCAAAAATGTACTGTAAACAATCTTATCCGTGCATAATACATTTCAATTTTCTTCTATTTTATACTATTTTAAAGTTCTCTACATAGAATATTTTATTGAATGTATCAATTTAATCACATCTACTCTTCTAAATAATGTGTCAAAATGGTTTGCCTTTTTCAAAAAGACATGATTTGCAGCTCAATTAAAAGTGACATGTGTCAGACTTTACTTCAGATACATACTCTATAATTTCCTGGAATGTAGGCGTGTAGATGTTATTTGGGATTTTTTTTTTCTTTTTATATGATTTTCAGTGTATATACACAGTTTTACTAATCTACACTATATACCAGCTCTTTATTAATGTATCTTACACCTATCGCTGAAATAAAGAAGATTACACTCCTTCCAATAATTTTATTGTCGGATCATCAAAAATGAGAGATGTTTTGCTTTGTATTACATGTTTTGGGAGGGCAAAGGGTTAAATGGTTCAGAGTGCAAGCGATATAGGATGTGACCCACCGGTCAAGAAAAGGTTTATATTGTTAACAATAAATGTCATTTTGTAAGTAATGACTGCAGATTCAGTAACGGAATATCTGCTGAAATTGGATAGGTTTCTTGATGAAAAAGCACATTGGATTTACAGGAATCTGAAGGTTATGTCTTAAGTCTCCTACAGTATACAGTGGACTAACTCTTTTTTTTTTCCTATTAAAAGGTCTTTTCTTAGCTTCTTTATCTTCATTTACTTACGCATATTGGGCTATAACTTCATTAGATAATGTTCCCTTGGAAGAAAATATGTAGCTTATTTTTTCACAGACAATATGAATCAGAGATAGAATTCACATTGAAGCAAACCAATGAGTTGCCCATACTTAATTCTTGGTGGCTTTTGACAGGCTTCTTCATGCTACTGTATGTGCCCTGTTCAATCAATTAAGGGAGTGGTGTGATCTCATATACAAGCCCATTTGGAGATACCATCCTTAAAGGGGTTGTAAAGGTTCGTTTTTTATTTTCTAAATAGATTCCTTTAACCACTTGCTTACTGGGCACTTAAACACCCTTCCTGCCCAGACCAATTTTCAGCTTTCAGTGCTCTCGCACTTTCAGTGACAATTGCGCGGTCATGCAATGCTGTAACCAAATGAATTTTTTATCATTTTGTTCGCACAAATAGAGCTTTAGTTTGGTGGTATTTATTCGCGACTCCGTTTTTTATTTTTTTTTGCGATATAAGCGAAAACATAGCGGAAATTTTGAAAAAAAACAATATTTTCTCCTTTCTTTTTTAAAAGAAATAAATAATAAAATCAAATTTTGTCATAAATTTAAGCCAAAATGTATTCTGCTACATGTTTTTTGTAAAAAAAAATTCCGTTAAGTGTATAATAATTGGTTCGCATGATCACGGACATATGTACGCAAATGATCATGTAAAAGGGGTGTGCAGGTGATCACGGACATGTGTGTGCAGATAATCATTGGCACATGTTATTTTACTGGGACATATGTGAGGGACATGTGTTTTTATTATTTGGGGACATGTGTGTTTTGGGGACATGTGTGTTTTGGGGACATGTGTGTTTTACTGTGGGGACATGTGTGTTTTACTGTGGGGACACTACCCTGGTGATCAGCGAGTAAAAAGCTGTAAAAAAACAGCTAATACTCACTGATCACCAGCCGGCTGCAGCGATCCGCTCTCCTCTCCTCACCGACGACTTCCGTGTGAGGAGAGGAGGGCCGATTGCCTAGCAACCGGCTGTTTGTTTACATCACATGACGGCTGTGATTCGACACGGCCGTCATGTGATCAGGAGGGCCAATCACCGAGCCCTCCTGCCGATCCGAGATGCGCCGTGTCCGGGTGACACGGCCGCATCAGGATTGCGCCGCTGCGCGGGCACACGCAAGCGCGATCCCTGTACTTCTGAAGGACGTTCAGGAAAGTCCATTCAGAAGTAGACGGCTCCCACCCGGCCGTATATATGTACATTGGCCAGGTGGGAAGTGGTTAAGCTAGTGCATTGTTGGTTCACTTACCTTTTCCTTTGATTTCCCTTCTAAATTTTTTTTTCTTTGTCTGGATTTCTCACTTCCTGTTTCTCCTCAGTAAACTTTACACCATCATCTGAGCGCTGTTTAGTCAGCCAGAACAGCTTACTGAGGAGGAACAGGAAGTGAGAAATTCAGACAAAGAAAACAAAGAAAAAAAACATTTAGAAGGGAAATCGAAAGGAAAAGGTAAGTAAACCAACAATGCACTAGCTTAAAGAAACCTATTTAGAAAATAAAAAACAAACCTTTACAACCCCTTTAATAAAGTACCATACATTGATTTCTCCATATATATAAAGAGGGTTTAAATATGTCTCCAATGGTATAATACATAAAGCATAAACATCATTTAAAAGTAAGTATACATCTTTAATGGTACAAATTAAAAAACACATATATTTGTGTATAAAACCATTTCAAGCCAAAATAGATTTTACAGGGACTTGTGTTGTAGGGTCCCTAAAGACCGTTGGGTATAGGTCAGCGCATTTCGTGGAATACCACGCTTCCTCAGGACCTCCGATCACTTGATAAGATCATCACTATAATGTTATCAAAAAACAGATATATAAGTACATTAAAACTTTCAACTTACAGAAAATAAATATGCATACAATCAACTGATGCCATCCTCTAATCAATCATAATAAGGCTTCCTAACCCCCACATTGAAGAAGGGAAAGAAAAAAAAAACACCAAAATGCATTTTGGTACATCCACCACAAGACATATACTATTTCCCTACCTTTCTATACACTATATTATCAAATGCCTGCCTTTACACTCACATGAACTTTAATGGCATCCCAGTCTTAGTCCGTAGGGTTCAATATTGAGTTGGCCCACCCTTTGCAGCTATAACAGCTTTAACTCTTCCGAGAAGGCTGTCCACAAGGTTTAAGAGTGTCTATGTGAATGCTTGACCATTATTCCAGAAGCACATTTGTGAGGTCAGACACTAATGTGGACGAGAAGGCCATTCTAATTCATCCCAAAGGTGTTCTATCAGGTTGAGGTCAGGACTCTGTGCAGGCCAGTCAAGTTTCTCCACCCCAAACTCGCTAATCCATGTCTTTATGGCCCTTGCTTTGTGCACTGGTCCAAATCATTTGGTGGAGGGGGGATTATGGTGTGGGGTTGTTTTTCAGGGGTTGGGTTTGGGCTTGGCCTCTTAGTTCCAGTGACGGGAACTCTTAAAAGAGAAGTATGTTTTTTTTTGCTGCAGGTGTGCGACTTCAAATTCATGCAATTTTTTCTGTGATTTTGCCGCAGTTAGCGGGCGCGATTATTGCAGCGATTTTGCTGCAATTTTAAGGAATGCCTGTGTAAGTGGCATCAAAATCGGACCAAAGTAGTGCAGGGACTACTTTGAAGTCGGAACGACTTGAAGTCGTAGTAATATGAATGGCTGTCATTGGAAATCATGGGGAACTACTTTATGCTACTTTGCAGTCCCAAATCGTGGGACAAGTCCTATAAGTGTGAAAGGGGCCTAAAGCTTGCCGCCTTAACCTCCGTGACATCTCCAGAATTCGCCACTTCCTGACTAACGACACCACAAAGCAACTTATTGACTCCTTGATTATTTCCCGTCTCGACTAATGCAACTCTCTCCTTAATGGCCTACCCTTACACAGGCTATCCCCCCTTCAGTCTATTATGAATGCTGCTGCTAGACTCATACACCTCACTAACCGATCCGTGACTGCTCCCCCTCTCTGCCAACCCCTTCACTGGCTTCCACTACCCCACCGTATAAAATTTAAAATACTAACCACAACATACAAGGCCATCCACAACATCGCCCCAGCTACATCACCAACATCAACTGCAGATATCGCCCAAATCGTCTCCTCCCAGGCCCTTCTGCTCTCTAGCTCCCTTGTTACCTCCTCCCATGCTCACCAAGAGGACTTCACTAGAGCCTCTCCCATCCTCTGGAACCCCCTGCCCCGGTATGTTCAATTAGCCCCTACCCTGTCCACCTTTAGGAGATCCCTAAAAACTAATTTATTCAGGGAAGCCTATCCCACACCCACCTAAGAACTGTACCCAAGCCATCCCCATCAAATCATCCACCGCAGCTATTACCTTTTGTACCACCTTCCCCCTCCCTTTAGAATGTAAGCTTCATGAGCAGGGCCCTCCTGTCCCTTCAGTATTGTAATTGTGCTGTCCCCCCTCTATATTTGTAAAGCACTGCACAAACTGTTGGCGCTATATAAATTGTGTATAAAAACAATAATATAAATATCTATATATATATATATATATATATATATATACATATATATATAGATATATATGTATATATATATCTATATATATATATATATGTATGGGGCTTACCTAAGATAAAAATCCCCCATAGGGCAAGGATGGAAATACCATCTAGGGAGCTGTAGGTAGCTGGAATTATTTAAGCATTTAATAAGAGCTCCAACATGTATAAAGTCATGGTATGACCATTCAGGGCTGAAAATAAAATCCAAATACACTACAATTAGGAATGAGGTCTGCTCACCAAGTATGAAATCTCCACACTTTCCTCCAAGATTGCGTCCAAACATGTGGTCTAACTGGCCTCTATTTATATCCCCCCAGAGACCACCCACACCTCTCAGGGGAAACCCAAGGGGTATCCAATGCTCGGGTGGTGTTGGCGGACTCCTCTTTCCACTCCTTCCTAATTAAAGAGGGGGCAGATACATCCCAGAGGGAACTTTCCCCAGACCATATGGCCACACACTCCCCACCACCACAAGGACAGCGGACCAAACCCGGAAGTGATGCAGCCATCACAGATAAGAAACCGGATGTGACGCGATTTGTGACGAAACTGAGTTTTATAGAACATTTGTTTAGTTCACTACATGAAAGTAAGGTTAATAATATAACTTAGATTACAAAATCTTCAGTTTTACTCAAATTAGTTGATGCAAAAATAAATACACCTCACAAAAAAAACTACTACATCTAGTATTTTGTATGACCTGCATGATTTGTAAGGACAGCACCAAGTCTGCTAGGCATGGAATGAAAAAGTTGACGACATATTGCAACATCTATCTTTTTCCATTCTTCAAGAAAGACCTCTTTTAGAGCCTGGATGCTGAATGGAGAGTGATGCTCAACTTGTCTCTTCAGAATTTCCCATAGGTGTTCGATTGGGTTCAGATCAGGAGACATACTTGGCCACTGAATCACTTTCACCCTGTTCTTCTTCAGAAATGCAACAGTGGCCTTAGATGTGTGTATTGCATCATTGTGGAAAAGTGCACAACAGCCCAGGGTACGAAGTGATGGTGGCATGGTCTCTTTCAATATAGAGCAGAACATCTGTGAATTCATGATACCATCAATGAAATGCAGCTCTCCGACACCAGCAGCACTTATGCAGCACCACAGAAGGACACTGCCACCACCATGTTTCACTGTAGGCACCATGCATTTTTATTGTACTCCTCACCTTTGCAACGCCATACAGTTTTGAAGCCATCAGTTCCAGAAACATTTATCTTGGTCCTGTTACTCCAGAGCACAAAGTCCTAGTAGTCTTATTCTTTTTCAGCATGGGCCCTGGGAAATTCTAGGCAGGCTTTTTGTACATGGGCTTTAGGAGAGGCTTCCTTATTGACAAAACCCATGCACGTCATTCCTCTGCAGTGTACGCTGTATTGTGTCACAGGAAACAATCACCCCAATTTGGCTTTCTACTTCTTTAGCTAACTCCAGTGAACTTGCATGGAGATTTTCTTCCACCCTTCTCATCAGAAGACGCTCCTGTCGAGGTGTTAACTTCCGTGAACAGCCTTGACGTCTCTGTGAGATGGTTACAGTTCCATCCTTGTTAAATTTTTGTATCACTTTTGCTACAGTATTCTGAATGAAAATAAAGCTTCTTGTAGCCTTCCCCTTTCTTGTGTAAAGAATTTTTGTTTTTCTTGTGACATTTCTCTTTCATGTGGTGCCATTGCTGACAGCATGAAATGGGAAAGGGTTTTCTTTGTAAAAGCGTAACTCCACTTTTGTTGAGGAAAAAAATTCCCCTCTGGATGATCTATGTACATTGCAAGGATTTTAACAATCTTTGTTGCAAATTCCTACCTTTTGTTAGTCTGAAGATCACTGAAAATCACTGTTTGTTCCTCTGTGCTGAGTGGGTCTAATGGGAGTGGTTTCATAACTATCAGTCAGCTGTGCACATGCAGGGCCCTAATGAGGAAATCTGCTCTTCCTGCATCCCTTTAGATGTGTTCCTATTGAAAGTATCTCACCAAAAATTACATTTTTATTGCAGGTGATGAATGAAATATGACATATATCTTAGGCAGACTTCTGGGAAAATTGGTGAGTCAATCACACAAGCAGGAAATTATGTTTCTGGGGTGTGTCCAGTACACATTCTGTGTACAGAGCAACTCCAGGTAGCCATATTGCATTGCATTTTCTGAAAATTACAGCGCTGGAGATTGAGAAGGAAAGGTAATTTTTAATAACATTCAATTACAATATGGCAATTGTATATGCTATATTATTTTTTCTTTATTTGCTATTATTTGCCATGAAAGTGGAGTTACCCTTTAAGTAACACCCTTTTATAATCAACTATCTGCTGGATACCTTTTTAATGAATAATTAGACTCACCTGTAGCTGAATTCTTGTTAATTAGGATTTTTCTGTCTAAAATGTAGCTTTGCTCCTAAGACTTTCATTGGGGTGTATTCATTTTTGCAACATGGTCTTGAATTAATTTGTTAGCAAAAATACTTTTTTGTGTGTGCAAATTAGCAAATCTTGGTTGCAATCAATGGCCGGCATTTGTGGGAGTATTTTGTAGTAGAATGTCCCATAGAAAATGTTAAATCTCAAAGGAAAGTAAAGGTTTTCTAACAAATCTGTTCGGGTGTACTCTTTTATGCTGAGCATTGTACATATATATATATATTGTACATATATATATATATGCGCTTGAAGGGGTATTGAGGCATGTTTATAACCTATGACCAAATTGTACTTTCTTTTGAGTTTTTTTTTTGTGTTTTCTAACATGTCGGACAAGAAGGCTTGGCTTGCAGTCTCCACTATAATTCATCCCAAAGGTTTTCTAGCGGGTTGAGGTGCAGGCCAGTCAAGTTCCTCCACCCCAAACTTGCTCAGCCATGTCTTTATGGACCTTGTTTGTGCACTGGTCCAAATCATTTGGTGGAGGGGGGAGCACATTTTTGACAATTTCATGCTCCCAACTTTGTGGGAACAGTTTGGGGATGGCCGCTTCCTGTTCCAACATGACTGCGCACCAGTGCACAAAGCAAGGTCCATAAAGACATGTTCTCTCAAGTTCTCGTCCAACATCAGTGCCTGGCCTCACAAATGCGCTTCTGTAAGAATGGTCAAACATTCCCATAGATACACTGCTAAACCTTGTGGACAGCCTTCCCAGAAGAGTTGAAGCTGTTATAACTGCAAAGGGTGGGCCAACTCAATATTAAACCATACGGACTAAGACTGGGATGCCATTAAAGTTCATGTGAGTGTAAAGGCAGGCATCCCAATACTTTTGGTAATATAGTGTATATCAAGGTAGGAAATAGTATATGTCTTGTGGTGGATGTACCATAAATAATATAAGCAGATACTTATGTGTGTATGCATTTTGGTGGGGTTTTTTTTCTGTCCCTTATTCAATGTGGGGGTTAGGAAGCCTTACTATAATTGATTAGAGGATGGCATCAGTTGATTGTATGCAAATTTCTTTTATGTAAGTTGAAAGTTTTAATGTACTTGTATATATACATATATATATATATATATATATATATATATATATATATATATATATATATATATTATTTTTTATATATATATATATATATATATATATATATATATATTTTTTTTTTTTTTTATACCATTATAGCTATGATCTTAACAAGTGGAGATCGGAGGTCCTGAGGAAGCGTGGTATCCCACGAAATGCGTTGACCTATACCTAAAAGTCTCCAGGGACCCTACAACACAAGTCCCTGTAAAATCTATTTTGGCTTGAAATGGTTTTATACACAAATATATGTGTTTTTTTTAATTTGTACGATTAAACATGTATAATTACTTTTAAATTATGTTTATGCTTTATGTATTATACCATTGGAGACATATTTGTGCATGTAAAGACAGGTGTCCCAATACATTTGACAACATAGTGTATATAAAATTCCGTCAATTCATAAGATATTGTGCAAATTATATAAATAACTAAAGTTCATGAGCATATGTGCGCCAACAATTCTGGCTGCCTGAACTCCTGTGCATGTGTGGGAATGATATCATCTTGCAATGTCCAAATGAAACGGCCAAAGACCTGCACCGGGAAGAAGCCAGGGAGAAGATGCATGTGGGGGACCTTGCGGGTGTCTGACCATTTAAATAAAGGTAAGTATTGCAGACTTTACTTACACTTTAACCCCTTGAATACCAGGACATTTATAAAAGTACCTTGTTAAGACAAGGGGTTACCCTAGTCTGCTGTGAACAAAATCTAGCATCCCTCCTTATGCTTACTGGACCACTTGTCCATGGTATTGTAGTACCCAAATGATCGTACTTTTACCACTACTTATACGCTGCAGGTAGAGGCTGTACAATAGTTCTGTCAGCAGCATTTATGTTAAAAAAGGCCCACACTGCAGAGCTCTGTGGACTGACCTTGGGAATAGTAGTGGCCTGTACCTGTGGAGCCACCAGAAGGTGTAAGAAAGCTACTCCCTCAAGTGCTCTGTAAGTTGCCCCTGGACAACATTGTCAGTGACTGCTGGTCTGCTTTTCTCTCAGAACTTTCCTTTTTTCAATTGGTGGCACTCGTAGATGTATGCCACCTCATCATCCACACCTTTTTCACCACTGGAGCCCACTCACTTCACACTAAGCTTTGCATCTTGCATCTACCTGCTGATGTTCCCTGATTGCTGTGTGGCTGAACCCTCCTCTCCCTCTATGGTTGCGGGGATCTTCATCCTCAATAGCCTCAAAGAGGAATGCTTTCCCAAGACCAAGATCATTCTCCTGCAGCAATTCAATGATTGTGCAACCATAAAATTCCACTGACTCCTGCCAGTTTGAGGGGCAATATTGCGATTACCTGAATTAAAGGAGGAGAAGGCAGAGGGCACATTAGCAGCACCTGGAGACAACTGGCTGCAAGAGGATGAGGAAAGCTCCAGAGGTTGCTAGGGGTTCCTTCAGCATTGGGCAATTTCTGCCTCTCATAAGATAGGTTCTTGATGACACCATTGATCTTTTTAACTATCTGTAAGGAGGTAATTCTTCCCAATGACAACAAGTGTAAGGACCATTCTTTCCACTGACCATCACACCAATGTATCATGAGTTGTAGATTTCTAATTTTTAGCAGGGTTCCCTGAGACCGGAGAACTGTTTCAAGGGTTCCTCTGTGTTGAAAAGGTTGAGAAAGGCTGATCTAGCTGCTGCACATGCTGTAGCTATATAGCAAGTTCTACTCTGTGAAAATAAAAAGTAAACAAGCCCTGCCTCTAAATCATGTGGACCAACCACCATTTTGCTTTGCAGAATGTGCTTGTTCCCTACTACTTCTGTGTGTAGAACCCCCTGCCTCTCACTTTAGGCCTGGTGGACATTTTTTTGTGTCAGCAACAAATGCAAACCCCAGTAAAATATACCTATCCACGAAAAAAAAAATTAAATACTAAACCTCAACCAATATTTATTAGCCTAGTAAAAACAAAAATAAAAAAAAACGTAATAAACTTGAAATGAAAGAAAATTAAAAATACTTACTAAAACAACAAAAAAAAAATTGCAGTAGCATCTACACAGCAACTACAATAAACTGTTCCAATAGACATTGTTTACAATTGCTGCTGGGAAACAACCCTTTTATTGGGAGGGGTCTGGCACATACCTAGGACCTATTATTTGCCATTCTAACCCTGCTCACCACAGTTAAAAAGGCATTATGGAGCTTTTCAAATTCATTCTGATGTATTATAAAACAAATTAGTCCCTGATTGTATGTCATTGTGGATTTTTTTCCCTCTCTTTTATTCTGTTACCATTTGCTTAACCACTTCAATACTGGGCACTTTCCCCCCTTCCTGCACAAGCCAATTTTTAGCTTTCAGTGCTGTCGCTGTTTAAATGACAATTGTGCGGTTATGCTACGCTGTACCCAAACAAAACTTTTATCATTTTCTTCCCACAAATAGAGCTTTCTTTGATCACCTATTTGGTTTTTATTTTTTGCTAAACAAATTTAAAATAAAGAACATTTTGAAAAAAAAAAACGTTTTGCTTTGTTTCTGTTATAAAATTTTGTCACTGATGAGGCTGCACTACCGTGCACCGATAAGGTGGCACTGATGAGTACGGGTTAGGTGGCACCAATGATGAGGTGGCACTGATGGGCACTGATATGCAACACTGATGGGCACTGATAGGTGGCACTGATATGAGGCACTGATGGGAACTCATAGGTGGCACAGATGGGCACTGAAAGGCTGCACTGATAGGTACTTATGGGTGGCACTGATGGGCACTGATAGGCAACACTGATAGGTGGGCATATATGGGCACTGATAGGTGTCACTGATGGGCATGGATGGGCACGGTTAGGTGGCACTGATGGACACTGATGAGTGGCACTGATTGACACTGATAGATGGCATTGATTGGCATCACTTATTAGGAGGCACTGGCAGGTATTGCTAGTAGGCACTGATTGGCATCATGTGTGGACACACATTGGCATTAAAGGTGGGCACACATTGCCACCCATATCCGCCAGGGATGCCATCCCTGGTGGTCCTGGGTGGGCATTCAAGAGTCTGTCAGAGACTCTTTACCCAGATCGGAGTTGCGGTGTGTCAGACTGAAATGCTGCAACAATGATCACCACGAAGCACGCCCAGCAGCTTGTTATCCTGACCACGTCATATGGGTCCGGTCATGTGTGGACACACATTGGCATTATAGGTGGGCACACATTGCCACCCATGTCCGCCAGGAATGCCATCCCTGGTGGTCCTGGGTGGGCATTCAAGAGTCTGTCAGAGACTCTTTACCCAGATCGGAGTTGCGGTGTGTCAGACTGAAATGACCGTTTAAAAAAATATATAATTCATTTTTGCTATATGGCGGGCGGCAAGTGGTTAATAAGATAAAAAATTTCTGCATAAATTTGCCAGAACCACAAACCTCTCAGATGTGAACTTTATCCCTAATCAACATGGATATAATCTGTGGTACGTTAACATTCTAATTCTAAACAAATCTCAGGTTGGAAAAGACAGTACTGTTGAAAAAAGAAAGAACAGGAGGACATACAGTAGTATTCCACTTACTAGAATACAGTCATTTCAATAACACTAATGTAAAAAGTTTAAAATAAAATAAGGAACTGCAGATAAACTAGTGATATTACAAAGCATATTTGGTAATTGCATTAGGTAACAGAAGAAGTTCAATTTACATTCATTACACAGCAGGAACTAAAAGAGCAGAGGCCAGAGGTTTTTGTAGAAGGAAGTTCAGAAAGAATTCAACATTTTGATTTTCAGTGCATTGCAAATACTATTAGATAAAGTAATGTTTATTACAAAGATCAGTCAAAGTCATGCCTCAAAGAACAGCCATTAAAAATCCAAATGTGACAATTTGTATTTTGCACTCATCCGTCATGAATTTAAAATAATAGTTGAAATGTGCAGGCAAACTTTAAGGTGGTATTGAACTCAAAAAGAAAAATGTGTTGGATTTCAGCTTACCGATTCTTATGCTGCGTACACACGGTCAAAATTTCCAATGGAAACAGTCCGATGGGAGCTTTTCATCGGATTTTCCGTGTATGCCCATCGGTCTTTTTCTGTCGGAATTTCCGACGGACTTTGGATTGAGAACCTGTTCTTAATTTTTTCGACGGGAAACCTTTCTATCGGATTTTCCGATCGTGTGTATGCAATTCCGACACGCAAAATTCCGAAGCATGCTCGGAAACAATTTGACGCATGTTCGGAAGCATTAAACTTCACTTTTATAGTGCCGTTGAACGTGTTGTATGCCACTGTGTTATTGACCCTCGGAATTTGGTGTGACCGTGTGTAGGCAGACAGTTTGAGCGAAATTCCGACAGGAAAACCATCAGAGCTTTTTCCGACAAGAATTCCGACCGTGTGTACGCATAGATGTGGTGGCCACATTTCTTTTCGATTTCTTTTCCTTTATTTTCACCTGGTGATCCAGCCAGTATGCCTATTATTTTTCTGCAGTCATAATACAATTTTCCAGTGGGAGGGGTTCCTCCTTCCACCTAATTATATATGATGGATATAAAATATGCTACTTCACCGCAATTTCAAAACCGCAGATTGGTGCGATTTGCACCTCCGATTTCATTGCAGCTTGCGACTTCGTTTAACAGAAGTCTATGCAAGTTGCAATGAAATCGGAAAAAAGTAGGGCAGGAGCCTTTTTTAAAGTTGCTGCAACATTAGTCCCAGCAATTTGAACAGTTCTACTGTGGTAATGGGGTGCAACTTGTCATGCAATTTGGAACTTTCAAATTGCATTACAAATCGCACCAGTGTGAACGACGGCTAATGCCCTGTACACACAACCGGTTTTGCTGTCGGAATAAACTCTGAAGGTTTTTTCAACTGAATTCCGCTCAAGCTGTCTTGCATACACACGGTCACACCAAATTCTAACCGTCCAGAATGCGGTGATGTACAACACGTACGACGGGACTAGAAAATGGAAGTTCAATAGCCAGTAACCAATAGCTTCCGTCTCGTACTTGCTTCAGAGCATGCGTGATTTTTGGTGCGTCGGAACAGCATACAGACGAGCGGTTCCTCTGCTCGAAATTTTTTCCGTCTGAAAAATTTAGAACATGTTCTCTAAGTCCGTCTGAATTTTCGATGGAAAAAGTCAGATGGGGCACACACACGGTCAGAATATCCGATGAAATGCTCCCGACTTTTTCTGTCGGAATGTCCGACCGTGTTTACACGGCATTAGACTTGAAAATGCAATTACAAATAAAATCTCCATATTATCTTTCCCCCACCATAGTGAACAACAGTAAAATATTAGTATAGACTTCAGATACAGCCATTATACCCATTCTACTGCATACTGAATATTGACTCAACGTATTGTAAGTCATTATTGTCATATGTGACTTCCCTGAACACAGTGCTTATTTCTGAAACTCTACCATTGCTAACAGCAGGGATTCTATTCCACTAAAGTCTGTCACTTGCTAAAAATGAGCGGACGTGTTAATGCCACCTATTGTAAAATGTGTAAATGTCACACAGCATTACATAATTTTGGGGAACTGAAGCAACCTGACTCTGATGGCTCTCACTTTATATACAGTATCTCACAAAAGTGAGTACACCCCTCACATTTTTGTAAACATTTTATTATATCTTTTCATGCAACAACACTGAATAAATTACACTTTGCTACAATGTGAAGTAATGAGTGCGAAGCTTGTATAACAGTGTAAATTTGCTGTCCCCTTAAAATAACTCAACACACTCAACAAACCGCTGGCAACAAAAGTGAGTACACCCCTAAGTGAAAATGTCCAAATTGGGATAAATTAGCCAATTTTCCCAGTGTCATGTGACTCATTAGTGTTACAAGGTCTCAGGTGTGAATGTTGAGCAGGTGTGTTAAATTTGGTGTTATCCGAATTCTTGCTAGGGGTACAAGCCCTATACCACAACTCACAAACGAGAATCAAAATCCCGGGCTGCAGCTCTGGATTTTTCACACTGGGCAGGGGCACTCGCCAGGGATGCCCCTTATCTCCCCTCTTATTTGCCCTAGCCCTGGAACCCCTTGCCGCAGCTATTAAAAGACACCCTGATATCTCAGGTTACCAGATGGCTTCCTCCACATCACATCTATGTATGTATGCTGATGATGTTATGCTTTTTCTTTCCCAACCCCACATCTCCCTACCCAACCTATTTGACCTAATATGCCGGTTCGCCTCCATTTCTGGGCTTACAGTGAATATGTCAAAATCCACGGCACTCCCAATCAATATCCCCCCTGCTCAGTGTGAGACCCTCCAGAGCTCCTTCCCCCTGCAATGGTCTACCAACAAAATACCCTATTTAGGTGTCTATATCACACCGCATTGGTCCTCTATCTTTGCAGCGAATTACCCAGCATGTGTGTCCCGACTCCGTAATATGCTCAGACTATGGAGCACGTATCATATCTCGTTCTTTGGGAGAGTCACGGCAATCAAAATGACCCTCTTACCCAAGCTTCTTTTTCTTTTTAGAGCCCTACCAGTTCTCATCCCTAAAACGTTCATAGACAAATTACAGCAAGATATTCACAAATTTATCTGGCAGAACAAGAGGCTGAGATTCTCCAAACAGGTCCTTTTCAACCCGCAAACAAACGGTGGACTAGGTCTACCAAATCTCTGGCTCTATTACCTGGCTGCCCGCTTTTCCCAAATTGCACAATGGAATATCCCTAACTCTAAAGTACCCTGGGTAGATTTTGAAGCGCATTCCATTGCTCCCTACAGGCTCTCCACTATTCTGTGGTCCCCCTCCAAACTAGTCTATAAACTTATCTCCCTTAACTCTCTTGTTACCCATTCTCTAATCCTATGGTATCGATACAAGCACAAACTAGGCCTAGTGACCCCCGCACCCCGAGGTTCCTCCTTTTTAGGGGAACCCCTATTCAACTTAGCTTTTCATAGCCCTGAGGGTTTCTCCTGGTGGATAGCTAACTCTATGGTCACGCTAGCTGACCTACAATTCGGGAACACCTTTGCCTCATTTGACCTTCTACGCACACATAAACAGATTCCTTTAAGGGAACATTTCCGATATATGCAAATTAGGCACTTCTACATCTCTCACTTCGCTCTTACCCCTTCATCTCCCCCTTCTATGTTCGAACAAATTTGCCGTGACTCTCCCAGAGGAAAGGGTCTTATCTCCTCCCTTTACAAATCAGCATTAACTGCAATCTTTCCTGGGGTTATTCCCTATAAGCACAAGTGGGAGGCGGATTGTAACGAAATTTTTGACGCAGAGGACTGGGACACCATGCTAACCAATTTACGCAAAGCCTCTAAATCCTTGGCTGTTAGGGAAACAGCATACAAAGTATTAACCAGATGGTATTATACCACATCCAGACTTCATTCCATCTTTCCCGGGGCCTCTAATCTTTGCTTCAGAGGATGTCAGCTTCCAGGCACATTTATGCACATTTTTTGGGACTGCTCCCAACTTACCCACACTTGGAACTCAGTGAATGCTATAGCATCTGCTATAGCAGGTGCCCCGATACGATTCACCCCAGCCATGGGCCTCCTTGGAGCATCTATTCCTGGGGTGCCTCGTGTAGAGGAATGCCTCATCCACACTGCTTGCATAGCCACCCTATGGGCTATTGCCCTACATTGGAAAGCCCCTACTGTACCTACCGCCTCCATCCTCTATAGGATGGACGCCATTATGTTAATGGAGAGAATTCTTTGCACATTGAATGATAGGATGCATCTATTTGACCAAAGATGGTCGCCCTGGAAATCTTATAGACAAAACCTGTTACCACAACTATAAGTACTGTATTTGTTTTATCCTACTCTAGACCATGGTGCGCTGTCATACTACCTCACCCCTAAAACTTACGATAGATTACTATTTTTCCTACAGTAATCTTGTTGTGTACGACTATTTTTCTCGAATGCTTCACGATCTACTTTTGTGTTCTTGTTTTCCTTATTTTCTTTTTTATTTTTGTATGTCACTTGCATTGACATTAATATTTTGACCCTCAGACATGTATTATGCATAATACGAATTGTCAATTGTTTGTATTATTTTATTGTATTTTCAATAAAAAACGTTTGTATTAAAAAAAATTTGGTGTTATCGCTCTCACTCTTTCATACTGGTCACTGCAAGTTCAACATGGCACCTCATGGCAAAGAACTCTCTGAGGATCTGAAAAAAAGTATTGTTGCTCTACATAAAGATGGCCTAGGCTATAAGAAGATTGCCAAGACACTGAAACTGAGCTGCAGAACAGTGGCCAAGACCATACAGTGGTTTAACAGGACAGGTTCCACTCAGAACAGGCCTTGCCATACTTGACAAAAGTGCAGGTGCTTGGTGTCATATTCAGAGGTTGTAGTTGGGAAATAGACGTATGAGTGCAGACAGCATTTCTGCAGAGGTTGAAAGGGTGGGGGGTCAGCCTGTCGGTGTTTAGACCATACACTGCACACTGCATCAAATTGGTCTGCATGGCTATCATGCCATGAAGAAAGCCTCTTCTAAAGAAAGCCCACAAACAGTTTGCAGAATACAAGCAGACTAAGGACATGGATTATTGGAACCATGTCCTGTGGACTGATGAGACCAAGATAAACGTATTTGGTTCAGATGGTGTCAAGTGTGTGTGGTGGCAACCAGGTGAGGAGTACAAAGACAAGTGTGTCATGTTTAACCACTTGCCGACCGACGCATGTACATATACGTCGGCAGAATGGCATGGACTGGAAAATGGGTGTACAGGTACGTCCCTTTAACTTTTCCATCTCGTGGTCACGTGTGCGCCGCCGGCGGCACACGTGCGACCCTGCCGCGAGCTCCGTGAGTGTGATCGTGGGGGATACCCACGATCGTCTCATGGAGAGGAAGAACGGGGAAATGCTGATGTAAACAAGCATTTCCCCATTCTGCCTTGTGACACTGACACTGATCACAGCTCCCTGTAATCGGGAGCGATGATCGGTGTCATGTCACACATAGCCCATCCTCCCCACAGTTAGAACAGTTAGATCACATACCTAGGACACACTTAACCACTGCAGCGCCCCCTCCTGGTTAACCCCTTCACTGCCAGTCACATTTACACAGTAATCAATGCATTTTTAATCGCACTGATCGCTGTATGAATGTGTTTGGTCCCAAAATAGCACCAAAAGTGTCCGATCTGTCCACCATAATGTCACAGTCACGATAAAAATCGCTGATCGCCGCCATTACTAGTAAAAAAAATTATTAATAAAAATGCCATAAAACTATCCCCTATTTTGTAGACGCTATAACTTTTGCGCAAACCAATCAATAAACGCTTATTGTGATTTTTTTTTACCAAAAATATGTAGAAGAATACGTATTGGCCTAAAGTGAGGGAAATAAAATATTTTTTTCATTCTTTTTTGGGGATATTTATTATAGCAAAAAGTAAAAAATATAGCTTTTTTTTAATTGTCGCTCTTTTTTTGTTTATAGCGCAAAAAGTAAAAAATGCAGAGGTGATCAAATACCACCAAA
The DNA here is from genome assembly GCA_028564925.1 of Lithobates sylvaticus. Classification (NCBI taxonomy): domain Eukaryota; kingdom Metazoa; phylum Chordata; class Amphibia; order Anura; family Ranidae; genus Lithobates; species Lithobates sylvaticus. Next base: position 115,977,462 of record CM053031.1, read on the forward strand.
AGAAAGCTCTATTTGTGGGGAAAAAAGGATGTCAATTTTGTTTGGGAACCACGTCGCATGACCGCACAATTGTCAGTTAAAGCGACCCAGTGCAAATCGCAAAAAGTGCTCTGGTCTTTGGCTTGCGTGGGTAAAGTCAAGCATGGTGGTGGGACCCTTCAGAGACTGAGCCGCAGGGCCGTATTTCAACATGATAACAACCCAAAATACACGTCCAAGACGACCACTGCCTTGCTAAAGAAGCTGAGGGAAAAGGTGATGGACTGGCCAAGCATGTCTCCAGACCTAAACCCTATTGAGCATCTGTGGGGTATCCTCACATGGAAGGTGGAGGAGCGCAAGGTCTCTAACACACACCTGAGACCTTGTAACACTAATGAGTCACATAACACTGGGAGGAAAAATGGCTAATTTAGCCCAATTTGGACATTTTCACTTAGGGGTGTACTCACTTTTGTTGCCAGCCGTTTAGACATTAATGGCTGTGTGTTGAGTTATTTTGAGGGGACAGCAAATTTACACTGTTATAAAAGCTGTACACTCACTACTTTACATTGCAGCAAAGTGTAATTTCTTCAGTGTTGTCACATGAAAAAATATAATAAAATATTTACAAAAATGTGAGTGGCATACTCACTATTGTGAGATAATGTATATGCATTTTTAAAAAGTACTGCTTGATAAGGATATGTAAATACTGAATGTCCATAGCCTAGACTTTAACTCTTTCGCTGACAGGTCCCTACATCATACGGACCTGACAGCGGGGGGTTTCACACACAATCCAATGGCTGCATTAGGTACTCCTGCCCGTCAGGTGAAAGCATTCTGGTGGCAGCGCTGCTGCCCGATTGCTCACACAGACCCCCCGTACCGGCGCCGACCCTGCTACCGCACCCCGCCATGTTTTCCAGGCTCCACTTGCCCATCTGCAGGCCCGGGAGGGAGATGATGGGTGCCAGTGGGTGGAAAGGAAGGAGAAGAGCGGACACACATCCGCTCTCCTCCCCTTCTTGTTGTGACCCGGAAAGCGACATCTCTGACATCACTTCCAGGTCAAGCTCTCTGTGTCCCCGGCTAGTTTAGCCAGGAAAAGATGTTTTGCAATGTATGAGTCGGGGGCATCTATGCGTGAAAAAAGGCGATTGCAATACACATTGCGTCGCCTATAAAAAATATAGGGTACTGAAGCTTATCGCCATTTCACAGGCGCACACAAATTTAAGGTTGGACATGCTGGGTATCTATTTACTCTGTGCACCCTTGTCTTTTACATTTCACCAAATATTTAAGTAGTTTGTGTTTGTGAGTTTGGGGTGGAGGAACTTGACAGTCCTGACCTCAACCTTATAGAACATCTTTGTGATCAATTAGAGCGGAGACTGCGAGACAGGCCTGCTCGTCCAACATCAGTGCCTGACCTCACAAATGCGCTTCTGGAAGAATGATCAAACATTCCCATAAACACACTCCTAAACCTTGTGGACAGCCTTCCCAGAAGAGGTGAAGCTGTTATAGCTGTAATGGATGGGCCAACACTATATTGAACCCTACGGACTAAGGTTGGCATGCCATTAAAGTACATGTGTGTGCAAAGGCAGACATCCCAAAACTTTTGCTAATAGAGTGTATTTGTACCAATACTGTATGGATTTTAAAATTACAACCATTTTCTCTACAATAAAGATATGAATGGGCCTAATTTGGAGGGGCTCTATTCTATTTCTGCAGTTGGGTTTTAAATGTGTTATATTATTTTATAAAAATTACATTTTATTTTGCTGAATAAAATTCTAGATTCTAATATTTTAGAAATTAGAATTGTCATTGTACATTAAAAGTGCCATGGATTGATTCTTCTTCTTTGGTTTCATTTGTAAAAAATAGTGCACACTTGCTTTTTACAAATATAATGGATATAGTATCCTATTCCAGATATTATTAGCTTATTTTTGCACACTGCGTCAATCCTTAGTCACTATTTAGATTTCAATTTACTGTAGTCTGATAAGTTAAAGGAAGATTCGGATTAGTTGGTGTTGGTTATTGCATGCCTTTCATTGCACTTTGCTCAGCTTTATTAAATGAACTGTATCTTTAAAATCTCGGAGATTTGAACAAAATCACCCAAGCAGATCAGCCCTTACTCATAAGTGTCAAAGTGTAAAATGATCACAGTATAAACCGCACCACTGAAATCCAGAGATTGCCTGTAATACCGATCAAACAGCACAATAAATTACAATCACAGCAATCTCACCTTAATGAATTTAAAAAGACACACACTAAAATCCCTTTAAAGTAGCACAACTACTGTAGTCCTAAAATGCTCTTTTATGCCTTATTATTTATCTGTTGAAAGCAAGGGCATAAAATATACGAGTGAACATAAAAATTTATATATAAAAAAATATACTTGCAGCAAAATTTACTCCACCTAATACACATGCCATAGCAATATGTATCTGTTTATCGGCAGTAATTTTCCAGTTAATTTTTCCGACAAAAATAATGTGAATTTGCAATGCTATTTTGAGAGACAGTGTTAATTTGTGATGAAATAAGTCCTGATTTAATTATTACGTTCTGTCTACTGTACCAAGTCATTCAGAAGGTGAAATAAATGGATTGAATACAGAGGTTTTCAGGCAGGCTAAATAGAGAGTCTTAATTATGGGTCACGAACGCAAGCTATCATGGCTCATTGACTCACACTTTCACGTCACTCGCTGTCATCGCCATGCTTTAAAAGGAAAAGTCCAAAAAGTAGGATGTTGCGAAATTAAAAGCTGACCCAAGAAGGACAAAGAATTCTTAAAATGTACTCTCAGGAAAAGATTTCCAATGTGCTTCTCTGCAACAATAAATGCTGCAGAAATCCAGCCTCTTGTCAGTTGATTCTGTACTTTGTAAAACTGGCCATGCACATAAACATTTCTTTTGTTTATCCTGCTGAGGGGGAAATCCATAGATTCTCCTGTTGATGATAAAAAAGCATGGATGGTTGAATCTCCTGCTGCCGACTATTGTATTTTAAAAGCCAGGACTTCCGACTGTTATGCCCCGTACACACGGTCGGAAAATCCGACCACAAAATCCATCGGATTTTTTCCGACGGATTTTGTCCGACACTGGTGTTGCATACACACGGTCGGACAAAGTTGTCGGAAAATCCGATCATTCTGAACGTGGTGACGTTTGTTGCCTACGACGGGACTACGTAGAGGCTAGTAGCCAATAGCTTTGGACTTGTAATGTGATCTGAGCATGCGTGGCACTTTGTCCGTCGGAATTCGCACCACACGATCGGAAAAAGTTCGATAGGACTTTGTTGTCGGAAAATTTAAGAGCAGGAGATAAAACTTTGTCCGTCGGAAAATACGACGGAAAAAGTCCGATGGAGCCTACACACGGTCGGAATTTCCGACAACATTGTCTGATAGGACATTTTCCGTCGGAAAATCCGACCGTGTGTACGGGGCATAAGAATACCCAAACAAAGGCCTGGCCGGGGGAGGGGGCAGGAGGGGCGGCTGCCCTGGGCGCAGGGGTCATGTCAGGTGAGGGGGGGCGCTACTTGGAGAGTTCCTGCCACTACAGTCTGACAGGGGTAGTGACAGAAGCATCACTACGCCTGTCAGATTAGCTTGTGCTGTCACAAGCAGCACTGTCACAAGCTGAATCTGGAGAGCAGAAGAGAACCAAGAGGAGGCATGGGCTGTGCTCTCTCTTCCCTCCAGTTTATTGCCCTGCTGCTGATCACTCTACATCAGGACTATCAAATCAGTACCGTGTAGAGTTTGAACCTGTAAAGTCTCGGTCTGACAGCCAGTGGTGTCCCCAACCACGATTCCATACCCCGCACGAGCCGGCATCTCTCCCCATCAGCTGCCTGGTGGAAGTGTTGAATGTCCACTTGCCCTAGGCTCCTCCTCAACTCTGGGTGCCAAGATGGGGAGGAGCCTGATGGGAAGGACATCAAACAGTCATCTGCTGTGCTGAATCTAAGGTCTGTGTGCTTGAGGGGCCAAAGTAAGAAAGTTGGGTGACAGTGTGCTAGGAGGGCGGAAGGAGAAGGGGATTAGTGAGAGGTTGGGGGGGGGGATATGTGCTAGGAGGGGGAGATGATTTGTGCAGGGGGTGATTTGTGCTGGGATGGGGAGCGCATATTATTAGAACCGATCACTGTAATAATGGCACTGGTTATGTCCGTGGCAGTTAGTTAGTTCCTCCAGCATCAGTTAGTGTCAGATTTTCCACCGCAATCCCATTATAAGTTGCTGATCAACGCCATTACTAGTATAAAAAAATAAACAAATAAAAATTCCAGTATACATCCCATAGTTTGTACAGTAGATGCAATAACTTTCATGCAAACCAATCAATATACACTTATTGGGATTTTTTTTTGCCAAAGACATGTAGCAGAATACATTTGAGCCAAAGTGAGAGAGATTTGATTCTTTTATTTTTATTTTTATGGGATATGTTTAATAGAAGTAAAAAGTATATTTTTTTTCAAAATTGGCAGTCTTTTTTTGTTTATATAATAAAAGATAAAAATATATTATAAAAGATAAAAAACCCAGTGGTGATCAAATACCACCAAAAGAAATCTCTATTTGTGTGAAAAAAATTATCAATTTTGTTTGAGTACAGCATTGCATGACTCTGCAGTTGTCAGTTAAAATAGCACAGTGCCGCATAGCAAAAAAGTACCTGGTCATAAAGGGGGTAAAACCCTCAGGAGCGGAAGTGGGAAACTTTTTGTTGAAGGGGGATTGGGGGGAAGGATTTGTGCTAAGAGGGGAAATTTGGAAAGGGGGATTTGTGCTAGGAGGGGGGATTTGTGCTGGGGGAGGATTTATGCTAATGGTGAATTTCGGGTGGGGGGGGGGGGGGATTTGTGTCAAAATGCTCCCCAAACAAAATCTCCCCTCCTTCCAGTGAAAATCCCCCATCCTGCTCAAATCCCCCCTCCAAGCAAAAATCTTTGACCCCCAGCTACCCTTCTGAGCTCCAATCCTATCTCTCCCCAAATTTTTGCTTCTAGCTAAATCACCCATTCTAGAACAAATCCTCTATTCCTCAAAATTTCCCTCCAAGCACAAATCCTTCCCTAGCACAAATCCCTCCTCGTCCCACTACCTAGCACACATCCCCTCAAATTTTCCTACGAGCACAAATCCGCCCCCCATCATAAATCCCCCAATAATCTATTAGCACAAATTCCCCCAATCGTCCCTATTAGCACAACCCCCCCCCCCCCCCCCCCCCCCCCCCAAATCCCCTTCCTGGGTGCAGATCCCCAGTCCCTCCTTATACTTACCTGAGACCAATCTCGATCCATAGATTTGCAGAAGAGCAGAAGCTCTCTCTGCTTTATTCCTCATCATCGGTTCAGAAACAGCAGTGAAAACAGAAAAGGAAGGTATCTGGCACACTAGCAGAAAACAGTCCAAAGTTAGTATATAGGCTATCAGTACATAGATGGGAGCCATGGTGGCCCGTCCATTAGGGGCTCATGGGTGCCGCCCCCCCATCCATGCGCCCGGCCTCCTAATCTACATGCAGGGCGCCGGCGCATGGATTTTAATGAATCAATTTTTTTTTTAAGATCAGGATTAGGAGCCAGAGGTTTTAATAGGCTTCAAAAAAGGATGGGCTTGGGGCTCAGAGCACTCCGCTCTGAGCCCACCCAGTTGTGTGACAATAGTGTATGAATATTTGCTATTCTCACACTGATCCTCCTTCCGGCCAATCAGGAAGCATGTGCTGAGACCCAACACCTGATTGGCTGAAAGGACTGGCGATTTTATTGGATGCCTAGGAGGAGGAGGGAGGAGACACATAGTGGAAGCTGCCGTGATGCAGAGGAGGAGGAAATGCCCGCCAGTAGTGTGGGGCTGGATGACTGACCGACTGCGAAACCCCCCAGGGTGACCTGAACAAGGAGAGTGCGCGGGGGGGTGCCACTGGCTGACCGAGGGGGTCCAGTTGCCACTGATCCCCAGGTGCTTGACTCAGTGTTTGCTGCTGGTTGAGGGGCTAGAAGGATCTCTGTAGGTGGATAAATGAGAGGAAAAGCAGCGCCTTCTAGGTGTAGGTGAGGCCCCTGGCTGTGCTGGTGGCTCCAAGCATTTCCTAGTAGATCCAGGCGGAAGTGGCATCAGCACCTGAGGCGGAAGTGGCGTGCTTCTTCATCAGGCCTGCTTTACTTCTTATTTATGAGAAAAAGCAGCCAAAGCCATTGGTTGTCAATTAACACCAGTGAGGAGGGACCAGGGGGCGGGGCCAAGACACATTCTGTGTTTCAATGGACAGCCAAAGCGCTGTTTGGGAGCAAACCCACGCAAGTGCCTCCACAGCAAGCAGCTTATAGTAGGCACTCATCAGGGGGGGAGACAGGAGCAGCAGTGGAGCACCCAAAAAGAGGATGATCAGGGCTGCTCTGTGCAAAATCATTGCACAGAGCGGGTAAGTATAACATGTTTGGTATGTTAAAAAAAAATGGGTTTACAATCACCTTAAGGTAAGGTGGAGAGAAAATGGACAGTGCCTTCAGATGAGCTCCAGTGCGTTGTGGAAAAATAAAGCATATCTGCATTTTTCTGCAACACACTGCAACCCACCTGAAGGCAGCATTGCTGTGTGAATACAGCACATACAAAATAATTATGCAGTGACTTTCATTGATCAAGTTTCGAAATATGGCAGTCACCACACAGCTTGAACAGGCCCTTAGTGTCCTTTGTTGTTGGTATTTGGGAGGAGGATGGGGGGGAAATCAAATGAAGAAATCAAATGAAGAAATTTCTGTTTAAAACTGCAAATTAGTGATTTTTTTTAAGCACCAGAGATGGTACTTATAGAAATGATGGGCATCCCAATGTGTTGGTGACTGTGGTGGCTAATAGGTTCCATGAAATCCTTCATCCTCTGCCCCCCAGACACCCTCGCAAATGTGATCTTCTGGTGCTGTGGGGGTTAATATGGTTCTATACATACCAACTATACTATATAGCGGTAGAGCTTGGGTGAGTTTTTCTCTTGTTAATATGAGTGGCTTCACCTGTCACTGGTACCTGTCAAAAGTGCTGACTATGCCGCCCCTTTCTGCCTCTCTGCTCAAAATTACCCAAGGAGGACAACCCTTACCCTGAACTGCCCTGGTCTAGTAAGTGGAGGGAGAAGAGCTGTACTGAGGGGGCAGAGATATACTGGACAGTGAGCTGAACTGGGGGGCTGTGTGTACTTTGGAGGGGATATCTGTGTTGATGGGAGAGTTGTACTGGGCAGGGCCAAGCTTTTCTGAGGGGGCAAAGCTGTACTGGGGGTTGGGGGGGGGGGGTAGTTGTGTACCGGGGAGGCAGAGCTATATTGCTAGGAAACTCTACTGAGGAGGCAGAGCTGTACTGGTAGAGGGGCTGTAGTAGTAGGAAGAGAGCTGTACCAAGGGGAAAGAGTTGTACAGGTGGAGCCATAATGAGTGGGGAGATCTGTACTATGGGGGAAGAACTGGAAGGGTGATCTGTACTGAGGGGAAAGAGCTGCACTGGGGGAAGTCAAACTGAGAGGGGGGATCTGTACTGGGAGGGGCAGAACTGCACTGGGGGATTGATCTGTACCGACGGGGCAGAGCTGCACTAGGGGGACAGAGCTGTATTTGGGGGAAGCCATACTAAGAGGGGAAATCTATACGGGGGGACAGAACTGCACCGGAGGAGTGATCTGTACTGAGGGGGCAGAGCTGCACTAGGGGGACAGACCCTTATTTGGGGGAAGCCATACTAAGAGTAGAAATCTATACGGGGGGGACAGAACTGCACTAGGGGGACAGAGCTGTACTGGGGGGAATCATACTGAGGGGGAGATCTGTATTTGAGGGGGAAGAGCTGTACTGGGGGGGGGACTGTACAGAGAGGGGGGATCTGTACTGAGGGTGCAGAGCTGCACTAGGGGGAAGCTATACTAAGGGGTGAGATCTGTATGGGGGGGAAGAGCTGCACTAGGGGGACAGAGCTGTACTGGGGGGAAGCCATACCAAGGGGGGTGATCTGAAGTTGAGGCTGAAGAGCTGTACCGGGGGGAAAGCTGTACAGAGAGGGGTGATCTGTACTGAGGGGTCAGAGTTGCACTAAGGGGACAGAGCTGTATTGGGGGCAAGCCCTGCTGCGGATGGTAATCTGTAGTTGAGGTGGAAAGAGTTGTACTGGGGAGAAAGCTGTGCAGACAGGGGAGATCTGTACTGAGGGGGTAGAGCTGCACTAGGGGGCTAGAGCTGTACTGGGGGGAAGCCATACCAAGGGGAGTGATCTGTACTTGAGTGGGAAGAGCTGTACTGGGGGGAAGCCATAATGAGGGGAAAGAGATGTACTGGGGGGAAGCCATATGGAGGGGGAGATCTGTAGTTGAGGGGGAAGATCTGTACCAGGGGGAAAGCTGTACAGAAAGGGGTGATCTGTACTGAGGGGTCAGAGTTGCACTAAGGGGACAGAGCTGTATTGGGGGGAAGCCCTGCTGCGGATGGTAATCTGTAGTTGAGGTGGAAAGAGTTGTACTGGGGAGAAAGCTGTACAGAGAGGGGTGATCTGTACTGAGGGGTCAGAGCTGCACTAGGGGGAAGCCATACCAAGGGGAGTGATCTGTACTTGAGTGGGAAGAGCTGTACTGGGGGGGAGCCATACTGAGGGGGAAGAGATGTACTGGGGGAAAGCTGTAAAGAGAGGGGAAATCTGTACTAAGGGGGACAGAGCTGCACTAGGGGGACAAAGCTGTACTGGGGGGAAAGCTGTACAGAGAGGGGTGATCTGTACTGAGGGAGCAGAGCTGTACTGGGGGGCACACTGAGGGGGACAGAGTTGTACTGGGGGGGGGAGGGGGTAAGCTGTAAAGACATGGGTGATCTGTACTGACGGAGCAGAGCTGCACTAGGGGGACGGAGTCGGAAGTGCTGTACTGAGGAGGAAGCCATGCTGAAGGGGCAGAACTGCACTGGGGGAACTTTAAGGGGAAGAGATGTACTGAGGAAGGGAGAGCTTTACTGGAGAAGGGAGAGCAGTACTGGTGAAGGGGGAGCTGTACTGGTGAAGGGAGAGTTGTACTGGGGAAGGGAGGGCTTTACTGGGAAAGGAGAGTTGTACTGGGAAGGGAGAGCTGTAATGTGTAAGGTAGAGCTGTACTGGTGGAGCTGTACTGGGAAAGGAGAGTTGTACTGGGGAACTTAGGGAGAACTGTACTGGGGATGGAGGGCTGTACTGGGGAAGGGAGATCTGTACTGGGAAAGGTAGAGCTTTATTGGGGAAGGGAGACTGTACTAGGGAAGGGAGAGCTGTACTGGGAATGGAGAGCTGTACTGGGGAAGGGAGAGCTGTACAGGGAAGGGAGAACTGTACTGGGAATGGAGAGCTGTGATGGGGAAGGATGAAATGTGCTGGGAATGGAGAGCTGTACTGGGAAGGGAGAGCTGTACTGGTGAAGGGAGAGCTGTACTGGTGAAGGGAGAGCTGTACTGGGGAAGGGAAAGCTGTACTGGGAAGGGAGAGCTGTACTGGGAAGGGAGAGCTGTACTGTGAATGAAGAGCTGTATTGGGAATGGAGAGCTGTACCGGGGAAGGGAGAGCTGTACCGGGGAAGGGAGAGCTGTACTGGGCAAGGGAGAGCTGTACTGGGGGAGAGCTTTACTGGGAAAGGAGAGTTGTACTGGGAAGGGAGAGCTGTACTACAGAAGGGAGAGCTGTACTGGGAAGGGAGAGCTGTACTGGGAAGGGAGAGCTGTACTGGGGAAGGGAGAGCTGTACTGTGTAAGGTAGAGCTGTACTGGTGGATCTGTACTGGGAAAGGAGAGTTGTACTGGGGAACTTAGGGAGAACTGTACTGGGGAAGGGAGAGCTGTACTGGGAATGGAGAGCTGTACTGGGGAAGGGAGAGCTGTACTGGGGAAGGTAGAGATTTATTGGGGAAGGGAGAGCTGTACTAGGGAAGGGAGAGCTGTACTGGGAATGGAGAGCTGTACTGGGGAAGGGAGAGCTGTACAGGGAAGGGAGAACTGTACTGGGAATGGAGAGCTGTGATGGGGAAGTGAGAAATGTGCTGGGAATGGAGAGCTGTACTGGGAAGGGAGAGCTGTACTGGTGAAGGGAGAGCTGTACTGGTGAAGGGAGAGCTGTACTGGTGAAGGGAGAGCTGTACTGGTGAAGGGAGAGCTGTACTGGGGAAGGGAGAACTGTACTGGGAAGGGAGAGCTGTACTGGGGAAGGGAGAGCTGTACTGGGAATGGAGAGCTGTACTGTGAATGAAGAGCTGTATTGGGAATGGAGAGCTGTACCGGGGAAGGGAGAGTTGTACTGGGCAAGGGAGAGCTGTACTGGGGGAGAGCTTTACTGGGAAAGGAGAGTTGTACTGGGAAGGGAGAGCTGTACTACAGAAGGGAGAGCTGTACTGGTAAAGGCGAGCTGTACTGGGAAGGGAGAGCTGTACTGGGAAAGGAGAGCTGTACTGGGGAAGGGAGAGCTGTATTGGGGAAGGGGGAGCTGTACTGGGAATGGAGAGCTGTACTGGGGAAGGGAGAGTTGTACTGGGGAAGGGAGAGCTGTACTGGGGAAGGGAGAGCTTTACTGGGAAAGGAGAGTTGTACTGGGAAGGGAGAGCTGTACTGCAGAAGGGAGAGCTGTACTGGTAAAGGAGAGCTGTACTGGGAAGGGAGAGCTGTACTGGGAAGGGAGAGCTGTACTGGGAAAGGGAGAGCTGTACTGTGTAAGGTAGAGCTGTACTGGTGGATCTGTACTGGGAAAGGAGAGTTGTACTGGGGAAGGGAGAGCTTTATTGGGGAAGGGAGAGCTGTACTAGGGAAGGGAGAGCTGTACTGGGAATGGAGAGCTGTACTGGGGAAGGGAGAGCTGTACAGGGAAGGGAGAACTGTACTGGGAATGGAGAGCTGTGATGGGGAAGGGAGAAATGTGCTGGGAATGGAGAGCTGTACTGGGAAGGGAGAGCTGTACTGGTGAAGGGAGAGCTGTACTGGTGAAGGGAGAGCTGTACTGGTGAAGGGAGAGCTGTACTGGGAAGGGAGAGCTGTACTGGGAAGGGAGAGCTGTACTGGGGAAGGGAGAGCTGTACTGGGAATGGAGAGCTGTACTGTGAATGAAGAGCTGTATTGGGAATGGAGAGCTGTACCGGGGAAGGGAGAGCTGTACTGGGAATGGAGAGCTGTACTGTGAATGAAGAGCTGTATTGGGAATGGAGAGCTGTACCGGGGAAGGGAGAGTTGTACTGGGCAAGGGAGAGCTGTACTGGGGGAGAGCTTTACTGGGAAAGGAGAGTTGTACTACAGAAGGGAGAGCTGTACTGGTAAAGGCGAGCTGTACTGGGAAGGGAGAGCTGTACTGGGAAAGGAGAGCTGTACTGGGGAAGGGAGAGCTGTATTGGGGAAGGGGGAGCTGTACTGGGAATGGAGAGCTGTACTGGGGATGGGAGAGTTGTACTGGGAATGGAGAGCTGTACTGGGGAAGGGAGAGCTGTACAGGGAAGGGAGAACTGTACTGGGAAGGCAGAGCTGTACTGGGAAGGTAGAGCTGTACTGGGGAAGGGAGAGTTGTACTGGGAAGGGAGAGCTGTACTGGGAATGGAGAGCTGTGATGGGCGAAGGGAGAAATGTGCTGGGAATGGAGAGCTGTACTGGGAAGGGAGAGCTGTACTGGTGAAGGGAGAGCTGTACTGTGAAGGAAGAGCTGTACTGGGGAAGGGAGAGATGTACTGGGAATGGAGAGCTGTACTGTGAATGGAGAGCTGTATTGGGAATGGAGAGCTGTACCGGGGAAGGGAGAGCTGTACTGGGCAAGGGAGAGCTGTACTGGGGGAGAGCTTTACTGGGAAAGGAGAGTTGTACTGGGAAGGGAGAGCTGTACTACAGAAGGGAGAGCTGTACTGGTAAAGGAGAGCTGTACTGGGAAGGGAGAGCTGTACTGGGAAGGGAGAGCTGTTCTGGGAAAGGAGAGCTATACTGGGGAAGGGGAGCTGTACTGGGAATGGAGAGCTGTACTGGGGAAGGGAGAGTTGTACTGGGGAAGGGAGAGTTGTACTGGGGAAGGGAGAGCTGTACTGGGGAAGGGAGGGTTGTACTGGGGAAGGGAGAGCTGTACTGGGAATGTATAGCTGTACTGGGGAAGGGAGAGCTGTACAGGGAATGGAGAGCTGTACTGGGGAAGGGGGGCTGTACTGGGAAGGGAGAGCTGTAGTGGGGAAGGGGAGCTGTACTGGGAAGGGAGAGCTGTACTGGGGAAGGGGAGCTGTACTGGGAAGGGAGAGCTGTACTGGGGAAGGGAGAGCTGTAGTTCAAAGGTAGAGTTGTACTGGTGAAGGGAGAGCTGTACTGGGAAGGGAGAGCTGTACTGGTGAAGGGAGAGCTGTACTGGGGAATGGAGAGCTGTAGTTCAAAGGTAGAGCTGTACTGGTGAAGGGAGAGCTGTACTGGGAAGGGCGAGCTGAACTGGTGAAGGGAGAGCTGTACTGGGGAATGGAGAGCTGTACAGGGTAAGGGAGGGCTGTACTGGGAATGGAGAGCTGTACTGGGGAAGGAAGAGCTGTACTGGGAAGGTAGAGCTGTACTAGAGAAGGGAGAGCTCTACTGGGAAGTTAGAGCTGTACTGGGAATGGAAAGCTGTACTGGGAATGGAGAGCTGTATCGGGAATGGAGAGCTGTCCTGGAGAAGGGAGAGCTGTACTGGGGAAGGAAGAGCTCTACTGGGAAGGTAGAGCTGTAATAGAGAAGGGAGAGCTGTACTGGGAAGGTAGAGCTGTACTGGGAATGGAAAGCTGTACTGGGAATGGAGAGCTGTACTGGGGAAGGGAGAGCTGTACAGGGAAGGGAGAACTGTACTGGGAAGGCAGAGCTGTACTGGGAAGGTAGAGCTGTACTGGGGAAGGGAGAGTTGTACTGGGAAGGGAGGGCTGTACTGGGAATGGAGAGCTGTGATGGGCGAAGGGAGAAATGTGCTGGGAATGGAGAGCTGTACTGGGAAGGGAGAGCTGTACTGGTGAAGGGAGAGCTGTACTGTGAAGGAAGAGCTGTACTGGGGAAGGGAGAGATGTACTGGGAATGGAGAGCTGTACTGTGAATGGAGAGCTGTATTGGGAATGGAGAGCTGTACCGGGGAAGGGAGAGCTGTACTGGGCAAGGGAGAGCTGTACTGGGGGAGAGCTTTACTGGGAAAGGAGAGTTGTACTGGGAAGGGAGAGCTGTACTACAGAAGGGAGAGCTGTACTGGTAAAGGAGAGCTGTACTGGGAAGGGAGAGCTGTACTGGGAAGGGAGAGCTGATCTGGGAAAGGAGAGCTATACTGGGGAAGGGGAGCTGTACTGGGAATGGAGAGCTGTACTGGGGAAGGGAGAGTTGTACTGGGGAAGGGAGAGTTGTACTGGGGAAGGGAGAGCTGTACTGGGGAAGGGAGGGTTGTACTGGGGAAGGGAGAGCTGTACTGGGAATGTATAGCTGTACTGGGGAAGGGAGAGCTGTACAGGGAATGGAGAGCTGTACTGGGGAAGGGGGGCTGTACTGGGAAGGGAGAGCTGTAGTGGGGAAGGGGAGCTGTACTGGGAAGGGAGAGCTGTACTGGGGAAGGGGAGCTGTACTGGGAAGGGAGAGCTGTACTGGGGAAGGGAGAGCTGTAGTTCAAAGGTAGAGTTGTACTGGTGAAGGGAGAGCTGTACTGGGAAGGGAGAGCTGTACTGGTGAAGGGAGAGCTGTACTGGGGAATGGAGAGCTGTAGTTCAAAGGTAGAGCTGTACTGGTGAAGGGAGAGCTGTACTGGGAAGGGCGAGCTGAACTGGTGAAGGGAGAGCTGTACTGGGGAATGGAGAGCTGTACAGGGTAAGGGAGGGCTGTACTGGGAATGGAGAGCTGTACTGGGGAAGGAAGAGCTGTACTGGGAAGGTAGAGCTGTACTAGAGAAGGGAGAGCTGTACTGGGAAGTTAGAGCTGTACTGGGAATGGAAAGCTGTACTGGGAATGGAGAGCTGTCCTGGAGAAGGGAGAGCTGTACTGGGGAAGGAAGAGCTCTACTGGGAAGGTAGAGCTGTAATAGAGAAGGGAGAGCTGTACTGGGAAGGTAGAGCTGTACTGGGAATGGAAAGCTGTACTGGGAATGGAGAGCTGTATCGAGAATGGAGAGCTGTCCTGGAGAAGGGAGAGCTGTACTGGGAAGGGAGAGCTGTACTGGTGAAAGGAGAGCTTTACTGGGAAAGGAGACTTGTACTGGGAAGGGAGAGCTGTACTCGGAAAGGAGAGTTGTACTGGGAATGGAGAGCTGTACTGGGGAAGGGAGAGTTGTACTGGGAAGGGAGAGCTGTACTACAGAAGGGAGAGCTGTACTGGTAAAGGAGAGCTGTACTGGGACGGGAGAGCTGTACTGGGAAGGGAGAGCTGTTCTGGGAAAGGAGAGCTGTACTGGGGAAGGGAGGGTTGTACTGGGGAAGGGAGAGCTGTACTGGGAATGGAGAGCTGTACTGGGGAAGGGAGAGCTGTACAGGGAATGGAGAGCTGTACTGGGGAAGGGGGGCTGTACTGGGAAGGGAGAGCTGTAGTGGGGAAGGGGAGCTGTACTGGGAAGGGAGAGCTGTACTGGGGAAGAGGAGCTGTACTGGGAAGGGAGAGCTGTACTGGGGAAGGGATAGCTGTAGTTCAAAGGTAGAGTTGTACTGGTGAATGGAGAGCTGTACTGGGAAGGGAGAGCTGTACTGGGGAAGGAAGAGCTGTACTGGGAAGGTAGAGCTGTAATAGAGAAGGGAGAGCTGTACTGGGAAGGTAGAGCTGTACTGGGAATGGAAAGCTGTACTGGGAATGGAGAGCTGTATCGAGAATGGAGAGCTGTCCTGGAGAAGGGAGAGCTGTACTGGGAAGGGAGAGCTGTACTGGTGAAAGGAGAGCTTTACTGGGAAAGGAGACTTGTACTGGGAAGGGAGAGCTGTACTCGGAAAGGAGAGTTGTACTGGGAATGGAGAGCTGTACTGGGGAAGGGAGAGTTGTACTGGGAAGGGAGAGCTGTACTACAGAAGGGAGAGCTGTACTGGTAAAGGCGAGCTGTACTGGGAAGGGAGAGCTGTACTGGGAAAGGAGAGCTGTACTGGGGAAGGGAGAGCTGTATTGGGGAAGGGGGAGCTGTACTGGGAATGGAGAGCTGTACTGGGGAAGGGATAGTTGTACTGGGGAAGGGAGAGCTGTACTGGGGAAGGGAGAGCTGTGCTGGGAATGGAGAGCTGTACTGGGGAAGGGAGAGCTGTACAGGGAAGGGAGAACTGTACTGGGAAGGCAGAGCTGTACTGGGAAGGTAGAGCTGTACTGGGGAAGGGAGAGTTGTACTGGGAAGGGAGTGCTGTACTGGGAATGGAGAGCTGTGATGGGGAAGGGAGAAATGTGCTGGGAATGGAGAGCTGTACTGGGAAGGGAGAGCTGTACTGGTGAAGGGAGAGCTGTACTGGGGAAGGGAGAGCTGTACTGGGAAGGAAGAGCTGTACTGGGGAAGGGAGAGATGTACTGGGAATGGAGAGCTGTACTGTGAATGGAGAGCTGTATTGGGAATGGAGAGCTGTACCGGGGAAGGGAGAGCTGTACTGGGCAAGGGAGAGCTGTACTGGGGAAGAGCTTTACTGGGAAAGGAGAGTTGTACTGGGAAGGGAGAGCTGTACTACAGAAGGGAGAGCTGTACTGGTAAAGGAGAGCTGTACTGGGAAGGGAGAGCTGTACTGGGAAAGGAGAGCTGTACTGGGGAAGGGGGAGCTGTACTGGGAATGGAGAGCTGTACTGGGGAAGGGAGAGTTGTACTGGGGAAGGGAGAGTTGTACTGGGGAAGGGAGAGCTGTACTGGGGAAGGGAGGGTTGTACTGGGGAAGGGAGAGCTGTACTGGGAATGGAGAGCTGTACTGGGGAAGGGAGAGCTGTACAGGGAATGGAGAGCTGTACTGGGGAAGGGGGGCTGTACTGGGAAGGGAGAGCTGTAGTGGGGAAGGGGAGCTGTACTGGGAAGGGAGAGCTGTACTGGGGAAGGGGAGCTGTACTGGGAAGGGAGAGCTGTACTGGGGAAGGGAGAGCTGTAGTTCAAAGGTAGAGTTGTACTGGTGAAGGGAGAGCTGTACTGGGAAGGGAGAGCTGTACTGGTGAAGGGAGAGCTGTACTGGGGAATGGAGAGCTGTAGTTCAAAGGTAGAGCTGTACTGGTGAAGGGAGAGCTGTACTGGGAAGGGAGAGCTGTACTGGTGAAGGGAGAGCTGTACTGGGGAATGGAGAGCTGTACAGGGTAAGGGAGGGCTGTACTGGGAATGGAGAGCTGTACTGGGGAAGGAAGAGCTGTACTGGGAAGGTAGAGCTGTACTAGAGAAGGGAGAGCTGTACTGGGAAGTTAGAGCTGTACTGGGAATGGAAAGCTGTACTGGGAATGGAGAGCTGTATGGGGAATGGAGAGCTGTCCTGGAGAAGGGAGAGCTGTACTGGGGAATGGAGAGCTGTAGTTCAAAGGTAGAGCTGTACTGGGAAGGGAGAGCTGTACTGGTGAAAGGAGAGCTTTACTGGGAAAGGAGACTTGTACTGGGAAGGGAGAGCTGTACTCAGAAAGGAGAGTTGTACTGGGAATGGAGAGCTGTACTGGGGAAGGGAGAGTTGTACTGGGAAGGGAGAGCTGTACTACAGAAGGGAGAGCTGTACTGGTAAAGGAGAGCTGTACTGGGAAGGGAGAGCTGTACTGGGAAGGGAGAGCTGTTCTGGGAAAGGAGAGCTGTACTGGTGAAGGGAGAGCTGTACTGGGAAGGGAGAGCTGTACTGGTGAAGGGAGAGCTGTACTGGGGAATGGAGAGCTGTAGTTCAAAGGTAGAGCTGTACTGGTGAAGGGAGAGCTGTACTGGGAAGGGAGAGCTGTACTGGTGAAGGGAGAGCTGTACTGGGGAATGGAGAGCTGTACAGGGTAAGGGAGGGCTGTACTGGGAATGGAGAGCTGTACTGGGGAAGGAAGAGCTGTACTGGGAAGGTAGAGCTGTACTAGAGAAGGGAGAGCTGTACTGGGAAGTTAGAGCTGTACTGGGAATGGAAAGCTGTACTGGGAATGGAGAGCTGTATCGGGAATGGAGAGCTGTCCTGGAGAAGGGAGAGCTGTACTGGGGAATGGAGAGCTGTAGTTCAAAGGTAGAGCTGTACTGGGAAGGGAGAGCTGTACTGGTGAAAGGAGAGCTTTACTGGGAAAGGAGACTTGTACTGGGAAGGGAGAGCTGTACTCAGAAAGGAGAGTTGTACTGGGAATGGAGAGCTGTACTGGGGAAGGGAGAGTTGTACTGGGAAGGGAGAGCTGTACTACAGAAGGGAGAGCTGTACTGGTAAAGGAGAGCTGTACTGGGAAGGGAGAGCTGTACTGGGAAGGGAGAGCTGTTCTGGGAAGGGAGAGCTGTACTGGGGAAGGGAGAGCTGTACTAGGGAAGGGGGAGCTGTACTGGGAATGGAGAGCTGTACTGGGGAGGAAGCCATGCTGAAGGGGCAGAACTGCACTGGGGGAACTTTATTGAAGGGGAAGAGATGTACTAAGGAAGGGAGAGCTTTACTGGAGAAGGGAGGGCTTTACTGGGAAAGGAGAGTTGTACTGGGAAGGGAGAACTGTACTTTGTAAGGTAGAGCTGTACTGGTAGAGCTGTACTGGGAAAGGAGAGCTGTACTGGGGAACTTAGGGAGAACTGTACTGGGGAAGGGAGAGCTGTACTGGGAATGGAGAGCTGTACTGGGGAAGGGAGAGCTGTACTGGGGAAGGTAGAGCTCTATTGGGGAAGGGAGAGATGTACTAGAGAAGGGAGAGCTGTACTGGGAAGGGAGAGCTGTACTGGGATTCGAGAGCTGTACTGGGGAAGGGAGAGCTGTACAGGGAAGGGAGAACTGTACTGGGAAGGCAGAGCTGTACTGGGAACGTAGAGCTGTACTGGGGAAGGGAGAGTTGTACTGGGAAGGGAGAGCTGTGATGGGGAAGGGAGAAATGTGCTGGGAATGGAGAGCTGTACTGGGAAGGGAGAGCTGTACTGGGGAAGGGAGAGCTGTACTGGGAAGGGAGAGCTGTACTGGGGAAGAGAGAGCTGTACTGGGAATGGAGAGCTGTGCTGTGAATGGAGAGCTGTATTGGGAATGGAGAGCTGCACCGGGGAAGGGGGAGCTGTACTGGGCAAGGGAGAGCTGTACTGGGGGAGAGCTTTACTGGGAAAGGAGAGTTGTACTGGGAAGGGAGAGCTGTACTACAGAAGGGAGAGCTGTACTGGTAAAGGAGAGCTGTACTGGTAAAGGAGAGCTGTACTGGGAAGGGAGAGCTATTCTGGGAAAGGAGAGCTGTACTGGGGAAGGGAGAGCTGTACTGGGGAAGGGAGAGCTGTACTGGGGAAGGGGGAGCTGTACTGGGGAAGGGAGAGTTGTACTGGGGAAGGGAGAGCTGTACTGGGGAAGGGAGAGCTGTACTGGGTATGGAGAGCTGTACTGGGGAAGGGAGAGCTGTACAGGGAAGGGAGAACTGTACTGGGAAGGCAGAGCTGTACTGGGAAGGTAGAGCTGTACTGGGGAAGGGAGAGTTGTACTGGGAAGGGAGAGCTGTACTGGGAATGGAGAGCTGTGATGGGGAAGGAAGAAATGTGTTGGGAAAGGAGAGCTGTGCTGGGAAGGGAGAGCTGTACTGGTGAAGGGAGAGCTGTACTGGGGAAGGGAGAGCTGTACTGGGAATGGAGAGCTGTACTGTGAATGGAGAGCTGTATTGGGAATGGAGAGCTGTACTGGGGAAGGGAGAGCTGTACTGGGCAAGGGAGAGCTGTACTGGGGGAAAGCTTTACTAGGAAAGGAGAGTTGTACTGGGAAGGGAGAGCTGTACTACAGAAGGGAGAGCTGTACTGGGAAGGGAGAGCTGTTCTGGGAAAGGAGAGCTGTACTGGGGAAGGGGGAGCTGTACTGGGAATGGAGAGCTGTACTGGGGAAGGGAGAGTTGTACTGGGGAAGGGAGAGCTGTACTTGGAAGGGAGAGCTGTAGTAGGGAAGGGGAGTTGTACTGGTGAAGGGAGAGCTTTACTGGGAAAGGAGACTTGTACTGGGAAGGGAGAGCTGTACTAGAGAAGGGAGAGCTGTACTGGGAAGGTAGAGCTGTACTGGGAATGGAAAGCTGTACTGGGAAGGTAGAGCTGTACTGGGAATGGAAAGCTGTACTGGGAATGGAGAGCTGTATTGGGAATGGAGAGCTGTCCTGGAGAAGGGAGAGCTGTACTGGGAAGGGAGAGCTTTACTGGGAAAGGAGACTTGTACTGGGAAGGAAGAGCTGTACTGGGAAGGGAGAGCTGTACTGGGAATGGTGAGATGTACTGGGAATGGAGAGCTGTACTGGGATATGGGGGGCAGTATTGGGATATGGGGGGGGGGGCTGTACTGTTGGAGCTGTACTGGGATATGGGGGGAGCTGTACTGGGGTATGGGGGGGCTGTACTGGTGGAGCTGTACTGGGATATAGGGGGGAGCTGTACTGGTGGAGCTGTACTGGGATATGGGGGGGGGGGGGGGGGGGCTGTACTGGTGGAGCTGTACTGGGATATGGGGGGGGGGGGCTGTACTGGGATATGGGGGGAGAGTTGTACTGGGATATGGGGGGCTGTATACTGGTGGAGCTGTACTGGGATATGGGGGGGGGGGGGGGCTGTGCTGGGATATGGGGAGCTGTACTGGGGTATGGGGGGAGCTGTACTGGGACATGGGGGGGAGCTGTACTGGGATATGGGGGGGCTGTACTGGGACATGGGGGGGCTGTACTGGTGGAGCTGTACTGGGATATGGGGGGCTGTACTGGTGGAGCTGTACTGGGATATGGGGGGCTGTACTGGTGGAGCTGTACTGGGATATGGGGGGCTGTACTGGGATATGGGGGGGGGGGGCTGTACTGGTGGAGCTGTACTGGGATATAGGGGGGGGGGGCTGTACTGGGATATGGGGGGGGGGGGCTGTACTGGGATGGGAAGGGAGAGATGTGGTGACACAAGGAATACAATAACAAATGAAGCAGCACATCTAAGAACTAAGTAGCGATGCTGCGAAGGTTTGTTCTGGGCTCTAGGCACACTTTGATACATTGTCAGTCAGATGTAGAGTTCTATAGCACATGATGAGATAGATGTACAGGGCTGATGTGTATCCAATAGTCAGCCAATCCGGGAAGTGTGACCTGAGACTCGGTCCCGCACACCGCCAGCCTCAGGTCCCGGGTGCCGTGCTCGGAGCTCCATAAGGCTGCACTCACTCTCAGCACGGCGCCGCTCTATTGTGTGATTCCAGCTGGATGTGTGAAGCCTCACAGCGCTCATTTCTCCGCACTCAGCAAACTCCGGACAACACTCCGCACTCTCCTCGCTCTCGCTCACACTGCGGCTTATATAGCCCTCTAAAAATAGCTCTTCTTACAATGCCTTGTAAGGCAGCAAAGAAGATCTGTGTTAGCCAACTAAAGCTCGTCCTTTAACCAGCGACCCGCCCATGGTCCTAACCCGGCTCTCTAATTGGCGGTTGGATATGTCACATCCTCCGGCCGCCTCCTCGTTCTCCTCATATGGTCACAGGCTCTCCAGAGTGACAGCTTTTTCCAAGAATTTCCTGTGTCTGTGTAGGGGCGGGGCGGAGGGCGGAGCCTGCTCATCTGGCAGGGCTGGAGGAGGAGGAGAGACGAGTCTCCCAGGGAGCAGAGGGGGAAAGAAAGAGAGAGAGGAGAGAGAGGGAAAAAAGAGCAGGAGCCAGAGAAAGAGAAAATGCAAGCTCTTCTCTCCCCCATCCTGCTCATAGAGAGAGCAAAGATTGCAGCCATGAGCAGGCAGCACTAGTGTCCCCATATAGGTGACAGCAGCTCCTTCCTGCTACGAGATTTGGAGACACAGCAGCCTGGCAGAGGATCATTAGTAACACTATCACTGCTCTGTGTATTATCATCATTGTGTGTTGTCAATGCTGGCCTTTCATTGGTCAGCACTTATTCTTGGTTTGCTGCTTGTGCTCTTCTACTGACTGTCATCGTGTCCACATTACTCCCACACACCATACAATCGGGACTCCGGATCTATTATTAAGGACAATTCAGGATTATTCCATTATTTCTCTTCCTATCTTGCAAACATGGATGTTTTGGCTAGTTATAGCATATTCCAGGAGCTGCAGATTGTACACGACACGGGCTACTTCTCAGCAATGCCATCTTTGGAGGAGAATTGGCAGCAGGTGAATGATTTAAATTAATCCTGTAAATCTTTAACTGCATACACAGGCACTTGGCCATTCATATTTTTGGGGGATTGGCTGGCATGGAGCACATTCCTAGTAACCAGATCTGTAGAAATGTCACTGATCACACAAGGTTTTGTTTTTGGAAAATAAACAGTTATCTTTTCGTTTTTTTTTTCATCTGAATTGTATTGTAAGACTCTGATCCAGTCCCTTGAACAACTATATATCTATTAAATAGGATTATTATTTATTATGAACCTGTGTACTTGTATGTCTCAGAGATTTACTGATTTTCATTTTAAATCAACATGCTTAATCAGCAAAACCCAGTGACTTCTAACATGCTGCTCTCTAAATCAGCAGAAATCCCACGACATGTAATCACATTACAATGACAGCTAGCTATGATGCCAATATATATATATATATATATATATATATATATATATATATATATAAAATCCAAAGTTAAAGTTTTAAATATATAAACATACATTAGCTATCATATATATATATATATATATATATATATATATATATATATATATATATATATATATATATATATATATATATATATATATATATATATATATATATATATGATCCCAAGTTTTAAATGTACATGCCTAAATCATCTATAACACCAAGTTTTTCTATATATATATATATATATATATATATATATATATATATATGTGTGTGTTATGATGCCACATTTTTATTTTTTTAAATATATACCAGTATAACAGCTACGGTGCCACATGACAGCTACAAGCCCAAGTTTTGAACGTGTATATATATATATAAATATATGTGTGTGTGTGTGTGTGTGTGTATATATATATATATATATATATATATATAGATATATATAGATATATCTATACATCAGTTATGATAGCAAGTTATGTAAATCAGCTACAATGCAAATATGTATATACATATCTGTATATATTTTATTTATTTATGTATTTATTTTTTGTTGTATATGTGTATCGATACAATTAAAACTTGGAATCATAGCTGTAATATGGCACCTTAGCTCGTATATATATATATATAAAGATAGAGAGAGAGAGAGGAGAATCCATGATGTCACATAAAAAAAAGATATATATATATATCTATATTTATTTTTTTTTTTTTAGAGAGAGAGAGAAAGAGAATCTATTATGCCACATTAAAATATATATATATATATATATATATATATATATATATATATATATATTTATATATCTATATTCTATTATATATATAGATATATATATCTATATCTATATATATATATATAAAGAGATAGAGAAAGATAATATATATATAAAAAAAAAAGAAGAAAAAATGATAATAATGATATATATAAAAAAAAATATAAAAAAAAAAAAAATGATATATATATATACACATATATATATACATACAATAGGGTTGTCAGTGACAGGAAAAGTAAAGAGCATGTATAAAAACACAAACTTGTATTATTATTCAACAACCCTTGGCATTTGTGTCCTGTGATTGTAACAATTGTATCCTTCCATGTGCTTGCCCAGTAATATCCCAGCATCACTAGTACCAGGGATGTCACTGTTGTCTTGGATAAAGCTAACACAGGGTTTAGGACTTTGAAAATGGCCAGATCTGTTTCCCCCCCTTCTTTCCAGTGCAGTTTGCAGAGACTAAGAGAAAAGTCAGTTTGACAATGGATAGTACAAGAGCGCCCACAAAGGCTTGTGTTATGCCTGAAATGGATCAGAATAAGTTACTTACTAAACAATGGGAAAACATGCAGTGTGAGGTTTAATTATATGACTTAGTCATTAAATGGCTGGGCTGTGCTTTAGGGCAAACAGGCTTCATGAGTGCGATGCAAAGAGACTTTGGTCCTGTGATTTTGAATTGCTAGTGAATAATTAAATGTTGCATATTACATTAGAGATGGTTGATGCACCGGTGGCTCGATTCCAAGGATATTGACAATGTGATTTATGTGTGCCATCCTTTATCCTGAAAGCAGGGAATGTCTTTAAAAGTACATGAATGCATATTTTTTACGTTGTCAGGGAAGCTTGTTATTTTTATATGTTTTTTTTTTTACAGCCCTATAGAAATAATTCTTTCGATTTTCACTCCATCTTGTAGAAAGGCCACAGCATCCAACCCCAGTTATTAAACTCAATTGCATAGGAGTAACAGGCTAGACCAGGCTAGGAAAACCCAGCTGTTGAGGAACCATAAGTCCCTGCATTTACTGCCTGAGGCTTTGCATAAATTGTAGACTTTTCTCTTAGAAAAGAAAAAAGATGTATATAGCATATGCAGCAGATTCTGTGAATCAACTCAAAATCACACATGCTCAGTCTGTTGTTCTCTTCTAGTTGAGGAACTAGAAGGCCCAGAATGCATTGATTCCATGTCTGCCATGATGAGATGACTATTAGTTAGAATCCTTCCTCTTGCCAATGTAAGAATCTGCTACTACTAGCAAGGACACTTTATTGCGCAACAACCGGTGGTCATGCAGCTATGGTCAACAGCTAGCTCCCAGGGCATGCTGGGACTTTCAGTTCCTTAGTCCTTGCAGGTTGCTGACCCTGGTTGCTGTGGATTTGGCCATTAAGCCCAAGGTAGTTGTATGTGATACTTTGGCTACAGCTGTTGCCTGCCCCAGTAGGGAACCATAACACATGGTCACAGGCTTCACTGAGTGACAGCTTTTTTTTTTTCAAGAATTTTTCATGCCTGTGCAATGGTGTCTGTCTGTTTAGAGGAGGGGAGGAGGAGGGATGGAGGTGGAGTTTACTCATCTGGCAGATCTGGAGGAGGAGGAGGGAGAAAGTCTCTCAAGAAACAGAGGGAGAAAAAAAAGAGAGAGAGAGAGAGAAAAAAAAAAGAGGAAAAAATGCAACCACTTCTCTCCCCCCTCCTCCTAATATAGAGAGCAAAGATTGCATCCATGAGCAGGCAGCATTGGTGTACCCATAGATGACAGTTTCTTGTCACTGAGTTTGCATCTTTCTTCCTGGTACAAGCTCTGGAGACACTTCAGCCTTGAAAAGGATCCCTTGCACCCCATTAGTACACTGGATGTTGACTTTTTTTCCTTGCTTTTCCTATAGAGTTTTTCTATACAGCGTATCAGTATTCATCATCATTTACATTTTTTCAAATGCTGGGGTTTGATTGATCAGCACTTATCCTTCTGTTGTTGCTTGTGAGCTTCTGCTGACTGTTACAATCCCCCCCCCCCCTTTAAAAAAAAAAAAAAAAAACTGGGACTCCGGATCTATCCTTGTAAAAGGACAGCAATTCAGGATTATTCCATTATTTCTCTTCCTATCTTGCAAACATGGATGTTTTGGCTAGTTATAGCATATTCCAGGAGCTGCAGATTGTACACGACACGGGCTACTTCTCAGCAATGCCATCTTTGGAGGAGAATTGGCAGCAGGTGAATGATTTAAATTAATCCTGTAAAGCTTTAGCTGCATACGCACACGTTCGCTTTGCCATTCATTTTTTTCTTTGGAAATTCCCCGGTATCTTTAATATTTTCGGTTAGCACTGTTATACAAATGTCATCAGGGATTTGGGGGAAAAAAGCAGATGTGTTTTTTTTTTTTTTCTTCCACCATGTGGATTTAATTGTACTGAGCACGTTGGAAGGCTGACAGCGTTTTATTTCGTGAAATAGGAGCGAGGAAAAAAAAAAAAAAAGTCAGGTTGTCAGTCTGTTTGGATGAATATATGTCATTTCAACACTGATTTCTGTTTAAAATGAATTAATGCTTAATCAGCAAATCCAAGTGGGCTCTATCCTTGTGCTTTGTATATATGCTTAAATATACTGTTCTGCTCTGATTCTTTAGAGATATAGTTAGGCCAATATTTGAACAAAGTTATCTATAAGGGAAGCACTGTGTTTCTAATGTACACATATGATAGACGCAAACTTGTATAATGACATCCATTTTAAATGATGCTTGCCATTCACTGTTCTGATTGTAAGGAGTGTCTTGCTCCATGTGCTGCACTGAGATACTGTAACACAATAGGAGATTGAAGTGAGGAATTCATTTACTGTACTAAACAAGACTTCTCTTAAATAAATGTCATACATACAGTAGAGCAGCTGCTAGTTCTATAGGTTTTCATTCTTTCAAATGCAGATGGGATATTGATTTTTTATTTTTTTTGGGGCAGTTGGTGATGTTTTAGACTAGCTTTAGTAGACATGATGTTATAAAAGTAGCCATATGTCTAAGAAGAATAAGGCTGTCCATTAGATAATGGCAAGACGTGCCCTTCAGCATTGAACGACAAGGCTTATTGTGCTTCTAGAAAGGATATAGTTTTGTGTGTTTTATAAAAAGTGGCTGCAAGTGGAAACTTCTGCACAGTGAATGATATTGAAGAATTAAATATTGGCTGTTAGATTTTATGGCACAGATCCAGTCTTACTGATATTATGATGGTGGCATTCTGTATCAGTAATGGGCTAAAGGTCATGAAAAACGTGTGTACCTTTTCATTGTTGGTTTTGTTGCAATGACATTTGTTACTATGTTTATTGAAATGGCTAATTAAAATAATTATGAAGATTTTTCACCCTTTCTTGTTAAAAAACACACAATTTACAAGGCCAATTCTTTGAATCAGTTGCATATTAATAACAGTCTAGACAGCTCAGTGCAAGATAATCTGTTGACATAGCCAGCATGCCCAAGGCACACTGTATGTGATACTTTGGCTGCAGCTGTTGCCTGCCCCAGTAGGAAACTGTAACAGCATTTGCACTTTAGAACAATAGATCAAAGTACAGTGGGATCCCCATTTAAGTTTTAAGAGTCATAATAAAAGAGAAAGGCCAGCTTTTCTGTTACAGTCTTATCTGGCTATTATTGAAGACCAGATGAATAGGTTAGCTGTTTTTTTTATTTTTTGATGTTTTATTTTTTGGCTTATCTTTGCTGCAAATACTATGAAAGGCCAATTGTGTGTCATCCTTATGCTATGCATGCTGGCTTCTGTTGAGTTTTCCATTTTAATTGCTGTGATGCTGTCACACATGGCCATAGAAAGGAAGGCCATGTTCTCTAAATGGACAGGAAATTGTCCCCTTTTTTTATGTATTAATGACGTTTCAGTTTATTGCAGGACAAAGATAGCAGATTTTGGGCTAAAATCTCTATCAAGCTCGTGCACAAACATGCCAGACTCCAAATAATGAGTTTAATTGTCTTATACAGAACGTTACAATACAGTGCAACTGGAGCCCCAGAAAACAGATTCTTAGAAAATGCAACTAACACGATGGGGTTGATTTACTAGAGAAGTAGAGAATGTCCACTTTGCCTAGTCAATTTTTACCTAGCATAGTGAACGTGGCTGAAGCTAAATGAAGATTCACTTTGCAAAGAATACCTAATCGTAGGCAAAGGAAAAATAAAAAAGCTGAATTTTTGCTCTCACATCATTGGATGATTGAAGTCAGCACAGCTGCACATCATTCACTAGGTAAAAATTCAGCTCGCTCTACTCCTTTAGCAGTTAACACCAATATGTCGGACTTTTCATTGTCAATATTCAAGCCTTTCCAACCTTAATCACTCAAGCATAATGTATTAGAAGCTAATATTTTAATAGGTAACTGTCTTGTCAAAATAATATTCATCACTATGTAATTGCAAATACAGGCCCAACAGGCTTCATTGTAGAGCAGATGTGCTACTTTATTTTTATAATCGACAGATGAAGAAGAAAGTATATAATTTCATTCATATTGATGGTTATGAAACAATCTGTTAATAACAAAAAAAAACTCTATTCCATCTCCAAGCATTAATATGAATAATTAAAACAGGACCCTAAGAGCATTGCCCTAATGTTTAATAATTCAACAGAAAATTACTTGCACAACCATTAGCTCTTGAGGTCTGTGTACAGTATGTGGTGATGCACTGTATTGTACTGACCTCCTTTCTTTGTATTGCCTGTTGGAAATTAACAGCTAGAAAACTAGAAGCATCAGTAGGATTTTCACATGGTGCTTTTGATGCATCAGATTCATGAAACCTTAAGCCGGTGTGTTATATGATCGCTATCTACTTCAGTACCAAAATCATGTGATGCTCAGAAAGAATATAGCATGACCATTCATAATGGAGGATGTCTTGCACATTTTAGCTGGGATGGATCATGTAGGATTTAAAACCCAGAATATAAATAAATCACAGATGTCTAAGGCCAATGCATAATTAAAAAAAACATTTGAAATCCTCAATGTGACAGGCAACCGAGTAAAGTTTGAAAGTGTGACACTCCATTTTAATAGTAGACCCCTTTGCACAAATATTTTTTATAATTTTTATGTTTTTATAATAAGGTATATTGTACTGCGTACTGTATAACGCTACTGCAGTTACCTTCAAAGAGGTTAAATGGGAGTGAACCTGTTTTTGATGTATTGAAGTCTGATGAGTGATGAGGGTTGTAGCACTTTATTGCTAAAAAGAAAAAAACTCCATAAATGTCACATATTGGTTTTTGGGAAGACTGTGTTAAATTTAACTGTCACCATGGTGTTCAGGGACTTGTAACATTGTTTAAAAAAAAAAAAAATGTTCATCCAGCCAAAATAAGCTATGTTGTTACCGTCCATCACCATGGTGCTGATCTGGTACTATTATTTCATGTGTCAGGTGGTTTGGAAATAGCAATTGAAGACAGGTGTTTTGGGATCTTTGAGGAATATAAACTTGTTAGTTAAAACATATACAGTTATGTTCATAAGTTTACATACCCTGGCAGAATTTATGATTTTCTGCCCATTTTTCAGAGAATATGAATGATAACACAAACACTTTTCTTTCACTCATGGTTAGTGTTTGGCTGAAGCCATTTATTATCAATCAACTGTGTTTACTCTTTTTAAATCATAATGACAACAGAATCTACCCAAATGGCCCTAATCAAACGTTTACATACCCTGGAATGTTTGGCCTTGGTACAGACACAGAAGGTGGCACACACAGGTTAAAATAGAAATTAAAGGTTAATTTACCCAATTTTTGGCTTTTTAAACCACATTTAGTGTCTGTGTATAAATAGTCAATGAGTTTGTTAGCTCTCACATGGATGCACTAAGCAGTCTAGACACTGAGCCATGAGGAGGTAGAAGAAAACAGTCAAAAGACCTGCGTAACAAGGTAATGAAACTTTACAAAGATGGAAAAGTATATAAAAAGATATCCAAAGCCTTGAATATGCCAGTCAGTACTGTTAAATCACTTATTAAGAAGTGGAAAATTAGAGGCTCTTTTAATACCAAGCCAAGGTCAGGTAGACCAAAAAAGATTGCAGCCACAACTGGTGGAAGATCTGTTTAGGATACAAAGAAAAACCCACAGTTAACCACAGGAGAAATCCAGGCTGCTCTCCAAAAATATGGTGTGGTTGTTTTTAATGACCACAATTTAACAATACATGAACAAAAAGAGCTGCATGGTTGAGCTGCCAGAAGCAAGCCTTTGCTGTACCAATGCCACAAAAAAGCCAACGAGGCATGTCAAGGTGTTATTGGGCATATTAGAACCAGGCTTTTTTGTTGAACTTGTACAGTAAAGGCTTCTTTCTGGCATCTTGACCATAGTGCTCCTCAAAAACAACCACACCATCTTTTTCCAGAGCAGCCTGTATTTCTCTTGAGGTTACCAGTGGGGTTTTCTTTGTATCCCGAACAGTTTCTGTGGCAGTTGTGGCTGCAATCTTTCTTGATCTATTTGACCTTGGCTTGGTATCAAGTGATCCCCAAATTTTCCACTCTTTATAAGTTATTGAACAGTACTGACTGGCATATTCAAGGGTTTTGTATACTTTTTATATCCTTTTCTATCTTTTGTAAAGTTTCATTACGTTGTTACACAGGTCTTTTGACTGTTCTTTTCTACCTCCTCATGGCTCAGTGTCTAGTCTGCTTAGTGCATCCATGTGAGAGATAACAAACTCATTGACTATTTATACACAGACACAAAATGTGATTTAAAAAGCCACAAATGTGGGAAATTAACCTTTAATTGCCATTTTAACCTGTGTGTGCCACCTTCTGTGTCTGTACCAATGCCAAACATTCCAGTGTATGGAAACTTTTGATCAGGGTCATTTGGGTAGTTTCTGTTGTAATTATGATTTAAAAAGAGTAAACACAGTTGATTGATAATAAATGGCTTCAGCCAAACACTAACCATGAGCGAAAGAAATGTTTTTGTGTTATCATTCATATTCTCTGAAAAATGGCCAAGAAATCATAAACTCTGCCAGGGTATGTACACTTATGAACATAACGGTACATAAAGTGTGCCAAAACCAGCCAAGGGTTATGTTTAATTTTAAATGTATTTTTTTGTTTTTGTTTGTATGTCTCCACTGAAGTCCTCCTTTCCTCTTGGTTGTTGAAGATTGCTTTCTGTTGACTATAGCCATACCATATGACTTCCAGGAGATCACATGACTTTCAGAGACTACAGGAAATATCCTGCCATAATGGAACAAATTGATGGAGATTTATGCCTAGGATATGTTGTTTATAAGCTTGGCTAATTGTTCTGTGGGTTGTTTGATCATGGTGAAGCTTAGAAATGCATTGTGAAAAAAAAAACGAAGGTCTGCCATATATTTATATAAACCCACCTAAAACCAAATACTTGGGTATGATACTGGAAAAACAAATCAGATTTGCCATTGACTGTTTGTTTAATACACAAATGCCAACAATATACTTGAAATCGAGTGACAAAAATGTTACAGATAGCACAAAAAGTGCCAAGACCTATCTCAGATTTTTTCTCACTTCTGTCTAAGTTGTCACTTAGAGTAGGTACAAGTCGTCTCGCGATCTTCTCTTCCTTTGAACAACTGACAAATTTCTATGATTAAATGTATCAGTTGCAAGACAAATGATATAACCAAGTACAGCTGTGACAAAGATGAAATATAGAGAAGTAATTCTGTATTTTGAACTCCTAAAATTTTTGTCAAGGAACAGCTGATATCTCTTTCAAGAGACATTTACCTGAAAGTCTGGCATTACAGTATATCATCTATGTGTTTAAACTGCACAGCTTCTGCTAAGGCAATCAATTTTTTTTCTGGGAATTCTGCATATAAATGAAGGTTTTAAAGTGAGGATGTTTCATGCTGGTTGGGGAAAGCTGGTTTTCTCTTTCAGTAGTAGTGTTATGTAATGCTCTTTCCCATATTAAATATTTCTCCAGTGATAACTATTTTAAGGACATGTAACTTGTTTCAAAGGTCTCAGAAGTTCATACACTTGCTTGCGTTATGTTGAAATAATTTGAGATGATTACTTCATTGTTATTGCGATATGGCATACATTGGGCAGTTCCTCCAGGTCTACTCATTGCTAATTATTATATTTACTCTTGCAAGACAAAACAAAAGAGAAATTCATATAAAATGTAACATCTGTATACCAGCTCTTCATAGTTGAGTTTTACACATAAAAAGCTAATGAATTACATTTTTGGTTCACTGATATCTGTGTTTCAGCTAAACTAGTATACAACAGATAGTAATCTGTGCAGTTGTGTTAACATTCTAACATTTCATGCAGCAGATTCAGTGGTGGCTATGTTTTGTGGTGGTAACAGAACAGTAACTGGCTTCCAGCACCAGGTATTCTTTACAACTGAAGAGTAGCAGATACCATTGGACCAGTGGTCTCCAAACTGCAGCCCTGGGGATGGATGTGGACCTTTGCTTGCCTTTATCTGGCCCTTGAGGCATTATTCCTGCCACTGACACCAACAATGGGGCACTATTCCTTCCATTGTCACCGACAATGGGGAATAATTCCTTCCATGGTCAACATAAATGGGGCACTATTCATCCCACTGACACCAACAATTTTTTTTCTCTAATACCAAAGCTCGGGTATTGTTTACTCCCACCGGGCACAGTCTAGCCCTCCTAAAGCCTGAAGGACAGTAAACTGTCCCTTTGATTAGAAAGTTTGGAGACTCCTACCACAGAAGAACTTGTTTCAGTTTTTTATTCAATATGGTCACTGTGCCAATTACAAGCGGTCCCCTAGTTACAAACATTCGACTTAAAAACGACATTACACTGGTGTTAACCCTTCCCTGTGCTATCCAAAAAGCTTAAAAATATTTTTTTGGCTGGAGCTACACTTAAAAAATTTACCTGTTCCGACTTACAAACAGATTCAACTTAAGAACAAACCTACAGACCCTATCTTGTTTGTAACCCGGGGGTCACCTGTAAAGGTTATGGCTATGATGTTGGCAATGATGATGTGTAAAATGCTGTTGCTTAGAGAAACAAATTTACCAGTTTATATTAGTCAAAACATGCAATAGTTGGTTTCTTCACTATGCTCTATGTCTTGTTGAATAAATACAGCTATAACATACAGTTCACTTAATGTTTCCTACACATTAGATCAGGGTCTGCCAATCCAGCTGTTTTTGGCTTGATCAGACGCCACCCCAATGTCCATGGGGCACCTACAGATATACAGAACATATGCATCTCTTCAATACATTTCCCCATGTGTTTTCTCTTTAAAGGGTTAGTTACATTTTTTTCAAAAAATTATAAGGGGAACTGACTCACTACAACCTCCCCTCACCCCCATTCCCACTGCACTTATTTCATTTGATGATTATTTTATGCCACCCATGCCAGCCTGTGTAGCGGCCCGGGCATCTGAAAAATTGCATCAGCCCAGCCTGCAATCTACTCTGGACTACAGGACACCTCACCCTCATGTTGTGAAGATAGGAAAAGGTCCATGAGGGAGAACTTGGCAGAGCAAATAATACTGCTTGGGATTTCACTGCAGCTGGCACTGTGTTGTCAGCTCAAACAGAAAGTTGAAAGCACACATGATTTCTGGCAGTTCAGTGGGTATTTTTTGTACTTGCAGCATTTTTAATATGACTTTGATATTCAATTTATTTTTTATTTTGCCCAGACATACACTTTAAAAACCATGAAAGGCCACTAATATGACCATTTCTATGAGAGTGGTCTGATCAACTCTACCTATACAGCTGCTCTTTACTGTCAATGGTCAACTTTACTGCATTGCTGTTTTCATAGAACATCTCATAATATTTCACAGTCAGCTCATGTTGTTTCTATCTAGTATATGGTTTAAAAAACATGTATTATTTGCAGCCTTCTCACAGAAATGTGTAGAGGGTCAGCCCCTTGCACCAGGAGCACTGTATAAATGTGCAGGGAACTTACATAATTGCAGTTAATAGCAGGGGATGGTTTTACCTGCAGCTGAGAGTCTGTAGAATATAAATGTAATGTCTTCTTTTTATACTGCATTTAAAGCTTATAGCTTTATGTACATCCATATGCAAGTCTTAGTGAAAAACAAGATTTAAATATCCTTCCGAAAATACACTTATTCTTACTTCAGCTTATCCTTATTTTTTATTTTTTTTGTTCATGTGATTGCAGTATGGTCTGATTGAGTCATGCAGTTAAATTTTTGAGTGCACATTGAGTACTTACTCAAAGGACAATGCTAGCACTAAAGCCGGCCATAGATGGAGTGATTTGGAGAAAATTACTTGATTCCCCCATCAACACAGTCATTGTTAATGGAGGAATCGCTCCCATGGGGCCATTGTATTCCCCCATGTGGGGGGTCACGGTGAGCCATCCCCACAGGGAAAATAGTCATTACTGCTAGCAGCTATAATAGTCTCTAGCAATAATCACATGTAAAATCCAACAGGCTGGTTGTACCCAAGTTGATTGATCGATCAACTTGAGTACATCCAGCCTGCGCATACATGGTTTGAATCTTGGCCAGTTCCTGCTAAATTGGCCAAGATTAGAACCATCTATGGTATAACTAAAGGCTTTAGTTATATTATAGGTGGAGCTTGATGTGCTAACTCAGCCATTGGCTTGGATGCTCTAGGAGTGAGCTATCATTTCCAAATTATCCAAATCTATTTTGTCCTACTGGAAGTATTAGGTGTTCTTACCCACCTTTGCATGTTTCAAAATTTCCTGTTGCTTTTTTTCATAATCTACAATAATTTAGGAATCTAAAAGGGAGAGTAGGACCTAGTCATAGATACAAGAGAAGTAGGGTAATTTGGAAAGGCCTTCTAATCTTATAACCGACATGAAATATTGCCTGTTCAGAGGTTATTCAGGATTTTGGTGGGCACTGGCATTGGTTTCTCTATAGATTTCAGTGAACTCTACATGGAATTACCATGCACTGCACAAAAGGTTGTAGATCACAAACACATACAAAGTGCCACATAGTCTTTGCCCTATATAATGAATCACCATTGTTTGTCTCTCTCCAATGACATTATGTGCAATACAGTTCTCATCTCAGCTTCTGTCTCTCAAGTGCTTTTGATCCCATTTGAAGAGATCCGTGAACCCTGTAGAATTTGGGTGTCAACTGATGGGTCTTTAAATAAACAAGTAGTAAAGCATAAAACATTTGTTTGACGAGCTTTTCTTTATTGATATATGCATGCATATTTCATTATATCCATGCACTGTCTTCTGCCACTCATTCTTACTTCTTGACTGGCTCATTAATCTTTTTTTAATAGGTTTTATAAATGAGAAGTTGAAATTTCTCCATAGCGGGGTCTGTGACCACAGACCGTGATAAGCAGACTATAAGAAAAGATTATGCTTGTAAATCTTGCCTTCAGTTTTATTGTATCTGTCTGTATGCTTAAAACATAAAGCAACCAAACCTGAGTAGAAAACTGAGTTCTATTGAAAGTATATCCAGATTGCAGAATCTTTGGAAAATATTGGATTGTAGTGTAATCTGGGATCATTAATATCTTCTTTGCCCAGTAACCTCCCATATTAGCCCAACATAGTTTTTTGTATTGCCATATAAAGTCATTGTAATCGATATATAAAATCATTCAGAGGTAATAAAAAAAATCATCACTTTCTGCCCAAACCTCCACAAGTATTATCAGCATTAGTCAAAGCTCTTTAGGTAGACCAGATTTGTGGCCTAGTCTGTGAGTGAGCTAATTTGGCTATGGAAGCATTCATGGTCTGTCACTGTCTTGCTGTCCACTATCAATATTTAATTTCATGTTTCTTAAATTCTCACTAACTAGGTGCTTGTTGAGCTCATGACAAATATTTCTTGTCTAGACTAGACCACAATACTGTCCAGCTACAGCCAACATGTTTTTAATTTTCTTGATAATGTGTAGAGGGGTTAGAATCTGTGGGTTTTTGTTTTTTTTTTTGAGAATTTTTCACACATAAGTTTTGTCCTGGTAATGGGTGTCAGAAGAGCAAATAGAGTGGTGCTTTCCTTGGCAGGCCAAAATAAGAAGGCCACCTAACTTCCCTACCTGCCCAGCAGCATGTACCTAATGTTTTCAGTCCTAAATCATTCCACTAAACCAATGAGACCAGGGAACAAAAGCATAATTTATGCTGAGAACCAGCTTGTTGGAGCTTAGGCAGGACAATGGACTTCTTCCCAACCTTAATGTTAGTGTTCTTCATACAGCGAGAGTGTATCCTAAATAAAGATTGTACCATTTTTATATTGTTATTGTTACATAAAAAAAAAAAAACTTCTACCTGGTATCCCAGAAAACCTAGAGCAAAGACAAAAATTTCAATCCTCATTATTGGGTAGCAAGGTTAGATGCCATGGAAATAGTTGTAGGCACTAGCTTTGCATTATCCCTTCCATATGCATCTCCCTTGCCACTTTTATTGGGAGACACATTGAACTTCTAGAGGTGTTCAAGTGAAGCAGTTTGCTTGGTTCTGTCTTGTGAATAAAAATAATACTTTCTCAAGCTTATCAGCACTCAAAATTGTAATGACGAATGCTTTGTTCAGCACAGCTATTCACAGTGGTGGCTTTTCCATACGCATTTTTAAAGAAATAAATTAATAAAACTTTAAACAGATCTCAAATAAGATGTGTGCATTGAGCTGAAAATGAACACTTTCTGTATTGTAGTTTGTTTTCATCTTTTATAGAGTTTTTTGATGGAAATGTTTCTAATTAGTTCTCAGCTCTAAGTCCCCGCTCACACCTGCCCATTCCCTTGCGGTGCTTTACCACAAAATATGTCATTAAATGTTTTGCGTTAAAGCAGCTCATTTATTTAGGATTGGTATGCTACTGCACAGTAATGGAACAAAAAACAGATCTGAACCTTTTTTTGTTAGCATGGCACACCAAAGCACAAGGTATGTGGATTGTGGTGTAATGCAGTACAGGTCCTTCAGCACCTATTGTACTTGTGTGTTGAGATGTCATTCTCAATGTAGGGCACCATAATGCACAACACGTACATTACTGATTGGTGCTGTAACATGCATTTTAGTCATAGTTACCACAACACCTAGGTGTAAACCCAGTATTGCTTCCAGCTTTATGGTCAACATTCAGCATGTTGGTTAAATGATTAGCACTGTTACCTTGCAATAGTTTAGATTTTATTTCCACAAGGTCATTATCAGCATGGACTTTGTGTGCTGCCTCATTGTTTCCTCTGCATGTTTGTCACATGCTCCACTTTTCTCTCGCAACCCAAGAACATGCTATTAGATTTACTTGCTTCTTCCCAAATTTGTTCTTTCTGTTTCTACATTATGCAGTGCAGAGATTTTTATGAATGGTTTGGAGCTCTCTACAAAGTGTTACTGAAGATCTAGACACTATTTAAAGGAATAAAATAAATAATAAAATCCTTAGCACAGCTGTTTTGTATTGAAAGCTGCTTATACTGCAAGTTTGTCAGAATCCAGGTGTCTTCAGAAGAACAATGTGGCGAAGTCCGGACACCCTGATGGGTATTTCCACCAAGAAGCTGCTTCCCAAGTCCTGGAACATGAGACCAATCGATCTGGCTATAGAAACCCCAAAGACCAGACAACACCAGTCTTGGAGTACACCAAAATGAACTGCTTTATTTTTAGAAACACACTGAATTTATACAGCAAAACGTCAGATAAGGGCTACTCCCATTATCTCAGACAAAGGTCACCTTACACAGTAGAGCTAGTCCTATTATCATAACAATGACCTCCTTAGACAGTCCGGTTCCCCCATAGGACTAACTTGCATAAGAAGCCACAAGCAATTAGTGCCTAGCTCTGGATAACCTAAGAACACAATATAACACAGAGTTCTCCAGGCCATGGTTCTCCTGGCTCAAAGTCCATGACAAACAACATGGACAAAAGTATGGTATGCTTTGAGGTACAGAAAGCACTGTTATGATTAACATACCTTGTTGCATATTAGGGTGGATGACCTATCTTTAACAAATCTTTAACTATACCAGTGCAATAGTCTGCT
Source organism: Lithobates sylvaticus (assembly GCA_028564925.1). NCBI lineage: Eukaryota > Metazoa > Chordata > Amphibia > Anura > Ranidae > Lithobates > Lithobates sylvaticus. Next base: position 116,014,102 of record CM053031.1, read on the forward strand.
GTAACCAATAAGAATTAATTTTTCTCTAAACTTGATTTGATTGGTTGCTATGCTTTACTGTATTCTTATTATCTAATTATTACTGCTGTTTGCACTGTCTTATTAAAAATGCCCGTAAGTGTCCCTCTAAATTACTGTTAAATCAGTTTAATTTAATGCAGCTTTGGTAAATAGCAGCCATGATTTTCTACTCATTTTGCACTATGGTAAAATGCAAGATTTATGATAATTCCTCCAAAATTGCTCTTTTAGCAAATGTAGTCCACAAAGGCTCATTTTTACGTCCCACGTGTCAAGAGGATCAGTGAAATTGTTTTTCTGTGTCAAAACGGTTCCTCATTTTGCAAGGAAATTGCTGGCATTGTTACATTTGAATCTGTCCAAGCTCCAAATAATTGTGTTTTATCAGCAGAAGCCAGCACTGCTCCACAAGTCTTTGCTGCTTATTACTCCTTACTTTTATTATCCAGTAAAGCTGCTGAGACAATTAGTAAATGCATTTTTTATAGGTTGGTCTTGTGAAAGTAAAATGGATCACAAAGAATGTGTCCTTTCATTGATTTAATTAACATAGATTTTTTATTGTAAATCTAAATCTTAAATTTGCTAAATACCCTTTTTTATATTTGAATAGTCTTGTCCACCTTTTTTAATAGACCAGTAACGATAAGGGTCAGTTATTTACAGTCAGTGACATGGACTAATTAATTCTGCTTTCTCATTCTCTCCTTCCTTTTTAGCAAAATGTGCATTATGCTAAAGCAAGAGCAAGGCCAGATTTTATATCTTTCATTAGGTTAAAAGGATATTTAAAGTAACTTGTGCTTTGCCCATGCAGCCCCACAAGATGCGCATATGTGCCTTCTGTAACCTTAACCTTGTTGAAGCGTTGGGTGCCTGAGCAGCCAATCTCTTGAGTGCAAGTACTGTCACATGAGAGGAAGGAGTGTGAATCACATGCTGACTTATACCCAAAAGTACAGGGAATTTTTCCAATATGAATATATATATATATATATATATATATATATATATATATATATATATATATATATATATATATATACACAGTATATACTGTATAAATATTTTTTTCTATGCACAGTAGATTTTCACAGGTCACCGATGTATCGATTCAGTACTACTACAGTAGTGCTGAACTGGGATTTTTTTCATAGAGCAGATCTTTTCCAGGCCACCAAATTTTGGAGCTGTTCGTAAGCTCTTTTGAAGGGTTTCCCTCGTGTTTCAATGAAACTATTGGACACTGAGCATGAGCATAGTATTAGCTGACTGTAGAGCTAATTGAATCTTACAATTTCCACAGGCTATATTGGATTAATCCATTACATATTTTAATTCTAAAGCTATTTGGTGTTTAAAAACACTGAGAGAAGTATTACATTTATAACGGATGTGCCCAATTGTGTTGGTAGAGCAAAGATATTAGATGTTTTTAGTGCGAAGCTGGTCAAATCTCAAGAGTCTAGAATCCAAGATACCTAAAGTGCTTGCTTACTAACTTTTGTAAGCCTGGCCTCTTGTTCATAGTTAAAGCATATATAACTTTAATTATAAAAAATAAATAAATGTACCCTAGGAAGATGTAAACAATTTTTAATCATTAACCAGCTCAATACAGGGCACTTTCACCCCCTTCCCGCCCAGGCAATTGTTCAGCTTTCAGCACTATCACACTGTGAATGACAATTGCGCACTCATGCTACATTGTAACCATGGGACATTTTTATAATTTTCTTCACGCAAATAGAGATTTCTTTTGGTGGTATGTAATCACTGCTCAGTTTTTTATTTTGTTACAAAAAAAAATGAAGCTTTTGAAAAAAAACGTTTTTCTTAGTTTCTGTCAGTAAATTTTGTAAATAAGTAATTTTTCTCCTTTACTGATGTGCGCTGATGAGGCTGCAATGATGGGCACTGATGAGGTGACACTTATGGTCACTGATGAGGCGGCACTTATGGGCACTGATTAGGTGGCACTGGTGAGGAGGCACTAATATGATGCACTTATGGGCAGTGACAGATTGCGGCTTCACAGCCAGGTGCGCGAGTCACGATGCACATTCTGAATGGCTGGGCAATCTTCTGGGACCTGTGACGTGTCCCAGAAGACTGCAGGGAGGGACTGCCTAGATGGCAGCTGGGAGCTGGGTACCTGTCAAAACTAGTCAGGGGGTCAGGAGTCCTTAAAGCAGAACTTCCACTTTTAGGTGGAACTCCACATTAAGGTATCAGCATTGACAGTCTGGGGGAGGGGAGTGTTAAATGGACTAGCACATTTAGGTACACTAAACACATTTAAGCCAAACTTCAGCTAACACTTTTTAAGGAGTTACTAAATTAAAGAAAAAGCTAAATATTATAAGCACCTCTGTCAATGATAAATGGTTTGTCTCATCCTTTTAACTATTACATCTGCAGGACAGCTTGTTCTGTTTGAAAAGCAACAGACTTATCGAAAGGATCACCAGGTGAAAATAATTCTAAAGCTATCCTAAAAAGAAAACTAATTGTATCCCATCTAAGAATTGGTAAGCTGAAATATAATAAATGTTTGCTTGTTGGGTTTAATACCACTTTAACGCTTACAAATGTGCTCTTTTGTGAGCATATTTGATGTTTTCCTTTTTAAAAATGGGTTACTCTTAAAGAAGAGCTCCAGTAACCCTACATCCCTAGATCTGGGAAATACAATACAGTTATGGCCCCCAACCCAGAAATGTCGGTCCCAGGTTGCTATACTGTTGGCACCATACTTCTTCCTGTTCTCCATTCTTCAGCAGGAGGATTGTAAGCAAAATTTTCACAGCACTAATAATTAATTCTGCTGTGCTGCAGGGCACATGGATCAGAGGGATGCCAGCACCATAATTTCCACTCAGCCATAAATGTAATGTGCTTTGTGATAGTATCCTCTCCCTGGTCAATGAATCTAGTGGCACTGGAATTATTTGCAATTTACCCACTTCTCATAGATTGAATTACTTTGTTATTAAATTCCAAATGAATGTGCCAAACCCCTGTGCCATGGTCTTTGTCTAGGCACCCATCTCTCCGTTTTACAATAATATAGATAATGACATGAATTAATTGATAAATTTAGGTGAAAAAGAAATCACAGGATATATTGCACTGTATATACTGTTGAATTAAATTATTGCTTCAGCTAAAACTAGGGTATTTGTTTTCAGCTAAAATGTAAGTTATTCAGTCATCTGCAAGTATATGCAGTATAACTTTGTAATATTGTTTTATGCATCTGGTGCTCAGAAAGTCACACAGTTCTCCACTTCAAGATGCTGCAACTGTGCTTTGATAGAACAGTAGATGGAAAATTATGGAAAATTAGATTGTGTAAATGGGGGTGGGCTGTTAAAGGTAAAGGTATTTGTTTTAGAAGTGATTGCTCAGTCCACAGAACAGGAAAATGGAAGAAATTTCTTCAATGGGGGCATGAACAGCAGCAAAATACTTTTTTGTTATAATAGCGTGAGAAAAAGATGTAAAGATTTTCAGGTTCTTTTCGCTGCCTGTAATTGTGCTGGCGAGATTGCCTTTCACTTCCTGTTCCAGTGACCTCTGCTGTAGATACAGATACACAAGTAAGATTCTTCCCCTACTAACTCTATCCAGTATTAAAACATATCTTTGGGTTTTTCACTTTTAGTGGATTAAGGTCAGGCTTAAATGCTATATTTATTGTAAGTGATAATGAGGTATGTATGTGCATAATCTAAAATATGACTGGGTGAAAAAACACTGTAGATGCTGACTTTTAAAACCTGTCCAGGGAGCCCCCGATGTTGTCTCCCCGAGGCTGATCCGTCCATCGGATGGGGTGCAGGCGCCGCCATAGTAGCTAAGGGAAACCGGCAGTGGTTTCCTACTGTGCATGTGCAAATTGCGCGGGGCTTTCTGAATGGCCCCATCATTTTCTGGGACACACACAGGTCCCAGAAGGCAGCGGGGGGAGGAAGAGGGACAGAGCCTGAAGAGGACACGACGTACCTTTCCACGGTGAGGCTAGGACAGACGTTCACTGTTAAACCTCTAAGGTAAGTGAAAAAAAAAAACAATCCAAAAACAAGGGGTGGAGGGGTGGTCTTTCCTTTAAGAACAAGTTCTAAAGTTGGGTGGAACTCTGCTTTAAGAACTATCTCTGGTACATGGTATGCATGGGGACTGGGCTAGTGAGTAGGGGGACATTTGCCCCCTTAGCCAGTACTAGTGAGATATGTTGGGTTGGTGGCCATGAGTGGTGATATATTACCATATTATCAGAGTGGGAACTGCAGTCAATGGTATCTGTTGGCCAATATATGTCTTTCTGCTGGCCATTATATGTCTGCTCCCCAGTCAGACGTGTGATCAAGCATCTGAGAGAGCGACATCTTCCAGCACCGTCTTTCTTGGCTCTGAGATGTTATCTGCATAAAAAACTACAAAGGAGGGCAATACTGGAAGATATGAAAAGGTGTGTCACAATAAAGGTTCCCTGTCCTCCCCAGATTGTGTTTAATGTATTGTAGTACTTTCCACCCACTGTGGCTTTTACATACTATAGTCGATATGAAGTGAAGGGCAGGTAAGCCAAAGCAAACAAAGTGTTTAATTCAAATTTATAGGAACTATTTTTTCATTTCCTTGTTTAAAATTCTGTGTTTGATGTGAACACAGATTGCTTTCACTTGACATTAGCACAGCCATTCATGTGTAAAAATCGAAATTTCAACTCTGGAAAGTGCATGGGGGCATATATACAAACCAGTGATTTTGACATTCACTAGACATTTACTGCAGGTGAATATTGAATGTTTGGTGAAAGTCACATTCAGTGCTTTATAAATACACTCCACAATATGTACATTTTTACGCGTTATGCCTGCTGCAGTGGCTGCTCTTGTAAGTCCGAACACAAGTAGTATTACATGACTGCTGACCTCTTCTGACTGTTCACAGCTTGCTTTGTCACTCAGCATCACTGTTATCACTAGACATTTCCTGTGGAAGTCTGAACATCCTTTCAGCTTCAGCATGTTCTTGTTCATGTAGTGTAGCATCGTATTCAGTATAACCTATATATTTAAAGGTATTCTTATTGAATATGAAGTTATAGGTTCCCGGTTAGGTGAATTCAAAAGGTCTTTTTGATCACCCTCAAAAATGTGTTAAAAGACACCTTTACTTTTTAGTGAAGTTTTCCTTTAAATGTTCTAACAACCCTCTAAGGTGGCAGTCACCTTCTTTAATACTTATCTTTAGCTCCACTCCCAAGTTTTTCACTTTGCGTCCATTGCAATGGCTGAGTCTGTACATATGGCAGCCCCCATTCACCCAGAGGAATAATGCTGGCCATAGACAGTTAAAGTCTCCACAGGAACCAGACGAGATTCGAACAATGTATGGGAAGCCTGTCGGATTTTACATGCAATTATTGCTAGTGGCTGTTCTAGCCACTGGCAATAATCACTGTGTTCTCCTGGCGGGGACATCTTCTCTGCCTGAAGTGGTTTAACGGGAGGGATTCTCCCATCAACACTGACCGTCCAATGGTTTCAGGAAAGAAAATGGCTCCATCTATGGCCAGCTTAAGGTTCCAGCCATAAGAATGAATGGGGATGAGCAGTGATGTGCAGTTAGAGCTGGATACAGCAGGGACATTTTATTCTTTTAAAAGTAGTTATTTAGATAGATGTCCAGGTAACAGGAGGTCACTGTTACAGGACATAAGAGGATATTAGTAGCAAAAAGCAATAAAAACCTGAAAGAGATTTAAGCTCTTCCCCACTGTGTTTTAATTATTTATTTGAAGTTCCATTTTAAGAAGTTTCAATTGAAATATCAGAAATAATGTTAGTATGGACACATCCTCTTGTTTTATTTTTTTTGTGTAGCTACACATTCTATGATTATTTTTTCTACGGAAAAAAAAAATTGCTAAATTGCAGTTTACATTTTGGCTTGTATGTATTAGTATAGGAAATACACAATTTCAGATAACCCAGAGACTGAAACAAAGGGAAATGATTTGTCTATGGCAGTCTGTGTTTGCCAGTTCTTCATTAGACTGATGCAAATGATTTTCCACAAAGGAAATTGATTATGTTGTTTGTTGAATGAAAACTATATCACTTCATGGTTGTGCACCTGGTTTAATCAAGGTGTCTTGATGCCATTGTCAGCCCTACCTGGGCCAGAACATACCTGACCTGACAGAGGTTTTAACCCTTCCTAAAAAAAGCTTTAGCTGGTGCATTACTTTAATGGTGTTGTTTCTATTTGCTTCCAGTCATCCGAGTATTAAGAATGCCTTAAGGTGAAAAATATGACATTTCTTTGTTAAACACAAAATTAAAAATTGGAAAATAATTCTTATAAAGGGATGTGCTTTAGCCTCCAGCATTGTCTCAGAAGCTATGGTCTGTTGGCATAGCAATATGCTGTTGAACAGTTATTTGAAAAACAGCACTCAAAATCAAATATACAACAATCAGTCATAACTTTATAACCACTGAAAGCTAAAGTGGATACCATTGATGAATACCATTGATTATTGATTATTGGTTACAATGGCATCTGAAAGTGGGTGGGATATATTAGGCAGCAAGTGAACATATTGTCCCTGACGATGTGTTAAAAGCAAAAAAAAAAAAAAATGGACAGGACCAAGGATTTGAGCAACTTTGACAAGGGCCAAATTGTAATGGCTAGACAACTGGGTCAGAGAAATTCCAAAACGGCAGCCCTCACGGGATGTTTTCTGTCTGCAGTGGTGAGGGCTTAACAAAAGAGGTCCAAGGAAGGAAAACTGGTGATCCAGCAACTGGTGATCCATGTGGAGAGTGAAGGCTGGTCTATTTATTCTAATACAATAAAAGAGCTACTATAGCTCAATATGGTAAAAAAGTTAATGCTGGTTCCAAAAACACACAGTGCCTCGCAGCTTGTTGTGCATGGTGCTGTGTAGCCACAGACTGGTCAGGGTGCCCATGCTGACCCATGTCCACAGCTAAAAGCACCTACAATGGGCACATGAGCTTCAAAACTGGACCATGGAGCAATGGAAGAAGGTGGTCTGGTCTGATGAATTCAAGAATGGTTTGAGGAACAAAACAATGAGTTTAAGGTGTTCACTTGTACTCCAAGTTCTCCAGATCTCAATCCAGTCAAGCATCCATGGGATGTGCTGGAAAAACAAGTTCTGATCCATGGAAGCTTGACCACGCAACTTACAGGACTTAAAGGATCTGCTACTGATGGCTTGGTGACAGATACTACAGCATACCTTCAGAGATTTAGTGGAGTCAATGCCTCGATGGGTTGGGGTTGTTTTGGTGCAAAAGAGGGACCGACTCAATATTACGCGGGTGGTTATAAAGTTATGGCTGTAAACAGCCATTACTTCTGGGTATAGAGGAAGGTGAGATTGTAATGTTCATCTACCCCTCAATTTCCCTAGTTCATTCACAGAACACCTTATATTTTGTGAATGGGATTCAAGACCATCTCTAATTGGATTAGGTGACTCATTATCATAACTGTACAAGCGTCAGAACAGCAACAGAGCCGGAAGGTCAAAGCCGGCAGTTGCATAATACAACAAAGATTTTTACCATTCCCGGCAACCCTCTGGGCATAGTATACCAAGAATTAGAGGTAACTAACCTGGACCCAAAAAATATTAAAAAAATATTTTTTTCCTTGAGTTTCACTTTAAGGTAAGTTAGGTGGGCTCTGATTTTGGAATAGTATCTATGCTATGTATTACGTACTCTATACTTTGTCACCTTACTAAATTATTTTACTTGTTCACTGGTATTGCACATAAGAATAAGTTGTTCCGACTGGCAACAGGTATAAACTGCCCTTGTGTGTATTATCTTGGTGCAAAGTTTTACCCTAGTCATGACATTGTAGCAACAAATTATATATTATACTTTCTTGGGATAAAGTTTTATACAATATATCCCACAGATTGCCTGCATTCATTCAATTGTCAGAAAATTCAGTACTTGCGAAACATGTTTTTTCTTTACTAGATAAGGAATCTAAAATCAGGTTTCAGATCCTTTCATAATTTTTCCACAGCTTTGAAATAAAATGGTTACAGTGTTTTCATAAACAAAATTGTGACGTTCCTTTTGTACCAGACAAGACATCATGACTGAGGCCTAGTTGCTTTGCCAGGGCCTTGGGCTCATACAAGAGCTGTTGCCAAGGCTTATCTTGTTGGCTGAGAATGCCAGTTCCCTAAGGGTTTTAACGCAATTAACATCATCTCCTCGAGCGCATTCTTATTTTCCTTGCTGTTTGGAATGAAATTGCTAGAAATAAGACCATGTCTTCTATAATTACTACATTTCACTAAAAAGCTATCAATCTCAAGCGCCTTGTACCTTTCAAAAGACTAACTATGGGATCTAATTGGGACAAACACTTGACTAGAGAAGGAAAGCTAGAAGTGGCAATCTCTGAAGTAGCTGAAGTACAAAAGAAACTTTTCTTCTTTCAGGGAGTTAATATTTACTTTACAAAATGTCAATAGCAATTACTGCTTGATCATTTGTAATTATATGTCTATACCCCAGCACCACCTTACTATGTATAAATTTACTTTGATTTATTGATGCATCTTAAATTATGTTTAGCTAAATAGGAACATGGTCTCCTGTGAATTATTGCTGAATTTATTTGTATATTTTAATGTGAATTTTACAATATACAGCACTCTAACACACTTGAAAAACAGAGCTTTAGTCCAAGAACAGTTTTTTTCAGTAAGTGTTGCCAGGAAGTATACATTTTTGAGAACATGAATGCTATTTCAGTTAAAAGAGCTGCTTTTTTTTAAGTGTTGTCTCTTCCCTTTCTACCTTCGGATGCAAGGTGAAATCCACATTCTCAGCATCTGCTAGATGCCAGAGGCTTGATTTCTAATTAAGATAACAAAAACAGTCACCTAAAGCAGTGGTCATCAACCCTGTCCTCAGGGCCCACTAACAGGCCAGGTTTTATGTATCACCTTGGGGAGATGCAGACTAGAATACTGCAATCACTGAGTAGCAAATGATATCACCTGTGATGTATTTCAGTTATCTTGCAAACCTGGCCTGTTAGTGGGCTCTGAGGACAGGGTTGATGACCACTGACCTAAAGCATACTCTGAAGAGTGCATGTGTGGGAACCCTTAGTTCACAAGCACAATTCAACCTCCAAAGCCAGAAAAAAAGATACCTTCCAAAGACAATATTGACTCACACTATAGCACACTGTATTATTATTATACAGGATTTATATAGCGCCAATAGTTTGTGCATTACTTTATAACATGGGGCAGACAGTACAGTTACAATACAATTCAATATAGGAGAAATCAGAGGGCTCTGCTTGATAGAGCTTACAATCTAGAAGGTAGGGTTAAGTGATACAAAAGGTAATAACTGTATGGGCGATCTGATGGAGAAAATAAATGTACAGTTGTTAGGCGGGGCATAATAGGTTTCCCTGTAGAGAAAGGTTTTTAGGGATCATCTAAAAGCAAGCAGAGTAGGAGATAGTCGGACAGATTGAGGTAGGTAGATCCAGAGGATGGGAGAGGCTCAGTGGAGAGATTAACAGAGGGAAATAGCAGACACTGAATGGTTGGTAAGGTGGATGAATCTGGCAGCAGCATTCATGATGGACTGAAGGGGGGTATAGCCTATGTAAGGGTAATCCTGTGAGAAGGGAGTTGCAGTAGTTGAGGCATAAGATGACCAGGGAGTGAACTAGGAGCTTTGTGGTGTCACTGGTTAGTTGACATGTTGCAGAGGTTGAGGTTTTGGACAGTCATGTGGGGCAGAAAGGAGGGTTCAGAGTCCAGGATTACACCTAGAACCATGGCATGTGGGGACAGGCTGATAGTAGTCCTATCTATCTTGACAGAGAAATCAGGGAAAGAGGCACGTGGGGGAGGAAAAATTATGAGCTTGATTTTGAATAGTTTGAGTTTTTGGAAGTGGTGTGACTTCCAGGCTGATATGTCTGTTAGTAAATTAGTGATATGTGAGGAGACTGAAGGAGTGAGCTGAGGGGTAGAGAGATAGATTTGTGTGTCGTCAGCATAGAAATGGTATCGGAAGCCATAGGAAGCTGACCCAGGGAGGAGGCGTAGATGGAGAATAAGAGAGGTCCAAGGAGAGAACCTTGGGGGACCACATCAGAGAAAGGGAGAGGAGGAAATAGAATTGTAAGTAACGCTAAAGATTTTGATAAGTAAGATGAGAACCAGCGAATAGTACAGTCATGGAGACCAAAGCTGTGGAGTTTTTTGAGGAGGAGGGGGTGGTCCACTGTATCATAGGCAGCAGTGAGGTCCAGGAGAAGGAATACAAAATAGTGTCCATTGGATTTAGCTGTTAGCAGATTGTTTGTGAGTTTTAGGAGAGCAGTTTCCGTGGAATGTTGAGGGCGGAATCCAGACTGAAGGGGATTAAGAAGGTTATTCTCAACGAGGTGGACGCTTAATCGGTTGTAGACCAGACGTCAAGGAGTTTGGATAAAAAGGGGAGCAATGAGATAGGGTGTAGGTTGTTAAGATTGGTGGGGTCAAGTGAGGGCTTTTTAGGTATGGGGTTGACTAGTACATGCTTTGGAGAGTTTGGGAAGATGCCAAAAGAGAGGGAGAGATTGAAGGTATGAGTTAGAGAGCGTTAGAGTACATACCTAAATGTTTTTGACAGTTTAAAAAAAAGCTGCGACTAACAGAAAATTAAGTATAGTTTAGATGGGGAGAAGTTCTGCTACTGCATTGCTGCTTATATGAAAATAGTAACACAATAATGATACAAAGATATGTAGGGCAATAAAATCCATAGAACACATCTTAAATTTACAAATCAACCTAATTAGTTTGATCTGATATAAGACAATTTGGGTTTGAATTGGATGCATACAATTATAGGGGGCATATGGATAATGATCTGGGCTTTCTTATACAATTTAGACTTAATGATATCAATAATATGCCATTCTGTATTTCTTGTCGTAGAAGAGGCAAAGACTCAAAGGAGAGCCATGTATTTCTGACCCTAAGCTAACAAATAGAATAATCACAACTTGGACACTGGTCCAATCACGTTTGGACACTGGTTCACAAAAAGGATATGAAACTAGAAAGGGTATAGAGAAGGGCAACTAGATTAACAGGGAGCATGGAGAATCTCAGCTATAAAGAAAAGATTCACTTAGCTGAATGTATTCCACCTTGAGAAGAGGCAATTAGGGGCATATGATCTCCTTTTATAAACATATATATAGTACAGAAAATGTAATAGGAAGTTGTTTACTGTAAGGGCTCTCTACTGTAGCTGCTATGGAAATGTAGAACAGTCTTTCAAAGGAACTGGCATTTTTAAAACCCACAAAACATAAACGGCTTCTGGTATTTATAAGAAATAACATCATAGAATGTTGATCTAGGATTTAACTGATGCCTTTGGGAATCGGGAAGGAATTTTTTTCCTTGTAAGAACATATTGAACCACACTTTATAATCTTAGTTTTTCCTTCCTTTGGATCAGCTATGGGTTTGAGATTATGAGGAAGCAATTTTTTTTTTTTTGGTTGAACTCAATAGTCATGTCTTTTTTTCAACCTGTAACTAGGAATGACCAAACCGCCAAACCGGGCAAAGTTCAGTTTGGTGAACCCAGGAAAAAATCTGCTTAACCTGAACGCCAAATCTCGCTGAAGTCTATGTAAACCAAATCTTATTTTTTTCTGCCCTTTTTTAAGGTCACTTAGCCTTTTTTTTTTTTTTTTTAGAAAAGGGATGGGTAACTGGGCAGTACAATGCAAAAAAAAATAGAGGATTTTTTAATACAGCTCTAATTAACCAGTTATGGACCGCCCTATAGCAGATCTACTCATTTATATATACGTGTTTCTGCACTCCTGCCTAAGGGGTGCACACAGCAGAAGCCGATCTGCGGTTGCTGGGCACTGAATGTCCACCGGCACCTTCTGATCACTGGGACACAGAACGGAGCTCTGCCTATGTAAACAAGGCAGATCTCCTTTCTGACAGGGGAAATGGATGGATTTTGTGTCCCCGCAAAAAAATAAATAAATACAAGTTCCAGTGTATATATACCATAGTTTGTAGACACTATAACTTTTGTGCAAACCAATCAATATACGGTTATTGGGATTTTTTTACCAATAATATGTAGCAAAATACATATTGGCCTAAATTTATGAAGACATTTACATTTTTTTAATTGGATATGTTTTATAGCTGAAAGTAAAAAAATATATACTTTTTTAAAACTGCGGTGCTTTTTTGCTTATAGCGCAAAAAATAAAAAATGCTGTGGTGATCAAATACCACCAAAAGAAAGCTCTATTTTTGGGGAAAGAAATATATAAATTTTATTTGGGTACAGTGTTGCATGACTGCGCAATTGTCAGTTAAAATATGCCGTATCGCAAAAAATGGCCTGGTCATAAGGGGGGTAAATCCAGGGTCAAGTGGTTAAAGGTCAACATTAAATATACTACGAATCCTTTAAATAACATGCTTTCAGGATTTCACGATGCCTTAAACATGCACCCGAAGTTGTGCAATATATTCCTTTAGGTAACACTGCTGCAGCTAAATGGCAGATCTCAGCCAGCTTGTGTTTGACAAAAAACCTGGAGATCTGTCATTTAGAGGTGGCCCACTGGTTTGTAAACAAATGGGCCAAGGATTCTTGGTTATTCTTGTTTACAAGCAGAAGCTGCAGAGGATCTGTCATTTAATTTAGTAGAGGTAAATTACAGACTTCCAGCTGATTTTCTTATACAAACATCAGAGGGGGATTTGGGCAGTCAAACCAGCCAACAGGCTGGGTTTGGGTTAAACTCATGTTCAACCCGACATTATTATTATTATTATACACGATTTATATAGCGCCAACAGTTTACGAAGCGCTTTACAAAGTATAAGACATTGAAGCTCATCCCTACCTACAAACATTGTAATAGCATAGCTCCCAACTGTCCCTGATTCCGAGGGACTGTCCCTGATTTGGAACAAAGTCCCTCTGTCCCTCTTTCCCCCTCATTTTGCTCTGATCTATATAGTTGTATATAAAATGCACTGTTTATCTTTCAAAAAGTGTTTCCCAGTGCTAAACCTTTAATCCAATTTATAAAAGGCTGCATTTGTAAATTTCAAAAGCCAATATAAAGGAATAGTAGTGGTAAAGAAAAAAAAACACTTGTGGGTTTAACTAATCTTCTATTTTTGTTTTACCGCTTTAGACCCAGAAGATACCCCCTTCCTGACCAGAGCACTTTTTACAATTTGGCACTACGTTGGTTTAACTGAAAATTGCACTGTCATGCAATGCTGTACCCAAACAAAATTTGCGTCCTTTTTTTCCCCACAAATAGAGCTTTCTTTTGGTGGTATTTGATCACCTCTGCGGTTCTTATTTTTTGCGCTATAAACAAGAAAAGAGCGACAATTTTGAACAAAAAAAAAAAAGCTATATTTTTTACTATTTGCTATAATAAATATCCCAATTTTTTTTTTTTAAAAACAAATTTCTTTATCAGTTTAGGCCAATATATATTCTTCTACATATTTTTGGTAAAAAAATATCCCAATAAGCGTATATTGATTGGTTTGCGCAAAAGTTATAGCGTCTACAAACTATGGGAAAGATTTATGGCATTTCTATGGCATTTTTATTATTATTATTTTTTGTTTTACTAGTAATGGCGGTGATCTGCTATTTTTAGCGGTGCGGCGACATTGCTGCGGACAGATCGGACACTTTTGACACATTTTTGGGACCATTGACATTTATACAGCAATCAGAGCTAAAAATAGCCAGTGATTACTGTATAAATCTCACTGGCAGGGAAGGGGTTAACACTAGGGGGCGATAAAGGGGTTAAATTTGTTCCCTAGTTAGTGTTCCTAACTGTATGGGGATAGGACTGACTGGGGGAGGAGTCATATCACTGTTCCTACTTAGTAGGAACAAACGATATATCTTCTCTCCCCTGACAGAACAGGGATTTGTGTGTTTACACACACAAATCCCCATGCTAGTGCTCTAAAAGGGTACCACGTACCCATACAGGGTTTCCCCCAGCAGACATTCTGCCGACGTATATCGGCGTGAGCCGGTCGGCAAGTGGTTAATTCTCCTTTGAGAGAGCGTGGCAGGGGGTGTCCTATGCCTACATTTGCTAATTGGTGTCCCTCATTCCCATCACAAAAAGTTGGGTAGTATGTAATAGTGAACATTTGATACTGAGAAGTTATGTAAATTGGTCATAGGAAAAGAGAAACAATGTGAAAAATAACAGAACTTTTTTGGTTGGTTATTTTCGTACTATAGTCTTCCCTTAGAGAATAAACAACCAATTATACAAATGCATTTACTGGTATGAAGAGTGTTTTGCCTCCTTAGTCTTCTAGAATCTTCTGTCTGAATTAACTACATTGATTATTAAACTGTTAAGAGAGGACCAGTGGCCAGACTATGGATATTTTTTTTAGTATTTACACATTATAAATAAGCACTAAATAAGCTTTAAAACAAACCCTCATTGATTTTAATAGCTATAGCCATTGTGGTGCAATTCATCCTCAAACTTCAAATCTCACCCTACCCCACACTCCCATCAGTCTTGTAGCCTTTTAGGCCCCTTTCACACTTATACGACTTGTCCCACGATTTGGGACTGCAAAGTAGCATGACAAGTCGTTCCCCATGATTTTCAAGTCGGAATGACTTACTAATATGAATGGCTGTCATTGGAAATCATGGGGAACGACTTGTCATGCTACTTTGCAGTCCCAAATCGTGGGACAAGTCGTATAAGTGTGAAAAGGGACTTAATCTCTGCAAACACAGAGCAGGTACTTTAAAGTGTAGAGTGCTGGGGGAGGTAAGCCTCTGAAAGGACAAGGCGAATCATGTCAATGCTTCTGCTTTGAACTTTATAGATGAATTGATCCACAGTGCATGCCACTACAAAGGTCAGTAAGGCCTTGTTTTAAAGCTCATTCATAAATATTGTAAATAGTTGAATGTCTACAGCCTGACCAAGGGTTCACGTCAAAGATACATTTCAATCAGTTTCCACCAGGACAGTAACGGACATAATAATTCAAATGCTTAGAAAAATAACATGGAATGGGTTGGCTGTATGTTAAAGAAATAATAAGTATCAACATACCCCATCTTTAACTTGCTCACAGCACTAACTATTCACATTACATCATGTCTTTAATCACATGTCATCAACAATAATAGTAAAAATTGCTGGCTTTTTTAAAGATTATTCATTTTTTTTTTTCAATATTTGAGCATAGATTGGCAATGGCTATATTTTATAAGCACTAGTAAATCTTACTTTTAAATGTCAGTAATGAACCGCACATTTTCCTTTGCCCACAGCTGGCAGCTAACCGATACCACACCCTACAGAAATACTTGCTGGAGGGGTTAAGCCTGTAGGAGGCAGCGCTGGAGAATGACTACAATTTTGTTATTGTTTTATCTGTTTTGTTATTGTTCCACTGGAATGTGCTGCGATAAAGAGAAAACTGCCATGATTTTTATTCTTTATTCATTTTTCACTTCCTTTGTTCTCCAGCTTTCATTTTCTTTTCACTCAGTTTTTTTTATTCTTGTTCCATACCACTCACTTTTTATGTATATCTGTCTCCCATGTGAAAATAAACTTTAATCTTCCACTCATGGCAAGAACCATAATAATCGCTATTACAGAACCAAGGCTGTTTATACAAGCAGAGCAGCCACCAAAATGATTTTCCTTAGAGTTTGATATTTCTGCTTCCTATGGCTGTTTTTAAGCAATATCCCTCACCGTTGTGTGTTCAATTCCCTTCTTCATTACTTTTGATTACAAGTGATAAAACTGCATGTTTATTGCAGCTGTTATTATTTCACCTTTGCACCGGCTTAAACCCTCCTTCATTTTTGTCCTTATCTGCAGTAATATTATGTAAAGTTCGTTTATTGTTCAGGCCCCGCTCATAATTAAAAAATGTGTGCATTAAAAAAAAAAAAATTGGTGAATTTTTTAATATTTTTCATGCATTATGATACTTTTTCTGACTTTTTAGGCAAATTTATACAGATCTTTCTTACACATGTATAGGTGTTAGGAGGGGGTAGGAGTTTGTTTTGATAGTAGTTAGGGTTTAGAGTTAAGTCTAGTATTACACTTTAAAGTGTTACTAAACCCAGGACCCGGCATTCACTATATCTGGTCTCCCACAGTACACAGAACATGGAAATGCAATTATTTTAGTAAATATAAACTGCTAAAAACCTTTTCTCATCACCAGTTAGAGAAGTCTTGTGACTTCTATCAGTGTCTAGTTAAAGCTTGTAGGAGTTTTAATTCTCCCCTAATTGTCTTATGAGGCTGCAGGTCCCTTGACCCTCTGCCTGGACAACGCTGATTGGGCCTGTGCTGATCACATGCACTCTCCCAAGAAAAAATATAAACTCTTTAGCAATACACACCAAACTGAGCATGTGCAGCTTGCCCCCAAGGCTCTGTTCTATCAGCAGATAGATTGGGGACTGTGGAAGCAGTGGAGGATCAGAGAGGACGGGATCAAACAGCCTTTTTACACAATGCAGGTTAACCCCTTAGGTTCCACAGAGAGTATAACAATAATGCTTTACTGCATATACAGACTGATTTTACTGTTGTGGGCTTAGTAACACTTTAAGTGCATGAATGACACATCACAATGCATTGAATTGCTAAAAAAAAAAAAAAATCACTTAGAATCCATTTACACCGCAGTGTGTGCATTGAGTGCAGGTAAACACACATGTGGTGGATTTCTGCATTGTGGTGCAGTCTGTTGTCTTTTATCATGAACTTTTTCTCCTCAATTGCAAGGGAACATGCAAAGGGTTTACGGCATGGCAGAAGAGACAAACTTGTGTTGGCCTGCTGTTTGTTCTGTTTGTACTTTTTTCCACTTAAAATGGTTGTAAACCTTTACAGACCACTTTTCGCTACAGGTAAGCCTATAATAAGGCTTACCTGCAGCTACCCAGGATATCTCCTAAACCTGCACGGTTTAGGAGATATCCCCTGTATTTGCATGTCATTGGCACATTCGCACTGACACAAACTTAGGGAATACTGTTTTCTGAAAAACCACAGGGATCCACTTTAACCCCCCATACTCTATACCAGTGATGGCGGCGAACCTTGGAACCCCAGATGTTTTGAAACTACATTTCCCATGATGCTCGTGCACTCTGCAGTGTAGTTGAGCATCATGGGAAATGTAGTTCCAAAACATCTGGGGTGCCAAGGTTCGCCATCACTGCTCTATACACCCCCAGCTCAGGAACAGGTCAGCCCTCAGCTTGCTCAAACAAGCTCATATAGCACATAATCCAATGAAAGGCCATGTGCTTTTAGGAGCAAAAATGTGAATGAGTCTTAACAGGGTAACATAGGGTGAAGGAGGGTGACAGCTGCAAAATTACTGTGGTTATGTTTCATAAGTGTTTGTTAGAAAAAAATGTTACTTTATAGATGTACGAGCATAGGTAGGTTAATGTTTATCTGTAGTTAATTGCTTTTGGATCTTTAATGAGCAACTCAAGGCAAACACATAAAGGACCATTTCAATCTTCGTGATATAGTCATACATTTCTTTTTTATGTTCTCAATCTGGCTAGCCTAATTACATAAAAAAAAAAAAAAAATTCCAAACAGAATTTCTGAACAGCCTTTTTATCATTTAAGGCAAGGGTAGGCAACCTCGGCACTCTAGCTGTGAAACTACAAATCCCATCATGCCTCTGCCTCTAGGAGTCATGCCTGTGATTATCAGGGTCTTGCAATGTCTCATGGGACTAGTAGTTTCACCACAGCTGGAGGGCCGAGGTTGCCTACCCCTGATTTAAGGCATGCCCCACTGTGGTCCAATAGTCACCTCTATCTCCTTTTCAGCAATCTTCTCTCAGCCAGCATTTCTCTTGAAAGCATGTCCACTGGATTCTCTTAATTCTGTTATGCATAAACAATGGAGACATCCATGAGTACAGTTTCCCTTAAGAATTAAGCCAGCCATAGACGGTTCCTGTTGAACCGGCCAAGACTCGAACCATGTATGGACAAGTTGAATGTACCAAAGTTGATTGATCTATCAGCTCTGGTTATTACCAGTCTCCTGAATATTACATGCAATTATTTCTATTTACTGTTAGTAATAATCCCTGTGTTCTCCTGGTGGAATGGCTTCCCCCCGGCGGCAGAACACAATGGGAGGGGACGGATTCCCATGTCAACACTGGTTGCAGGAAAGAAATTTGCTCCATCTAAGGCCGGGCCATAAGTATGGCATTGGCACGCATGAATAGAATGAAGAGCAGCAGGCAGGGACACTTTTAGAACAAATGTTGTGCAATTGCAGGGATGGGCTGCATTGTGAAAATTACTCAAATGGGGACAGAAGTATTAAGACTAGGTGGGTTGCACTCAGGGGTGGGGGCATACCTTAAAGGACAACTTGTACCAAAAGATAGAAGGATAACTGGACTTTTTATTAAGTTACTGTCTCTGCAGTAGCAATAGCTTTTCAGTTATTCTGATATTGTGAAGCAGCACCCGATAAGCTGATAATTGTGGCATTGCTAGAACTCCTGCTGATCCAGCCTGACACAGAGGCCCCATTAGAAATCATCATCTTGGAAGGGGAGGGCACAGGAACCTGGTCATCTATGCCTATGACTTTCACTCTGCAAAGTGCACATTCACAGAAGCCAGGGAATTCAAAAATAACCATTTTTATGCCTTACAACAAAGGTCTCTGCACTCCACTGCAAGCAATATGGCAATGCATGGTGGTGAATGCTGAGGTGGGTTCAAAGAGATAACAAAATCAAATAAGGGTCCAACTGACTGTAATGTTAACATTATTTATTTGTTTGTTTTTGGTAGTTGACTATAAAGTATCTAATTTATTTGAAGCCTATGAAGTGATGGACAGACTTCCTGGCTTTTATTTTGTATGTTGTCATGCTGGTATGTTTGTTCTCTTAAGGTCTTTTAATGTCAATGTCTTTTTGTTTTGCGCATCGAGGCCTTTGGATAAGACTTCGTAGGTTAAGCATTTTAATAAATAAATAAGTGTTTCCCTGTAAGGCAAAGTAGTAGGTTCAGCTTAGAAGGCTTCAATAAATCCCCATTGAACCCTCAGTCTAAATCAGCTAAATACATTGCAGGCATCAAAATAAAAGGCATTTAATGTCCAACAGTTTGTTTTCTTACTAAACCAGCCATGGCATGTATAGATGTATAGAAAAGTCTGTTTCCTTACAGCAGAGTGGGATCCCTGCTGCCTGTGGGAAAGCAGTGGTCTCTTTGCAGAGATCTGAAATGCCCCTTACTGAGTCAGACCTATGGTTCTGCAATCAGGAAAGTTCATACTGTCTGCTGTTTGGAGAGTTCTGGTGCTGACCCAACAGGGGTGGTGTCAGACCTCTGCAGAGTGATTACTGCTTCCCCACAGAAAGTAAGGATCTCACTCTACAGCATGCTGGTAGGCCACATGGTTTTCTACTCAAGTTGTGTCTGAATTTTATAGATAACAAAGTGTAAAACTTTGCACAACTTTTGTTTTGATACACCTGTAATGTAATAGCTGTTTCATACTGAGGGTTCAGTTGTGCTCTAAGTATCAGAACTTTGAGTAAAGCCTGCTGAAACCTACTAGCATCTTGGTTTAAAATCCTCAAACGTGGAGCCTAATGCTGCGTTCAGCAAAGCTGATGAAGCTTCCTAAAGCATTGTGTGTAATTACGGTAATACTACTTCTTTAAAGTTAGAGTTATGGGAAAAAAAAACCTGCTGGTTTATTTTTTGCCATCTGTGTCCCATTGGAAGATTTACCTTAATTTCCTGTCCCATAGCCAAAACATGAAGTGAGAGGAAATCCCTGCAAATTAAGGGAATCCTTTGGGGACCCCAAGGCCACCAGAACTTGGAAGATTTCCCCTCTATTGCTTTTCTGGGGACAACCAAATTTGGGGATTTTATTTTACTTTGATTTTGATGCTAATGGTAATCAGGACAAATAGATAGGGTGGATCTCCCTAACGGGGGTACAGATAGCAATAAAAACTGACAGGTGTCCCTCTGCACTCTATCCCCCCCCAAAAAAGTTTTGCCTTTAGTTATATATTAATTTGTATCTGGTTAATGCAGAATATAACAACATACTGTTGAATAGAAAAAAAAATAGGAACCTTATAGCTATTAATGAACTACCATATACACTCGAGTATAAGCCGAGATTTTCAGCACTTTTTTTTAGGCTGAAAGTGCCCCCCTTGGCTTATACTCGAGTCACCATGTCTGCCTACCTGATCAGCGTGTCATGCAGACAGACGGCAGCCAGCGTGTCATAAAAACATACGGCGGCGCTTCCAGTGTTCAAAAGCCACGCCTCCTCTTCGTCTGTAATAGGCAGAACACTCAATTTCCCAGCAGTCAGTGTTCAGCCTATCATGGACATCCTCTCATCCTCGTCTGTGGTATGAGGATGAGCGGATGTCCGTGATAGGCTGAACACTGACTGCTGGGAAATTGAGTGTTCTGCTTATCACAGATGAAGAGGAGGCGTAGCTTTTGAACACTGGAATGGCCGCCATATGTTTTTATGACACGCTGATCGGTGCAATGGTGGATGCAGAGCGGCACATGGAGGGCTGCAGAGCGGCACATGGAGGGCTGCAGATCGGCACACGGAGGCATGCACAGGACACAGAGAGGATGCAGATTGGCACAGGTAGGCTGCAATGGACACAGGAAGGTAGGAAGATCTGCACAGGTAGGCATGCTCAGGACACAGGGAGGTATGCAATAGACACAGGGAGGCATGCCGATGCAGATGGGCATTGTTGACCCTCTTTTCCACTTACAGTAGCTGCTGCATTTTTTTCACCCTTGGCTTATACACGAGTCAATACGTTTTCCCAGTTTTTTGTGGTAAATTAGGGGCCTCGGCTTATATTCGGGTCAACCCATACTCAAGTATATACTGTACATTCCTTTTTTTTTTTTTTTTGGCATTTTTGTTATTGAAACAACCTTTTAAATGATGACTTCTTTACACCGCAGTGTGTGCATTGAGTGCAGGTAAACACACATGTGGTGGATTTCTGCATTGTGGTGCAGTCTGTTGTGTTTTAACATGAACTTTTTCTCCTCAATTGCAAGGGAACATGCAAAGGGTTTACGGCATGGCAGAAGAGACAAACTTGTGTTGGCCTGCTGTTTGTTCTGTTTGTACTTTTTTCCACTTAAAATGGTTGTAAACCTTTACAGACCACTTTTCGCTACAGGTAAGCCTATAATAAGGCTTACCTGCAGCTACCCAGGATATCTCCTAAACCTGCACGGTTTAGGAGATATCCCCTGTATTTGCATGTCATTGGCACATTCGCACTGACACAAACTTAGGGAATACTGTTTTCTGAAAAACCACAGGAATCCACGGATCCACTTTAACCCCCCCCCCCCCATACTCTATACCAGTGATGACGAACCTTGGAACCCCAGATGTTTTGAAACTACATTTCCCATGATGCTCGTGCACTCTGCAGTGTAGTTGAGCATCATGGGAAATGTAGTTCCAAAACATCTGGGGTGCCAAGGTTCGCCATCACTGCTCTATACACTCCCAGCTCAGGAACAGGTCAGCCCTCAGCTTGCTCAAACAAGCTCATATAGCACATAATCCAATGAAAGGCCATGTGCTTTTAGGAGCAAAAATGTGAATGAGTCTTAACAGGGTAACATAGAGTGAAGGAGGGTGACAGCTGCAAAATTACTGTGGTTATGTTTCATAAGTGTTTGTTAGAAAAAAATGTTACTTTATAGATGTACGAGCATAGGTAGGTTAATGTTTATCTGTAGTTAATTGCTTTTGGATCTTTAATGAGCAACTCAAGGCAAACACATAAAGGACCATTTCAATCTTCGTGATAACCTTAAGTCATACATTTCTTTTTTATGTTCTCAATCTGGCTAGCCTAATTACATAAAAAAAAAAAAAAATTCCAAACAGAATTTCTGAACAGCCTTTTTATCATTTAAGGCAGGGGTAGGCAACCTCAGCACTCCAGCTGTGAAACTACAAATCCCATCATGCCTCTGCCTCTAGGAGTCATGCCTGTGATTATCAGGGTCTTGCAATGTCTCATGGGACTAGTAGTTTCACCACAGCTGGAGGGCCGAGGTTGCCTACCCCTGATTTAAGGCATGCCCCACTGTGGTCCAATAGTCACCTCTATCTCCTTTTCAGCAATCTTCTCTCAGCCAGCATTTCTCTTGAAAGCATGTCCACTGGATTCTCTTAATTCTGTTATGCATAAACAATGGAGACATCCATGAGTACAGTTTCCCTTAAGAATTAAGCCAGCCATAGACGGTTCCTGTTGAACCGGCCAAGACTCGAACCATGTATGGACAAGTTGAATGTACCAAAGTTGATTGATCTATCAGCTCTGGTTATTACCAGTCTCCTGAATATTACATGCAATTATTTCTATTTACTGTTAGTAATAATCCCTGTGTTCTCCTGGTGGAATGGCTTCCCCCCGGCGGCAGAACACAATGGGAGGGGACGGATTCCCATGTCAACACTGGTTGCAGGAAAGAAATTTGCTCCATCTAAGGCCGGACCATAAGTATGGCATTGGCACGCATGAATAGAATGAAGAGCAGCAGGCAGGGACACTTTTAGAACAAATGTTGTGCAATTGCAGGGATGGGCTGCATTGTGAAAATTACTCAAATGGGGACAGAAGTATTAAGACTAGGTGGGTTGCACTCAGGGGTGGGGGCATACCTTAAAGGACAACTTGTACCAAAAGATAGAAGGATAACTGGACTTTTTATTAAGTTACTGTCTCTGCAGTAGCAATAGCTTTTCAGTTATTCTGATATTGTGAAGCAGCACCCGATAAGCTGATAATTGTGGCATTGCTAGAACTCCTGCTGATCCAGCCTGACACAGAGGCCCCATTAGAAATCATCATCTTGGAAGGGGAGGGCACAGGAACCTGGTCATCTATGCCTATGACTTTCACTCTGCAAAGTGCACATTCACAGAAGCCAGGGAATTCAAAAATAACCATTTTTATGCCTTACAACAAAGGTCTCTGCACTCCACTGCAAGCAATATGGCAATGCATGGTGGTGAATGCTGAGGTGGGTTCAAAGAGATAACAAAATCAAATAAGGGTCCAACTGACTGTAATGTTAACATTATTTATTTGTTTGTTTTTGGTAGTTGACTATAAAGTATCTAATTTATTTGAAGCCTATGAAGTGATGGACAGACTTCCTGGCTTTTATTTTGTATGTTGTCATGCTGGTATGTTTGTTCTCTTAAGGTCTTTTAATGTCAATGTCTTTTTGTTTTGCGCATCGAGGCCTTTGGATAAGACTTCGTAGGTTAAGCATTTTAATAAATAAATAAGTGTTTCCCTGTAAGGCAAAGTAGTAGGTTCAGCTTAGAAGGCTTCAATAAATCCCCATTGAACCCTCAGTCTAAATCAGCTAAATACATTGCAGGCATCAAAATAAAAGGCATTTAATGTCCAACAGTTTGTTTTCTTACTAAACCAGCCATGGCATGTATAGATGTATAGAAAAGTCTGTTTCCTTACAGCAGAGTGGGATCCCTGCTGCCTGTGGGAAAGCAGTGGTCTCTTTGCAGAGATCTGAAATGCCCCTTACTGAGTCAGACCTATGGTTCTGCAATCAGGAAAGTTCATACTGTCTGCTGTTTGGAGAGTTCTGGTGCTGACCCAACAGGGGTGGTGTCAGACCTCTGCAGAGTGATTACTGCTTCCCCACAGAAAGTAAGGATCTCACTCTACAGCATGCTGGTAGGCCACATGGTTTTCTACTCAAGTTGTGTCTGAATTTTATAGATAACAAAGTGTAAAACTTTGCACAACTTTTGTTTTGATACACCTGTAATGTAATAGCTGTTTCATACTGAGGGTTCAGTTGTGCTCTAAGTATCAGAACTTTGAGTAAAGCCTGCTGAAACCTACTAGCATCTTGGTTTAAAATCCTCAAACGTGGAGCCTAATGCTGCGTTCAGCAAAGCTGATGAAGCTTCCTAAAGCATTGTGTGTAATTACGGTAATACTACTTCTTTAAAGTTAGAGTTATGGGAAAAAAAAACCTGCTGGTTTATTTTTTGCCATCTGTGTCCCATTGGAAGATTTACCTTAATTTCCTGTCCCATAGCCAAAACATGAAGTGAGAGGAAATCCCTGCAAATTAAGGGAATCCTTTGGGGACCCCAAGGCCACCAGAACTTGGAAGATTTCCCCTCTATTGCTTTTCTGGGGACAACCAAATTTGGGGATTTTATTTTACTTTGATTTTGATGCTAATGGTAATCAGGACAAATAGATAGGGTGGATCTCCCTAACGGGGGTACAGATAGCAATAAAAACTGACAGGTGTCCCTCTGCACTCTATCCCCCCCCAAAAAAGTTTTGCCTTTAGTTATATATTAATTTGTATCTGGTTAATGCAGAATATAACAACATACTGTTGAATAGAAAAAAAAATAGGAACCTTATAGCTATTAATGAACTACCATATACACTCGAGTATAAGCCGAGATTTTCAGCACTTTTTTTTAGGCTGAAAGTGCCCCCCTTGGCTTATACTCGAGTCACCATGTCTGCCTACCTGATCAGCGTGTCATGCAGACAGACGGCAGCCAGCGTGTCATAAAAACATACGGCGGCGCTTCCAGTGTTCAAAAGCCACGCCTCCTCTTCGTCTGTAATAGGCAGAACACTCAATTTCCCAGCAGTCAGTGTTCAGCCTATCATGGACATCCTCTCATCCTCGTCTGTGGTATGAGGATGAGCGGATGTCCGTGATAGGCTGAACACTGACTGCTGGGAAATTGAGTGTTCTGCTTATCACAGATGAAGAGGAGGCGTAGCTTTTGAACACTGGAATGGCCGCCATATGTTTTTATGACACGCTGATCGGTGCAATGGTGGATGCAGAGCGGCACATGGAGGGCTGCAGAGCGGCACATGGAGGGCTGCAGATCGGCACACGGAGGCATGCACAGGACACAGAGAGGATGCAGATTGGCACAGGTAGGCTGCAATGGACACAGGAAGGTAGGAAGATCTGCACAGGTAGGCATGCTCAGGACACAGGGAGGTATGCAATAGACACAGGGAGGCATGCCGATGCAGATGGGCATTGTTGACCCTCTTTTCCACTTACAGTAGCTGCTGCATTTTTTTCACCCTTGGCTTATACACGAGTCAATACGTTTTCCCAGTTTTTTGTGGTAAATTAGGGGCCTCGGCTTATATTCGGGTCAACCCATACTCAAGTATATACTGTACATTCCTTTTTTTTTTTTTTTGGGCATTTTTGTTATTGAAACAACCTTTTAAATGATGACTTCTTTACACCGCAGTGTGTGCATTGAGTGCAGGTAAACACACATGTGGTGGATTTCTGCATTGTGGTGCAGTCTGTTGTGTTTTAACATGAACTTTTTCTCCTCAATTGCAAGGGAACATGCAAAGGGTTTACGGCATGGCAGAAGAGACAAACTTGTGTTGGCCTGCTGTTTGTTCTGTTTGTACTTTTTTCCACTTAAAATGGTTGTAAACCTTTACAGACCACTTTTCGCTACAGGTAAGCCTATAATAAGGCTTACCTGCAGCTACCCAGGATATCTCCTAAACCTGCACGGTTTAGGAGATATCCCCTGTATTTGCATGTCATTGGCACATTCGCACTGACACAAACTTAGGGAATACTGTTTTCTGAAAAACCACAGGAATCCACGGATCCACTTTAACCCCCCCCCCCCCATACTCTATACCAGTGATGACGAACCTTGGAACCCCAGATGTTTTGAAACTACATTTCCCATGATGCTCGTGCACTCTGCAGTGTAGTTGAGCATCATGGGAAATGTAGTTCCAAAACATCTGGGTGCCAAGGTTCGCCATCACTGCTCTATACACTCCCAGCTCAGGAACAGGTCAGCCCTCAGCTTGCTCAAACAAGCTCATATAGCACATAATCCAATGAAAGGCCATGTGCTTTTAGGAGCAAAAATGTGAATGAGTCTTAACAGGGTAACATAGAGTGAAGGAGGGTGACAGCTGCAAAATTACTGTGGTTATGTTTCATAAGTGTTTGTTAGAAAAAAATGTTACTTTATAGATGTACGAGCATAGGTAGGTTAATGTTTATCTGTAGTTAATTGCTTTTGGATCTTTAATGAGCAACTCAAGGCAAACACATAAAGGACCATTTCAATCTTCGTGATAACCTTAAGTCATACATTTCTTTTTTATGTTCTCAATCTGGCTAGCCTAATTACATAAAAAAAAAAAAAAATTCCAAACAGAATTTCTGAACAGCCTTTTTATCATTTAAGGCAGGGGTAGGCAACCTCAGCACTCCAGCTGTGAAACTACAAATCCCATCATGCCTCTGCCTCTAGGAGTCATGCCTGTGATTATCAGGGTCTTGCAATGTCTCATGGGACTAGTAGTTTCACCACAGCTGGAGGGCCGAGGTTGCCTACCCCTGATTTAAGGCATGCCCCACTGTGGTCCAATAGTCACCTCTATCTCCTTTTCAGCAATCTTCTCTCAGCCAGCATTTCTCTTGAAAGCATGTCCACTGGATTCTCTTAATTCTGTTATGCATAAACAATGGAGACATCCATGAGTACAGTTTCCCTTAAGAATTAAGCCAGCCATAGACGGTTCCTGTTGAACCGGCCAAGACTCGAACCATGTATGGACAAGTTGAATGTACCAAAGTTGATTGATCTATCAGCTCTGGTTATTACCAGTCTCCTGAATATTACATGCAATTATTTCTATTTACTGTTAGTAATAATCCCTGTGTTCTCCTGGTGGAATGGCTTCCCCCCGGCGGCAGAACACAATGGGAGGGGACGGATTCCCATGTCAACACTGGTTGCAGGAAAGAAATTTGCTCCATCTAAGGCCGGGCCATAAGTATGGCATTGGCACGCATGAATAGAATGAAGAGCAGCAGGCAGGGACACTTTTAGAACAAATGTTGTGCAATTGCAGGGATGGGCTGCATTGTGAAAATTACTCAAATGGGGACAGAAGTATTAAGACTAGGTGGGTTGCACTCAGGGGTGGGGGCATACCTTAAAGGACAACTTGTACCAAAAGATAGAAGGATAACTGGACTTTTTATTAAGTTACTGTCTCTGCAGTAGCAATAGCTTTTCAGTTATTCTGATATTGTGAAGCAGCACCCGATAAGCTGATAATTGTGGCATTGCTAGAACTCCTGCTGATCCAGCCTGACACAGAGGCCCCATTAGAAATCATCATCTTGGAAGGGGAGGGCACAGGAACCTGGTCATCTATGCCTATGACTTTCACTCTGCAAAGTGCACATTCACAGAAGCCAGGGAATTCAAAAATAACCATTTTTATGCCTTACAACAAAGGTCTCTGCACTCCACTGCAAGCAATATGGCAATGCATGGTGGTGAATGCTGAGGTGGGTTCAAAGAGATAACAAAATCAAATAAGGGTCCAACTGACTGTAATGTTAACATTATTTATTTGTTTGTTTTTGGTAGTTGACTATAAAGTATCTAATTTATTTGAAGCCTATGAAGTGATGGACAGACTTCCTGGCTTTTATTTTGTATGTTGTCATGCTGGTATGTTTGTTCTCTTAAGGTCTTTTAATGTCAATGTCTTTTTGTTTTGCGCATCGAGGCCTTTGGATAAGACTTCGTAGGTTAAGCATTTTAATAAATAAATAAGTGTTTCCCTGTAAGGCAAAGTAGTAGGTTCAGCTTAGAAGGCTTCAATAAATCCCCATTGAACCCTCAGTCTAAATCAGCTAAATACATTGCAGGCATCAAAATAAAAGGCATTTAATGTCCAACAGTTTGTTTTCTTACTAAACCAGCCATGGCATGTATAGATGTATAGAAAAGTCTGTTTCCTTACAGCAGAGTGGGATCCCTGCTGCCTGTGGGAAAGCAGTGGTCTCTTTGCAGAGATCTGAAATGCCCCTTACTGAGTCAGACCTATGGTTCTGCAATCAGGAAAGTTCATACTGTCTGCTGTTTGGAGAGTTCTGGTGCTGACCCAACAGGGGTGGTGTCAGACCTCTGCAGAGTGATTACTGCTTCCCCACAGAAAGTAAGGATCTCACTCTACAGCATGCTGGTAGGCCACATGGTTTTCTACTCAAGTTGTGTCTGAATTTTATAGATAACAAAGTGTAAAACTTTGCACAACTTTTGTTTTGATACACCTGTAATGTAATAGCTGTTTCATACTGAGGGTTCAGTTGTGCTCTAAGTATCAGAACTTTGAGTAAAGCCTGCTGAAACCTACTAGCATCTTGGTTTAAAATCCTCAAACGTGGAGCCTAATGCTGCGTTCAGCAAAGCTGATGAAGCTTCCTAAAGCATTGTGTGTAATTACGGTAATACTACTTCTTTAAAGTTAGAGTTATGGGAAAAAAAAACCTGCTGGTTTATTTTTTGCCATCTGTGTCCCATTGGAAGATTTACCTTAATTTCCTGTCCCATAGCCAAAACATGAAGTGAGAGGAAATCCCTGCAAATTAAGGGAATCCTTTGGGGACCCCAAGGCCACCAGAACTTGGAAGATTTCCCCTCTATTGCTTTTCTGGGGACAACCAAATTTGGGGATTTTATTTTACTTTGATTTTGATGCTAATGGTAATCAGGACAAATAGATAGGGTGGATCTCCCTAACGGGGGTACAGATAGCAATAAAAACTGACAGGTGTCCCTCTGCACTCTATCCCCCCCCAAAAAAGTTTTGCCTTTAGTTATATATTAATTTGTATCTGGTTAATGCAGAATATAACAACATACTGTTGAATAGAAAAAAAAATAGGAACCTTATAGCTATTAATGAACTACCATATACACTCGAGTATAAGCCGAGATTTTCAGCACTTTTTTTTAGGCTGAAAGTGCCCCCCTTGGCTTATACTCGAGTCACCATGTCTGCCTACCTGATCAGCGTGTCATGCAGACAGACGGCAGCCAGCGTGTCATAAAAACATACGGCGGCGCTTCCAGTGTTCAAAAGCCACGCCTCCTCTTCGTCTGTAATAGGCAGAACACTCAATTTCCCAGCAGTCAGTGTTCAGCCTATCATGGACATCCTCTCATCCTCGTCTGTGGTATGAGGATGAGCGGATGTCCGTGATAGGCTGAACACTGACTGCGGGGAAATTGAGTGTTCTGCTTATCACAGATGAAGAGGAGGCGTAGCTTTTGAACACTGGAATGGCCGCCATATGTTTTTATGACACGCTGATCGGTGCAATGGTGGATGCAGAGCGGCACATGGAGGGCTGCAGAGCGGCACATGGAGGGCTGCAGATCGGCACACGGAGGCATGCACAGGACACAGAGAGGATGCAGATTGGCACAGGTAGGCTGCAATGGACACAGGAAGGTAGGAAGATCTGCACAGGTAGGCATGCTCAGGACACAGGGAGGTATGCAATAGACACAGGGAGGCATGCCGATGCAGATGGGCATTGTTGACCCTCTTTTCCACTTACAGTAGCTGCTGCATTTTTTTCACCCTTGGCTTATACACGAGTCAATACGTTTTCCCAGTTTTTTGTGGTAAATTAGGGGCCTCGGCTTATATTCGGGTCAACCCATACTCAAGTATATACTGTACATTCCTTTTTTTTTTTTTTTGGGCATTTTTGTTATTGAAACAACCTTTTAAATGATGACTTCTTATTGTTTTTATTACATTTTCTGTCAAATAATAATCACTATTATTTATTCCTAATTCACTATGCATTCTCAGTTATTTTGTTGTGTCTAAATCTCTTGTGTTGTGCAGTGTATTGGATGAGATTGCTGGAAACATACATGGTCATTCGCTGAGTAATCTTTTCTCTCTGTCTGTGCCAAAGATGCTGATGTCTCCACTGGAAAAAGTAATTCCAGGAAGACAGATGAAAAGCCCTTGCATAAGGAAGTAAAATACCATAGTTTCTAGAGATATGAATATCTCCAGGCAGTTGAATGGATTGTCTACTAACCTCTCCATGTCTGATTTATTTTTTATCTGGTCAGCTGCATAACAGGTATATATGGTCATGTTATATTAAAACACTGCCAGAAGAATTATGCAATATCAGAAGAGACGTGTATGGAATTGCTTGTGGGTTTATCAGACTGACAGGCCCTTTGTCCTTTGCTGATATCTTACCCTGGTATGCTCAGAACATAAAAGTCAGAAGGTAGTGAAATAATAGCAGTCGTTTTCTGTTACTCATTATTTTTTTTCTCCTCTATTACTATCCATTGAATTTGCCCATATTCTCAAAATAAACCAACTTTAACATAAAATCCAGCACCAGATTTCCTGTAAGACTCATGCAGCTGCGAGGACGAGAAAATAAATAAGGGAAATAGTAAAGGGGTGCTTCGGACACCTTACTAGTTTACTACTGTATGTATGCGTACCCATGGCATATTTGAATACATAATCGTTTGTGGTCCTCAGACACAGAATTTGTACTGGATGACTTACATATCCTATGGCTCTATTAGATGATGGCCAGCAAAGGCACAATCATCCTAGGCTTAACTTCATGTATGAAGGTCCTTCATTTTAACCCTTTGGCTGTGGGTTAAAGTTGAATTCTGAGTTGAATTTGAAATTGTTAACATATATTGTGACTCAGCCCCCCTGAGTCAATACTTTGTCGAACCACCTTTCGCTGCAATCACAGCTGCAAGTCTTTTTAGGTAACATTTTTGCCCATTCTTCTTTGCAAAATAGCTCAAGCTCTGTCAGATTAGCAGTATAGTCAGTGTTTACCTGGCGCTGTTTACCTGGCGCTCCAGATGGAGTAATCATTAAGGGTATAGTCTGTGGCTGTAATAGCTGGATGGTGATGTATCCATAGAAAGGGGTATTAAGGTTTAAAAAGGAAGGCAGCCATCCTTCAGAGTGTGTCCAGAACTCTGCAAGACATGTAAGGAAAAAACAGGGAGGGGGAGGTGCCAACCTGAGTGTAGTATTAAAATGATGACTTTAATAGGATAAGATTAAAAACACTTACAAGATGATAGAAGATGCATTCTTATAAAAGTAAAGTGCAGTCCTGGCATACCACATGGCTCTGTGGGTCCCACCACTGTTCCGGTTAGCTGGAAAGGATTGAGCAGCTGGAGTGGATCACAGTGTTTCTCCAGGAGCAAAGAAACCAAGCAGCTCCACACAAACCAGCATGGAACGTGGAACAGGAAGTGATGTCACCGGCATCTGATTGGACCTAGGCAGGGCTGGAATCTTGTCAATCAGGGCTGCAGTGATGAAAGGCTATGCGCTCGGAGCTGACTGCTCCTTCTATTGGCCTGCTGGCAACACTGGTTTCTGTAGCTGTTTTCTTGTCTGGTTTTGACAAAGTTGTCATTTTAACTTTTTGTTATGTCGGAGGTTTTTGCATTTTCTCATGTTCTTTTTTTACCAAATATACTTTAATAAAGCTGTTTATAGTTGACTGGTTTATCCTCTCTGAAGATGTCTTTGTGGACCTGTAGTCCTCCTTAAATATGTGGTTATATACCTAGAGGATCACACTACCAGCCACTGTATTAATTGTATGGGGGGGATTTTAATTTGTATGGGGCGATGGTGCATGAGATAGAGTTTGAGGTAAAAAAACAAATGTGACAAACAACAAGATTACTCACTAAGGTATGAAATGCACGTGCCAGACAAAGGAAAAACTCCAAAGACCTGTATACTGTTGTTCCAGATTGGGTGTTTATCACTGGAATCATTCGCAATCAGCAATGTATGAAATCGCACACGCTCGATTGCCATGGCCAAAACCTGCATTTCTGCATATTGTGCACTTGTGTATGTTACACCTACAGTAGGGGATCTAATTATCAATGCTTTTCATCCAAGAATCACGCAGTTTTCTAATTGAAACTCATGTGTAAAAATTTGTAACTGTAATGTCTGCCTTCTTTTTGTAAAGTGATGCGCAAACCATTGGCGCAATTTAAATCCTGTATAATATTAATAATATATATCGATAGCTTTATACAGTATATTCCTATAAGACGGAAAGCATGAAATGTACAAATTTAATGGGCAACAAAACCTTTTCATAACTCACTTTGATTAACCTTTCGCAGTGGCGTGATTGGATGTATTTCATAGAACACGTCAATATTTTGATCCATAAACTTCTCACAATACATTGAACTCTGGGCTCCTGCTAAATGTACCTGGTTTCACATAAAAACATTTTCTTTTTTTTCTAATAATGCTTTTCCGTTACCTTGATTAGAACCAGCTGTAAAAATTCATGCTGCTTTTCTGGCAATGTCAATAATCAGCATTCAGAGGATGGCTCCATTGTCCTTCCAAAACTCTTTCTTGACCTCTGTTAGCTCGCAACGGTGAAATTCTTTTTACACCATATAATATAGACTTCTAAAGAGAGGTATATATTACTGCTGCACAGGGAGAAGAAACTATGCTTTTAATAGCTTCCTAGAAACTGCAAACCTTGCTGAATTGGTTGACTTATCCATCAGAAGGCATTTTGTTCTACTCCTAAGATAAAGTATATCTCATCGTTTCTACGCACATTTTTCTTTTCACACTTGGAAAGGATCTAGGGTTGCAAGTGACAGGATCAGCTCATCTCCAAGTATTATTTTTACACCCCCTTCCAGTATAGGCTGACTGCGCTGCATAAATGTATGGATCTAATTGAAAATGCAAGAAAATGATAATGCAGCACTGAAATAAGAGCTCCAGGCAAATAAGAGGTGGGAGGTGGAGAACAATGCACCGAAGTGACTGTAATGTAAATGGTGCCATGTAATGAAAGAATATCACTGCAAGCTATATGTTCTAGTCATTACAGCAAAAAAGAAAATCAAGCTGTAAATTTTGTTGGTATA
The DNA here is from genome assembly GCA_028564925.1 of Lithobates sylvaticus. Classification (NCBI taxonomy): domain Eukaryota; kingdom Metazoa; phylum Chordata; class Amphibia; order Anura; family Ranidae; genus Lithobates; species Lithobates sylvaticus. Next base: position 116,047,199 of record CM053031.1, read on the forward strand.
GTTTGACATAATACACCTCTGGTGTAGATAAATCTTACAGCTACAAACAAATGTATATAGATTCCCTATATTTATTTTAAAGAAATATTGTCCTAGAAGCTATTACATTTGGGCTTCTGTTGTTGAGTAATCAGCAGTCGATTACTCTGAAAAAAACTTTTAAGCTGGGTTGACACCGTTGTGATGCATTATAGCCCAACTTACATTCATTTAATATTGGTATTTACTGTATATAGCACCAACAATTTTCACAGCGCTTTACATATATATTGTACATTCACATCTGTTTCTGCATTCAAGGAGCTTACAGACTAAGGTTCACAACTCACATTCATAGTAAGGCTGATATAGACAGGAGCCAATTAACCTACCAGCCAATTTGAAGTGTTGTAGGAAACCCATAAAAGCACAGGGAGAACATGCAAACTCCGGGCAGGTAGTGTCTCCCATGTTGCCAGGCAGAAGGGCTAACCATTATACCAGTAGTCTCCAAACTGTGGCCCATGGGGCCAGATGCTGCCCTTTGCTTGCTTTTATCCAGCCCTCGGGGCACTATTTCATCCACTGATACCAACAATGGAGCACAATACCCCCCACTGGCACCAATGTATGGGCACAATTCCTACCAATGACACCAATGATGGGGCACAATTCCTCCCAATGACACTGACAATGGGGACAAATCCATCCAAATGACAGCATTGATGGCACACAATTTCTCTCAATGACACTAACAATGGGGCCCAATGACATTAATGATGGGGCACAATTCTTCATAATGACACCAACAATGGGGCCCAATGCCATCAATGAGGGGGCAAAATTCCTCCAAATGACAGTATTAATGGGGGCACAATTCCTCCCACTGACACCAATGATAGGGCATAATTCCTCTCAATGACACCAACAATGGGGTCCAATGACATTAGTGATGGGGCACAATTCCTCCAAATGACAGTATTGATGGGGGCACAATTCCTCCCAATCACACCAATGATGGGGCATAATTCCTCTCAATGACACCAACAATGGGGCCCAATGACATCAGTAATGGGGGCACAATTCCTCCAAATGACACCAATGATAGGGCATAATTCCTCTCAATGACACCAACAATGGGCCTAATGACATGAATGATGGGGCACAATACCTCCCACTGACAACAATAATGAGGTGCAATTACTCTCACTGAAACAACAATGGGGCATTATTTTTTCCCCACTGACGTCAGGACCTTTTCTACTCCCAATGACCACAGTCCGGCCCCTCTAAAGTCTGAAGGAAAGTAAACTGGCCCTTTGTTTGTAAGTTTGGAGACCCCAGCACTATACCATGGTGCATCACAAACCAGCTAAAATTATTATCATCTCAGATTGATGCGCATTTAGCAGCACATTAACGTGTATTGCATTAAGGCAGCCTATTTATTTGAATTGGCTGACTAATGCACCAAATCACACCAAAAAGGGGCCATGTGGTGTTTTTTATAACACAGCATACCACAACGCACAATTTGATGCTACTGTGCATTGTGATGGGCTGCAATTCACATCCATTTACAAGATTCATTGGGGGGCACTAAAGATGCATGGCACTGCAGCACACTAACAAATTATGCTTATTTTCTTTTTGTAGTAACTTACGTTTCTGCAATGTAAAAGTGTGAAGCCAGCCTTAATGCAGTTATGTAAATTAGCATTAAAAATATGAAATGTATTTTAAATGCAACTAGTGTATGTACTTGATTTTACTTGCTATTAGCTTCTTGTAATAGGTGCAATTTAGATGAGCTGCAGCCTATATTATATAGTTACATAGTTACATAATAGGTGAGGTTGAAAAAAGACACAAGTCCATCAAGTCCAACCTATGTGTGTAATTTTATGTCAGTATTACATTTTATATCCCTGTATGTTGTGGTCGTTTTGGTGCTTATCTAATAGTTTTTTTTAAATTATCGATGCTCCCCACTGAAACCACTGCCTGTGGAAGGGAATTCCACATGCTAACTGCTCTTGCAGTAAAGAACCCTCTATGCAGTTTAAGGTTAAACTGCTTTTCTAATTTAATTGAATGGCCGCATGTCTTATTAAATTCCCTTACGCTGAAAAATGTTATCCCTAACATGGGGTCATCTTGCCAGAGATATTTTTACAGGAGGTGAAAGCAGAGTGAACAGAGGGGTGGCAGGAGGCGACCAGGCATTGTGTTGTGTATGAGCAGTAGAGAAAAGTCAAGGCACCAATCTGGCTCTTCTGTGTTGTAAGGCTGTTATATTACAGGACTGGATAGAAATTCTAATTTTGCAGGTGTAACAGCTCCCATATATGTTTTTCAGTGGTATAGTTGTTTGGCTGGAGTTTAGCTTAGACTAGGTTCACACCTGGGGGGCACATTTGAATGGGCTGCTGTGCCCACAATAAATGCAGGTAAAAAAGTCCTAAAACATTTAAAAAAAAATCTTGCTGCATGGAATCGAATGGTGCTACAGCATGTAAAAATATGTCCATTTTGGCAATGCATGGGGTGCCATTAAAAATGAATGGCAACCCCAATTGTCTGTGTCTTGGATAGAGTTAGAAAGTTTAAAACTCCTATAAGTTTATTTTTTGTTGAACGTGTCCTGTTGGGGAGATTCCCTTCAATTGAACTCAAAGGGAATTGAGAGGAAATCTCTACAAAATTAGGAGAATTTCACACTTACACAGTTCACTCCGGAACATGTGCCCCCAGTGGAACATGTTCCTTCACATCCTGCTCTAGTGACTACTAACAAATGTTGGATTTTCCATCGCTTTCTGTTTTAGTGGGTCACCGGGACAAAGAGAATCTACACAATGGGGCCATATACAGAAATAAAAAAATGACAGGGATTCTATGTTGGCTATTGATACACTTTAAATATACATTTGCAACTTAGGATTCTAGTTTTGACATACTCTGTGCTTGGAAGCTATTCATAATGCCAACATTTTTGTTGAATGTAAACCTTTCATTGTAAGTCTGGATATTGAAGCACTTGGCTGTAAATTGCTTTTTGGTTCTCACTATAAAAATCACCTGTTAAGATATAAATATTGGGGATGCCATTGCTTGCATGTTGTTGAGGGTGTATGCTATAGTGCCACCATCCTTTTCCTTCCTTCACTAGTTGGATGAGTAACGGACTCTGAATAGGCAAGTGCATAATAGGTTATGTGATAAAGATGAGTCACACACATGGGATCCATTTTTATTAGTTATCTACAGCCCTTCCTCCCATAGCACGTGTCGGTCCAAAGCTATAAAATTCATGTATCAGCAATGCTGTATGCTGGTTTTTAAATTACAACATCCTAGACAGTGAATTGTTTCTGCTAACAGGAAAAAAGTCCTGACAGATATTCCTTGCCTTAAGCACAATCCATCAAGACTCAGTGATGTCAAGAAAGGCATTATCCTGCAGGACGTGAAACCTCTATGTTCTAATTATCTAGAAAAAAGGTTTAGTATTCTATAACTACCATCAAAAAATATATTTAGTTGTTCTGACCACCAGAAACTGATGACAGTTAAAAGCTGACTATCTTAAGGGCTTCTGCACACCCTTGCCTTTTGCCCCTTGATTGCATCCAATGCTGCCCTATTATAAGTGGCACTAATGATCTGGAGGGGGATCAAAACTGCCCATTATTATTATTAATAAATTATGCAAAAACACTGGTAGTCATTTTGCTGATTGCATTAGCTCTTCTGGCATTCCCTTTTCTACTATTTTAATGTTTTATTATATATAACAATATATATATATATATATATATATATATATATATATATATATATAACATCTACATAATAAGTAGATGCAAGATTTTCAAAATTATACCTACACTTTATAAATTTAGAAATCTATTTTTCTTTTTGAAATAATTCACGTGAGTTGACAGTGTCTGATTATAGTGATTTAATCTACGGCCTTTTCTCTCTGGCTGCATAAGTATGACAAGAACTAATGCCACTCTTTGCTAGATTGGACCCCCGGGTAGTATAGAAAGGTTATTAAAAGGGCAATAGGATGATAAATGAGATTATTCCATTCATGCTGGTTTGTTTCTGAAAACTGTTTGGTTGTTCAGGACCTATTCTGAGTTGCATGTGGGAGGTGGTGTTATCCTAGACATTTTTCACCTGCGGAGCTTTGGGTATTCATTGTTTGCATATGCCCCATGGACGCCGCATGTTGTCTTTTTAATACACTGAAAAATTAGGTCAGTTTTGTATTTCTGGCAAATGACTTATTCATACTTCTTAAGAACACCCCGTACGGTGTGTGTCCTTGAAATAAGTAATTCAGACACAATGGATTATTTGTAAAGGTTTTAAAACTTGCAGGAATTATTACCATATTTATTCAGGTAATTAGGTGAAATAGAAATATAATGGGCATATAATAAAATATAATGAAATAGAAATATTTTCTAATTACAGTCTTCGGTGTGGAAAATTTATGTTGTAAATACTGTAAAAATGTTAGCTGCAGTAGCTGGTAAAATGGGATGGCTACAGTATGATGTGAAACAAAGGGAACAACAGAGTTGTATGTAGTGGACTAATCCATAGAAGGGATTAATGAACTGTATTTCATTTAGAGGTGTGTTATCATTTTTTGTGGCAGCCCGTACCCATTACGTTTTTTTTCTCTACATCCTCCAAGTTTTGCATATTGGAATTTGACAGTAGGCTTAGATGTATAGTGCAAACAAGGCCAAGGATAAATCAAAGGAAAAAAAACAAGCTTACTTACCGACCAGTCCGCAGACAACTAAATAAACCTGTCTAACAGTATACGTTAAAAGTAGGGGTTTAGTCTGCACGCTTTACAGAGCCTCGCCATGGCACCCTGGTATCTGTGGTCCCTAACACTAACTTATAAGTGTCTCCACATGCATTCTAATGGATAAGTGGAGGGCAGGTGGACTGAAGGGGAGCCCGCCCCTTCTTACAGGTACATGAGCACACTGAGCACCCAGCATGTAGCTCAATGGCTGGGAAGGTGTCAGTGCGTTGCCTGTCCAATATACAGTGATAAAAAAAAAAGCGCCACTGCCCGACCTATAGCTGGCCATTGCAGTAAGCAGCATTGGAGGGCGACATAAGGTATAAACAAGGCCAAATGCATGCGTAAGCCACATAGCCTCACTACAGCACCCTGGTATCTGTGGTCCCTAACACTAACTTATAAGTGTCTCCACAGTGGAATCACAGGCATTCTGATGGTGGGGGCAGTGGCTCTTTTTTGTATTAGATGTACAGTACAAGTCAAAGTAATGCAGTGTTTGGATGCAGTATTTATCCATTCATCAATTGTGTAAAGCATGGCTTTAAACTGAATATGAAGAAAATAGATGTATTACCTATAGTAACAGTATAAAAAAATGTAATCTTTTATTTTAAATTCATTAGATATGAGTGATCTCAAACATGCCATATATCATATATATGATATTAATTAAAATATTCAAATTCAAATATTGACCAATGCAGCACACAGATATTGTTCTGCATTTTGATCAATCAAAATGTAGATCAGTTCTCTGACACACACATGTATATTTGTTCAATGGATCAGAAGGGGTCAGAAAATTCTGCCACGGATCTTTTTGGCAGAGGCAAACTTGATTCCAATCTCATCAATTTGATTGAATAGAGGTTCTTTTGTGCATGAGTTTTATTAAATTTGATCAATTTAGGTGCACTGAATGATCGATTGAATGATCATAGCAATATACTGTATGTGTGGCTACCTTAAGACCTTCAGTATATACATTTTAATCTCCTATTTAGATTATAGGGTTAAGGGCATGCAACATTTCCCTAAAACAGCATTTTTTAATCAAAGCTGCATGCCTGATGTAACTGAAGATAATACTAAAGTCACTCTAAATAAGTTAAAATTTTAATTATTTAATACAAAACACTAAATGTACCACAAACACACTTGCTCAATTTCTGCAACCACTTTTCTACATGGAATGATAAAATGATGGTATCCACAAAGGAAAATTTTACAATGCTGTCCCTGACCAGGAACAACACAGTTTTTCCTCTAGTACTCCCAATCCAGCCTGCTTCGAAGTACCATATTTGAGCAGGAGGTTGCCTACTTTCCACTTTCAATATTTTTTACCAGCATACAGAGTGTATTCCATACATGTACAGAATAAAAAAAACAATTGGTTAATAGGTGCTAGAATAGTAGTCCACAAAATTGGTAAGGGCCATTAACTGAAGTGGAAGTCAATGAGTAAAACACTCTTGAAGTCAATGCGGATGATAGGTCCACCATAACAAACTGCAGGAAAAGCATGTTTAGAGGCCTTCTCATCAAAGTGGCCATAAAAATCGAGAAGATAAAATATATAGGAGAAGGAGAAAAGAGGGACATCAGGAACACCTCGGCCAGATCCTCAACACTTATAAAGATGCACAGCTTGCAGAGTCGGCACCCTGGCTACTGCAGCATGAGATGAAAGGCACAGGTTATTGAGCAGTGCTCTATGTTTGTGAGTACTGAACATCACTAGTATGTTGTTCCATTTAGAAATATTTGCTGTAGCGGAAAGGGGGGGGTGGTGTTGAAGTTATCCATTAATCTCATCAGATTTAATTTAATCCATATAAATCCTTGTTTTTCTTTACATGTGCTTCCTGGTGATTAGCCCTAAGAACAACTTTCATACCTAATTTTGTGATTTTGTGGCTTGTTTATATTCTGTTTGGAAAAATTTGTTATGTGTTTGTCAGTTGATATTTTATGTCTGACATGGTAAATCTCAATTTGATTGTTGTTCGAATTGTCTGCAAGGAGCTTTGGGAACATAATTCTGGTTGCATGAATGCAGGAACCTGTGACCTCACCACTAATTTATTTAGAAGTGGAAAATCAGTACAAACATGTTTTTAGCTGGCTGCACCTATCAGTCAGGAACAAATTGCTATTGAACAGAGCAGCTATGGCTGATAACTGTATTAACGCCACAGTGACTTATTTACCATCCTGTTCCAGAGCAAGAGATCCAATGTATTACATTTTACAAGACACCATGTGAGCAAAAGCAATATAACAACTATGATTTGGTGTCTGCATGGAAATCATCGACTAGGTGACGGGCATAAATTTATAATCTTGTATCATCTAATTTTCATAATAATTCTAAAAATAACTTTTTCTAGAAGGGAAGTATTTTTAATCTAAGCTTAACTCAGAGATGGATCTAATGGAAAGCCTCTCTTAAAGACCTAGTGTTAACTTTCAGCTTATGTATTTATCTTCATTTTATTTATCATCTTCATTATTTTCAACCTTGTGAAGTCTCCTCTGTGATTCTGCAGTGCTTTAATCCTAACAAAAGATGAAATCCCTTCATCTTTTTCTAGATCAACTTTACAGCTTCCCTAAAGTTAAATAGGGTGACATTGAAGGCAGCCATCTACATATCTCCCAGGTTTCCTAGATATAGGGTATAGGGTATGGCAAAAAACAAACCCATGCTTACTATATAATTTTACCGTCCATTATTTCAAAACATACAGTCCATCATACTTCACATGCAAAAGATGCATTTTGATGCATTTATAAACATCTACAAATGTCCAAATCTGCAAGTACTTTGCTAGTGTTTTAAATTACAGCATTCCTCCATACATTGTTGAGCAAGTTAAGCCCCATACACACGGTCGGACTTTTTCATCAATTTGGTCCGATCGGACAAGGTTGTTGAAAAATCAGACCGTGTGTATGCACCATCGGACAGTGTTCGTCGGTTTGTCCGTCGGACAAAGTCTTATCTCCTGCTGGAAAGATTTGCCGTCAACCCGGTCCGATCACACCAAATCCGATCGTGTGTACGGTTGTCCGACCGGACAAAGTGCTACGCATGCTCAGATCACATTACAAGACCAAAGCTATTGGCTACTAGCCTCTACGTAGTCCCGTCGTAGGCAACAAACGTCACCACGTTCAGAATGATCGGATTTTCCGACAACTTTGTCCGACCGTGTGTACGCAAAACCAACATCGGACAAAGTATGACGGACATGGTCCGACGGACCTGGTCCGCGGATTGTCCGACCGTGTGTATGGGGCTTAAGAAGCAGAGAGGTGGCACAGGAGAAGCTAAACCAGGAAATGGGGTTGTGTGCAGTTCAGCAGATGTGAAATCTTTACAATTTTGTTTTGCAGGTAAAATAGTTAATGTATATTCTATCCATCTAATTTTAGGCTACACAATTGCTTGCATGTTAGATACATTTAGGAATACCATGAATATAGTTGGTATACAAATTTGAGAGAAAATTACAACAGCAATAGGGCAATCCAAAAATGTAAGTGCAACGTTGGTAGGTAGATAGCTGCTGGCTGGAAGAGTGAGAAGCAACTCTGTGGGATGAATTAGGGCAAAGAGACAAGCAGTGCTATCTGAGTGTTGTAAATCTTTAAAATCACTTTAATCAAAAGGTGCTTGTAAACTGCATGAAAACATTGATTCCCGCTGCAACGGTAACAGTACTACTCTATGAGGCATCTATCGAATGGTGAGCAGCTTCACCTGCACTGGTGGTTTCCAGTGTTCCTGGGTTAGCAAAGGTCTTGTGTAGTCGCTCCACTGACTATTCGAGCGTGGTACCGGAAGTTGTGGTAGGAGGCGTGGTGCACGTGCGTTCGGAGCATTTGTGCTTCTTCGTCAGGCCGTGCAGCAGCCATGTTGCTTCAGGCGTTTATGGGAAGTGGCACGGGTAAACACTGCCCAGCAAGCTGGCACCACCTCACACTCCAAAATTATGGAAATTCCACCACAGACTAGCCACACTAAAAACAATAATGGACATCATGTATATATACAATAAAGGGGCGGTACTTACATGTCAATGTGTAGACTATGTGAGACCTTAAGCGTCCTGTGTGAATAAACTCTCTCTGACCGTGTTGGACGTGCTGGCAACAGGGCAGAGTGCTACCCACCTCTGTCCAGCACCAGCAACAGCTGCGGAGTTCCAGGGAGCTGGGGCAGTCGGCCTCTCTCCCCAACAGTTAGCTGGAGGAGATGATGTAGGGAAGCTCCTACACCCACCTGAACTGCTGGCAAGGGAACAAAGTGCTGCTGGCCTCTGCCCACAACTAACAGAGGGCAGATTTCCTGTAAAGGGGGATGGGACTGCAGTCCGAACCTGTATACCCCCGGGATGCTGGGCGGTCGGCCCAAATCCCCAACAGCATGACGGAGTGATCCCAGTCACCCTGTCTTCTCTCCAGCGGCTGAAAAGACTCCAGGGAGAAGGACCAGTCCGGGCCTCTCCCCAGCGGCGGATATGTTCTCTGAGAGAGGCAGAGGTTGGCTGGGTGAGGAATACTCCGTTTGGAACTATTTGTTTGGGGTACTGTGTGGATCCCAGCATTAGAGGACTGGAACCACTGACTAACTTCGGAGTCAACCCGTCTGGGGTCTCCTCCTGTGTTAGTCTCCTGCCGAAAGGGGAGAAATGTGACAGACCTAGCTGGGACACAGGCTGTTGGAGGGGACTGAATGCGAGCCTATTACCTTGCGATTATGGGCCCTGGCATTTGGGGGATTGGTGCTCTTTGAGCTGCAAGCCTGGGACCCCTGAGCTGGTGTTACTTGGATTCAGGTCCATGCTGGCCCCCCAATACACATAGAATCTGTATGTGTATTTGGCATATTAGCAAGAGATGCTAATGTCATAAACTCCAGACAGCCTGTCTGTTATGTAATTGAGTATAGTCTGGCTTGTAGGAGTGTTTCACCTATTGTTGTGTGTGCTAATTAACCCTGCAATTGAATGATGGAGCCCAGTGTTGATTAAGATAATTAGCTCATGCTAATTAGGTTAGGCTTGAGTCATCTGGCTGTATATATGTGTGACATGTCAAATAAAGATTCATTCCTGATGTACCCTACACTGGTGTTGTCTGGTGACTGGGTGAGCTAAGGGGTCTTGGATTGTATGGTACCGGACAGAGGAAGCATTTACGGCGGACATCTTGGGTACGAGGTCCGTCACACTCACCCTTGGTAAATGAAGCTTTATCCTATTACCTGGAGCCCAAACACAACACTGACCATACCCAGCCCTCTTTGTCCCCAAATATACAACCTATAACATTCACCACTTGGTTCCACATACAATTCCGTAGGGTGGAACAGATTTTCCACAAACATTGGGGCATACATTTAGAAGGCCCTCACCTGAAATCTCCTCTTACTACTGCACCCAAAATCTCTTATAGGAAGGCACACAATGTAAAAAGCCAGGTAGCCCCTAGTAAGGTAAATCTGAAACGGTTACCACAAGTCCCTCTCCCAGTACATATTTATTAGTGCAGTGCGTCAGGTTACCTACAAAATGCAATCATTTGCATGGCTGTGTGGTAAAATAGTCTAAAAGAATCAAATTGAACAACTTAAGGACCGAAAGGATTTGCCCCCTTAATGACCAAGCCATTTTTTTGCGATACAGCACTGCGTCTCTTTAACCTCCCTGGCGTTAATCTCGAGTGTGGCTCGGGGTTAAATTCCAGTACCATTAGCGGTAACCCTAAGCCACACTTGGGATTGCATCTCAGGATCCTGGTCCAGATTACTTACCTTGTCCCCAGGATCCTGCGATGTCCCCCCCGCTGTGTCCTCCGCCGGATCATCCGCTCGATGCTCTTTGTGCCCGGGCTCTATTCCCTGTGAGCATTGCGACGCATGGGGGTGGAGCCCAGAAGCAAATTCAAAGAGTACACAAAACATAACAAATACAGTACACTGTAATCTTACAGATTACATTACTGTATCAAATCATTTCACATTCCTTTTGTCCCTAGTGCTTTGTCCAGTCCCCTGCATGCAGTTTTATATTATATATACTGTTCTTTCTGCCTGAAAACCAAAAAGTGTCTCTTTACGTCAAAAGTGGTTTTAGACCAGCTAGAAAACAGCAATAGTATATTAGAACACTTGCAGAATTGATCTATAGTGAATAGTGGGGAAATTCATTATATATTATTTTATTATTTTTTTATAATTATTTATAGTTATTTATTATATTATAATTTATGATTTTGTGTTTCAAACTTTATCATACCCGGGATGTCTACTAGACTCTTGTTCGGACAGATTTAAGCATGTTATTACTAAGAATTACAGGCCTACAATATAAAATGCCAAATTTCTATGCAAAACATTGTACCGCTTTGAGATCCAAAAATCTGACATAATCATACGGCCAGGGTGGCTACCTGACAATTGCGTGGTCAAGCGACGCTGTACCCAAACAAATTTTTTTTTTACTAGTAATGGTGGTGATCTGCGATTTTTAGCGGGACTGCGACATTGCGGCAGACAGATCAGACACTTTTGACACTTTTTTGGGACCATTGACAGTTATACAGCGATCAGAGCTAAAAATAGCCACTGATTACTGTATAAATGTAACTGGCAGGGAAGGGGTTAACACTAGGGGGCAATCAAGGGGTTAAATGTGTTACCTAGGTAGTGTTTCTAACTGTGGGGGGATGAGACTGCCTGGAGGAGGAGACCGATTGCTGTTCCTAATCAGTAGAAACAGCAGATCTGTCTTTACTCCCCTGACAGAACGGAGATCTGTCTATTTACATTGAAAGATCCCTGTTCTGTCTCTGTCAGGAGGGATCACGCATCGGCTCCGGTGGCACGCACGCGCCCCCTAGAGCTCTTAAAGCGGTTGACTTACCATGACGGCGATTCGCCCAGGGGAGCCAACCTGCCGCAGTTCAACTGTGGCGGCTGGTCCTTAAGTGGTTAAAGATGTTTGGGAATTAAACTAAAATGCCATACTACATTAACATTTTTATTAATTTATTTATTTGGCTGCGGATTGATTTAAGAACCATAGGGTTTGGTGAGGTATAACTGAGAGTAGTAAATGACAATCAGAGAAATGTGTCCTATATTTTTATCTGCTTTGCCACAGAGTTAAAAGGTTTACCCTAATTGGATAGTTATTTCAATAGTCTTGTTATCTACATGCATGCACTTTAGCCTATTATCTTTGCACATCCAGTTAGAGTCTTAAGACATGAGAAGATAGTCACCTGACAGTTTTCAGCCCAATCAGGCACTGATCCTGTGTCCACGAGAGACCCCAACCTCACAAGCCAGATGCTATCTGCTTGAACAGTCTGTTAAACAGGTTAGATACCTGTCCCAATTACTATTCCCTCCCAGCTAAAATAATTAATGCTCCACCCTCTATTAAAACAAACATGCTTAATAAGTTAATTCCAGTGGCTCAAAGTTTCTGAATCCCTTAGGCAGGCCATACACTGTGCAAATTTCTTTCCTGCAGCCACGGGTTGCAGGAAATAAATTAGCTTGATTTCCCCATCAACACAGACAGCTCTGACAGGGGAATCCCTCCTGCCAAGAAATTGTCTGCTCCCAGCAGGGCGGGGGGATCACTGTCTCCCCCCAAGTGAAGACAGTGACTATCGCTAGCAGCTATAGTAGCCAATAGCGATAATCGCAAGAGAACCAGCCGAGATTCGAACTGTGTATGACCAGCCTTATGCACCTACAACCTTTAATTTTTTAAATGGTCTTTGAATTGTTTGATTAGTATTTCTACTTCTTTTCCTAATGTTGGATTTTTTTTTTTTATTTTTTTTTTATTGTTTAATGAACTCCATTGTCTTAGGTAGTTATTTCCCTTATATATAGATTTCACAGAAGAAAAAAAAAGGAATTTACTAACAAATACATTTTTTGTGAAATTCTAAGGCTCTGTTCACATGCATTTTAGGTTGGTTTTCAGATGCACACATTATACCTCATTAGTGATGGGCTTTGGGTTCATGTTCAACTCAACCTCATTCACAGTTCAGGAAAGCAGAAAAACTATCACACTTGTTCATGGCTATGGCAGCCAGTTATCAATAATGCACTTCTTTGCCTTTGAAGTGTGGTCATATGGCTTGGATGTTTTTGAGAGAGAGTCACTGCTATATATTGATATACAGTGATATACAGTGCTATTATAGTGCTGTATTGTGCTACATTACTGTGAATTGCATTGTGGTGGGCTACATATTATTGCATTCACAGTACAGAGACCTAACTGTCCTTTATAGGACTACTTTTTGGTTTGCCAGCAAAAAACTTCAGTGCTGTTTAGCTGTTTACCTTATAGCACATCAAGCAGTGAAGAAGGTCTGCATGGGGTTACACAGAGTAGTGCCAAGTGTAGGCTTGAGCCTTGACATAAGTCTCCTAACCTCACCCTGCTGTCTCCAGCATCATCCTTGAATATTAAAGTTTATTTTTTCGATTGCTGAAGCTAAAGAAAAAAATTGTAACCCACACACAACCATACTCAGGTTGGCAAAATCACTGGGTTTAGTTGCGCCCATTCGAGTTGGTCCCTTACTCTTCCATAACTTTGTGGCCTGTGCTGCGCCACAGCAGCACCGTACCCAACCGCCATTTTTTTGCCTAGAAGACCATCCCTGCCCTCCATCAGCATGTGCAAACTAATGGCTCTTTGATGCTGGACCACATGGTCATCAGCAGAGTCCACATGACCACAGACAGGTTGTCCAGCGAGCATGGACAGAGACTTTACATCTCTTGTAAGGTGCACTGGGTAACTTTTTTTTGGTTGCTGGAAAGGATGCAGGATATGGCACACCAATGGAGCTGGTGGTGATGCCTCATATCCTGTACCTTGGTGATGGTGACATTGCGGACTCCTCAGAACCACCCAAGCGACCAATAACCTATCACAGACTCAAGGCAAAATGCTGCCATGCTGTTTTGCTTGCCTGAGGGATGGGAGCCACCCTGGGCCAGATTCTGGAAGCTCTTCAGGAGCAGGCCAAAATGTGGCTGAGCGCATGCCATCTTGTGCCAGGCTAGGTCTTATTTGACAACAGCACTGAGTTGCTGGCCCCCTTTTGGCAGGGAAATCAAACCCACTTGAGTTGCCTGGGACACATCCTAAAATAAATGGTGCAGCATTTCCTAGTTTGGTACCCTGACTTTTTGGATGTCATGCGGCAGGCCATAATAGTGTGCAGCCACTTTAGGTGGTCTTACCCAGTGAGTGTTCACCTGGCTGAAATGCAAACACACAACACAAGTTGCCTGCAAGATGCCTACTATTTTCCCGTAAGGTCAAGCTTGCATTGAGGTCTGTTCTAAATGCTCCACAATCATAAATATTTCTGGCTATTGTTTCTCAGAAATAGTACACTCTTATGGAATTTCTTAATTAAAACCTGTCTGGTCTCTCCCAGTGAAACTATGGCCTAGTAGCAGTGTTTACATACTGTGCATTGAGTCTGTACAATAGTTTGAGTTTTTTCTGTAAAAATTACACTTCAAATTAGATATCTTTATTAAAACCAGCCTAGTCTCTCCCTGTGAAACGGCAGCCTAGTAAAACCTAATAAAAGCTGCTTACATACTAAACATGGAGTCAGTACAATATTTTGCTGGCTTTTAAATAATCAAGGACTATTCTCTGCACAATATTCTCTATGTGCTACACTACCAATACCAATGTGATGAAAAATAGATGCATAAAAGGTGCTTCCTATGGTAGTGGCACATCAAGAAGAGGAGCCAGCTGGAGACCTAAAAAGAGGAGGTATGGGGGTCAATCTGTGCAATTCTATTGCACAGAGCAGGTAAGTATAGCATGTTTGTTATTTTAAAAAAATTGGACTTTACAATCACTTTAAATACTGTGCATGGGACCAGTACAATATTTTTATTGCTTTATTCTATAAAGTAATACACTCTAATATTGATTTTTTTTTAACTTTAAAAGCTGCTTGGTGGTCATCCTTTCCAAAATGCAGCCTAATAAAAGAAACACTGTGTATGGAGTCATATTCTAATGTTGATTTCTTAATGAAAAGCTGTCTGGTGTAAACTGCCTTGTCTTTGGAATGTGGAGCTGTGGTTTTAAACACGTTTTTATGGACTTTTTTGACGCAATGTTTTGTGACATTTTATTAGACATTTAAGACAACACAGTGCACTTACTTAAGATAATATAAAAAATTATTCTGCGCTGCCCTATAAGAATAGCAGCTGACACAGCAATTAGATATAGCAAACAAAGTAAAAAAAACAAATAGTGTAGTACTCTAAAAGAAAACCATATACATAACGTGATATGAATATAGTAAAACAAGAAAGGGGCAATGAACCCAAATATTCCTGGTTAGACATGGAACGCATGTCCGTCGGCTCCATTGAGATGCATGACGTCATTGCGTCACGTCGTGTTCTCCGGAGTGACGACAGCTCCGTCCTTATGAGTGTTGTTACACTCCCATTTTTTCCACAACGAGGCTTGGAGTGCAGATCTTCACCTTGTTCTGACTTTGATTATATTGAGGCTTACAACGCGATGTCCCCAGTCAGATAGAGGCGTGGAACGCATGACGGTCGACCATTTTACATCACACAGGAAGTAATAAGGTAAACAATCGTAAGCACGATGGGGGCTTGCCTCTCATGTATGGGGTCATATTTTTTATAAATACCTGGAGGGCTGCAGTGGAGGGACACCCCAGACGATGTCCTTGTAGACGAGACACGGCGTGAAGGTCTCCACTGGCACCATTTGATTGTACTTATTTTTAACCTGTTAAATGTACGTTGTCCAGCTTCATTAAAATGTATTCTTATTTAATACGGAATCACGCTATGTGGCCCTTTCACTTTTTCCATCTTTAATCACCCATATTACATCGTCGGACATCTGATTTCCGTCCCTCATGAGACAAGCCTGCTTTGGTGCACATGCTGTCAAAGAATAGTATCCATTTCTGTGTGAAAAAAAGAATGATCTCTACATGACCACTTTAACCTAAAAAAGCTACTAATAACAGTCAAATGTCATCATGTTCCAGCCTCTCCAGTTACAGAAGATGAGATAGCTCACACTAATGAAACTTAGGTGGCATTATTTGTAAAGGAATACAACAAAATGACCCTTGGTAGCATTCTATGGGATACCTGGAAGAAGGTTAGCTGTGCGCTGAAAAATATGTTCCCTTATAGCGCAAAAAATAAAAACTGCAGAGATGATCAAATACCACCAAAAGAAAGCTCTATTTGTGGGAAAAATAGGACATCAATTTGATTGGGGTACAGCATCGCACAACTGCGCAATTGTCATGCAAGGATATCTCCCATCTTGTGGATAGCTGAGTGTTCCTGCTTCAGTAATTTGAAGTTTACAGTGTCCGTCCATACCATGGGTTTATACATCTTAAAGCCTGTTTGACTCACAGAAAGTATGTTCCTGTGGGTTCAAACGTTCTGGAAAGCCTCCTCATTTTCAGTGGTGGTCCCCCTCACTTTATTGAAACCTCCATGCTCAGTGTTTGGATATTTACATGAAGTTTGAACTTTACACTGAATTGTTCATCTTGATCCTTCATATGGACATTTATTTGTACACATTGATTTACATGTTTGTATGTGATTTTTCACTCATTAGCTGAGAATATTTGGGTTCATTGCCCCTTTCTTGTTTTATGATATTCATATCACCTTATGTATATGGTTTTCTTTTAGAGCACTACTCTATTTGTTTTTTTCACTGACTGTAAATATCACAAGCTATACCACATTACTATATGATATACTGTTTTTTCATTGGCTAATTGGTATGAATTTAAGGGCTTTCGCTTTATTTTTTGCAAGAGAAATCTTTCTGTAGCTTTTAGATCTGTTGTGGCTGTTACTTCCACCAGTCAGTTCTGGCCTATTACTGCTAAAAAAATCAGGTGTTGCTGCTGTATTTAACCCAAGCTAAATGTTAGAAGTGCATTACACATGCAAAATATGTGATTCCAGAATACAGTGTCCTTGGCGCTGTCTGTGGGAATTGTACTGTTCCATAACCCCACATACAACTTGAAGGCATCTCTCAAGTATGTAATGAAAAAGCAATTGTGTTTCCCCATGTTGTTTGGAATTTGCATTAAAATGGTAATATAACAATTTTTTTTGCATTGGCACATGCCTCTCATAGTAGTGTCCAGGCCTGCATGCCCTTTGTGTTACAATACACTGCATATTAGATTTTAAAATTTCCAGAACTGGTTTTCAAGATTTACCTTCTGAAGACTTCAAAGTGGTTCAGATAAATGTAGGCAATGTTTGGTCTTCATGCTAGGTTTGACAAACGGCCTGCAAACCAAACCCAGTCTGATTCAGTCAGCCCTATACCCAATTATAGTGAACCAATGCAAGCTATAAATATATTTTGAAGTGCATATGCCACCACACATAAGTTATTTTACCAGTGACTTGCAGCTTTCGTGCAGTAGGAGCACACATTAGGGTTCATTCACACTAGGTGTGCGTTCATGCATTTTGCTTTATTTTACATTATAAAATGTATGCCCTTGATACAATGTATTGTGTTTTCACAGCTGGAAGTGTGCGTGTGCCTTAAAAGTCTGAAAATAGCCAATATAGTATCATATCATTATGTGACAATGGGGAAGACGAACTTACACATAGCAACCAAGCATCTTTTTTCTCCGAAAAAAAAAATGTAATTGGTTTCTAGGGGCAAGAGATTGTATTTAAGTCTGTCAAATACAGATCGACATAAATCACTATCACTTCAGAAAAGGCCAGCCCTTGTCATCAGCCGTAATCTGTGTCAGGTACCTAGATATATAAGTCACCCCTAGTGAATCTTAACCAGCTGAAAGTATTTTATAATCCTCATATAATGGCCCTTTAATTTTCACTGCTAGTAGGTACCTTTATATAACCCTCATATGTAGAAAATCTCATCTTCTGTACAGCAACTTGCATATCCTTTCATGGTTTTAATAGTCTAATTGCTTTCATTAGCATAGCAATTTACTATGCATTTTAACAGAGTGTTAATCAATTGTAATCCATTTTTGATAAAACTGCATTACAAAGCTACACAAAGGCAGCCTGGAAATGTGCAGTTCTGTCGTAACAATCCAATGTGCCCCTGGGCCTGTGTAATGAGTTATGGGAAGGTGATTATCTGCTAATGCCTTTGCAAAAGACAGTGTTTAAAGATGCCAGCCCACCATTACACACTGTACAATCAACCAGGAAGTTGGCTGATTTTAGGTTTTTAAGGACAAAATGACAATTCTGTTCCAAATATATAGAATATATTTTAGGAACTGTAGCTGCTAGCCATCCTAAGCAATCTGTCACAGTATAAATGTATGTTAGGACTTTAAACTGGCATTTTTACACTTTCCAGTACAGGTCATTAGTTTTTAGTGTTAAGAACTTGGCACTGTTAGATCTAGGAGTGGAGTTGATACAGTCATGCAGATGCTTTGGATGGTAGATAAAGAAAGTGTTCTGCTGCAAGTTTAAATTTAGTGTAAGGAATTAGTTAGATGTTTAGTTAGATTTATGTTAGGGTCAAAGGTTCTGGGGTTAAGTGATGCATTTATGGTTAAATTTAAGTGTTAAGGGTTCATTTTAAAGTGAACCTGTATGTTGCCTTTGCAGGGCAAAACAACAGCTTTGACTTAAATAGACCCCCATCAGCTGCTCTGACTTACTTTCCATCGCTCCCCCATGCACTTTTTGCCACTGGGAGCCAAGAAGAATACATGTACTTTGCAGAATGGGGATCATGTCACGCATTGCCCTACCTCCTATATGACAGTGCTGATGCTTGGTAATTGGCAGTTTGTCAGCCTTGGTAATTGGCAGTTTGTCAGCCTTATGTAAGCTCCAGGTTGCCAACTGGAACTTGCACAATGTTTATTTTCTTCTATCCCAATGGCAAACTAGAATGGCATTGGAAGAGGGAATGGTTAGTATAACTGGTGGGAGGCTTTGATTTGTACTGCACTGGCAAAGCACAAGTTCACTTTAAGGATTAGTTTAGGGTGCAAGGGTGCATGTTAGGCTGAGGGTTAAGTGTTAGCATCTGGTTAAAGCTGGAGAGTTAAGGGTTCCTTTTAACATTAAGTGTTAGAGTTCGGGGGGGGGGGGGCAATTAAGTACAAGGGACTTTTTAACAGTCAGCAATAAGTGAAGGGTTAGGGACAATTTGGGGGCAGCCACTGCTGACCTATTTCTGACAATGTAAGTTTTCTTGGCTGTTATGTCGACCCCCTGACTTACTCCTTTCTGAGTAATTGATTCAAAACAACTATGCAGATCGGCAAAGTTTTAAAAATTAGAATTTGCAGGATGAAAGTCCATTAATGCAAGCCTTCCTATTTTTTTCTGGAAAACTTCCCTTTATTTTTTAAATGTGAAAATAAGCTATTGTTCTAGTGATAGCTTGCTTTTAATATCTATCTTGTTTGCACAATAGGAACAAATAAACAGAATTTATGAATATTAAAATGAAAACTGAATCAATGTCAAGCTTCAATCACTGATCTGTCTATACAACCATGAAGCACATTTTTACAAATAAATATTGAAAACATAACAAAGGATTCTCAGAGTACTGTAGGTTAGCTTTGATGCACAGTTTGACTGAAACTTTGAACTGAGCACCAATAAGGAAGTCACTGGGATTAGTCATTGCTGATTTAAGCTGGCCATACATGGTTAGCTTTCCATTTAAATATTCTTGGAAATATTGTTCACCAAAACATTCTTTCTTGCCATCATTGGGTCAACTAATATAATTCAAAACAAAACAACAACAAAAACCACTGTGCTAAACCAAATAAATATATGTGCCAAAAATATTGTAATAAAAAAATTAAAATATATTATTATTAGTGTAGTAAGTTGCCGCTAATTACTGACATGTGTTCTTACACCAAAGCATATATATAAACTAGGGTTATACTGATACCGATATAGGTGCTGATACTAAGCATTTACGTGAGTAACTGTACTGCAAATGCACCGATACCTGAAACCGATACTTTCAGGCTTGGTTCTTTCAGCTGTCAGCGGGATTCCCCCACTGACAGCTGAGACATAAAAAAAAAACATCAATTATCAGTTGTTAAGGAGCGAGGCCGCCGATTCCTTAACAACCAATGACTCATTCAGCTGTCAGTGGGGTTTCCCTGTTGACAGCTAAAGTATTAAAGAAGTATGGCAATTGGAGCTGTCAAAAAAAAAAGCAGCTGGGCAATGTTTATCAACAACTTTGCTCAGCTGCTAAAGCACTTAGACAAAAAGAAACATTGTTTAATTTTGAATCTTTCTGTTTCTTCATCTTCAGATGAAAGGGATGAACTTCGATCTGCAGATGAAGTCAGTTTAAAGCAACCTGTCAAGTAAAAAAAAAATGATTTATGTGTTTTTTATTAAATGTTCTTCTGTTTAACCCCTTATTAACCCTTAATTTACACTAATTAGCCTTAATTAACTCTCTATTCTCCTCCATTTAATTATTATTATTTTCCTGCTGATTTTTTTTTGTTCCTCACTTCTTCTATTTTATAAACTATTCATGAAAACTTTTTTTTGTTTGCTATGTTCATTAAAATTTTTACACCTTTAACATTAAAAAATAGAAAAAATTGCAACGTTAAAAAAAAAAATTTAATTTGTAAAATAACTTTTCAATGCTTTGTACTGTTGCTGACAGCAGAAGGGTAAACAGGACGTGTTGGTAATTGGTATCGGCATGCACTAAAAAAAGTATTGGTACTCGTAAAAAAATTGGTATCAGTGCATCCTTAATATAAACAATAGTGCAGCGCAACCCTAAGTCATCTCAACATTCCATAAAAAAACATAAAATAATCGTTTTAGGTCTTTCTCCACTCCAGTAATGATAAAGCCTTCCCACTCAGCAAGCATTATAAAAAATAAAAACTGTCATAGTGTAGTATGCCAAACACTCACCTTTTATTAACTAAGAAATATTGTTACTCACAAAGTGCATTCTATAATCCAGTGCATTGGATAACATCACCAGTTAAAAAATACAGATGCAATTTCCCCCTTAGGCATGGACATTCAGGACAGATAAGTTAAAATGGCCACTCCCTGGCTTCTGGGTTCACATGGTTACACCCCCCTGACGCATTTCATTACGTGGTACAGTGACTTCCTCGTAGGGAGACCATGTGGTACAGTGACTTCCTCATAGGGAAATAATAAAATTAAAATAAATATTTACATGATTTTTTCATGAAATCTTTTTTGCTTAGTGAATATAATAAGTGAAAAAGTCTGTACAGAACCACTACACATTCCCTTAAAGCAGGGGAAGTCCAACCTAAAGGCCCAACACATAATTGTAAACTTACTTACTTAAACATGGTAATTTTTTAAAACAATTTTGTAAAAATATGTTTATACTTAGCAAACAAATGCAGCCGAAGAAAAAATTGACAGGGTTTCTTTAGTGAACTTTTATGAGTTTTATCTTTCCAAAGAAAAATATCCCACTCTTCACACGCTTTATTCATGTCATCGGTTTTCGGCAGCACCTATATTTGTGGGAAGCTATTTTCAAGGATGAAGCACACAAAGGGCAAAATTAGAACCAAAATATTTTATGAGCACCTTTAGAGTTCATTGAGAATTGTTACCACATCCATACAACCAGATATTGATGTTAGTTTATCAAAAACAGTATCAAATATCGCACTAGTTTTATGTTGCCCTTTACTTATACAAAAAAAGGAAGTTTTATTACTCAGATAGGTACATTATCTATATCAGTGATCGTTAACATGTGACCTGCCTGATTTTTTTCTACTCACCAGTTATCCTTATTGTTAGTGTATATTATATGTGGCCCAAGACAATTCCTCTTCTTCCAATGTGGCCCAGGAAAGTCAAAAGGTTGGACACCCCTGCCTTAAAGAGTGTGGGGTACTCCTGTTGTGATTTCCTGTTTATGGTTGATCATGTAAGGATTTCTACGCCTATCAGTACTGTGACGAGAGTAGCTTTGGGTGGGGGACCCGTGGAACCCAGAATCCCTTGGAGAGGTTGAAAAACCCTTGTTTCGGCTCCCCAGGCCCCTCTTATATATACGTTACCCTGTGTCTATTAGGGGCACAGGGTGACCGAGAAAATGATGGACAGCTACTAATGGACATTGAGAATGTGGTTTAGATTACTTCAGATGGGACAGTAATATTTATCCATAATATCTCCCAGGAAATATACAAAAACTATTCCTGGTTTATTTGATTCTGAACTATACATGTTAATTGAAAGAGCTAATCACATTGGCCTCTGTACAATGTAGAAGATGGATAGTCTGCTACTTGTGGTCTCCTGCTATTGTGTGAAGGTGTCCTGTGTTTATACTTATGATAATGTGTATTGTAGTTTGTGAGCTAGAAGATGAACTGTTACACATGGTCAGATATTCCGATGGAAAAAGTCAGATCGGATTATGTTGTCGGAAAATCCGATCATGTGTGGGCTCTAGCGGACTTTTTCCGGCGGAATTTCCGACGTAAAAAATTTGAGAGCAGGATATAAAATTTTCCGACAACAAAATCCGATCAGACTTTTTCCGATCGTGTGTAGAGAATTCCGACGCACAAAGTGCCACGCATGCTCAGAAGAAATTTGGAGACAAAATCTATTGGCTACTACCCTGTATGTCCGACCGTGTGTGTGCAACACCAGTTTTGGACAAAATCCGTCGGAAATTATCCGACGGATTTGGTGATCGGAATGTCCGACCGTGTGTACGGGGGCTTAGTCACCTAGGCTGCTTAAATGACTAGTTAATTAGCTCATGTTAATGTATGTTTCTGGTTACAATTTGTATTGTTAGGGTAATATGATTAGGAGGGGGAACCTACTTTTCAAGTGTATAAAAGCCTGTACCCTTGTCCAATAAAACATTCCATATTGTAGTTTTGTAACTGAGCTAGTCTCGCCTGGTTCTTGGTTACAATACATGGCTGTAATATCTGATATCTCAAGGTCCAGACTGGAGGAAGCAGTGTACTGACAGAAGCACTCAGCTCAGTGCGACGGAGTTCCATGACAAGTACCAGAATTGGAAAAAATGTCCCTAACAGATTATGAAGAAAGACTTTCAAAGTCATATTTATTGTGAGCGGTAATGTTGTAGGGGGGTCCATGTCTCATTTGAAGTAAAACACAATTAATATTACAAAGCCTACATTTTTATGTTTTCTCTATGCTTTGTGCTATGAATACACCAGTCACTAGATTTATCACAGGAGCTTGTTACCAGACTTAACATTTTGCTGCTAACATTTTTTAGATCATGCACAAAAATAAATCACACATGCTTTCTGGCAGTTCTGTAAAGCAGAATGTATCAGTCGGTCTTTCCATCTCCATAGCACATCTAATCTTGTTTACTTTGACAATAGAGCTCATTTATTACCACACAGGTGTGGAAGCAGATGTGTTGCCTATAGCAACCTGTAGCATCCTGGCTGATATGTTTAGTGGTTGGAAAATGAATACTAAAATATAATTGGTAGCTTTGGGCAACATCTCTACTTTTTTCTTTTGGTTTCCTATAACACACAGATTACTTACTTTCTGTTCAGTAAATCCTTTGAAACTTAGCTGGCTGTCTTTGTGTGTAACTATTTCTATGGCCAAATCTATTTTGATAGAAATGGTACATGGTAACTGGCCAGCTTTCAAAGTTTTGCATTGTAAGACTTTACCTTGAAGGATAGTAGCACTCCTATTTGGTCTCTCTTCATTCTGAGCAGATTTCTGATATATAGTAATACAATGACTTAGCCACATGGCATATCCACTCCCGGACCAGAGATGCACCCGTACGTTCTTGGCCTTCAAGTGGTTATACTGGGATGATGCCTGCAGATGCAGGAATCATGCCGGTGTCGTTTTTAGAGCCGGTGGTCATGTCTCTTTTACAAGCAGTGGGAGCAGATGTCTCCCCCTTCTGCCACCATCCATGGCTTTCTATGGCTCTCCAGTGCCACCAGGAGACCAGAGAGACTAGCCGGTGCTTCCACCGGCTGATCAGAGAGCTGAACAAAGCGTGCATCAGTTTTGATTGGCTTTCGGCTATGGTAATCCGGAAGAGATGACCTGACATCAAGTTCAGTTTATCTAGATGTCAACAGTGCCATTTAAAAAAAATCTAAAACACTGATCTTTGATTTTTCAGATGCTTTTAAGGGCAGAGGAGGGATTTGGGGCCTTATAGACTATAAAGAGTACATGTCACATGCCTATTGCTGTCACAAGAATGTTCACATTTCTTCTGACAGCAATACAAGTGATCAAAAAAAAAAATTAAAGCAACAGTGCTCGCACGCAAACAGCGATCATCCCACACCTGTAAGGAATCACTGCGAGGTCCAGTTCACACCACATACAGTCCAGTGCATTTTTTTCTGCATCAAAAAAGCATGGGAAGTAGGTTATATGGTTTTCAATGGCATAGTTCCCACCATAGTTCCAGGGCGTTCCAGAAAAAAAGCAGAACATGCTTCATTTTTCCTGCACTGGACTGTACTGGAATGCAGTAAAGTGCATCAAAAATGCACTGAAACGCACTGGAATACACTGGAACGCATTAAAAATGCATTGAACCCCAGTACAATGAAACTAAAACAGAAAAAAAGAAGAAAAAAAATACCTAAAATACTTCCGGAAATGCACCGAAACACATCAAAAACGTGCATGCAAAAAAGAAACTGGAACGGATCTGGAGTGCGTTTTTGTGGTGTGAACTGGCCCCGATTGTCAGATCATGGGCAGTAATTCTAACACTAGACCTCTTCTGTAAATCTAAAGTGGTAACTCTTAAGTGGTAAAGGCTTTTAACCACTTCAGCCCCAGACCATTTGGCTGGCCAAAGACCAGAGCACTTTTTGCGATTCGGCACTGCATCGCTTTAACTGACAATTGCGTGGTAGTGTGGCGATGCTCCCAAACAAAATTGACGTCCTTTTTTCCCACAAATAGAGCTTTCTTTTAGTGGTATTTGATCACCTCTGCGGTTTTTATTTTTTGCACTATAAACAAAAAAAGAGCGACAATTTTGAAAAAAACACATTATTTTGTACTTTTTGCTATAGTAAATATCCCCAAAAAATATATGAAACATTTTTTTTTTCCTCAGTTTAGGCCAATACGTATTGTTCTACATATTTTTGGTAAAAAAAAATCACAATAAGCGTATATTAATTGGTTTGCACAAAAGTTATAGCGTCTACAAAATAGGGGATAGTTTTATGTCATTTTTGTTAATAATTCTAGTAATAGCGGTGATCAGCGATTTTTATAGTGACGGCGACATTATGGTGGACACGTTGGACAATTTTGACACATTTTTGGGACCATTGGCATTAATACAGCGATCAGTGCAATTAAAAATGCATTGATTACTGTAAAAATGTCACTGGCAGTGAATGTGTTAACACTAGGGGGCAGTGAAGGGGTTAATGTGTGTCCTAGGGAGTGATTCTAACTGTGGGGGGGAGGGGCTGTGTGTGACACATCACTGATCACCGCTCCCGATTACAGAGAGCTGTGATCAGTGACAGTGTCACTAGGCAGAATGGGGAAATGCTTGTTTACATTAGCGTTTCCCCGTTCTTCCTCTCCGTGAGACGAACACTTGTATCCCAGCGGACATCGAGTCCGTGGGACCCGCGATCACGCTCACGAAGCTCCCGGCGGCATGCACGTGCTTGCAAGCCGCCTCTTAAAGGGCAACACACAGGTACATGATTCTGCCTGTACGTGCCCTTCTGCCACAGTATATCTGCGTGAGGCGGTCGGGAAGCGGTTATTGTTTTTACCCAATTGAAGCTTATGTGAAAAATGTGTAAATCTTGGATGAATGCTCTGTGAATTTTGGGTCAAAAGAATGATAAATAGACAAATAAAAGAAAGTTTTTTTTAAGGACAATTTTGACACATTTTTGGGACCATTGGCATTAATACAGCGATAAGTGCGATTAAAAATGCATTGATTACTGTAAAAATGTCACTGGCAGTGAAGGGGTAAACACTAGGGGGCAGTGAAGGGGTTAATGTGTGTCCTAGTTTGTGTTCTAACTGAAGGGGGATGGGGACTGTGCAGGGAAACTAACATACTCTGTATGAACAGATGATCTGTCAGTTCTCCCCTCAGAGAACCGGAAACTGTGTGTTTACACACACAGTTCCAGGTTCTCCATGTGCCCCGAGCGAGCGCGGGAGCCCGATGGTGATCGAGACCGCCGGGCACTTGCATCGGCCCAGGTTTGAAAAAAACGTTTGAAAAACAATTTGCAAATATAGTGTGACAGAAAACATTGCAAAACCCACCAACTTATTCTCTAGTGCAGGGATCCTTAAACCACGGCCCTCCAGCTGTTGCGGAACTACACATCCCATGAGGCATTGTAAAACTCTGACATTCACAGACGTGACTAGGCATGATGGGAATTGTAGTTCCTGAACAACTGGAGGGCCATAGTTTGAAGACGCCTGCTCTAGTGCCTCTGCTTTAAAAAAATATATGTATATATATATATATATATATATATATATATATATTTATATATTTATTTATTTACATATAATGTTTGGGGGTTCAAAGTCTTTTTCTAGCAAAAAAAATCACGGATTGTTACATGTAAACAAAAAGTGCCAGAAAAGGCCTGGTCTGGAAGTGGATATATCAATATACTATAAACAACGTAAATGTTCAGAAATGGTAAAAACCTGTAAGTGAATATTATTATTTATTTTATTTATTATTAGTATTACTGTTTATTTATATCTTACCAATTTAAATTCTGCAATACTTTACAATCTGGGTAAAACACAATTTAAGCATACTGTATAAATGTGTAACAAACGATATGAGGACATTTCCCAGAAGAGCGTACAAACAAGCATGTTTATTGTGTAAGAAAGCTTGGGTCTTGGTTTTAGCTGCAATCTAGTATACTTTGTACAATGACAATGATACTATGATCTTTGTCCCTCGTGCTAGGCAGATCTTTTTTCTGTTCTAGGTTGTGAAGGGTGCGTATGGAGAGCAGGAAGTGGTGACAGGACGTGGATTACCACTGCTGTTTTTGTAGTAGGAAGCAGCTTGCATTGTTAAGCAATTACAATACAGATTGCTTCCTCTTGGATATGTTGACCGATTCATGAACCTCTAAGGAATTTATCTTAGACCCTAGATTTGTCCTCAAGAAGGGAATATATCTACAAAACATAGATTACAGACTTTGTCTTTGTAAACTCTTTTTACTTTTTCAATATTTTAAAGACTTCATATACCTTACACTAGTTTCCATCACCTGTATTCATTAATGCTGGCCATACACTATACAAAAAATTGTCAGAAATTCAGTAATTTAGACAGTTCGTTCATTTTTTGGCCAGTTAATGGGCACAAAATTGATAATCGTTGGGGGGTTTTGAGCCGAAAAATGAAGGTTTGGAAATTCTCTTCCCGAACGAACAATAAATTGAAAGGTTAATGTGTTTTTCGTCCAAACTGTTTGCACTAGGTATATTTAAAAAAGCAAACAAAAATGTATTTATTTATGTACGCTGAATGATTTACTGGTCATTACATGATGGCACTATCGTTTGCTCTCATGGCCAAATGTTAATTTTTCTAAAATGGGTTTGGCCGATTTTTCGTATAGTGTATGGCCAGCATAAGACTGAAAGAGTGAACTTCATGTGGCAGAATTTTTCTTCAAATTTTGTTGGCACTGAAGTGGAAACAGGATTGTGATTGACTGTGAGAGATTAACATGATCAATGTATATGAAAGTAGCAAGAAACCGTTGGAATAATAATTATTGTGGATGTTTCTGGCCAGCCAATCTGTCAGCTCAAGACTTATGGGCTTATGTTATAAAACCATATATTGACCAAATTGATAAGTAAATGCTGTAACCAGACATATTTCACTTTTTTTTGTTCACAACACTCACACAAATTAAAAAGAAGATAGCTGAGTGGTTTCTATGAGGAACAGTAGAATGATCTCAAAAATATAATGGTCAAACAATGTCTATGGTTTATGCCATTAGCTAAAACCTAAAGTGATACTAAACACACACTGTTTCATTTACATTGTCCCCATTCTATTCCTTTGAGTAAAAATAAATATGGAAGCCATTATTGACATATCTTGTGAACGTTTAGCTACCCATCAAGAGGTTCTGAACAATCATACATGTCAGCTACAAGAAATCATCTTTTTAGTTAGATGACCAAGAAAATAGAGCATGGCAAAAAATGTAAGGATTCGAGGATTGCTGAAATCGTTGAAGTCTAACAACTGCAATTCAATCAATCTAACAACTACATTCCAATCAATGTTTAATAACTGACTTAATAGAGATCCTTCAACAGCCATAGAGATTGATAGAGCTCATATAACTTCTGGTGTAAGGAGGAGAAACAATTGATGTCATCTATCATATTCTTTTTTCTGGTTAAAGAGGACATTTTGGCAGCTGCCAGAAGATCTAAAGGCATACAGTAGGATGGCTCCCCTATACTGTCTTTGCCTGATCTTTGTAAGCGCACATTCCAATTGAATGAAAAAAAATGTATTAATTATATCAATAAACTGTTTTAAATTGGCATACAAACATATATTTGAAATCAAATCTTTATTATTTGGTAGAATTAATATGGTGTGGGCAGATTTCTGCCAGTCACGCTCCTCCAGCCTGTGTCTTAGAATAAGAGGAAGGTGAAGCCACCACATGTAATATCCCATCCACATTGTGTTTAGCTGGTTAGTGAGCATGGAGGAGGCGGGAGGGAAAAGGCTGTAATTTACCACTGTGTATACCCCCACATATGTGACTCTATAGTCACATGGGCTGCTCAGATGTGATAGGGAGTAAATGCTCACCACAGAAACTCACTGAAAACTGAGTTGCCACCACAGCTGCAAAATCCTTAGCTGATTTGGGGACATGAACAGAAAGGGGAGCTAGAGAACAGCAGGATCCACCATTTTTTTTGCAGAATACAGAAAATTTACCTCATATGCGTTGATTTACTAAAACTGGAGAGTGCACAATTTGGTGCAGCTCTACATAGAAACCAATCAGCTTCCAGTTTTTTTTTCAAAGCTTAATTGAACAAGCTGAAGTTAAAAGCTGATTGGCTACCATGCACAACTGCACCAGATTTGCACTCTCCAATTTTGGTAAATCAACCATATAGTGACTGAGTGAGTACGAACAGCATGTAATACAGCATTTATTTATAGTTTTTTCGATGTGGGCTTTATTCATTATTTATAGGATAGTGATGTGAACCTGAATTCAGATTTTTCTTTATGAGATTTTTCTGTTGTTTTCCTGTGTCTTCCCCAGTGTTGCTTCCATTTAATACGCGTTGCCTTTTCACCAGGTCATGAATAAGCAAAAATAGGTTTACTGGTTATCTGAAAGAAGCAGAACTAATCCTTTTATTTGTTGAAATTATGAGGAAATGTGAGACAGAGAGGAGGCTTCTATGCACTGGCAAAGGGTATTGGCAATGATATTACACAGAGAAAAGAACAGGGTAGCTTTGTATATATTTATTTGAATTTGTTCTCTAATTTTCTTACATGCAAACCTGAAGCACTGTCAAGCAAACAATAACTTTATCAAGAATACTGCGATATGATAGATAGCTCTGCTGCATGCTTTTAATCTTCATTTAGTGAATGACCTGTAGCAAGCTGATATGAAGCTATTAGGTAAAGGCATACTACAACCATAGCAGTCAACAAAGCAGCTTTGGTGCCCCTAGGGCAGGGGCCCATTCATCTCTGAAAATGGAATGTAAAAACAATCTGTGCTCTTAATTTAAAGATGTTGCTGGTTCAAGTGAGACATGTTGAATCTTCCAAGCATTAACACATTGATCCTCCAACCAGCTGACCACAATAGAGAAACACCTGTCCTTTGGTACATGGCACATGCTCCGCACAGAAGCCACTTATGGGGAGGATGCTAGTCTCTCTGTAGGCCTGCCTACTCATAGACTATGTAATGACTAATTTGTCTGGCTACAACTAGAAAGTATTTAATTACAGTGGCCAACAGTTTATTTTGGGGGGGGGGGGGGGTAAGCAGGACACTATAAGGGTAAAGATAGACTGTCTGTCTATTTATCTATCTATCCTTATTACCAATGTTTTGGGGTAAAAATGGTGTTGCATTATAGACCTCCTATCTTTGACCACCAAATATTTAGAGGCGTAAAAAGGGGTACATTACAGGCCATCTGCCACTGATAGTATCCCCATAAAAATGTCCCCAATTGGGCCCTGTGATTTAACCTTAATGATAAAACCCTGCTACTGGGGCTTACTAAAGAAGTATATTACTCACTTAGCTCAGTGAAACTTGATTCATTTTAATCACCCAGGCATGTGTACAGCAACTTTCCCATCATACCTCACTACTGCCTCCTGGGGAAGTTAAGCATTTGAGAGCCCACAAGAATGCACCCTGTCAGTGGACTAGAGTACATTCTCACCGGATTTTGAGCCCCCTGCTATCACAGGAGGCAACAATTAGGCATGATGACATCACCCACGTCTCTTGGAAAACATCGGAAGCAGGGCCAAGGTAAGTATTTTTTTTTCTTAATTGCTTTATATATAAAATGCCTCTAACTTTAGTGGGTGAGGGACTTTAAGAAGTCCATTTTAAAGTATTAAGATGCATCAGACAGAGATTGCCATTTTTTATACCAGTCTCTGTTCACTGCACATAACAAACCAAGCACAGAGAACGTATTTTTCTTTTTATTTTGTACATTTCCTGAGCCTGACATTGAATGCTTGTTTTTGATGTAAGGTCACTGTTTACGGTAAACTTGTTCCTGATGCACGTCTAAAGAATTTTTGCTATTGAGCTTATTATTCTTAAGATAGCATTTTTGATTCTTTACTTAAAATTATTGTTTTATTTGAGCTTTTTGTGTTTATTGCATGTACTGCAGGTTTCTATAAATATTAAAGGAGGTTACTATGGAATGGATATTTATTAATAGCGTATACAATGAAATAACAAACATTAATTATTTTGTGTAATGGAGATGAATATTTAATAGTGATGATCATTATTAAAGAGGAAGCTGAGTTTTTGCTTCTGCTTGTAAATGAAACTTAATTTTCGCAGCTCAATACCCCTTTAACAAAACATTACAAATAGTGGATTTACATGCCACAGTGGACTGACACTTTTCAATGATGGTTTGATGTGATCAGGAACTGCCCACATTTTCCTGAATACAGAGGAAAAAATGTGCATCACACAGTGCAAGACTCATCCAAAATGAATATGTCTGAGTTCAGCTAACAATGGTAAATCTACCCATTGATATTTACAAGGCAGGATTAAAATAATTCCCTTAGCAAATATACCTTTATGCTTTCTTATTTTTTTTTATGTTATGCAAAAGAAGATCCTTAACATTTTTAAAATATGGATGAAATTATTATTTAAAAAATTAGTATGCAATTTACTTTTATTAAATATGTTGACGCTTTGTACTATGTTGATACAGTAATGCAATGATATAACCAAAGCAATGATTCCCAATCAGGGTCTTTAGAGACGCATATGGCTGTACGCTTCCTTTAATGTTGCTCGTGGCAAACTCTCAGCAGGTAGCAGATTGTCTGCACACTATTTATAGGTATGATGCAAAGAAATGGCTGCTAGCTTTTATCTTTTCAATAAAATGTGGTAACAAGGTTTGCTCAAAGATTTTTTTCTAACTAATTTTGGATCAGCACTATAGCCAAGCATGGCTATCTAACTAGGATTTGTAACTTATGGTCTGTTGTATGTATTTTTCCCATTTCAATGAATTCTACATCCTTTTACATGTCTTACCATCTCACAGCACCACATGGGCAGAATTGGGAAAAACATTTTGTATGTCTATATAACACATCTATATAGGAGGAGGGTAGATGGGGGTTATATTTTTTTATACTCTTAATTGAAGATAAAAAAGACTGCAGCTAGCTAGCATGTCCTAAATAAAAATGGGTGCCTGCACTGTATTTTTGTAATATTTGTGTATATATTCGTTTTTTCCTTAAGGCTTTAGCCAGCTATTAAATCACTCAATTTACCCTTAATTTCTGCAGGTACATGAGTGCTTTTAATTTGTGCAGATGTGCCCATTTCAGGGTTATCTGCCATGCATCATTTGCCAGAGAGTGGAGTGGGATTCAAGATACTGACTGTGCTGCTTACTTACCAATTAACCATAAGCTGTTCCATTCGGACACCTGGCATCCCATCCATCTGTCACTGAGTTCCTTCACCCCCCCTCCCCTTTGTCTTTATAGCTAATGCAGACATGACAAGTCAATTTCACCTTGATGGCTGCCCACATAATAATACAGTAGCCAAACTGAAGACCTTGTCTTGTTAACCATTTTTTTTACCTAACGGAATAGAAAATATTACTGCTAACAAGCAGCTTAATGTGTTGCATGCAATATAAACAGTTATACCATCTACTTTTTGTATACATTTTTGTACAATTTTGTGTAGAAATTCGGGTGTTTTTTTTTTTTTTTCCCTAAGAGATTGGTAATATCCAGCTGTGTGTGGCACAGTGCCAGCAGTCTGCAGAAGTGCAGGTGAAGTGCTAATGGCCTCCTAATTCATGATCTTATTCCTGTGCCACAAATGTATTATCTGCATAAAAGCACCAGATTTTTTGCTGCTTGTGATGTGTCATGACTCTTTCCTTCCCCTTATTGTCAGTGAAAGGTTGTTGAGGACAATAGGTGACCCATTGCATAGTGTGTGTCAGCAATTTAACAATCAAATGCTAAGTATGACACTATAAGCATGCCTCTAGGCTTGTCTTGTTATCAGGAAATACATACAGTGAGCACGCTTTATTGTTTCATTTTTTATTTCAGATCAAATTTGTTTCAAAAGAGTTTAATGTTTTGGCCGATCATATGTTCTAATACACTTACAAGAGCCATCTGATCTGTAAAAGGATTCTGTCCAATCATTTTGTGATTCAAACTCCTCTGCAAAATATTACAGCCAGAAGGGTGACACCACTTTCTCTGTTAAGGAGTACAGTGGTGTCACCTTTCCATATATGACCTGCTAAGTAGACATTGATGAATCGATTCTGCTCTCTTCTCCTGACAGTATGTTCCCTGTCACATACCTCCCAACTTTAGCCATCTCTCACTATACAGCTATCACCTGGCTACCAGTAAAATATAGAAGAAAATAGAGAGTGTATGTTTATTTTCTATTTTTGAGTCTTTGAGGATCTAATTTGTGTCCTTCATACTACTACCACTGATACTTTTAGATACCTGATAGCAGTAGATTCAAGATATAAAATGTGAATTTTAAGCTGATACTATTTGTTTTTTCCCTAGACATGGTTAACAGCTATGATAAAAACAGGCCATTCAGAACATAGGGGGTTATTTACGAAAGGCAAATCCACTTTGCACTGAAAGTGCACTTGGAAGTGCAGTCGTTCTAAATCTAAGGGGTAGATCTGAAACGAGTGAAAGCTCTGCTGATTTTATCATCCAATCATGTGCAAGCTAAAATGCTGTTTTTTATTTTCCTTGCATGTCCCCCTCGGATCTACTTTACTTCCAAGTGCACTTGCAGTGCAAAGTGGATTTTCCTTTAGTAAATAACCCCCATAGTGTTGCATCCTGTTCCCATAATAGCAGAATTAAACTGTGCTGCTGGAGCAGTTTTCAAAGTGTTGCGTATGGTGCAAGTGGCCATCTCCTCCTATCAGTTCTAGAGTTACATTATGCTTGCTAGGTAAAAAATACTTGTTGAAGAATAAATATCAATTAGGTAATTATACATTAAGGTTGAATTACTAAAACTGGAGAGTGCAGTTCTTTATAAAAAACAATCAGTTCCCTATTTAATTTTTTTTTTGTCAAAGCTTAACCACTTCACACAAAATGACATACCCGTACGTCAGTACTTTGGCGCTAAATACGGGGGTTATAGCGACAGCTAGCTACCATAACCCCGGTATTTTCAGGAATTTCTCTTCAAGATAAAAGTGGTCTCCGCTGCGGATTCGCCGCAAGATCACTTTTATTAGCGAAGGGAGAGGTGCTGTGAAATGTCACTTCCATCCATAGCTCTTAAAGGAGACTTTACCTGCCACTTCTTGTATCCCCCTCTCTGTACTGACCACGATAACCAGGGCTGCTGAGCCCTGACCACCATGGTCAGTTTGCGTCCCTCTGTCATCCGCAGCCCTGCTCTTCTCTCTCCCCCCTCACACCCTCCTTCCTGCCTGTCAGCTCCATGTCTGTGTCTCTGTCTCCACCCCCCCATCCCTGACGCTATTAGTACAAATAAAAGTTTATAAAATGTCACTGCCAGCCCCTCTAATAAAGTCAGGCATAGCACACCGTATAAGTATTTAATAAAAACGAGCATTGTCAATAAAGTTTCAGCACAATCTTCAGGCCAGTCACGTGACTCTCGGACAGTTTCCAGGGCTACTGCAGGAGGGCCTGAACGGCCATGTGATCTCCCCGGCTGCTGTCAGAGGGAGATCTCGGCCCCTCCTGCAGAAGCCATATATCGAATGTATACAGCGGCCGCGAGTCATGTGACCAGCCTGAAGATCGTCCTAAATAGGTATTTACAATGCTCGTTTTTATAAAAGACTTATAGAGTGTGCTATGCCAGGCTCTAATAGAGGAGCTGGCAGTGATTTTCAAATGTGGGTTAATAAACCCTTCAAATCTTCCAACACCTGGCTCCTTTTTCAGAATCCTATGGATACCTGGAGTGGGCTGAGAGGATACACTGCTATAGGCATACATCACACTAAGTATACAAACAAAAACAATTATTTTTTTACCTTATAGGCCCCTTTCACATGGGTGCAAACAGAAAAGGGAAGAGAGAGGGGGTCCCAAGCAGATCATAGTGTAGTAACCAGGTTTAGGACAATTTTAACACAAGTTTAGTTAGACTCACAAGTGTAAATAAGTGAAAGCGTGTCTGTGCAATCAGTGTCAGCCTCAATGATCAGTGGAGATGGGATGGCCAGATCGCAGCAGCCTCATCCAGTCTCAAAACTGAGGAAGGAGGCACGTTTAGCCTCCAAAACGCATTTCCTGACAGCCCTAAGATTCTGACAGGTGTCTCTGTATAGGCTCCTGCGATCTCCGCGGTGCCTTCCCACAGCGGTTCTAGAAGAGGAGTGGATAAGGCTGCTACGATCTGACCATCCCATCTCCACCAATCCTTGAAGCTTACACTGACTATAGAACATGCTTTAGTGCAACTAAACTTGTTTTACATTTTCCTAATAAACCTGGTTACTACATTATGCTTAGCTTGGCGCCCCCTCTCTCTTCTCTTTTCTCTTTCAGACACTGGGTTCCCAGCCTGATGGAGGAAGCAGCCTCGCACAGCCAATAGATAGTCACTTGTTAATTAGTAGTTGCCCACAGTCTCCAGATAATAGCTTCTGAGAATTTGTCATGTCAATTTATTATGCTTTACTGTTTGGTCATGCAACCTGCACTGTATTGATATTGTGTTTGCAGTTAATAGATATAATATAACCATAGAGGAGTTTAATTTGTTTCCAAGTAATGTTTCAATAGATCCCTTCTATTCTACATTCACTTTCCTTGTTGGAAGTGCGCCAGATACAATTTTTCTTTGTTTCCCTTTCACATGGACACTGTCAGGTGGAAAAAACAGGACACTGAGGCATGGCCATTGGACAGCCCCGTACACAATGGCTCAGCCACAAAGTTGTGCATTGTGTCACAGCAAAAAAACAGGACAAGTCCTGTTCAGCAGGCGATACCATCGCCCACTTCGTCCCATAGAGGCAGATGAAACTGCACCACAACGGCACCCACAGGATCCCTCTTCACACAGTCAGGCAGAAGGTGGCATAGTGCCTGCTAACTGTGGGCCAGCCACTGCTGACAATAAATCCATTGCAGATTGCAAGTCAGCAGTTAGGCCCATGTGAAAGTGGCCTGATTATCCTTTAAAATTTGCTACTATACCTGAGTTGATAATAGCTCCTTCGAACGCACTGGACACTAACTAAACAATGTGCTCAACACATGTATTTACAATGCAGATGAATTATATTTAAAGTGATCATAAGAAGAATGCGCTAACATTACACAAATACCATATTAACAGGACTATACAGTATATACAAACACTGTAATGCAAGTCACAAAGTTTCAGAAAAATAATATGAAAAATAGTAGTAGAGTTGTAGTAGTAGTAGAGTTGGTGGGCATGCTAGTCAAACACCACATTTTCCATTCAAATGCATATAGCTAAGTTTTAATAAAAATGCAGCGTTTGACAAGAAAAGGCTACATTTGAATGGACTGTAGTGTGTTTCTGCAAAACAGAAAACGCACTAAAAAATGCATAGGTGTAAATCAGACCTAAAAAGACATGCAAAGCAACGCAACGCAAAGCAGATCAAACACAGCCTCTGAACTATCATGTGTACTGTCCAATTAAAGTCAATGAGATTCAGCTGACCCACATTTTAGTTACATAGTTAGTCTAGAAGGTTGAAAAAAGACACAAGTCCATCTAGTTCAACCAATAAAAGGTGGGGGAAAAAAATCATACAATCCTATATATACAATCCAATACCAACAGTTGATCCAGGGGAAGGCAAAAAAAAACAGTTTAAGGTATTCTAAACGCACCTCAAACACAGAAAAAAATTGCCTGTCTTCAGGAACCCTTAAAGCAGTAGTAAACTTTCTCTGAATAAAAAATAAAAGTAAATCTCCCTGCAAGTTAATATCATAATGTGCTAGCAATTATAAGAGACTTACGTTCAAACTA
The DNA here is from genome assembly GCA_028564925.1 of Lithobates sylvaticus. Taxonomy (NCBI): domain Eukaryota; kingdom Metazoa; phylum Chordata; class Amphibia; order Anura; family Ranidae; genus Lithobates; species Lithobates sylvaticus. Next base: position 116,084,037 of record CM053031.1, read on the forward strand.
AGGCCTTCAGCGGGGCACTGGCTTCCATCTTTACCCACTCTTCCTTCTGAGTTTGCAGGCTACCACCGATTGAACTTGAATGGCTGAGCCACGATGACATCACTCCCATGTATCCACGTGGGAGTCACAGCCGTGGCACAGAGCTCTGAAGGGATGGCATGAGTATGCTGTCCATTCAGAGCCCATGCGCCGGTTTCATCACCGTCTGCTGCTCAGTGGAATATCTCCTAAACGGTGCATGTTTTGGAGAATTTCCTTTTACCTACAGATAAGCGTTATTATAAGCTTACCTGTAGATAAAAATAGCAGAAAAGAGTTTATTACTGCTTTAACCTCCCTGGCGGTTTTCCCGAGTGTGGCTCGGGGTTAAATTTCAGTACCATTAGCAGTAACCCCGAGCCACACTCGGGATTGCATTGCAGGATCCTGGTGCAGGTTACTTACCTTGTCCCTAGTATTCTGCAATGTCCCCCCTCTGTGTCTGTGGGCTGTGTCCTCTGCCCGATGCCTCTGTGTGCCGGGCTCCGTTCCCTGCAAGCGTTGCAACGCAGAAAATTAGAAAAATAGAAAATTCATAACACATACAGTACACTGTAATCATACAGATTACATTACTGTATGAAATCATTTCACATCCCTTTTGTCCCTAGTGCTTTGTCCAGTGCCCTGCATGCAGTTTTATATTATATATACTGTTCTTTTTGCCTGGAAACTTGAGATTGTCCATAGCAACTAAAAAGTGTCTCTTTACGTCAAAAGTGTCTTTAGACCAGCTAGAAAACAGCAATAGTAAATTCGAACACTTGCAGAATTGAGCGATAGTGAATCGTGGGGAAATTAATTTTATTATTATTATATTATTATTTTTGATAATTATTTATAGTTATTTATTATGTTCTAATTTATGATTTTGTGTCTTTAAACTTTATCATACCTGGGATATCTACTAGACTCTTGTTTGGACAGATTTAAGTGTGTTATTTCTAAGAATTACAGGCCTACAATATAAAAACGCCAAATTTCTATGCAAAATAATTATACTGCTTTGAGACGCAAACATCTGACATAATCATACCGCCAGGGAGGTTAAGTACTGAAATTTGGATGAGAATAATTCTGTAAAAATAAATTGTTCAAAACTACTACACAGACTGGGGAAGTCCCGACCTGCATACTTGCTTCTGGTCAGTGACTTACTAATCAATTAAGGAAAGGATAATAATAGCAATACCTTTATAAACAAGCTAGTATTCGTAATTATTAATATATTTCTATATTGACAAGCTGCATTTAAACTATTTGCTGTTCTGGTAACAATGATGCAACCATTATAAAATAAATTCTTCTATCTCTCATATATCCAGTACAATGGATCACTCAACTCTCTAGACCTGTTATTCATATTGTTTGCTCGAATGTCTGTATTTAAACTCCACTCTCTTCCCATATGTCAGCTGCAGCTTTACTGGTGCCATAAAAAGACGACTAGTGATATGGGTTAATCCTACATAACACTGACGGGATGTGATGAAACGTGAATTACTCACTCAGTACAATCCTTCTTCCCACTCTCTTGCTTTTTCAGCAATTTTTAATCCATTCACAATGACTGCTAATTCAGGGACCTGTGGTCACATCACTAGGCAAGGGGCTAAATGAAGTCATCTGAGGTTGAATTCCAGTCATTTCCAGCTGCAACTGTAAAGTCTAAAATGAGAACAAAGGCAAATTTATCGGGATATATTTAAGAGCCTATTTATTAATGTTTTTACCCAATTGAAGCTTATATGTAAATCTTGGATGAATGCTCTGTGAATTTTGGGTCAAAAGAATGATAAATAGACAAATAAAATAAAGTTTTTTTTAAGGTTTATTAAAATATTGAGCCTGTGCTGAGAGTATGTGGCTTGCTACCTGGAATAGGTATGCAGATCAGGAGTTCTGATTTCACTATGAGTTATCTAGAGGCAAAGATCATTAATGGCAAGCTCCACGTTTCTCCCAGTCCAGGTATCCACTTCCTCCTTATCCTCTCCTGACCCTGTCCTCTCACACAATTATATATACAGTATATATATATAATATTGTATTGTACAGTAACTGTACTGTCTGCCCTCATGTTGTAAAGCGCTGTGCTTAAAATCCTGTATAATATTAATAATAATAATATATAATATATATATATATATATATATATATATATATATATATATATATATATATATATATATATATATATATATATATATATATATATATATTAACTTTCGCAGGGACCCCACCTGACACTTCCTGACTTCTCACCTTGTTGAGAATTATGTATACATACAGACAGGGCAGTGAAATCATGTTCTCTACCTCTTCCAATCAGAGGGCACTTTGCAATTATTCAGAAGATGCAAAGCAATCTCAATGGTGCCCATGCCAAGCGGCTGTCCTCCTGTGCTCAGAATCCAGCAGGCCAGCTGCTCAGCACAGGACCCAGAACCAAGTGGAGATCACTGGAGTAGCGGTGTCTACTCCCGTGAATTCCAGCTTCTAGGGGCATCAGCCAGGTATGGTATATGCATAGTTACATTGGACCAATGTAGCTATGTATAAAATATACATACCTGGGATTCATCTTTAAGTTTAGTATCATCATGTGTACACATTTATGCTTGGATGTACAGTGCACAGCTAATGCACCTGATCTGTATCCACTGATCCTAATAGTAACTCCATGCATAGCATGCAATGATGCATATCCACATAACATACAACACATAATGACCTTTTCATACTTTGTGTGTCTCAAATGCCCTAATATAAAACTGCAATCAGAGGAATACTGGCTGTATTGGTCTTCTTCTAAAATTGCTATCTTCAAGTCACTAATCTGGAACAAGTTTGTAGCCAATGAAGTCAAAAGTATAATTGTTAAAGATCAGTGGCTCAGAAACATTTTGGAGACATTCAAACAGTATTACAGACATACAGTTAGCATTTCAAGGAGAGGTCAGCTATGTTAGCCTTCATTTTTCTCTTCTTACGGGTTTCCGTCAATATGTAAGAAAAGTACATTCAGAGATCATTGGAGGTGGTTCACAATGCAGCCACAACATAGGGAATTCAGGCAAATGGTGACATCATTATTTATACATTAGCATGCATGCCACTTAACATAAAGTTTTACAATGCTAAGGTTCAGTAGAGGCAATTCTAGTATATCTGATTAAAATAAGAGTAAAGAAATAAGTACAAGGATTGCAGTGTCTGCAAATGGACTAGGCTTTAGGTTGTGTGCATGCTAAATTAGCCACCAGGGACTCTAGAGACCTCCACTTTTGTGCTTATGAATGTATCTGAGTACAGGGCTCTTGTAGGTATATAACAGGCTGAGAGTAAAAATTCATATAGCAGTATAAATGTAGTTGTTGACTTTCTTTATACAGATACACAGTATATACATATACAGGTGTATTGGTGATTGTAACTTTTACAGGGAAAATGCCAGTGGTTATTGATTTGTACATGGAGACTCTCATGTTTTATATGTACAGTAGGTATTTTTTGGTTGGTCTTTATAACTGTCTTAATGATCAAGAATTCTTATACAGGAAGTCCCCAAGTTATGAACATAATAGGGACTGTAGGTTTGTTTGTAAGTCGAAGTTGTTCGTAAGTCGCAAAACTGCATTTGTAAGTGTAACTTCCAGTCGGAACACTGCATTCGTAAGTGTAACGCCCGCCTGTGCATGGATGTGGGATGTTCCGGGCGCTTGTTATGTTATCTGGGGCTCTTCTGGCCATGCAGTACATGTAGTACTGCAGTATGGGATGTGTCCGGAGGTATCCAGGACCAGCGTGGAGCACAAGTGGCTGGCATTTGAGGCCGTTCATAAGTAGTCGTTCGTAATTCGGGGACTGCCTGTATTATTAACAGGTGGATTAACAATGCAGTGACAAAGACTACATGACTTAAAAACTAAGTCAGAAAATTTAACAAAAAATGTGCCAAGTATTGGTTCAAATATAAAATACTGTTTTAATAAGGTAGTAACGTACGACGTAGTAATAGTACTAGTAGTATTTAGCCAGTGGTATAGGAATAATAATTTATTTCTCCTTGATTCTTGCATTTTGTTTGCCTTTTTCCCCTAGATTAAAGAACACAAGCATGTTATCAGTGAACAAAGAAGTATGTCATACTAAAATCTCCCAACATAGGATTAGGTGCCCTGTTAATATTACACACTCACCTTGTGAAGTCTTTTAGTGCTGCTTGATGTTTGCTGGTTAATATTCTCTTTAATAGCATACCTTTGTTGGGAACCTTTCATGTACTGTTTTCACATATATAAAGGCACAATCATTTTTCAACAATTTGAAGCTGTGAGCTGGCAATTTGCAGGTTGTAGCAGCTGAACATGAACATTTCTATTTGTTATCGGCCTTTCTATTTGTTGTCAGTCCTTTCTTCCCCTCCAATGGTTTTGCAAACTGGTTTTATTAGTGCCCAAAAACATAAAGGTTTTGTATTTTTTTTTTATAAGAAATTAGGGAGTAGTTTTTCAAAACACAGGTGCTTACAATTAAAAAAAAAGGCAAAACGTGTGTGCCAGACTTTGATGCAGGACAGGACGCTGGATGATATGGCAAAACAACACCTAGCAATAGCAGCAACTTTGTTCATCATTGAAAGGAATGAATTTGTGAGTTTTAGCTCAAAGATGGATATCTAAAATTAGAAAAAATAGCACTTGTTCCACTGATTAAAATGAATTATATATAGAGAATCTGTTGTTACTGAGAGAGGAGTACTAGTACCAAGATTTAGGTGATGAAGAGGGGTACCGTTTGCTCCAGAGACCATGGTCTAACCCAAGTCAGTTTCAGTTATGATCGTGGTGGCATGTGATAGAAGAGGTAGCTGCCCTTATTGGGGGTGAGTTATCTCTCAAATGCCCAAAAACCTTGAGGAAGCCTGAGAATTTGGCTCTATAGAAAGATCCTGTGGTGCATCAGCTTTTTGCAAGTAAGTTCAACTTTGTGGATCTGGATATAAGATCTATTTCTCTCTAGAAAGCTTGTTGTGCATTTAGAGCTGAAAGGCTAGGATTTGTAATGCTTGTTTTCTATCTGCTCTACTTTATGAATGCTGCTATTGCCATTTATGATGTTCTGATGCTGGAAGCACAATAAAACCAGTTACTGCCAGTCTAAAACCTGACCTGCTGTGTGGACTCTTGCTACCTGAACGAAAACTCTTTGTTTACGGATGTCTACCCAAAGGGACAGCAAGCCTGCTGTCATTACATTGTGAATGCTATAATCCTCAAATGTAATACGTTGGGCACTTATCTCTTCAGTATAAACCAAAGAATCATGCAGATGTTGTAAACCCATGTTAATAAGCAGGAAGCCGCTCCTCTTCCTACATGCACGTGTGTATCCGCAGTGAGTTTATTGTAGCTTCACTGGCTATCCCTATAAGTTCATTCCCACGGAAGTGAAATGAGAAATGAGCATTTATTTGGAACAATGAAAGATGTTTGTTATACAATAAAATTAGCAGATGTTTTTCTCCACTGGTCTGCATATGTTGATATATTTTGTATACAATAATCTTTAACTGGCCTTTAATTTTTAATTATCTTTTTCCTCTTCCTCGCAATCTTATTTATAATGATTCTAACATTGTTTCTGTATTTTTATACAGTACATTTTATTGCAGACTTGGTATGTGGTAAATAACTTAAAGAATTGTAAATGTTGAGGTAGATAAGGTTTATTTAAGTTGGCCATAGACGGTTCGAATCAAACCATGTACTGCATCAACCTGTGGTTGCAGGAAATAAATGTGCTCCATCTATGGTCAGCCTTAGGGCTCTTTCATACGGACGTGTCTGTGTACGGAGCCCGCTCTGCTCAGCGGGGGATCGCTCCGTCGATCCCTGCTGAGCAGGAAGATGACAGGTCTGTCTCTGCACTCTGTGCAGGGACGGACCTGTCAGAGCGCCGCTCTCCCCTACGGGGGATCGGATGAAGACGGACCGTAGGGTCTGTCATCACCCGATCCGATCCGCAGATGGATGGAAAAATAGGGTTTTCCTCCGTCACACTTTTTCAGATCAGAGCGGGTCGGATGTCAGCGGACATGTCACCGCTGACATCCGACGCTCCATAGAGGTCTATGGAGTGTCCGTTCAGGTCCGCCTAAAAAACTGACAGGCGGACCTGAACGGACCATCCGTGTGAAAGGGGCCTATGTCATACCTAAGGCCATTTTGAGACACACCCATATAGGACAAAGTGACAGTACCTTTGTAAAGCCACCCCCCACCTAGTTATACTCACCTTCCAGTACTCTGTCCTGCCTTCATCACAGCCAGCAACAATACCCAGTTCTTCCAGATATGGTGGGTCTTGTGACATCTTCCTCTGTAACAATACTTGGGTTTAGCAGCCAATCACTGGGCTCAGGCACTGTCATATGACCAAGAGATGATGTCACCATTCGTTAGCTTTTGACATCAGCCTGCACTCAGTATTGTTGGTTGGAAGTAAGAGCAACAAGTGAGCAATTGTAAGATAAGGAACATGATTTGTTGGGGGGGGGGGGGGGGGGAGGTCAAACATGCTACATTTGAATGCAATACATACTAAAGCACCTGTATGGTGTAAACAAGGCATATAGGAAATATTTATTTCCTCATTACATTGAGTTTGCATTGACCTGATGTGAACAGGCCCTCTATTCTGCAGGAAGAAAACTGCAGCAACAGAATTTTATTCTTAGTCCCGTTGTTTAGAATGCAGACTAGACACGCTTAAATAATAACACAATAACAGAAGGGCTTGGAAGTGTTTTATATTTCTGAAGTAATCCGGTAATGCCTTAATTACTATATTCAAAGACCCTTCCTTTCATGTCTTTATATTCTGAATGATTGTTTAAATATGTGCAAACATCTGATCTCGGTGTCCTCCTGAAGTTGTGACTTTTCCCAGCATCAAAACAAACTCAAAAGCACACAGTAATAACGACAATTATTTGTGCTTCACGCTTAGACATATATTGTTCTATGTGAAGACTTTACACATCTTATTTGCATTTTCTTGGAAACAAAAAGAGTTAGGTGCTAAATTAGGCAGGATAGCACACCAATATCCCTCACACAAATATTTTATTACTTTATTCTGTGTTCCACCCTTTCTTTTCTTGTCTTCTAGGAACGCACCATTTCCCCTTTATTACTCGCCCTACGGAGTACTGACATATTAGTCAGTGGGGTTCATACAGTATCTCAATTACACCTCTTTTTTTCTACACACGGTCGGAGTTTCCGGCAGAAAAAGTCAGATGGAATCTTTTCATCGGATATTTTGATCGTGTGTGTGCCTCATCGGACACTTTTTTTTAAAAATTCCAATGGACCTAGAAATGTTTTAAATATTTCCTACGGAATCATATCCTATCGGGAAAACCACTCGTCTGTATGCTGTTCCGACGGACCAAAAACGACGCATGCTCAGAAGCAAGTACGAGACGGCAGCTATTGGCTACTGGCTATTGAACTTCCTTTTTCTAGTCCCGTTGTACGTGTTGTACATCACCGCATTCTAGACGGTCAGACTTTGGTGTGATCGTGTGTAGGCAAGACAGTTTCAGCGTCGTGTGTATGCGGCATAAGTTGTCTCTCCTTTTAAACTGAAGTATAGACCATTATTAAAATGTATTTCTTAAAAAAATGAAAGTGTGAACTAACAACGTACAACCCCCCCCCCCCCACCCCCCAGCCCTTGCAGCACCTACCTCTGGGAATGATTATATTTCACTGCCCATGCAGTCTGTACAGGGGTTTGGAAATTTAAAAGCCCTGTTCTTCTTTCTCTTTTTTCTACCAGGACAGATTTGAGCCATTCTGATTGGTCAAAACACGTGCCAGTGTGTGACCAATTGGAATCACTGTGATCTGTCCCGATAGAAGACCAGGGCTTTCAAATCCCCGTACCCCTGCACCAGATGCATGGGCAATGCCAGTCATCTATGGAAGCCAGTGCAGTAAGGACCAGGGGGTGGGGAGGGTGTACTGTGTTAGTTCATCTTTTCATTTTTTTGTGAAAGGTGAACTTACATTTTAACTATTAAATGTGCCATACTGCACTAGAAAATGTTTTCCAACCTGTAAATTGTTTAATTTGTTATTTTGAAGAGCCAGTATAAAGAAAAAGTAATAGTAAAAAAAGTACAGGGATTAAGTTTAACCAATCATCTTTTAAGTATTAATCCGTCCTGGTCTGCATAACTAGAGGTATGGTAGGAGTTTGTCATTTGTCTACATATTCTGTGCTGAAAGGTGTACCCCCTCATCTCTGAAAGTTAGGTGGTATGGGAGCTTACAGTCTGTCATCACCATATCCCACACCCACCTAACAACTGTCCCAGAGCCACCCCCATCAAATCATTCTCTGCAGCTATTACCTTTTGTACCACCCCCTCCTTTAGAATGTAAGCTCTACGAGCAGGGCCCTCCTGTACCTTTTGTATTGAACTGTACTGTAATTGTGTTGTCCCCCCTATACATTGTAAAGCACTGTGTAAACTGTTGGAACTATATAAATCATGTATAATAATATAATAATAATATTGGACTTCCTGGTCTCTAGAACTGGTGGTGATATAGCCAGGGCCTCACACGTACAGTACATCCTGGGAAGGCTACCTCACCCAGTGCCTTCCTGGCAAAGACATTTTTTTACTAGTGTTACATGGTCAAGGGGGGCAGGTTAGAACTCCAGTAAGTTAGGGCATTTTGAATCCTCTGCTGTTTCTTAGAATGGCTGCAGTGAGAATAGTACTGGAGAGAAGAAATGTAAGAAAATTATCGTAAAGGAAAGCCTGCATGGAAGTGTAAATACTGTTTTTGTTTTGTCTTTTCACAACCTTTTGCACGATGGCAAAAAACAAAAACAAAAATCATTTGCAGTTCATATCTGCAATGCATGTTTTATTACTTTAATGACCCTGTAAGTACAGAAATGCACTCAGCTCCTAAGCCCACTTGTGGGCTGACAACGCAGCATTTTTGTGAACTGAGTGGTGTCAGCCCACTCAACCACTCTCACTTTCAGATCCCCTGTCCAAGATAAAAAATTGAGGGCTCTTTGGGACAACACAAGAAGAGTGGAGAGGGCACAGGACAGCCCAAAATTTCTGTCAAGATCAGCAGGGGGTTTTTTTTTTGCACTTATGGAACAGATATAACAAACACTTCCAATGGTATACAGATGGAAACAGACAAAAAGAGAGCAAATTAAAAAAGTTAATTCATAAATAATTTAAGCTTTGTTGACTCTGGATACCCAATCATGTGCAAGTGTAATTAAAAAAAAAATCAATAAATTTTGCCTGTAAATGATTGGATGATTTAAGTGTTTACAGTTCCACAACATTCACTAATATAGGTAAACATTCACTTTGTTAGACCCCTTTCACACTGGAGGCGTTTTTAAGGCGCTACAGCGCTAAAAATAGTGCCTGCATAGCGCCTGAAAAAAGCCTCAGCTGCAAACCTAGTGCTTTGACACTAAGGGCGCTGCGCTGCCAGGGCGTCACAAAAAGTCCTGCCAGCAGCTTCTTTGCAGTGGTGTAGGAGCTATTTATACGCCGCTCCTACACCGCTCCTACCCATTGAAAACAATTGGCCACCGCCGCTGCTGCAGTGTTTTCCAGGCGGATTAAACCCCTTTTCGGCCGCTAGCAGGGGTTAAAGCCGCCTCGCTAGTGGCCGAATAGCGCTGATAAAACGGCGGTAAAGTGGCGCTAAAAATAGCGCTGCTTTACAGCTGATGCCGGGGGCGGGTCAGTGTGAAAGGGGTCTTAAGTAAACAGTTACTACTGTTTTAGTAAATGAACCCCATTGTGAATGACAAAAACCAACATGACTACAATGGAGTCAACATTGGAAACCAATCAAGTATGAGAGAGACGGATTACAATAAGTGTCATAAGTCATTTTTATGGGGCAGAATGACATCTTGGACCGTTAGTTGGTGCAAAACATCCTGTATGGCTGTTAACTTCAAGACTTACTCAGTCTCTTGTAGGAGTGGGTTGAGAGGTCACATACATCTAGATAAGGGTACACACAGACAATTAGGAGGGCATGCTACCAATGTGTGGGTCCAGGTAACAGGAGAGAAAACCAGGTTGGTGTGCGGGGAGAAGGTGCTAAATGGGGTGTCTGTTTTTGGATTTGAAGATGAGTCAGGGCAGCAAGGGGAAAGGAAGGGTTTGAAAAATGGTGCATATGGTGCTCTAGGCGAGAGAGGAAAAATGGACCCCAACCCTCAGAATGAGTCAGAGTCAGAGGACACATTATCAGACCTAAGGAGGGGTAAGGAAAGTAGTGAAAAGTTCTGCGATGTTCAGCAAACCCCATTATCTAAATATGTAGTGCCTTACTTGCTAAAAAAACCTTTGCCGTTTTTAGTACTAGAAATTAAATTATGGTGTATTCAGAGTTGTATTTACTTGAATGGCACTGGTGGGCAGCAGGGTTAAAGGGACAGCCCCAAAACTCAAAATAAACAAATTATGATAACTTTTTTCTTATTTTGTTTCTCTCTCCTGGTTGCTTCTAGTCATTTTTCTAAAGAAAGAAAGGGGAAGGGGGTATATGAGACCATATCTCACCATTATCTGGCTTGGTGATCACTACAGTTGAAAAATACTTCTGCATATCAAGAAAACAGAAAGCTGTCTCCAAAAGTGCATTCTAGTGTTATTTGTGTTTCTAAAATATACATGACATAAGAGGCAATGGATAACAAAAGGTCATCATCATTTTGATGATTCTAGAGCAGTATAATGTCTTAATATAGCTCTGAATATGTGATTGTCTTATAAAGGTCTACTCCAGCCTTTCTCAACCTTTTCAACACAGAGGAACCCTTGAAATAGTTCTTTGGTCTTGGGGAACCCCTTCTAAAAATTAGAAATCTACAACTCATGATACATTAATGTGATGGTCAGTGGGAAGAATGGTCCTTACACTTGTGGTCATTGGGAAGAATTACCTCTTTACAGATAGCTAAAAAGATCAATGGCGTGAGTGGGAACTTATCTGAGAGGCAGAAATTGCCCAATGCTGAAGGAACCCCTAGCAACCTCTGGAGGAACCCTAGGGTTCCACGGAACCCTGGTTGAGAATCACTGTTCTACACTCATGTTGTATGGAAAACTGCTATCTCAGTTTGGTGAAAAGAACTGAACAGTACTGTACGTCAATCTTACTTAGCTCATGAATTGAAAAGTATAATTCAGTAAATACAGAGTTGGTACACCGAAGCATTTTGTGTACCTAAGAAACATTGGGATTGATTCACTAATGGAGTAAAATATTTTCATAGCAAAGTGATTATTCACCAAACTTAGCAAATATTTTGAAGCTGTGTTCCTTTCAATCAACCAAACGTGCTAGCAAAAATCTTGTTGTTTTTAAAGTGTTTCTAAACCCAAGAAAAACTATTTTATAGAATAAAGATTACCAGTTCTTATATTACCGTATTTAGTGGTTAAGTTATTTTTTTTAGGCTTTTCACCTCTGTTTTCACCTGGTGACCTTGCCAGTAACACAATTCCTAGGGTGACAACACTTGCTCACTCTACTGTATCTATGTAACAATAGGGTTGTCTCCATAGAACAGGAAGTGTGTTATTATTATTATTTAAGGTACTTAAATAGCGCCGTCAATTTACACAGCGCTTTACATATACATTGTACATTCACATCAGTCCCTACCCTCAAGGAGCTTGAGGGTAGGTGTTTGCGATTCTGTCCCACTTCCTGATAACTATGTTTGAGATAAGACAGGACAGTACTGGATTATTGGCAGAATCAACAGGTATATTTTTTGCATTTATCGAACAGATAAAACAAAATGCTTTTAAAGGTATATTTTACAAAGCCAAAGGGGAGCAAATAAGAGAAGTGCATTGTTAGGGCTTACATCTACTCTTCACATGATTGAGTGTTAAAAGGGAACACAGGTTAACCTTATTTATGCTTTAGAAAGTGAACATTCGCTTTACTTAGAAGGCAACCTCAATTGCTTTAGTAAATTAAGCCCAACATGTTTGTAAATCTCTTCTGTGAACCCAGCAGATGTGCACAGACAGATGTGATACAAGCCAAAGGTTACTAAAAGTATGCAAGAGTGGATTTGTGTAAGACCATATGGACAGCGGGGGCGCTATTCTATCATAAGCTAGTTTCTGTATTATATTATGTGAGCAAAAGCATTATCTGTTTTACTTGTTTATTAAAGTATATAGTTGTGTACTTAAGGATATAGCTGCAGAAAGAGCTGTTACTCTTCCCTCATGTATTATCGAAAATAATGTGCAAACCCCTTACTGGAAGGTGTATTTCAAAAGCATAAAACATTGCTTTTAAATACATCATCAAAGTAATTTGCTAAATAGCCTTTCAATCAACCTTAAGGAAGAAATAAATGTTTTAATTTGCATCTGTTCTAGCACAAGCAGATTCCGCTATGTAACGTTTGATTTGCGAAGCTGCAGTAACTAGATTTTCTATCATTACCCGCATGTTTTTTTGCTGTGCTACTCATGGCTCTTCTAGGCAAAATGTGTGTAATATATACGATTTGTCGCTTTCATCTGTTTACACAGCTCTGGTTACGACCCTAGGGCACAATTCACTACCTTTTCATACCATGAAAAAGGCTTTTTAGAAACCAACTCTGGCTTTCGACAGCACTAAGAAAAGTTTATTACGCGAACAAATCATCCACAATAGAAAAACTGAACGCTTCAACGCTCGGGGAAATCTTAAAGCATATTTTGCTTCAAGCTTGTGTAACACTTTCTTGGCAAGCTCATGCGTTGATTCTTCTCATATTTAAGGTCAAGAAGGCCAGGGCCCTAGGTTTTGGTAGCGCTTTACTCCCTTATATGATTGGGAATGTTTAAAATGACATTTCAGACTTTATCTTGAATGATTTTATAACATGGACAATATAAGCCCTTTTCTATGAAGAAGAATAACCAAAATACAGTTTAGAAGGCCTGAACTCCATTTTTGACTTTTTCTAGGCAACATAAAGCCAAAAGGAGCTTATTGGCAGTCTTGTGCCTATAAAATTTGTTAGTTTTGTTTGTTAGTAAAAAAACAGGCCGGAGGGGTGTGGTCAGTAAAGTGAGAGTAGCATCAAAGCCCATGGCCCAAAGCATTAAAACATTTCCCCCATGCCCAAGAATAAGACCTGGGGTAGCCTGAAGTGAAAGTGTCATTTGGAGTATAATAGGCCCCCATCACTTCATATCAGTAGGATAAAATAACCCCCATCACTGGTCTCAGATCGGTAAAGTAAGCCTCATGGTTGGTGTCAGTTAGATAAAAAAAAAAAAAGTCCCATTGTTGGTCCCAGTAGAATAAAATAGGTCCCAATGTTGATGTCAGTGGGATAGAATAGGTCTCATTGTTGATGCTAGTAAGAGAAAATAGGTCCCGCCAATGGTACCAATGGGGATAAAATATATTCCCAGTACTTTACAAGAAATTGCCTTGTTCCAGGTTACACAATTATAAACCAGCAGACTGTAGCAATCCATGTCACCATGCACTGCAATTCACAATCTTAACCTGGTGCATGCCCAAGGTCTGTGTATAGTTTAGAACTTATGCCTGGTATTTACTGCTAACCAGGCTGGCCTTCACTTTTTGTCCTGATGACAACATTTTACTAGACATGAAGGTATATCTCTAACAGCAACCTAGGTAGAAATATAAACCCTACTGGAACCCACTGTCAGTTTTGTATTTCTGCTGTGCCCCTAGTGCAGATTTCCTTCTCTTCCTGTCTAGTAAAACCATTGCCAGCAGGATAGGAATGTAGAGTAAATCTATCTAATGGAGCCCTGAATAGCTTTAAAACATCTGACAGGAGCTCTAATCCTGTCCCACTCTGGAATCTTTGCTGGGTTTGCCTCTGTAATGATGAATACGCACAGCTCAACCCCAGCATGATTTGAAAATGACTTGTGATGTCTTGGCAGTATTAGACTTCCCTAGGGGTTGTTTACAATGGATATTGGCAACCAGAAGCAGTCCTGTGCAGAGATTTTTGTTGAATGTGTCTCAAATTCTTCTTTTTCAATGAAATAAAAAATTAAAGCATGTGTATATATATTGTACCCACTGAACAAGAAGCAGAGTATACTGTGGTGAGCCTCAGTGGTATGACATCTTTAAACCAACATTGGTCATTGTTTTAAAGCTAAAGCATGGCTGCCATTCCAGTCACTATGTCAAAATCCTAGTTGTCTGGCTTTCTTTGGCTTTCACGTGGGGTTGATTTACTAAAATGGGATTGTTCACAATCTGGTGAAGCTCTGCATAGAAATCAGCTTCCATTTTTTTTTGTTTTTTTTTGTCAAAGCTTAATTAAATAAGCTGAAGTTAGAAGCTGATTGGCTACCATGCTCAGCTGCACCAGATTTTGCACTGTCCAGTTTTAGTAAGTCAACCCCTATATTTTGCTAGCCCAGTACAAGCATGCAGATCAAGAATGTCAGAGTGATGTCAGAACTCCTGATATGCATAATTGTTCTGGATCAATTAGTCAGACAGTATTAGAACTACTGATTCAGGATAACATTCAGGGAACTAGCAATTGTAGATGGAGATGTAAGCAATAGCAGTTTACATACTGTATATTTTCTTAAATCTACTGTACAAGGAGATTTTGGAGATGTCCCCAAACCATTGTAAAAATATATATAAGGACCACATCTCAAAATTCATAACAGTCCAGCATATCAGTGATAAACAAACATACTTGGTGCAGCCGGCTTATAACTCAGTCTCTGTAGACTCTGTCTCCAGCCTGATGTGTCAGACGCGTTACCTTGGCAGTGCATTTCCGAGAAGTAGGCAAGGTTAGCTGATTATAATTAACAGAAGAGAAAAATCCCAAGAGTGGACTTTTCTCTGTGTGATACACGCTAACTGCATCCATGCACACAGACAGCTGTTTGGCTCTTTGAAAGCCATATACAATTGCACTGAAGTCTCCCTTTTGATGGTCTTTATATTGGTCATATAGTCAGTGCTACATAAGTCAGTTTAACAAACCAGCAAATGCTACTCTTTGAATATATTTAAGTCAATAGGGAAAAGGAATGGATGATTATGTTATTAATCTTAGCTTTAAAATTTTCATTCTTTCTTCAAGTATAACAAACCCAATTGTTAAAATCTAATTTCTTTTTTGCACATCACAGGATGCAGAGCAGTTTCATTAATCCTTACTGTCAGGGTTGTGCGCTACCCACAGGTGATTGGACACTGTCAAAAAAGGCAGGAAGTCCCCTCCCCTAGATTTAACTGCAGGCAGGGCCTCAGCTTTTTGGCCAGTGTCTGAAAGTGATGGTGACTGATGTCCATCTCTCTGCATAACACTACCAGATTCTCAAAAGTTCCAAATAGGATCAGCAGATTGGTGTTATCTGGATCCATTCCTGTAGCTACAATTGCTCAAGAAGAGTGGTACCCAGACCCCGCACCAGTCAGAGAGGATGTGACATGGGAATGGCCTGTAATGTTACCGGTCGGCACTACAGTAGACCCTGTGTTTACCGAAACCTGTGCAAAGTATATATTGGCCTGGTGCTTCTGGTAAGGTGCAATACGGGTCCAAGGCAATTTCCCCAAGCCAGGGGATTGAGTCACTGAAGGTGCTCTTCCTAAATGCCAATTTATTTTAGGCACTCCATGTTATAGCATGACAATGCTCTGTCCCTGTCTCTCACTTCTACCATATTATTGCCCTGTCAGATAGGCTTTTGATGCAGATTACAAGTGGTCATTTCAACACACATTGTGCAGACATATTCCAGTATGGTCACTGTCAGGAAACCCACCATAAAATTTGTTTTATAGTCATTACTAGAGTGCATGCAGACAGGAAGTAGCTGCAAGTTTAACAGCAACAAAGATGCAACAAAGGATGAAAGATAGGTGAAAACAAGTATGTTATTGTTTTTTTAAAAACTGGCACTTATTTATGATAGATAGTATCATTCAGTTAGAGTATAGATTTAACTTCATACTAGGTTTACAGTTAGTTTCTATTGAATTGTTGTCCCAATAGGAAAGTCCTATGGCATGCAAAAAAACCTTGGTAATTTGGGATGGGAATCGTTACATGTGAAAATTCTTATTCTCAAATGCAATCTTTAAAAATATAACATTTTCCACTAAAAGTGCATGCATAAAACCAAATGATATAGGTTACATTTTTACTGAATGGAATAAATTTTTCTACTTGAATAGCTAGCCCCACAGATATTACCAACAGACGTTGCTTATTTAATTTATCTCCTAATACATTCAGGTTGGAGCAGAGCTTTATAACCAAAGGATTTATTAGCTATTACATCATAGAGTTACAACCTCATTAAAAATATTCTATAAATACTATAGTGCCATATAGTCTTCCACTATAATATATAAAATTGATTATGAAATGACACCTATACAAGTTGCAAAATTCATATTTCCTATCAGTTTTTTTCATTGTCAGTTTTCTTGAAAAGATCTAAAACTTTATTGCAGAAAGTATGTAGGAAAGATTGATTTATGAAAATGCCCCTAGGAACAAATAAGTATTTTTAAAGCAAGGCTAAAATCACTTGTAATGATTGAAAGAAAATCCTGCAGGGACATTAAACCTTTCTCCACAGTCACACCACAGAAACAGCAACCTTGACTGCGCTCCAAGAATCATGCTTTGTTGATGTATCCATTCAAAGGTTCTATTTATGTCATCCACAGTGAACCTTTCTTTGCCAGTCTTACTCAGTGCTGAAAACTCATTAGATTCACGCTACAATCAGCTTACAGTTTCAATGCAAAAACATTACGATCACTCAGTTTTCTTAGCTGCAGCTTAAAAGTCAACTCCTAGACCACACAGCTATGAAGTACTCAGAAACTCAAGCCACCTTACTCATTAGCTCCCGTTGGATAGGTTGGACCAACATCACAGTAGTTCAGAAGCGTTTGTGGATAAGCCTCCCATCACTTGGATCCCAGAAGGTTGTATTAACATTGGCAACACAACGCTTAGTGGTTAGCACTCCTGCTTGGCAAGACTAGGGTTCTCAGTCTGTATCCCAACCAGTACACTTTCTGCAAGTTTTCATGTTTTCCCTGTGCTTGCGTTGGTTTCTTGTAGGTAATCTGATTTCCTCCCACACTCTAAAGATGTGCTTGCAGGTTCATTGGCTCCTGCTAAATTGGCCCGTATGTGTGTGTATGCATATAAAACATGGACCTTGAATTGTAAGTTCCTTGAGGTCAGGAACTGATGTGAACATACAGAATTTACTGTAAGTGTGTATAAATACCTGTAATACATATTATTAGTTACTGTCAACTGTCCTCTTATATGCAGAAAGCAACAGATTTCCTCTTTGAAACAGGTGGAGTTAAGGTGTTAGCTAGCAATTCCAGATCTTCCTGGGTGCAGTCCTTCTCCTTCTTCTGGTCCAGGATGCAGCATCCCTAGTGTCCCATTAAAACTGATATAGCCTAAAACCGCTTTATTTTTAACCACTTGAGCCCCGGAAGGTTTTACCCCCTTAATGACCAGGCCAGTTTTTGCGATACGGCACTGCGTCACTTTACCTGACAATTGTGCGGGCATGTGGCGCTGTACCAAAACAAAACTGACAGTCTTTTTTCCCCACAAATAGAGCTTTCTTTTGGTGGTATTTGATCATCTCTGTGTTTTTTTTTGTTTTTATAAACAAAAGAATACCATCCATTTTGAAAAAAAAAAAAAACAATATTTTTTACTTTCTGCTATAATACTTACCTAAAAAACAAAAAACAAAAAACAAATGTATTCATCACTTTAGACCAATATGTATTCTGCTACATACTTTTGGTAAAACAAATTACAATAAGCGTATATTGATTGGTTTGTGCAAAAGTTATAGCGTCTACAATATAGGGGATAGATTTGTGGACTTTTATTTTTTTAATGTTTTTACTGGTAATGGTGGCAGTCTGCGATTTTTGGGGGGACTGCTACATTGCGGCAGACAAATCTGACCCCAAGTGACACTTTTTGGGGACCAGTGACATTATTACATTGATCAGTGGTATAAAAATTCAATGATCAATGTATAAATGACACGGGCAGGGAAGGGATTGACAGTAGGGGGCGATCGAGGGGTTAACTATGTTCCCTGGGTGCGTTCTAACTGTGTGGGGGCTGGGCTGTTCTCAGAGCAGCAGATCTCAGAGTTGTCCCCTGACAGAACGGGGATCCACCTTATTTACATAGGCAGATCACCGTTCTCCTCTCCTCACTGCGATCGTGGGTGGCCGGTGGACATTAAGTCCGCGGGTCCCGCGGGAATGCTCCCTCGGCATGTTGCAGGGAGCAGGTTTGCGCAGGAGAGCCGACTTCCCACAGTATAAATACTGTGGCTGGTTGGCAAGAGTTAAAATAATAAATAAGCATGCATAAGTCAGCCACAGCATATCTGATATGTTTCATCATTTTCTTAAGGGCCCATGTACATTTTGCGGTGTGTTAATGCACGTTCATTAATACATATTAGCATAAAGATCTTTTTCTTTTGTAGTGACTACAAGCCCCACACAAACCCCATCCTTCTTACAGAACATCAACTTCTGAAATAATTCACCAGTCAATAATAAAATAATAGTGTTTTTTACACCTCCAGGACAAAAGCAGGTAGGAAAGAGAAAAAAACTTTAACCACACTAAGTTGGCCAGTATCCCTTGAACATACTGGGGTGGATTTACTGAAGGCAAATAGACTATGCACTTTGAAAGTACAGTTGCACTTGCAGAGTTTAGTAAATAAGATAAAAAAACTTCTAACTTAGAACATTGTCCACAAGGGGAATGGGGAAGGGTGAGAAGCACTGAGAAGCACTGGGGCTTTGTGATACCCAAAAAGTAAATAGGTCAAAAACAAATAGATATGTCATAAAAACAAATATTTATTGGAAAAGGCAAAAATATCCCCTCTACATATAGGTAGAAGAAATGACACAACATTAAAAATGCATGACATGTAATATAGAGAAAACAAGTACAGAATGATGCAAGTAGGTATGGTAAAACATGCTTTTTCCAAGCAGCCCAGCCAGTATATTTATTATTAATGTTTACTAAAGAGAACGCTTCTACATGCTACCCATGGCCAATCCCCTGACGAAGACCACACTGGTCAAAACGTGTTGCCGTTTGGAAAACACACTTTTTACCATACCTACTTGGATGTATTGCATCATTCTGTACTTGCTTTCTCTATGTTACTTGTCATGCATTTTTAATGTTGTGTCATTTCCCCTACCTATATGTAGAGGGGATTTTTTTGCCTTTTCCAATAAATATTTGTTTTTATGACATATCTATTTGTAGTTGACCTATTCACTTTGTGGGTGTCACAAAGCCCCCGGTGCTTCTCACCCTTCCCCATTTCCCTCGTGGACAATGTTCTATACAAATTTGGGGCTGATACCCACCTTTGGTAACCTTGGCTGTATGTGGGATATTCATATATAGCTCTTCTGATTTACATCTTCCAATCACGTGCAAGCAAAAATGTACAACTGCACTTGAAAAGTGCACAGTCTGTTTGCCTTTGTGTTGCCATTATGGGGATGATTTACAAATAGCAGAAGTTAGCACAACTGGAGTTGTTGCCCATTGCATTCAATTAGAATTATTTAATTTCTCTAGAAATAATAATGAAACCTAATTGATTGTTTTTGGCAAATATCTTCACATTCATTTTCTATGTTCTTTTCTTCAGTTTTAATGAATCATCCTCATAGACTCTTGGCAGTTGTGTCTCAGGTGTGTTACAGAGATATCCACGTGGAAGAACATTTTTATCTTGTTACTTTTACATTTAATTTAATTAAAACATTACTTTTAATTTACTATTACTGTTTTGTTCAAAATGACCACTTAAGTGTAGTCAAAGCTATATCAATAAATGCCTTAAAGTGAATTTGTATAATGTTAAGTGTAAACTGACAGAAGCAGTTATATGCAGTTACTTAAAGATTGGTGCCAATGCCTTATTTTTTTATTTAGTTAAATAAAACCAGGGATTTAGGAAAATGTGAGGGTACTTAGAGATGTACAAATGGATACTTCAGGGCTGCAGAAATTATTCTAACTGCGAGTATTTGGAATTCAGGGTATTCCCTACCTTGTCATGATGTTATAAATGACAAGTTGGAGCATCTTCAGGATTTACTGCCTTCATAAAGAAAATAAAAATAAAGTAAAATAAACTTTTTATACTGCTCCTGCACTTGGGAACATTGGCTCTGGGAGAGTTTTCATTGAATTTACAAACCAGCTAGGTATTTACTTTTGTAGGAGAGCTATTGGAACTATTAGTGTCTTTAATAACAGATAAACCCATTTTCAACATGTCTGTGCGTGCGAAGGGTGGAGATGCATACAAAAGTTGATTTAGATTGAAACAATAGGATTCCTCATTAAATATATTCATAGGAGGTGCCTGAGCTCCTAGATGACCTTCCATGCTACAGTAGCTCTAAAACATGAGGTGCATTATATAACCAACTGTAGAAATAGAATTTAGGCTTCATTTCAAGCCCACCTTCCTCATCTTACTATTAGTCAATGAAGACACCTTTCTTAGTAACAGACAGGGTTTTTTCTCAGGGAATAGTTTCAGTCAGTCACACTGCACAGGGCACAAGGTTCAAGAGTGTGTGTTGCACAGGTTGCAGGGCTCAGGAGTGCATGCCGCATAGGTGTAGGGCTCAGGAGTGCATGTTGCCCAGGGTGCAGGACTCTGGAATGCATGTTGCATAGGGTGTAGGGCTCAGGCGTGCAAGTTGCACAAGGCTCAGGACTGCGTGTCTACTAGGGTGGACAGTACAGGAATGTGTTGCACAGGGAACAAGGCACAGGAGTGCACATCACACAGGGTGCAAGAGTGCATGTTGTACTGGGCTCAAGGCTGCTTTTCTCATGGGGGTGCAAGACTCAGAATTGTGTGTTGCACAGGGCATAGGAGTAATTGACAAACGGGCCTGTGTACAACCAAAAATGTTTCCCCTATTTCCCCCTTGTCAGAATTCTCCCCCCAGATCCCCCACTGTACAGTGCTCTCTTTCCCTCATTCCCCCCTCCCCTAGAGAGGAGCCCAGTAAGTAGAGACTGCAGGCAAGAAGTGTTACCAGTACGAGCAATACAGCGGGTTCCCAAAAAGGAGAGGCTGTGGCAAAAGGGGCAGGGTGGCTGGATGACCAGAGAAGAGGCAGGGTGCTAATGGGCAATCGGCTCTCACTGAGCAGGCAGAACAAGCGCCTCTTTTCTTGTGTCCTCCCTGGAATTGCTAAGTAGTTCCACATACAGGCCCAGTACTGGATGCACTGGTATTGCATACCAGCACATTCTGGTTAAAAAGAAACCACAGTAACAGGTGAAAAGAGATATGGGAGACAGAAGGGGACAGTTTCAAGCTTGACATTAGTACCTTAAAGTACACCTGTCAGAAGACAAATATTCAGGCTGCTGTTACTGGCCTTGAAATTACTAGCTGCCTGCTGTCTGGCTGCAACGCTTCTGAGGCACAAACCTGGAACAAGCATACGGTACGGGAGTCCCAAAAAAGAATCAGAATTTTCTAAGGTAGAAGTTTGAGCTAAAATGAAGCTTAAAACTGCACACTGAGCTTAATATCATGGCTTTTACAGGTGTTTGATGTTTTTTTTTCTGGCCTTCAAAACACACCTCTGTGTTAGCCTATATGGCCATGCACACATAGGCATTTACAGGTGGTATTAGAAGAGGAGCATTTACAGGCTGAAAAAAAAAAACATTACATCCGTTTTTCCTTATTCTCCCCTGAAGCCGCCTGCTGGGAAGGTCACTGACTAGACCAGAGCCTGAGAATAGTAAGTATATGCATCTTCCTTTTACAGGCTCGTTAGTATAGGTGTTACAATGTGGGTGGGAGCAGTTTTAAGCATAGTTAGTTCTAGCCCGCACTTCTACTTTTAATGCTATATTTGATCAGTGTCTACAATGTGGGTAGACAACTAGCTTTTTTCAGAAAGATATGTAAGGAATGGAAGCTTGCATATTTCTCTCATAACATATGTAGTTTGAAATGTTATTGAACCCCAGTTTTTTCTTTGAGATTATTTCTTTAAAATTATGTCCTCTACCTGTGTGCTGAAGCTTTCCATCCTGCATATTTAAATTTTTACCTGGTTGTCATTTCCATGAACTTTCCTACTGTTGGTGGCAATAGCAGCCAATTTTTTGGCTGTTGTGTTGCCATCTGTAGTGTGCATGTTCTATCAATTGCCTGTTGGGACGATGCTTACTTTCTCATTTTTAATGACATCAGTTCCGCCTCCTCTTTTCTGGTTGCACTCAAAGGGAACAGTACAGTGAGTCACCCGCTGAGGTTACACAATGAGAAGCTCCTCCTCCCCCTTTTAACATGTGACCACAATAGCACCAAGTGGGCCTGTGTGGCCACTGAGAGTGAACATAAACTTTCTGCTGTGATGTCTACAGGTAGCGTCACAGGATTCCTGCCTGCTTCACGCACCAATCTCATGGTACAGTGCAAAAAAGGATCATCACGTGACCAGCTGTAAAAAGCTACAGAAATTGTATTTTACAGATCTTTCAAGAAATGATTTATGCACAGT
Organism: Lithobates sylvaticus; assembly: GCA_028564925.1. Lineage (NCBI taxonomy): Eukaryota > Metazoa > Chordata > Amphibia > Anura > Ranidae > Lithobates > Lithobates sylvaticus. The sequence continues at coordinate 116,106,809 of CM053031.1, forward strand.
TGTTTACAGGCTTCAAATTGCATCTCATATACAAGGGGGTGCAGACAATTTCTTGGCTCGACCGAGAAAGAAATGAGCTAGAGCAGCCTTTTCAACCAGGATGCCCAGGCACCCTGGGGTGCCTTAAGGTTTCTTCAGGGGTTCCTTGGCAAAATGCCTAAAAAGTGGCAAAGAATTGTATACAAGCCGTTGTGTGGATGAAGCCTGGTTTTTATTTACACAAAGCCAAAGGTCTTCATTGTGCACCATTACAACCTTCTAGCTGCTGGCATCCTTATGACCAATGGTATCAGTTTATATAGAGGATGTCAGTTGCCTGCACAGCATCCTTGTATCCCCCTCTCCTGCCCCTTTCTAGCAGTGTTGGGGTCACATTACCTGAGTGATGGAAATAAACTGAGGGAGAAGAGAAACATTGGAATACTAGTCATTACCATTTTTCAAAAGTGTGTTTGCTTTGAAAGAATAACTCCCCTTTAACGTTGAATGTCCTACTTGTGCAGATGTTGCTGCATTATGTAAAACTTTTAAAATAGTTTTTACATTTTAGAATGGGGTGCTTTAAGACTTTCCATAATTTTTAAAGGGCGCCTTGAGACTGTCCATAATTTTAAAAGGGTGCCTTAAAACTGTCCATAATTTTAAAGGGTGCCTTGAGACTGTCCATAATTTTTAAAGGGTGCCTTAAAACTGTCCATAATTTTAAAGGGTGCCTCAAGTCTGTCCATAACTTTTAAAGGGTGCCTTGAGACTGTCCATCATTTTTAAAGGGTGCCTTGAGACTGTCCATCATTTTTAAAGGGTGCCTTGAGACTTTCCATCATTTTTAAAGGGTGCCTCAAGACTGTCCATCATTTTTAAAGGGTGCCTCAAGACTGTCCATCATTTTTAAAGGGTGCCTTGACTGAAAACAGGTTGAGAAACACTGAGCTAGAGTAACAAAACCTGCCTGCTGTTCTACATATTCTCCCACACATTTGTCTCTCCAATTTCTTCCAAAACCCTTCCAAAAAAATCTTTGTCTGCTCTGCGAAAAACTGCTCTGTTGCTGATATGACCTCTGAATACGTCGAAATTATCTATCCTTGTCTCCGTCCAACTATTACCTATTTCTAAACCTTAAAAAGACACTAAGAGGGTTATTTACTAAAGGAAAATCCAGTTTGCACTACAAGTGCACTGGCATTGGAAGTGCAGTCTCTGTAGATCTGAGAGGGACATGCAAGAAAAATAAAAAACAGCATTTTAGCTTGTACGTGATTGGATCACAGAGCTTCCCCTCATTTCAGATCCACCCCTCAGATTCGCAGTGCACTTGTAGTGTAAAGTGGATTTGCCTTTCGTTAGTAACCCCCTAAGTCTTTTTAAGGTTTGGAAATAGGCAATAGTTGGACGGAGCAAGATCTGATGATTAGGGTTCCTGCCTTGTGTAACGGTGCATTGTCCTGAAAAAACAGCACACTCTTCTTCTCCACTATGGTTCATTCAATTATCTGCAATACAGGCATACCCCACTTTTAAGTACAAAATGGGGTTTATAGAATTTGTAGAAACCAACAAGCTTCTAACCCCAGCTTGTTCAATTAAGCTTTGGTAATAAAGCCTGGAAGCTCATTGGTTTCTACGCAGAAGTGAGCCTGATTTTGCACTTTCCAGCTTTAGTAAATAAACTAATTGTGTACTTTAAAGTGGGGTATGCCTGTAATTGAGAAAATAGAGCTCTAATCCTTCAAATTCTCATAATATCATAGGAAATGTCACTATTTACGGCTACAATAACAAAATTGGTGTTACATGTTAGGAAAGGGATCAGAACTAGAACTTTTCAGCCCCTTGTAGACCAAAAGCTATTAAAGGGTTTATTGACACTTTTTAAGTGAATATTCACAAAGCAGAGCTCCGTAGACTTCAGGCACTCTAAAGGTATGCTTAAATTACTTTACTTTCCTGCATTTAACTGCTTCTGTAAAATTACTTTGTTCAACTTCTGTATGGGTAACCTTTAAACATTAATTATAAATTATAGCTTGCAGTTAGGTATGTGCACTATGCACAGTGAATGCATTCTTTTAATATATTTTATAGGCATTGATGTATATATACAATGTTTTTTCATGCGTATTACCAGGCCAGTTAACTTGCCCTAATGCTTAATGCATACACCCCACTGCTGCCAGAGGGGTTTAGAGACAGCAGTTCTGCAGGACGCTGTGCCAGCTGCCTCTTCAAACTGTCACAGGTGCACAGACAGTAGGAAGAGTCTCGGGGAGCTGAGGATAATTACAGGTTGCCGGAGCGCCAGACCAGACTGGAAGGGACTTAGGGAGATGGACTTCTTAATAGACAAAAGACACAGACAGAAGACACACAAATTCATTATCTTCATATACAGTTCAAGGCTGCATATTATTTATTGATCAAGCCAAAAATCAAGAGTTGATGAGCAAAGGCCATAATGAATAAATAAATCGAATATGACAGAGAGTGCATTGAGAGGCCTTTAAACAAATGTTGCGTAGGCTGGTTATGTGTCTTTTACACTTTTATCACCTTTGTATTGATTTAAAACTAAGAGCAAAATGTAAAAAATAAAAAAAAATAAACTGTATTTTTTATACTTCGCTTTCCACTTTCTAGTTTCTAGTGTTCATAGTTTTGTGTTGATTTGTGTTGGTTTTATTACAAAGCGTGTCTTACAGTATTCTTTGATCCCCGTGGGCAGCATGTCAGGCACTATACTTAGAGGAGCACTTAGGAAGTAAGTTAGCGACAAAATCAGAGGCACATTTATTGCAAATTGGGCTGGCTGTCTTTTGGTAAAGATTTGCTACCATTTGATTTATTTATGTGTTTATTTATTTGTTTATTAATATAAATGTATTTGTTTGCAACCCTTGAGACTGCAATCCTCGTTAGCCAACTGAGACCGTTTTGCAAAAGTTGCCAGCAGATTTTCCATTAATGATGATGACTCTTATTAAGAAAAAAACTATTAATAGGAATGTATAGTCATTTTCAGATTTTTGTTTCTGCTTTTCTTGCTTCACTACTTACAATTAAAGCAGGAATAACACTGTATCTAAATACCACAAACTGAAAAAGATCTTTAATTGCATTTTATAATATTCAAAGCATTCTTACCCATCCATCCATGGCTTCCCCCGCACCAAAGCATTTCTGGTTGTGGCCATCTTAAGTAAGGGCAGATGATTCGTATAACATTTACTTCCTGGAATCCATCTGTTCTTGGCTCAGGCATGCATGCAGGAGGGTGTGCTTAGCTGAGGAAACCCCTCCTCCCCTCCTGAAGACTCCTGGGATGTATGACATAATTTGCCTAGGCCTGAAAACCAGGAAGTAACTGAAGAAATGTAAAATAATTATAAAAATAAGTAAATATGATATATTTTACTATCTATTTACTAATGCTAGCAGCATAAGGATTAAAAATAGTCCTTATGGGGGTTGAGTTTAGTTCCACTTTGGAATAAATTTACTATAGTAGTAGAGGCTGTTCACTTAGCAAAGTATGAGTTAATATTCAATTAGCTTACTAAATAAGGTAAAGTGTTACTAAACCGAGTCCTATGGCTTCTATCAGTGTCTGACTGAGCGCTGGTTAATGCTTGTAGGAGGAGTTTTCATTCTTTTCTGAATGTCCTATGAGGCTGCATGACCCCTGACCTCTGTCTGGACAGTGCTGATTGGTCCTGTGCTAATCACATGCACCCCCCCCCCCCCAAAAAAAAAACCTCTCTAGTAATACACACCCAACAGCCTGTGAAAACCCTATATACCAGCAATATATGAATAAATCTGTATCGCAATATTCTACTTACCATGACCCATACAACTGTAATTCATCTTGTGTTTTCCGCTCTGTAAGAGGTCATGGTGGCACCCTTGTATCTGATATGTTTCTGTTACTTATTTGTATACCCTTTGTTATTTCCAATAAAATACTTTGTGGAAAAAAAAATATATAAAAAAACTATTTTATACTTGTAGGCAAAAAGTTTCAGAAAAGTCCTGGTCTTAAAGTGGTTAATAAAAAATAGATTAGAGGGCCATTAGATAGTGGACCCATAGATGTCTATGAATTATTTTGGGGAAAATAGGTATATCGTTTAGTGTCACTTTAAGGTAAACAGAGCCATAATGACTCAATCTAGGTATTCACAAGAAATTAATTAAAAGAATTGCTCAGTGGCATGATCTATATTGTCACAGCGCTACTTTTGAGCAGCAAAGAGGGGGATTCATGAACCTAGCTGCAGTCTTATTGTAAATTTGCCATATATACCAGTCTCACCGCTCATGCTTTGCACTGCTTTGCTGTGCAATAGAATTGATAAATGTTCCCTCTGGGTGCTGAGTTTGCTGCGTCTTGTCCCTACAAGGCTAAAGGAACTGCTGTATGGACTGAGTTCAACTAAAGCAATTTAAAGCTGGGTGCACGTAGAAAGCAGAAAGTGTGCAAAAATCGCCACGGTTGTCAAACCCTTTATATATTTTTTTGGTTTATGAAGACCATTTTTAGGTGATTTATCTCTATACATTTTTAACTTTCATTTTTATACTTATTTCAGTCAATCACTGTATTTACCACCAATCTCAATTTTTTTTGTTATTCTGAAGACCAGAACACAGTTGTTAAAAAGCAATCTCATTTGAAATATGGAAATATTATATTTAACATTCTCACTACAGTTTAAATTAGTTATAATTTATTATTTGCGTATGTAGTTTTCTTCTGTGATTCACTTACAAGGATCATGAACATGAGGTCAGAGTCTTTGGAAAATCTTCATTAATCACAAGCGTGCTAATAAATAAATTAGTTATTTTTTATTACCACTCCGTTGTAATTGTTAGTATGCAAATGGTCCCGTTATTGACCCTTGTTGCCTGGAGGCTTTTGTTTTTATTGCTATATTCACAAGTTATTGGACCTAATTAATGACTCACAGGGGCTTATTATACCCATGTGTGTCCTTCGTGGAATCAGCATGGACCCTATATGAGAATTTCACTGAGCGTAAGAATCACAAAGCAAAGTGATATATGCTTCATTTATTTCCATGGTCCATTATCTCATATGCTCATCACATGGGGCATAAGGTTTAAAAATAATTCACTTTATAGAGAAAACTCTATGTAGGTTCTGCAATATAACATGGACATGATTTATTTGACCCATTTAGGACTTGTACTAATGAGCTTAACAAGGGGCAAACATTGCTTGAACATCTGTGCTGTGCCACACCATATAAAAAAACATTCCAACAGCTCAGTTAAGAATACCAGAAGTGCTGTTCTGGTAGGAGACAGCTGCTAGTGTGCGCTTGGAAATAACGAGTGCCAATGCACTGATTACAGCATATTGCCATTTTGTTTTGTTTTTTGTTTTTTTTCAACTTTATTGAACTGTCACAAAGTTACATTTCATTCATTGTATTCACAGCAGAGCATTGCAATGTGTGTGCAATGCAACATGCCGTAAAAAAATAAGTAATGCATGTTCTACTTTTATTTATTCTAAGTGAACACACATGACATAAGGCAATTTGACTTGTCTGTGCATTAGGACTGTGTTGAGCAAGGCTACCTAGCACAGCCTAACACATATGGTGTGAATGGGCCCAAAGAGTGCTGTCCTAATGGGCACTGAGTGCACTTTGCATGCTGCGGTCACTGTTTCCTCCATGCTTTATTATTATTACCAATACTTATATAGCGTCATCAATTCACGCAGTGCTTTTACATGTATTTCATCAGTCCCTGCCCTGAAGGAGTTTACAATTTAAGGCCCTAATTCAAATTAATACAAGCGCATACAGTACATTGGCCAATTTAGACAGGAGCCAACTAACCTGTCAACATGACTTTGGAGTGTGGAAGGAAACCAGAGCACCTGGAGGAAACCCATGTATGCACAGGGAGAAAATGCAAACTCCGGGCATGGTTTCAGATGCCAACCGATGACGCCAATGCTGCCAGGCAGAATTGCTAACCAATTAGCCACTGTGCTGCCCACCAATCAGCCACTGTGCTTTCAACTATTCATATCCCTGATTCCCTTCCCCAATGGAGCCCACTGTCTAATAGTCTTACAACAATCATATATTCACAAACACACAGTAGGATCACTTTGGGCAGAAGGAAAAACAGGACATAATATATATCAAAGAGCAAGGCTGATGTCATGAAGTCAATATAGCTCTCTGGGTCATCCAGGACCACCTCCAGTCAGGCGAAGACCAATGAGGACCTGGCGACTCACATGACTGGCTGAAAGCAGGGCAGGGGAGGTTCCTCTGGGGAGGGGGAAGGTTTAAGGACAAATTAACATTTGAAATAAAAGATTGAATTCGTTTTTTGTGCAATAAGCACTGTACTCACAAGGGTAACAGCTGCTGGAATAGGATAGTGACAGGGTCACTTTAAAGCAAATGTGTCATATGTGAGCCAAAATTAGAGTGTTACAGAAGCTACTGAGATACTTCCAAAATTAATTTTAAGCTTTAAGTTCCTTTTTGTTGTTCCCAGGCAATCTTCATTTAATCTGAAATTACGTTAAACCTGAAATTTCAGCCATTTTATTTATGTTTCTGACATTTCTGTAGCCCACAACTGACTGCATAGGGACTGATAAGAGTCAGACCACTTGATAGTGCTCTTTTTCTGCATGCAGCAGAGTCCAGGGTAGTATGTGTATTGTTTTATGACATGTCCAGGCAATATAAGACTGAGCATAAACAGATTTTATTTAGTCAGTGAATGGCCACATGTACAGACATTTTTTTAGATCATGGACCTTTTTTATAAAAGAAGATTCCTGTGCCTTTTTGCTAGTACTATGATTAGAAGTTTGGTATCAGCTGAGTTTGTGGCTGGGGAGCCATTGAAAAACATTATCCTAATAAGCAGGGTGGTGTATTTATCTGTATAATAATTTGCACATTGTTATTACCAGAGCTTCATTTTTCAAAATGTCTTTATCATTAAGACAAAGAGTATTGCTCCACTGATCGCAAGGTAGCCTGGTGTAGCTTTTTGAGGTTAGCTTGGGAAATGCATACAGTAGATTTCAAAGTGTACCAAAGTTTGTGTTTCACATTAACCTTAGTTCTGCTTTTCAATAAGATGTATGAAGCTTGCATAATACAAGAAGCTAGCCCTATCTGACATTCACTGTGAAAATAACATTAGCAAATGAGCATAAATGATTTCAAAGGAGAGACAGAAAAAAGATGAAACAAGCATTATTCAAAATCTGCTTACAAAGCCTAGCTGGGACATCTCTAATAAGGTATTGCTAATAGAGATGCCACCAGAAAGTATTTAAGTTTATATCTGATTGCAGTATGCCAGTGAGCAAGCTCATATTAGTGACTGATTGTCAGTAATCATAGCTCCCAACTGTCCCTGATTTCGAGGGACTATCCCTGATTTGGAACAATGTCCCTCTGTCCCTCATTCCTCCTCATTGTCCCTCATTTTGGTCAGATCTATATAGTTGTATATAAAATGCACTTTTTATCTTTCAAAAAGTGTTTCCCAGTGCTAAACCTTTCATCCAAATTCTAAATTGCTGCATTTTTCAATTTTAAAAGACAATATAAAGGAATAGTAGTGGTAAAAAAAAAGCACTTTTATGGATTTAATTAACCTTTTTTTTTGTTATTTCCCCTTTAAGGGGGTGTGGCAAGGGGCGTGTCCTATGCCTACATACATTTGCTAGTAGGTGTCCCTCATTCCCATCTCAAAATTTTGGGAGGTATGAGTAATGTTGACCATTCTCCTCGCCTGTATGTAAGGTTGCATTGGGATTGATTTACTAAAGGCAAATCAACGTTGCACTACAAGTGCACTTGAAAGTACATGATTGGATGATAACATCTTCCCCTCAGTTTTACAGCAACTGCACTACCAAGTGCACTTGTAGTGCAAAGTTGATTTGCCTTTAGTAAATCAAGCCCATTGTGTTATTTTTGTGACTACTTTAATCTTTCAGTTGGGTACCAAGCCTATTTTCAGCACCTTGAAAAAATCAAGGAAAATGTCCTAGCTAGATATTTGGGCATGTGTGCTTGACCTGTAGATTTTTAACACAGTTTATAGAGCTGTGTTTAAAATATATAAAATATATAATTATAAATTAGCATGGGCCTTCCAGGACCAAAAATGGCAAGTTGAAACCAAATAGTGTGCCAATCCCTAAGCCAGAACAGAACCCAAACTAACACTAAGGCTCTATTCACACCTGAGCGTTTTGTAGCTTGAAGCCTCAAGCTACAAAACTCTGGAGGGGAAAAAAATCTATTATTCCCTATGGAGATGTTTCACAAACAGCTGAAGCTCTAAAACCCCTGAAGCTCAAACAAGTTCTGGAACTTTTTTTTAGGCAGATTTGGGCGTTTTTCTGCTTTTTACATTGGTGACCTTTTGATCTGTACGAAATCGCAGCAAAAACACATAAAAATCTATGTAAAACCGCTGCAAAATTGCAGCAAAATCGCATGACATTCTGCCTGAAAACACTACGCTTAGGTGTGAATGGGGCCTTACTAGAAATGTACTTTTAAAGTATATCAAAGGCCAAACTTTTTTTTTTTTTAGTTTGGAACTGAGTGAAAAGATAGAACACTAGAAACAGGGGGAAAGAAGACATCTTGACCACAAAAATAAATAAGTAAATAAAATCAACAAGCACAAAAAAAATAAAATAAATGACAGGGATTTTAAGCTGTTCAATATTCTATCCAAAAGTGAAAAAAAAGTTGAAAAGTAACCCTAAAACCCTTGAAAGTAATTCAAACCCAAAACTTTGGGGATGTAAACCCTTGCAAATACCTATAGACACATAGGTGAAACAAATCTTCCTGTGTGAGTTGTACCTGTTTATCTACAGATCTAGGAAGCAGGAGGCGGGTATCCGATGTCACACACACTGCAGATCAAGTGCACCAAGCTGCCTATAATCTGATAGCTGATTGAAGCGACACAACCCCTTTAAACAGGCATATAGAAAAACATACAATGCTGAAGCTACAAGTCACCCGCTGTGTGCTGGGGGGGGGGGGGGTGGGGGCGTCTCCCAGGCTGTTGTATCGGCAGTTTTATCACTGACTAATGCAGATATCGAGAGAGGAGAGATCAGATAGGATCCAGACTCACTTGATTAAAGCTACTACACACTATAGAGGGATGTGCTTTGTTAATTTTTCTTGTCTGTGGTTTACAACGGCTTTAACTAAACCTAACACTTTAAATTAACCCTTAAACTAAGAAAAAAAACGTAACTATCACTTTTCCGATCATATGACCACCATGACAGCCAATCATGGTGATCATGTGGCCATAAGCATAGCATAGGCATAGCATAGTAAACCCCTTAAAGGACCAGCGACAGCCGGTGTCAATGGGTTAAAATAGAAAAGGAGATATTTTAGGTGAAAGGATGTGGGTTTTAGTCCAGAATAACACTTTTGGTAGTTACATTTTCATAGATATCTGTACATCAGACCAAAAAGAGGGGCAACTAACAAGGAAAGAGGGACGGAAGGATTTGGTTCCAAAAGAGGGACAATTGGGACGTATGGTGTAGTGATATGTCCTCACACTATGGACAGACATTGGGGTTAAAAAGCTAAGGCCTCTATTAATGTATACGACATGTAGAGTAAATAGGCTGTACTATCATCCAGTTAAAAGGAAAAAGACTGGGAGGTCGGTCCCCACTCAATCACCCATAAAGGAGTTGTATGAAGGACTATCTCGGTACAACTTAAACAACATAAACTCAAAGTATGATAAAAAAGAAAATGTTTTATCGATGCAAAGGACTATAAAAGCAGGATATCCAAGTATTTAGTGATACATATCATAAAAGGTATACACTGGGGGCAGGATCCGGGGGATATTTATACTTTGACCACAAGCTTCATGGCATCAGGGATTTTCTTCCCCTGCATTGACCAGCCATCAGCTTACCAACTGTACATTTCAATTGAGGCTTAGTTAAGCGGTTTTGATCAGTGCTTTTGTTCCATCTAATGACCCGTACACACGGTCGGAAATTCCGACCACAAAATCCATCTGATTTTTTCCGACGGATTTTGTCCGACACTGGTGTTGCATACACACGGTCGGACAAAGCTGTCGGAAAATTCGATCATCCTGAATGTGGTGACGTTCGTTGCGTACGACGGGACTACGTAGAGGCTAGTAGCCAATAGCTTTGGTCTTGTAATGTGATCTGAGCATGCGTGGCACTTTGTCCCTCGGAATTCGCTACACACGATCGGAAAAAGTCCGATAGGACTTTGTTATCGGAAAATTTGAGAGCAGGATCTCAAACTTTTTCTGTCGGAAATTCCGACGGAAAAAGTCTGATGGAGCCCACACACGATCGGAATTTCCGACAACATGGTCCGATAGGACATTTTCCGTCGGAAAATCCGACCGTGTGTACGGGGCATAAGACAGCCACCCATTCCTTGTACGTCCCCCTTAGCTGCCCTGGGGTGAACCACGGTGGTGCCTTAACCCCTATCAGGCTTGGGTCCCGGATATTCTCCTGATGAAGTGGTTAAATGCCACAAAACTTGTTGAGGACAATGAAATTTGTGAAGATCCATCATATCCTGATCCTCCTTGCTAAGGGACACACTGGGGGTTGATTTACTAAAACTGGGGAGTGCAAAATCTGGTGCAGCTGTGCATGGTAGCCAATCAGCTTCTAACTGCAGCCTGTTCGACCCGCTTTGACAAAAAAAAACCTGGAAGCTGATTTTCTATTGCGATTTTTACTGCGGAGCTGCACCAGATTTTGCACTCTCCAGTTTTGGTAAATTAACCCCCTATATATTGCATCTTGAACACATGGCCATTTTTCTCAGTAGAAAATAAACTACGGAATGGGGTGTTGAGTTAATTACAATATGCTTATCAGATGTACAATTACTATAGCCATTTAGAGAGTTTTAAACTATAATAATAAAGCAGTGTCATTTCTAAATATGGCCCTATGTGTTGTAGAGTCTAATTTGCTACACCATTTACAAGGCCTGCCGACCGCCTGCATTTTATAGCTTTATATTACAGGCACTTTATTTTATATCTTGTCTCTTAAGTAGCGGTTTCCAGTAATATGCAACTCTATCATAACAGAGGTTTTCTGTTCCCCGAGTGATGCAACTTTTTTTCAGTGTGATGTTCTCTTCTATTTCAGCTTTTGTGGATTCTGCCCATCTTGCAGTCTTTTGGATGTCTCAATGCTCTTTTTCGGGCAAAGGTCAGCTTCAACTGTCCGTATATGCCCTAGCTGTCACCAACGACAAGACTGACACGCTCCAACATTGAAGACTGTTTTTTTTTTTTTTTTTTAAGTGATGTAGATATCCATTTGTAATATGCATCATGGCATGAATAGCACTTACAGGAAACACCATTAAACACAGGAGCTTAACAGCCTGCTGTTATTCTCAAGTAGCATCAATTCAAATTCTAATTGCACTTAGGTTACTGTTGATCTGCGCAAACCTTCACCATGAACATAATAGCATCTATTCATAATGGAATAGAGGGGAAAAAAAGATGAATTAAGAAAGTCAGCATGATATATTTATATACATGACCACGCAATGTTTCTGTGGTACTCTGTTTTATGATTATTTTCCATGCTATGAGACTGACAAGTTTTAAAGTTCATTTAAGGGACAATATATACTCAGCAAAGCCAGGGGGAGTCTTGGTGCTAAACTGAGGCACAGAAAATGTCATTTACTTTCAGCTTCATTTTGTCAGATTGTGCATTACACAGCAAAGGAAGACAGGGCGTTTGACCTCCACAAACTGTCTGCGCAAAATGGCTGACAGTGCACGGCGAAAGGTATTTTTGTCTGCGTTACGTATATCATTTTTCTTTTAATTTTATTACATGTATCGGATGTGCCAAAAACATATATAAAAGGTTCAAAACCTTTGAACAGAACAGACGCAGAAGCAATTTGGAACCACGTAATGTTGTATCACAGTCTAAGCAAAGACTGTATTGTAATGTAAATGCGCACTCATACATATTAGAAGAAACACCTGCAGTAAAAGTCCTTCTTGTGCAGTAAAATTTCTCTTCCCTGTGTACAGAATGCCATAGTAACAGCTTTTGCATTAAACTGCCAGAGCAATCTGGTGAGCTGCGGTGCATGCAAAGACCAAAAAAGAGATGGATTAGCAACGCATAAGAGGACCCAAGAGAGCTGGAATTCAGAAGATGTAGATTAAAAGCTTTGGATGGAATAGAATTGTGCAGAAAACTAGGGCCCTTTATATGATATAGTGCCTGAGAGAGAGAGGGGGGGAGAGAAAGGGCCCTTTCATGCTTATATGTATACAGAAACGCGAAGAGGGGCACAGTCAACCAGAAAGGTAAGTCTACATGCTCTTCTTTCACAGGCTGGACTTTATTCGCAGGGTCACTTTAGGGTCTATGATGGGGAGATTTACTTCTCTTGAGTTTTTCTGTATACTCACTGTATTGTGGCAATTACTTTGATAGGGAGGGAGGAGATCTTGTAGGAAAAAGAGTAAAACGATAGTGTTGGCATGAACAGAGTGTAAACTAGTTCAAGGAGACTTAAAGCAGTTGTAACCCTAAAAATAAAAATAAAAATGATCCTGTTCCTTTAAAGCAGGGATCTCCAAACTACGGCCCTCCAGCTGATGCAGAACTACACGTCCCATGAGGCATTGTAAAACTCTGACATTCACAGACATGACTAGGCATGATGGGAATTGTCGTTCCTGAACAACTGGAGGGCCATAGTTTGGAGACCCCTGCTTTAAAGCATGAATAACAGCACAGTGCTTGTGCTGTGTAATTTGTTCTTTTCTATAATCTAAAATTACTGGCTGATCCTGGTGCTGCCCTCCCCTCTGTAAACTGACCATGATTACCAAGGCTGCTGATCCATGATACTGTGGTCAGTTTACGTCCACGTCAGGTCACTGCTCTCATTTCTCCCCCTCTCTCCCTTCCTCCGTGCATTTCAGCTAGTCTCAATGCCGATCTGCTCCCCCCTCCTGCTGCTATATTACTAAATACTGCGCAAAAAAAGGGTCTTATTCCTAGAATCCCCTGTGTTAGATTAAGTTATGCCCAGTGTATGTGCTTTATAAAAAAATATGCAGCTCTATACCTTATTTCAGAGTGCCACTCGGCACTCACGTGACCACTTGCCGCTCTCCTCCTCTCCTCCCGGCTGACATCAGCGGGGGATTCTCAACCCAAGTCAGACTATATTTACAAGCAGCTCCAGCACATCTATCACACATCCCTGCAGAGCTGACTGTTCAATTACAAGTTCAATGGTAAACAATAAGTCAGCAATGCGGAGCTGTGTGAAAGATCTGCTGGTGCAGTGTATGTTTACTAGCTGCCACAGATCTATCACACAGCCCCCAGTACTGACTGTTACTTTATTAACAGATTCAGATTATTAATATATCAATTGAACACACTTATTAGGTGCTGTGTGAGATGTGTGATAGATCTGCCGCTGCTAGCAAACATACATTGCACTGGCAGATAGATCACACAGCCCAGCATTGCTGACTGATTGTTTACTGCTAAATTTATTAAAGCAGAACTAAAGTTGTTTACTGCGAGGACGCAGATTTTTTTATTGCAGAAGAGACAAGATTTTTTGCAATAAAATACACTTACCTGCCTGTTTGCATTATCCCCTGGCATGTGGCTGGCCTGATTCCTCTGTCCTGAAATGATGGCCTCCTGTGCATGCGGAGGAGTGATGTCATCTTGCGTTGGCCAATGAAAAATGCCAAAAAACAGCACACAAAAGAAGATGTCAACTCCGGCAAGGGACAGGGCCGTTAGAGGAAAGGAGAGTATAAGCTGCCTTGGTTCCACTTTATTGAACAGTCAGCACTGTGGGGCAGTTCACAGTGGGAACCTTATTTATTAGATTATAGATCTATGCAGTAAATACAGTGTGGGCTGTAGCTCCCTCATAGGAACGCCTATAAATTGGGCTTCAACCAGGGATGAATTACAGCACAGCACAAACAGTAAGTAAAATTAGATTTTTGATACACAAGGGCACTAGATGCACTTGGTCCATTGCGGGATTTATTAAAGATGTAAAAAATAAAGTTATACTTCTTATTTAATCTATCAGATTTTACCTGTAACTGAAAAATCATATTTAGGCAGACTGGATAAATGCATTTAGGTATCTTTTTTTCTAACAAACATTTAGAGCCAGTTCACACTGCACAGTTTAGTGTGCAGGCAGCTGCCATGAGCCACTGTGAAGAGCCGGTATGATGTGCATTTCAGCGCATTACACAGTTCCCTTTGTTTCTTTTTTATTGTCAACTGTATTTGAAGTGCACAAAGTAATACATCATTCATAGTAGTGCATTGCAGGCTGTGTTGCAGTGTGAACAGGGCACACAGAAAACAATTGTTTTCTATGTGCCTTAGCAGTGACTGACATTCTTCCAGTGCAGAAAAACCCCAGTTACTACACTGTATGAGCGAGCCCCAACAATCCCAACCAACAGCTGTTTAAAAACAAATGGGAACACCACTGGGCTCCCAGGATATAGGAATTATTTATTTCTCATATGTATATAGCACAGACATATTGAAATGTATTTACTAAAAGAGCTGAGAATCTTCACACAATAAATTGTGTTACTAGGCACTTCAGTTATCCAATCATGCAAAGCACAGATTCCTATTTAGCTATTTAATTTGCATACGATTAGATAATTTAAAAGAGAAGTATTGGATATATATATAAACAAGTTTTACTTACCTAAGTGTATGCTGCATTGATCTGATGCTGCATCTGTCCCCTGCACGCCCCTGCACTGAGAACAGAGCGATCAAACACCGCTGATTGCTCAGTCCTCGCCTCCGCTCCGAGCAGAGAGCTGTGACTGTTAATCACCAGCTCTCTGCTCTGCCTCTAGTGAGCGCTGGGCTGGGGAGGGAAGGGAGCAGCAAGGCTCAGTCTCCCAGCAGTGCAGGTGAGAGGCTGAGCCAGCTGCCGGTCCAGGCATCTGGGTGGATCCCGATGGTAAAGGCATGATCTTTCTCCAGCCTGGACTGTCTGAAAATGGGTCACATGAATGCAGAACAAACTGCACTCCTGTGATACATAGGAAAAGAAAGACCAACAAAGCTTTGGCCATACTTCTTCTTTAAAGTGTTTGTTACCCTATCATTTCATATTCCTGATATGTGCCTGCTGTACCATGTACTTGTATGGGAAATTATTCTGTTCTCTTTGTATTGCTTCCTTTGTGTGAAATCCCTGGTGTTCCCGGCAGTCTCTCTGCTTTCCTATTAAAAACTGACAACACTAAGCAGGAGAACACAGCATGGTCAATTCTCTAGCTATGCTGGGAACTCAGCCTTCTCTGATCCAATGATCAAACTTGTCCTGACACACCTCCCCTACACAGCCATTCACTGGAAAGCTCAGTGTACTGTTGCTTCTCCTCCCTCCAGCTCTTATGCAGCTGAGAACAGAGGGAATTGATCACTTATAAAAAAGGGAAAACATGGTTTATAATGGTTTCTTTATATCTATACATAATGTTTTGCTTTTCATTTCAATTTTAAACTGAATTGGTTGTTTTACAAGGTGCTCGTTTACAATCACTTTAAGTAAATATATTGTGTGAAGAGCCTCAACTTCTTTAGTAAATTAGCCCAATAGGGCAGCCATTCACCAGAACACTTACATTATATGGTAAGGAGGTTTACATTTCTAGGGAAATTCACTGTGGAGTGTTTTCTACAACCTATTCTAAACTGACCATACAATATATTTAACTAAACCCACTCCCACTATAACAATCTCCATTTATAATGGCGCTTGGGATAGTCACCAATGAAATTGCTTTGAAGTGGCGAATGTTTATGGCTGGATTTGTTATTGTGACCTTTTTCTTTTTTTTCTCTGGAGGTTTTTAGCATTGTATGTGAGCGTGTCAACATAATCTGTCATGACACCTTTTTTTCAGCTTGGATTTCAGTTACAAGAAATATTATGGAGTAGTTTTCACATGGCAATTCATTCAAATTTCAGTTCTCACTATGTCTGCTTCTAAATCTCCATCATATTAGGCTTGCCCAGGGCAACCATTTTAATAACCACGAAATAGCTTATTTTCCAAAGCGCTTAAACTCAGAGGAAATATATCTACATTTTTCATTGTCTCTAGGCATCCATTATGTTTTATAAAAGCTGTTATTGTCAGCCTGCTAACCATTACCTTCAGTTAATAACATGTTAATTTCTCACGGTATAGCGCCATGCAAACCCCTAATCCAGCTTGGTTTGTCAATAAAAGTAAGGCAAAGTAGCTTTTTTTTTTTTTTTTGCTTTTTATACGGTGTATTTAGAAAGTGTGTTAGATAAAATTGGTATTCATGGTGCTATTGTCTGAATTCCACTGAGAAGTTGTTACAGGCTAGTAAAAAGAAATGGGAAGAGAATGAATGTTATCACAGACTTTCAGATATTCCTGGAATGCCTTGCTGCATTTTTTATTTATTTTTTTGCCATTTATTGTATACTGGCAAACAGATGCTGTGAGCCCGTAACATCTTAGAGCTAAAGAGAGAATGACAACCGAATTCTAAACGCCGTGAAACGTATTTAACAGTGTACTCGCAATGCTACCCGGGACAAAATGACTTTCTGCTCGGGGAAGTGGCTGGAGAGCGTTCAGTTCTAGGCAGGAGAGTTTCCAGTCTGTGAGGAGTAAGTGGAGCACAAGCCATTTTACACATCAATTACCTTTATACTATGCGGACATGTTTGTTAGCGTCAGGAAATCTAACGGCTCATGTTCTTTCTTCCGTGATCAGAGGTACTCAATGAGGAACCGCCATCCTTTTAAATGGTGCTTCTTTGATATGTGTTACAGGGTTTTGTTATTAATATTTTGATAAGATTGGTATATGTAGTAAAATTTGGTCTAAAATTATTATTATTTTACATGATTTATATAGCACCAACAGTTTACGCAGCGGTTTACAATATAAAAGGAAGACAATACAGTTATAATACAATAAAATACAAGAGGATTAAGAGGACCCCGCTCAGAAGAGCTTACAATCTAATAGGGTGGGACAGGTGGTACAAAAGGTTGTAACTGTGGGGAATGATGGAAGTGGTAAAAGATTAGTTGGAGGTGTGATAGGCTTCCCTGAAGAGATGAGTTTTCAGGGATTGCCTGAAGGCAGCTAGAGTTGGAGATAGCCGGACAGGTTGAGGTAGAGCATTCCAGGGGATGGGAGAGGCTCTGGAGAAATCCTAGAGACGAGCATGGGAGGAGGAGACAAGGGAACTTGAGAGCAGGAGGTCTTGAGAGGAGCGGAGAGGACGGTTTGGGTGATATTTGGAGACAAGATTGGGGATGTAGCTCGGGGCAGAGTTGTGAATGTACATGTTTGCCAGCACACCACAGATCATGAATTGTTGTCCGAAAGTTTTATTGAAGAATGATCACATCACAAAGGACAAAGTACAAGGTTTCGGAGCTGCGTGGGACCTTCATTACAAACCTGACAAAAGAGTCCAGAGCGGTTCCCAAACGTTGCATTTTGTCCTTTGTGTTGTGATCATCCTTCAATGGCCAGCACAGTAAAGTAGTTAGCACTTCCGCCTAGCAGCACTAGGGTCATTAGTTCAAATCCCAACCATGGCACTACCTGCATGAAGTTTTAATGTTCTCCTTGTGCCTGCATGGGTTTCCTCCCACACTCCAAAGAGATGCTGGTAGGTTAACTCATTCCTGTCTAAATTGTCCCTAGTATGTGTAGGCAGGGCTTTTTTTCTCAGAGAATAGGTGCATGTAGCATATCCAAAGTATCAAATAAACCCATATATATATATATATATATATATATATATATATATATATATATATATACATATATATATATACATATATATATACATATACATTTTTTTTTTTAGGGTTGAGCTCCAGGCAAACAGCTAAATACCCAGTTATATGTATATGTGATTAGACAGTGATTGAAGTTGGTAAAGGAGCAGCAACAGACTGATGAGGTGATCTCTCTCTGCTCTCTCCTCCTGTTAACAATTTCCATATCCGTACAGTTGAATGTGGGACACCTGATTTGCCCCTAGTGCTGTCTCTGCCTCTCTGTGCTGCTGTCCAGGAGGATTCCAAGATACTTAAGTCAAGCATTTTTATCATTTGTATAGGGGCTCCTGCACGGGGTTGATTATGGTTGTACACCGCCCAGGTCAGTGTATTTCTGTGGCAAGTACATCCAGATGTTTCCGTTCATCTAGAAACAGGAGACCTGTACAAACCAATTAAAGATTGACACTGTCCACGACTCTCCATGGGTATTGGCATGTTATTGCACATGGCAAAATTACTTGAGGTTAGAGATGGATGCGCTTCTGAAAACAAACACTTAGCGCCCAAGGGGTACACATCCATCCATAACCACAGGTAATCACTTCATGAAAGATTTTTTTTAACCAATGAATAAGAGAATTCATTTTCTTTAAATACCTGCCTTCAGGTATTTTAAGGAAAGGCATGTTATGTTAAACCATGGAATAGGTTGACTCCATTATTGACAAACAGTAGAAGAAAGCCCTGTACAGATAACTGAATCAGGCTCCCCGACACATTAGTCTAACATATGGTATGCATTGTGGCATATGGATGTGCTTATCAATAGAATTGTCTCTGGTTGCGGTTTCTTTATTATGCCACCATGCCACGTGATCAGATAACATTTTGAAAGGCTTCTCAGTATAACTTTATCCATGTCAAAGCAGTTATAATATGAAAATAACAGTAGTTATAATATAATATAACAGTTCCACACCAAGTTAAGGCTTGGTGGAAATGACTCCTCTAGTAACGCTGTAACTTGAACAAGCAGCTCTACTCTGATGTCTAATATTCTCTAAAATAGAAGAAGGTCTACGAGTGACCACAATTTACTCTATGGTTTTTAAAATAAACATTTGGAATGAGACTGTTCCAGAGCACTACAGAGGCTGTGAAAAGTAGGATGTTTATCACAGCTGCCAACATTTCCTAACAATTTCCAGAGAAGCTCTGCTTCTTAGTGGATATATCTAAGTATCTAAGTATAAAGCTGCACTGACTTCTCCAGCAAGCCCGCTTGTGTTAGGGCCGGGAGGAAACCTTAGGTTCTCTTTACATATGATGAAGTTTCCTATCTGTTTATATTTACTTTTACAAAATCGCATGATCTAGCTCAGGGGTATCTTATGGCCACACTGTCTATTTTACTAATATTTTTGGGCAGAAAAAAATATCAGTTTTATAAATGAATTAATTAAATTAAAATGAATCAATACATTTTACTTGGAACTTTTGTGTAATTAGCATTATATGATTCAGAACAACAGAGAAAGAACTTGGTTAAAACAAAACAAAGAAACTCCAAATAAACTAAAATCCCTCTATCACGTACCTGGTAGCAGAGCCTGATATGATGGGGAAGTCCTCTCTTACACCTCTGACTCGGGGGGGGGGGGGCCCTAGTAGTGTAAACAGGAGGCGCAGGAGTACAGAGTGGCATGAGTGCCTGTAAGTCTTGCTAGCAGCAGGGAAGGTGTCCACGCTGGGCAGGGGAAGTCTTTAGAAGGCTGCCCAGTTTAAATAGAGTATGCACGCTTCCACAGGTGCGCGCATGAGTATGCGCATAAGCAAGTGGCCAATTTCTGCGCACACGAAAGGGAACATGTATTAGCCTGTGCACAGAAGTTCATCCAGAGGAGCCATCTTATCTATTGGCATGCCCTTCCTTATACCCTCCTTACATCAGGGTCCAATCTGGGGCCAGGTTGTGGATATTGTAGAGAAATGGAGACTATAGGCTGACCTGAAGACCTATTTTAGACCTTGTGTAAGAGGCCACTGACCCTAGCTGTGGGACAGGGGGCTGGATTTGGCCCATGGGCCTTAGTTTGGAGACCCTCTGATCTAGTTAAATGCAATGATATCATAGCACTGTATGTAATAATATCATTGTAACAACCAATCAAAATTCTTGTTTGATTCTTCCATAAAGTGAAAGGAAAAATCTGATTGTTTGGCTTTGTTCTCATTTTTTTCTTTTGTTTTAATATCAGCCTCAAAATTCAAATAATTTTAATTATTTTAATCAGCCTCAAAATTCTCATCTGCATTTCCCAAAATATTTCTGTCATGGGGGCATATTTATAAAGAAGTGAATGTGACATTCAGCAAACATTCACTGCAGGTGAATCAATCACTTTAATTCCAAACACATACACAAGCACAGTAATTTGTTGCCCCACATTGGTATGTTAGGTGCCATTCAGAATTAGTTGCACCTTATTAAACACCAATGTGCAATACTGCTGTAGTAACAGGCCATAAACTGGCTTACACTGTCTCCATACCACCCAGAATGTTTGTGTTTAAAGTGATACATTTTAATTTTCCCACAGATACAGTCACTTCATTGTTTGGTGGTGTAATATAGGATGGCCCATAACACATCTTTAATAGCTGGGTTATTTGGTGACACGGAATGTAATTATTTTCTGTCAGAATTGCTTTGTTAGTGAAGTCTTGCTTTTTTTGTTTCCATAGACCTGCCTGGAGCTGGAACGGTATTTACAGACCGAACCAAAGAAGATGTCAGAAGCTTTTGGGGAGGATTTAGACTGTTTCTTAAACAGCTCAATTCCGCAAGGTACAGATGGTTACGCCCGTAAACTAGATCCAATTTTAATTCCTGTGGACATCAGCGCGTACGAGAAGCGCCCTAGTATGGATATTTTACTATCACAAGACAAACTTCTGTCAGAGACCTGTGTCAGCCTACAGCCTGCAAGCTCCTCTACAGAGTGTTACACATCGGTAAACCAGGCACAGCTTAATGCTGTTACATCCCTAACGCCACCATCTTCCCCAGAACTCAGCCGACACCTTGTCAAAACCCCACAGTCCCTCACTGCTTTGGATGGAACTGTGACATTAAAACTGGTTGCAAAAAAGGCCTCTGTGAGCTCTGGAAAGGCTACAGAATCCGCGTCAGCTGCCATTACATCAAAATGTGGGCTAAGTGACAATGAACAGTCTGGAAATGCAGGAGAAGCCTCACCTGAAAATAAGAAGAGAGTTCATCGATGCCAGTTTAATGGCTGCAGGAAGGTCTACACGAAGAGTTCTCACTTAAAGGCCCACCAGAGGACGCATACAGGTATGCATGTGCCCTTAAATTGTATCTAAAGCTAATTATTTTTTCTTGTTCTGGATAAACTGAGGAAGGGTTGAATCCTTGGTTAGGTTTTTACTGTTGTCTGTGTCTCTGCTGCGGAGCTTCACCCTCTCTATTGGTCCTGATGACTAGGGATGACTAGTTTGTATTCAGTCCGAACCCCAAAGTTAGCTGCCTTTGCTGGGCTAATGAGCTGCAGGGGAAACAGTCTCTATCCAGTAGCTGCACTTTTAGAAAGGGGCAGGCATGCTCATGACATCATTGACCTAATATAGCCATATGGCCCAGCAATGACCGCTAACTTCCAGTTTTGGACTAAGTTGGGTTCAGACCAAACACAAGCCTGAATTCAAGCTTATCAGTACTGATGACCACTGTCACCAGGACTCAAAGTGAGAGAAAGTCCAACATTTGTTGTCACTGAAACCTGAATAATCTTCCAAAGGTCATTTTCCAAAGAGGACACTTGTTTCAGTCAGAATTCCAGGAAATTCAGCAACTTTGAAAAAAGGGCAGGCACACTATGAGTTAAGTTTAATTAGGTGCATGTCACCTCCGGGACTTTACCCTATTACTTACTATGTGACAGGTTTATCCTCCCAGAGGATGCACTCTGGCTGTGAGAGGTGAGAAGCACACAGAGCATCTATGCCTGCCCCTCTCCTCTGCTGCCCATTCAAAGAAGCCTTTGTATTTTGTGAATGAGTTCACATAATACAAAGGCTTCTTTTGTGAATGGGCAGAAGAGGGGAAGGGCATGGCAGTTCGAGCGACTCTGCTCTTGAAAAAACTGAGACCACAGTGTGCAGCATCAGAGCTCCAGAAGTTATCTTCCTGGAGCACAATAAACCTGTCACATGTGAAAAACAGAGATAAGTCTACCAGGAGGCAGGCACCTTGTTAGACTTAACTTATGGTATGCCTGCAGTTTTTGGAAAGTAGCTGCATTCCTGGAATTCAGTTTTTAGTAACAACTATCTAAGAGAAGATTTTACTTTGTTTGGAAAGTTCTCTTATACCTTGTTGTGTCTCAAGACAGGAAGTAATGTATATTTTATTCAGGTGGGCACAGACTAAAACAATGCAGTTAAATGAGTTTTAAAGGAAACCCAAGATCACAGCATACACTTTCATTTTAGATTATCAGCATTGCAATAACAATACAAACAATAGTGACAATCCAATATAGGTTTACTTGAAAAATCTCCTTCCATGTTGAGAGTGCTGCCTGTCTGCTGGCCATCTCTTTTCACATCTTTCTGGATTCCCTGCATGCTTTGCATCTTCTCCTCTGCTGTTTACATTTAATTCCTAAGGACTACATAACCCATGGTACCTTGCTGCCTGCAAGAAGTGATTCCTGTAATGACTCTGCCCCATGAAACTCATCCTCTCAGCTCCTCTGTAGTCCAGAAAGCAGACTCTGTGAAATGTGTGACACAGCAGTGCATAGCAACAGGGCAAGGTGAATATGTGTCACACAATACAAGGATGCAAATGTGTAACGATCTTCACAAAGTAGGTTTATAAACTTCAGGATCATTCAGATGACTAGGAAAAGGCTAACAATAATTTAAATAGGGTATGAAAATGAATATATGATAATACATTTTACCATAAATACACTAAAAAAATGGCTTTGGACACACTTTAATGTTTTATTATGGCCTTTGTGTAATAGCACGGTTGTTTTATATTCTCTGGAAGGAAAGATGTTCGCTCAGAAGGTATATATCATGTTTTGGACTAATCTGGTCTGTACTGTGTTCCTATCATATGCATCTTACCACTATGATCCTGGACACACAGTACTAAAGGCTTAATTAATGGAAAATAGGAACACAAAACACCAGCCAGGAAGATGAAACTGAATGCATTATGCTATTTTGGTGCTTGGAGAAGGTTTTATTAGATTGAAGGTACAGAGGTTGCTTTGTCAGTGAAGTCACACATTTCTGCAGGTTTAACCACAAAAGAGTTGTGAAAAACAATATATTTTCTACAGTGTCAGATTTTATTTTATGTTCACTGGCTGTGAGAAGTCTACAGTGATAGAATGATAGATTTATAAGTTTTATTGTTTATACTGGAGCAAGCTAAAAAATATACTATGACTTGAGTGTAAAAATAACAATATTTCCTGCGAAAAAAACTTTTATAGATAAACAATGGAAAATCCAGAAACTACAGTTAAAAGAGAAGTATGTTTGTTTTTTTGGGATATTTATACTTACCTAGGTGGATGCATCATCAGACTGATGCTGCATCTGTGCCCTGGCGTCTCTGCACTGAGAGCCGAGCCACCAAACACTGCCAATGGCTCAATTCTCTCACCTCCCCAGAGGAGAGCTGCTGACTGTCAATCAGCATCTCTCCTGCTCTGTTCCTCCATGCTCATTGGAGCGATAAGCTGCGGAGGGGTGGGGAGCAGCCGTCTCAGCGTCTTATCGGCTCGCTGAGACTGTCATCAGTCAAGGCAGCTGACGGATCCAGACTTGGGAAGTCGGGATGACGCAGTGCCTCGACTGATTGCAGTGACGTCAGCGGAGAGGGGACTTCAGACCGCTCTCCGCTGAATACAGGTCACAAGAGTGCAAAATTTGCACTCCTGTGACCCTTAGATGAAGCCCAGCCTAAAAAGCTCAGGTTGGACTTTTCCTTTACGTTATATAGTAGATTCTGAGCATAAAGGCTGGCATACCTTAGTGTTAACTTCTGTAACATAGGGAATCCTCTTTATTAAAGAAATGAAGGAAGAAATTCACAGATAAAATACACTTCCGAAAGCTTTAACCCACCAATAGATTTTTATTTCTGTCCATACATTTCTGAAAATTACATAGCTCTGCCACACAGCACAGCCCTGTCTCACAGGACATGAGACACGAGACCTGATGAACACTGCAGTACAGTTGACTGGCTACTTGTGCTGCTTTTTCCTCTTCTAAATTCTTCTATACATGGAACTGCAAGAGGCTGACACCAGGTCAAATACAGGTACCTACACGTCCCCTGCTGGCTCTACACTGAGAACTGAGTGATCAAACACCGCTGATTGCTCAGTTCTCCCTTCTGCTCTGAGCAGAGAGTGGTGACTGTCAGTCATCAGCTCTGTGTTCTGACCCTCCAGGGCTCTGTGGGCTGTGGAAGGGTAGGCACGGCTGACTTAGGCTCTCATCGACCTGCTGAGAGGCTGAGCCTGTTGCCAGTCCAGGCATCTGGGTGGATCCCAACTGTAGAGTGGGGATTTTTCCCAAGCCTGGACCAGCTGACTGACATCAGCTGACAGCGGGCTTTAGCCCGTTGTCGGCTGAAAATGGTTCACAAGAGTGCAGAACGAACTTCAATTCTGTGATCCATAGGAGAAGTGTGGCCAAAATAGCTTTGGCTATACTTCTCTTATAAAGCCATTGGGGTTGATTTACTGAATGAGTAGGAGATGTTCGCTTTGCTTAATTGACTTTCAGAAAAAGGCAACATTCTGTTCACTTTGAATACTCAATTGTGTACAATGGAAATAAAAAACAGGATTTTTGCTTGCGTATGATTGAATGACTGAATGAAGACAACTTGATCTTATTCACTAAGCTTGACCTTATTCATGAAGTTAAGTGAATGTTCACTTTGCCAGGACGACACTGTGGGAGAGATTCACTAAAACTGGTGCACTCAGAATCTGGTGCAGTTGTGCAGTTGTAGCCAATCAGCATCTAATTTTAGCTTGCTCAATTAAGCTTTGTCAATAAAACCTGGAAGCTGATTGGTTTCTATGTCTATGGCTGCACTTGATTTTGCACACTCCGGCTTTAGTAAATAGCCCCGTATGTTTCTTTAGTAAATCAACCCTAATGGATAAGCATGACAGCAAAAACAACTAATGGGTGTAGGACAAGAGGTCATCTACATGTTCAGTTTCCTTTAAATTAATCTTTCCCAAACAAGGGTTTTTTAAAACTTTTAAATGGCTGACAGGTTCACTTTAAGTGCATTAAAGTACACTGAACAATCGGAAAACATTGTGTTGAAATCGGACCTATGCTATATAAATTCTTATTGTTTGCTAGGTGTTAAACTGGTCATGCATGGGTTGATTTCCTGCTGAACCGTCCAATTTTTGATCAATTTATGAATGTTCCTGTTCATGAGAAGTCAACCTATTTATCAACTTCCCATGAACGGTCCTGCTGGAAAATCTTTAATCGATCAACACTTGCAGCCAATTGGCTACAGGGCTGATCAGTGTATCCTGACAGTGGAGGAGTCCCGCTGTCAAAATACACTGACACACAAAACTCTCCAGTATATTAACCCAACTACAAAGGCACCAAGACTTAGCACCAACCGATATGTATCAATACATGCAAATTTCACATTGCCTTGCCAAGAATCCACACTTACTGCGGGTAATACCTAATCCCAGCTTTATTATACCTCTTAGGCCTCATGTACACTGGACGTTAAAATAACGTTTTAAAAATGGCAGTAGCTTTGCAGTAAGTCTTTTAACGTTTTTCCGCGTTAGCATTTAAAAAAAAATTTTTTTTTTTTGTTAATAGATCAAAAGTTTTTAAAGCCAAAAAACACCCCAGCCAAAAACTGCTGATAACAGCCTATGTGTGCATGGACACATAGGATAACATGATGGGGAGTTTAATGACTGTAGAAAAAAACATCTAAAGCCCAAAACAGCTGCTGTAAAAACGTCCAGTGTGCATGAGGCCTTCGTCTCCCAGCAAAAAAGGCATTTCACTTTTTTAAACCTTCTTCAAGAAAAACAGATATTTGAGAAAAACATTCCCCTCACCCAGTGGGAAAATTACTACAATTCACCTTCTCTCAGTGGTAGCACGTGTTTAAGTCAAAGTACCGGGCCTCCAGTTGTACCTCTATGGGAGCTCGCCCAGAAAATAACTCAAAGGCGGTACCTGACCCTCTTGAAAATCTCAAAGTTTAGTCCTCAAGTATCTCCACTCTGTTAGAGAAGATGTGGATTGGAAGGCTCTTTAATTCAAATCCAATGGGATTACCCACAGCTGTATGAGATTTGGAAGGAGATCTTCAGCCTTATATCTGACATCGCTGAGTCTCCTACTCCTCCATCCCTCAGCCTAGTCCTGCTTAACCTTACTATAGAAAACATACCTTCTCCTTTACATAAGTTTGTCACCCATGTACTGCTAGCAGCAAGGCTATCAATAACACGGTTATGGAAGTCCTCTACACCCCGTCACTTCTAAACACAATTCAACTGGTTCCGACCCATTATACGTCTGAACTCTTGATGTCTACTGATATAGGGAAGCTTACTTACACATGCAGAAAGCTTGGAGTCCTTAGTCAATGGTATAAACATAACTTTCATAGTTGTACCATCAAATAACTATATTATCTTAGGTGCAATATCTTTGTTTGACTTTGTTGTATACTGTATCTTGTTCTGTTCGTTCCTCTTGGCAAATGTATGACAACTTTTGAATATGATCCAAGTTTTATAAGATATTGTCCATTGCTTTTTCATGTTATCAGATATATGCAAAGGATGTCAGCATAGTTGATCACCCTCTATTTACCATAATTGTTTACTCTGTATGTCTCTTTGAAAATGCCAATTAAAATCTATTGGAAGAAAATACGACACGGACAGGAGGATTCCTGCATCCACGAATGTGTGGATGGGGAATCAGGTTTTTTTTTTTTTTTGTATTCAATTTGCAGGCGGAAAGAAAATACTGACCCATGTACAGCCAGCTTTTGTGCAATTAAGAATTAGCCTGTTGCTGTTATTCAATAAAGCCATAGGTAAGAGGCTGTATTCTTCTCCAACAACACCTGAACTTGTTTTAAACAACAGTTGATGGCAGATGTTCAGTGCTATTGAGCACTGTTATCTACACACATCTGAATGCAGATTGACTCTAGTTATTTGTTACATTGTCCAGTTCTAATCAGTGGTCCAAAGCAGCACACCATTGTATCTAATAGTAAAGCACATGGATGTCATTGTCTACACATGGCAGCAGATCAGTGTGTATCTAAACTCAAGAACACACATGTAATGCATACCAGCACTTAGAATCAGTGGCTACATTAGTTTTCAATTTGCAGGCTTTTTTTTTTCTTTATTTATGTAAAAGAATCATGCAGGTACAGGGGAATCCTGGCATTTGAAATTCCAGAGTAACTGGAAGATTTTCTTTCCGCCATAAGGCAGATTTTCCCAGTTACATATGTCTATCTGCATCTGTAAGGGCTAACATAGTTTTAACTGGTCTCTGTTAGTTTGAAAGAGCATTAGTCTAAGGCAGGGGTCTCCAAACTTTTCGAACAAAGAGCCACTTTATTGTCCTTCAGACTTTAGGAGGGCCCGATTGTGACCAGCAGGGGCAGAAAATGTCATGGCCCAGCATCAGTGAGAATAAATATGGCCTCAGGGTTGGTGGTCAATAGGAGGAGGAGTATTCCCCCTATTAGTAGTAAGGAATAGAATCCCATCATTGGTATCGGTGGAAGATATAATGCCCCATTGTTGGTGTCAGGGGGAGGAATAGTGCCTCTTAATAGTGGGAGGAATTGTGCCCCAAGGGCCGGATAAAGGCTAGCAAAGGGCCACATCTGGCCCTCGGGCTGAAGTTTGGAGACCCCTGGTCTAAGGCTCTGTTCACATCTATGCTAGTGCAAAGGCGTGTGTGTGTGTGTGTGTGCAGTTTTGCGCATTGCCACAGATTGGGTTTAGGGCAGCCCATTAATTTCAACAGGCTTCCTAACAGGTGAAAAACTTGCTAAAAAAAGTTCACAAACCTTTTATAAAATGGAGCTGCACCTAAATGCATGGTACTGTGTACATTGACCACATCCATTTATCACTTTCTTGGTGGCTGCCACCCCACTTGACACTCGGGGAGGAATATTTTTTTTTAACCCAGCTACACACACATATCTATGGATGGAAGTTATTTTTAGTAAGAATTATAATATTATTTTCAGTAACAATTATAATATTAAACAATTATTAATAATGATCATGAAAAAAAAATGAATTACTGCACTGCAGGAAAACAAAGGGTTAATAACACTGTGCTAAATAAAATAAAACAAAACACATAGGGTTTAATAGCGGTGCACATAGTGCGCCATTGGGAAACATGGGGATAATAGCTTTGTGCTATAAAATGAAATTCAAGGCTTTAATAGAAGCAAACTACAGCAAAAGATGGGGATAATAGTGGCATGCTTTGATAGAGACAGGCCTACAGGGGCCTAAATTCTAGTAATATGGTTCTCTAAACAGTGGTGACTTTACAATACGTAGGCAAAAATGGCAATTCTGACAGTATATGGGCCACAAATGAGCAATCGTATGCGATACACAGGCAACAAAATGCCAAATGTTACAAAATGAGGGCAAGAAATGGTCAAATGTTACAACGTGGATCCTGAGCCAGGATAACACACAGGTAGTTGTGACAATATGCAGAGAACAAAAAATACAATAATATGGTAATACAAATGGTAGACACATCCATAGACACACAAAGAACACACACCGAGGTGCTGATGAAAAATGGAGCTGGATCATCAGGTGAAAATAAAGGAAAAAAGCCTAAAAATTAAAGCTAATACAACCACCACATTTAAGGATTGGTAAGCTGCAAAATCTTGTTGATGTTTTTGGGTTTAAAGGGGTTGTAAAGGTTCGAGCTTTTTCACCTTAATGCCTCCTATGCACCCTAATCTGTAAAATGGCACCTTGGCAAGGCCAACCATAACTATAATACTAGAAGGACCTGAGAGGACAGATTTAACTACTTCCGGATGGCCCATCGCACATATACTGCATCAAAGCGGGCCCGGCTAGTCAGTAAAAAACCTAGGCTCAAAAAACTGTCCCCCTTAACAAAGGTGACACTGCCATATAATAATTAGTCGGGACGGATCGGGAGGGACGGAGGGAACACCACAGCTTGTGCTTACTGGGGCCACTGAACCTCAGGAGTCTGAACCCCCTTGTATTTCAAATTCTTTCCGCTCTTTTTCCAGACTGAACTACCTAGGAAAAGGTGACCAATAGAGCACCTTCCCGCTCTTTTCTCAAACTGCCTGGATACTAGGTGACCTGACCTATACCAGGGAAGGTGACCAATAGCACACCTTCCCGCAATTTCTAAGTTAAGGGAATACTTGAAACTCCACTGCTGCAATCCCATGAGGGCAGGGGGGGTTAGAAATGTTTTCCCTTCATTCCTAATCAGGAACACAGATCTCTCTCTTTGCCTAGTGTCAGCACCCCCACACAGTTAGAAAGCACACATAGGGAACACATTTAACTCTTTGATTGCCCCTGACTTTAAGCCCTTTTCTGCCAGTGTCATTTATACTATGTCAGTGCATTTTTGTAGCCCTGATCACTGTATTAGTGTCACTGGTCCCCCAAAAAGTGTCACTTAGTGTCCAATATGTCCCCCACAATGTAGCAGTCCCACTAAAAATCGCAGATCGCCGCCATTACTGGTAAAAAATTTAATAAATAAAAAGTCCCTAAATCTATCCCATAGTTTGTAGACTCGATAACTTTTGTGCAAACCAATCATTATACGCTAATTGGGATTTTATTTACCGAAAATATGTAGAATACAAATTGGCCTAAATGATGAAGAAATTAGCATTTTTACATTTTTTATTGGATATGTTTTATTGCAGAAAGTAAAAAATATATATATTTCTTTTTTTCAAAATTGTTGCTCTTTTTTTGTTTATAATGCAAAAAATGGTCCTTCCGGGGCTGAATTGGTTAAGAAAGATTAGGTAGTAATAGATCTGAAAATGGGAAAAGAGCCACAAAACCATATATTGGCTAGGTTTTGAAAGAACATTTAAGCCATGTTGATTCTGTAAAAATGTTTAAAAATTAAATAGCATCAAAAAATATCTAAATATGTTTCGCTAATCATTTAACCAGCATACGAGTTTATGAAAATCAATTTATGTGAATTTAGATGTAAAGCTGTCAACCTTTAGGCAGCTTTTGCAGCATACAGAATATAGTCGTCTTGCTCTTTCACGATCTGTCTAATCAGTGATAATTCATGCAGTGTTTTGTACCTTTTTATAATTTTACCTAAAAGAGGTTATTTTTGAAAAATGTATGTGTAGATATAAAGACAGATACATTACAGGCAGTGCAGAGAGCGCAGTAATAATTACCAACCAATTTGATTTTTGTTTTTAGCAAGTCAGAGCATTCAGAGCAATGGAAAATTATTACTGACATCGTTATAGAGTGCTGCACTTTACAAGTTGCTTATTGTCTTATGAATGAGACATTAATATATTCTAAATACCTAAATTTAACTTGACAGCTAGAAACCGGCATCTAAAAACGGCCGTTTAGCCACGTTTAGTCGCGTTTAACCACGTTTACGTCTAGAAGCGTTTGAAAAAAAATATGTTTTCTTTTTTTTTCAAAATAGTCAAAAATGAAAAACGCCTGTAAACTAAATGCGGCTAAACGTGAGTTACGTTTAGCCGCGTTTGGCATTTGAAATGTCTCTAAACACAGCTTCTGAACGCTTTTTTGTTGGGTTCCAAAAAAAAGCATGTAAACGTAACTGCCTAGAAACAACAATGCCCAACTACTCCTAAACGTCCGTTTACCAGCAGCAGTGTACATGAGGCCTAAGGGGTGTCTGTAGATAAAAACTATTTGTGCAGCTTTGACTAAAGCTGAAAAATTCCCTTGCAATAGGTTTCGGCTATTTACATACCTCCCAAAGCCTGACTGAAAATCTCTCAGAGATGGCATTGACCCGTCTTGTTGGCCTTGTTGCTAGGATGTTGCTAAGACACTTCCAACTGTTAGGGCCAGTTCACACCACATGCAGTCCAGTGCATTTTTCCTCTGCTTAAAAAATGCATTGAAAGCGGGTTATATGGTTTCCAATGGCATGGGTCACACCAGTGCTTGCAGTTCCAGTGCATTCCAGTTCCAGAAAAAAGTAGAACATGCTGCATTTTTCTTACACTGGACTGTACTGGAAAGCTTTAAAATGCATCAAAAACTGCACTGGAATGCACCGGAACGCACCTACACGCACCAAAAACACACTGGAACACAAATGTCTTAGTTCAAGGTTAATAAAACAGAGGGGAGGAAATGCCCTGGACTGCATCAAAAACGTGCCAAGAACGCACTGGAACGCATTAAAAACGTGCATGCAGAAAAGCATCTGGAACGCATCCCGACACGTTTCTATGGTGTGAACTGGCCCTTATGGCTCACTTTTACCATCACAGGAATGAGCTCTCCAACCCCACACATGTGGTCCACTACTACCTCTATCACAGCATCACTGAGCTCAGATCTACTACGACAGGGGAGAGAGTGTGAGTGTAAAGGGGTTTAAATCGGCTGGGAGTGCCTTAGCAATATCCTAGCAACAAGGCAGGACAGAATTATGCCATCTCTTGGAGTCTTTCAGCCAGGCTTCAGGAGGTAACACCTATTAACAAGGGCATTTTTTAACTGTGGTCAAAGCTGCACAGTTTGTTTTTATCTACAGGTGCCTCCTACTTGCATGGGCAGTTTTTATGTTTTTTGGTGTTAATAGTGAACTAACCTTTTAAGAATCGTTGCCATAGTGACAGGTTAGAACTACCTGAGTTTGTTGGTTTTGTCGGTAATATTACTGGAACTGGCGCAAATGCTTCCCTGAATTAGGCGCAGGTAATTCTAAAGGGAACTACCTGCAGAAAAGTGGCGCTAAGTCTTTATTGATCTCCTGTCATTGTGGTTTTTAACATGTTCAGATCTGCGCTATAGCCGAATGACGGCTACAGCGCGGATCTGCTTTGCCGGGAGTCCGTCCTCCCCTTTTTAAAGCTGGCCACGCCAGCTTCAATGAGACTTGGGTGATCACAGATCCGGCAACTTACCACGTGATCAGCTGCCACCTAGCAGTGCTGCCTATCAGTGTCCCCTACCAGTGTCGATCGGTGCCCATCACTGCCACCCATCAGTGCCCATCAGTGCCCATCACTGCCACACATCAGTGCCCATCATCAGTGCCGCCTTATCAGTGCCCATGAGTGCCCAGTGCCACCTATGCCCATCAGTGCCCATCAGTGCCCATGAGTGCAGCCTATCGGTGCCCATCAGTGCAGCCTATCAATGCCCATCAGTGTAGCCTCATCAGCATATATCAATGAAGGAGAAAAATTACCTGTTTGCAAAATTTATGAACAAAATATAAAACGGTTTTGTATTTTTATTTTTTTTTTTAACAAAAAATTTAAAACCCAGAGGTGATCAAATACCACCAAATGAAAGCTCTATTTGTGGGGAAAATGATAAAAATTTCATTTAGGTACAGGGTTGCATGACCGCGGCAATTGTCCAGAGTGACAGCGCTAAAAGCTGAAAATTGGCCTGGGCAGGAGGGGGGTTTAGGTGCCCAGTAAGCAAGTGGTTAATATTGATTGAACAATTCCTCTATAAATGTGTCAGGATTTTACAACACATAATTGTTTTTTTTAATTAGCCCCCCCCCCCCCCTCGCTCAATTTACATTACCCATCATGAGCTTATAGAGTTAAAATATATGTCTAAGTTTCTTTGGATCTCCAGGGGCATGGAATAATAGATAGAGGAGGTAAGGAACTATAATTAGGGATATACACAGTGCTAGGAGAAGGTGTTACATTGGGAGTTGGGGCATAGTAATGGAAAGGTGGGGGGGAAGAAGGAGAGAGGCACCATGATGATGCTGGTTGCTAGGTAACCCCATCAGCAGTAAATGCCGCCTGCTAATTGGCTAGCCTGTGAAAACCTGGGTACCAGCCCTAGCTTGTTTCTTTTCAGCCGCTCTGTTGCTAGACTACTGCATCTCCTCTCTCGCTCGATCTACACGCTGACAGCTAATTGGCTGGCTGCTTGGTGTTTCTGCCGGGTACCAGTCTGAGCCTGCATCTCGCCTGTTATCCCTGGAGGCGGGAGGGGGAGGGGGAGCGAGGGAGTGAGAAGGATATGTCAGCAATTAATGGAGCACAAGTGTAAATTCTACACAATGTCTGCCACCTGCGCCCCCCCCCCCCCCCCCTGAAACAGACTGAAAAATCCAAATCCTTTATGGCCGTGAGCACATCACAAGCTCGCCTTTCCCGGATTAGCTCTTGACTTTGTTGAAAGACAAACGCAGAGACTTTCATTTTATTGGACCTTTAAAAGGGAACAAGTAAAACAAAGCTGACAAGTTTGCATGTCGTTATCAGTTCCCCTGGCATCCAAAGGGTTACTCAGATGCCAGCTGCTGCAAGAAATAGAAGGTCAATAAAAAGAATGGTGCTCATAATGCAAGGATTGCATTTTACTTTCTTTGTATTACAGGGAATCGGCACGTAGGAACATCTGTAGGTTGCCGCTGCTGACCTGCTTCTGAAAATACCAACTGCCTGGCTGTCACGGCGGTTCAGTGCTTTCAATCCTTTCTGAGTTCCAGACTCAGAACACGCATGCAGACAGTGACATCAAAGCAAACGCAGAACTCCTGATCTGTGTACGTGTTCTATGAACGTAAAACTACTGATGTCTCTCAATCTACAGCTCATCACACACGTTACAATCTCATTTAGATCTACCACAACCATGAACTGCGATGGCCTGTCTGATTGGATACACATGGATTGGATAGGGTAGAAAGAATCTCATATTACATACTTGATTGTACAAAAATTGTATGATCAGATTGTAACATGTATGGTGACCTTTAGCCCTGCCATAGAAGGATGGAGATTTGGCCAGTTCAGCAGGAACAGACTGGTGGGCAGGCTGGTTGTACTGAAGTTGATCCATTGTTGATCCAGACTGTCAGGTTTTTTTCATGCAATCATTCCAAATGTACACAATATAACAGGGTACTAACATTTATAGGTAAAGTTGATCTGGGGAAAACTTGATTGCCTCTCGGGGGATCAGGAAGGAATTTATTCCCCTGCTGTAGCAGATTGGATCATGCTTTGCTGTTTTTTTTTTTTTTGCCTTCCTCTGGATCAACTGTGGGTATAGGATTGGGTATATGAGATTGTATGATATTTTTAATTTAATTTTTTTATTTTTTTTATGATTGAACTAGATGGACTTGTGTCTTTTTTCAACCTGACTATGTAACTACTGGTAGCTATAGCTGCCAGCAGTGATTATTTTATTCTGATGGAATAGGAAGCCTCCCGCTGTCATAATACAATAGCACAGTGGGATGGACTGTACACTGACGCATGCTCAGAAGCATTGAACTTCATTTTCTCGGCTCGTCGTAGTGTTGTACGTCACCGCGTTCTTGACGCTCGAAAGTTCAGAGAACTTTTGTGTGACCGTGTGTATGCAAGCCAAGCTTGAGCGCAATTCCGGCGGAAAAACCATCCAAGTTTTTACCGACGGAACATAAGTCATGTTTTGTGTAGGGGGTTAAATACTTATTTTGACTCATTAAAATGCAAATCAATTAATAACTTTTTTGAAATGCGTTTTTCTGTTTTTTTTTTTTTTGTTGTTATTCTGTCTCTCACTGTTAAAATAAACCGACCATTAAAATTATAGACTTATCATTTCTTTGTCAGTGGGCAAACGTACAATATCAGCAGGGAATGCTTTTTTCAAATACTTTTTTCCCTCACTGTATGTGTCTGTAAATGTTCTTGATTTTGAACACCGACCTCCGGAAGATTTACCCCCCCCCTTCATAACTAGGACGTTTTTTGTGATACGGTACTGCGTTATTTTAACAGACAATTGCGCAGTTGTGCGACGCTGTAGCCATTTTATCCCACAAATAGAGCTTTCTTTTGGTGGTATTTGATCACCACTGTGATTTTTTTTTTAAACAAAAAAGACATATCCAATAAAAAAAAAAATCTAATTTCTTCATAAATTTAGGCCAATATGTATTCTGCTACATGTTTTTGGTAAAAAAAATCCCAATCCCCAGAGTATATTGATTGGTTTACGGTTAACGTTATAGCATCTACAAACTATGGGATATTTAACAGCGGTAAGGGGCGCTAATGTGCTAAAAATAATCAGTGAGATGTCACAAACATCAAATAAACCTTTGCAAACCTTTATTTGATGTT
Source organism: Lithobates sylvaticus (assembly GCA_028564925.1). NCBI lineage: Eukaryota > Metazoa > Chordata > Amphibia > Anura > Ranidae > Lithobates > Lithobates sylvaticus. The sequence continues at coordinate 116,142,249 of CM053031.1, forward strand.
TGTGACATTTCACTGATTATTGCTAGCACATTAGCGCCCCCTACCACTGTTAAAAATCACTTAAGTTACCATTGTCTATACTTTGTGGGGAGCAGCTTTTATTAATCACAAATTATTATATTTATAGCGCAAGGCTCACACAATTATTAAACTATGGGGTATATTTATGGAATTTTTATTTATTTGTTTTTTTATACTAGTAATGGTGGCAATCAGTGACTTATAGCAGGACTGCGATATTGCGGTGGACATTCTGACACTGACACCTTCGACACTTTGCCTGGTCAGTGATCAATGCTAATAATATGCACTGTCACTGTACTAATAACACTAGCTGGGAAGGGGTTAACATCTAGGGTGATCAAAGGGTGAACTGTGTGCCTAGCCATTGTTTGTGTGTTAACTGTGTGGTGCTTTTACTAGGGGAAGTAATGGATTCTAGTCCCTGCATTGCAGGAACACAGAATCCATTCCCCCCCCATCAGTCCTGAGATATGCCTTGTTTACGTAAGCATATCTCAATTCTCTTTGTATTGCTGACGATTGGTGAGTGCCGGTGGACATTGACTGCCCAGCACTGGCAGATCGGCTTCTGCTATGAATTATCACAGTAGAAGCGGCCCACTGGTGGCATGTGCACGCCCCCTGCAAGCAGAAGCCCGGGATCGTGTATATATACGTGATCCGACACACAGTTGCCGCCCTTTAGCAGTAAAACTGCTATGGGGCAGACAGCAAGTGGTTAAAGTGGAACTAAACCCATCAATTTAATGGTTTTCCAAATCAGGCATGCCATGAATGCTTGTGCTCTCAATTGAACTGTTAAGTCATCAAATGGTTGGTGTCATAACTGATCACATGTGCAGCACCATGGCAACTGCAGATCAAACAGAGACTACGATGGCAGCTTCCTTGGTTATACGTGTTAGGAGGGTTTAGTTCCACTTGGGTTGCAGTGAAGTGCAGCTCTTTTGGAAATATTATGGCTAACTATCTTTAGTATACCACTTAAAAAGAAACTTTACCCCTGCTTCAATTTTTTCTTCATTCCCTCTTACCTTGATGGGTTGTCTGTAATAAACATGCTTACGCCCAGCTGCACCCCACTCCGCCATCTTTGTTGTTTTTATCATTGGGAGCTGGCTTTCTCTTCCAGGCTCTTACTGCCAGCTCATGATGACGTGCCACCGGGTCTGCCCTCCTCCGATGCTGTGATACCACAACTGATGCCCCCTGGGATATCTGATGTGAATATCCCAGGAGGCTGCAAGAGCAGCATGATGTCATGTTCACCTTGGCGAGGATGGCAGAGCAGAAAGGGGGGGCATAACCTAAAAAAGGTGAATAAATACAGGAAGAAAGTGTCACTTTTGTAGATTAATGAGTTGGAGAAATGCAATGGAGCAAAGGTGTATTTTGGAGTAAAGGTCTGCTTTCAGTGGCAATGACCCTGGAAATAATTTTGAAATGATAATTACTTTACTGGGCAAGGAATGTGTAGTCATTATGATGCACGTGTTTAGCTTAGTGTAGTGCTGTATGCATAGGTAATAATGCTCAAGGTATCTTTTGCTAGCTCCTAATAATTAAATCTCTCCTACTTCTGTGAATTCTCTATAGGGCCATGTGGTATGTTCCTGAAATACCGAAATCAGGGAAAAACCGCACTATAGCCACTAGATGGAGCTGACAAACATAGGAAGTATTAGACATATTATAGGTATTATTCATGATAGTTGTGTGAATGCTGGGACATTCAAACAGCAATTTTTTTTTTTTTTTTTATAAACAGACCTAAAAGTGTGCTTCTTGGCACATGAATCTTTTGTAGCATCCCCCAGGTGATAAGCAGTAAAAGGAGGGCCTCCTTCTATCTTGATCACCTGGTCCCTTGTAACAGTTTCACCAAGTACTTTTTTATATCTCATGTAGCAGCACAGACAGTATGTCCACGTGTCCCTTTTTTTCTCTTGAATCCACAGTGGTGCGTAAAAACAAAAACACTTAAGTGTACAAAAAAAAGTGCATGTGAAGAACAAACACAAAATAGTGCACTTAAGGGTCTCATATCCACCCCCCGAAGGAGTAGGACTTCACCCTAACCTCCCGGGGCGCATGGCTTCTGACAGGGGCAAGGCTCAACTTGGTCCACCTAGCCAAAAGGCCTGGCGGACCCTGTTCCTTGTGGTCAGCTGAAGCCAACCAATGAGTACTAGGTGAGGGGGTTCTCCCCCGAAGAGAGACTCCCCCTGGTTCAGGGGGAAAGGAACTTAAAGCCAACACATCCTTCCCCTAGACTTCAGGGCAGGCCTGAGGACCCACACCCTCCATCCAGTGAGAAAAGAAATGCAGACGTGACGAAAACTTGAGAGAAAAATAAATTGAATTAATAGTGCCGGTACAGGTTCACTGGCTAGGCCCTGAGGCCTGGTAGCAAAAATTACCCACAGAGGCGCTGTGCAGAAAAAAGGTAGTGATGTGACCCTGTGCCTTTTTACACAGTGGGTTCCCAGGCCCATAGTGTTACTAAGAGCACCCTTGGGGTGACCAAGTCCCAGGGGCACTGGCACAGAGGATTCTCTGCCTTCCCAGCCTATGGCCAGACAAGGTAGACCCATTCAAATCAGGAGGCACTGGGCCCCTCCAGTCTTCCCTGGGGAAAAACTCTTCTATCCCACATCCCATGCAGAAACTAGCCTTCAGAGCTCCCATCATACCAGCGGCCAGCGGGGATACCGTACAGCCAGCATTCCTACCAAAAGCCTTGAATGGTGGCAGAGCACCCCTACTAGACACTGATAAGAACAGATACTTCACTTGATCTTAGCCGATGACTCTTAATAGAGCTGTGGTACTTCACAAATGAAATGGTAGATGCTCTCACAGTGTTGTTTGAAATGTAGTGTATTTCCCCATGTCTGTCAGGGAGACACAGCACTGAGATGGCTTGGATCATGCAGGTTCATGTCCCAATTTTCTCCATCTCTTCTCTCATATCCCCCCCTCTGGCTGTGAAAATGCATATATTCTTTATGCATGGCCTACTTTGTTTTGCATCTGCCCATCAGTCCTTCATTTTTAAGAACGCATGGACAATGGAAAGAAGTAAGTAAAGACACCTGTGTGCACATGGTCTAATACTGACATGTAGAATTCATCTGATTTATGGGGCAGTCTACACAGCACTTCCAGGGTGATGATTTATTGACTGCTTTTTAATTATTTCACAGGAACAGAGGAATAGTCTGTGGAAGCAGTAAGGAATAAACATTAAAGAAAGTCAAGCAGTGGAAACAGAATAGGATATATTTAAGCACCAGATGTGTCTGACAGCTTAATGCCCGCAGCACTGTGATGATTTGCATGTGGATACCATTCATACACCTCAAGCTAACCAAGTTACCTCTGACTAGGGTTATCTGTTATGTGTAATTCAGCTGTCTTCAGCATTTTAAAATGGGCAATAACTAAAAGTGGTAATGGCTTCAGTTTAAATCAGTGTAATGAATCTAATGTGCATCAAAACAAAAAGTGTCCAATGTCTTACAGTTTGCTTTCTTTCTAAAGCAGCCACAGCCCTAGTAGAAAAGCCTGTCCCTTTCCAGCATGCTCCAGAGTAGAGCCCTTGTTCTCTGTTGGTAAACAGCAATCTCTCTGCAGAGGTTTCACATTTCTCTTTAGAGCCAGAACTCTACAATAAAAGGGAGGCATGATCTTTGCTGATTGCAAAACTATAAATCTGACTCAGTAGGGGGCATGGCAGACCTCTGCAGATAGACCACTTCTTTTGCACAAGGCCAAGGGCCCTGCTCTGCAGCATGCTGGCATTGGACAGTCTTTTTTACTTAAGCTGTATTATTGACTCCTGTCCTAAGTTGGAGCAAGACTGGCTTCCCTGGTTGAAAAAGGCTACTGTAGCAGAATAAATACAGGATCATTAGAAGGGCAGTAGGAGTGTACTTCCTAAAACCAGTGTGGGTAACTTCCACTCTCTTTGCTACCTGTACCACCAGTCACATTTAAAGTGGTTCTAAAGGTTGTTTTTTTTTGTTTTAGCTTAATGACTTTTTATAAAATAAAGGTAAAAAAAACTCCTGTGCCACAGGATTCCACCACCCAACTGTACTTACCTGAGACGGATCTCAATCCAGCACTGTGCATATTGACTGGTGAAGTACAATGTCTGGATGAAAGTCTGAAATACTCAGCAGGTAGGGTTTGTTCCTTGTATGTATCTCAAGGTTTAATTTTACATTTTTAATAGTGTGTGCCTTCAGTAAGTTCAATCTAGTCAACAGCACATAGGAAAGTCAGACCTAAGCATTGTCTTTCAAAGCAGTGACTCTTCTTATTGGAGCAGTGTTTGAGGCAGACTTGAACCGTTGGGGAATTGGGCTATTACCATGTGTGAAAGAGGTGCATGGGGACTCTCCTATGTTCCAGCAACACAGAGTACTTTACCCTGTGTGGCAAAACTTAGTAAAAAAGTAAAAGAACCACACATTTAGTACTGCAATACAAAAATATTATTTAAATTCTTTCAGGGATTCTGTTATCGTTGGGATTTAGTAATGGGTGGCAGTAGACCATACTGTATATTCAAACTCCATGACTTGTTCATTTGGGCTTTCTATGATGTTGCTTGGTGTCTATTTTACCTACCCGACTTTTGGAGTGAAACAGCAAAGTGAGCCAACAATTTCATTACACATCAGCATTTAGCAAAGCATTTCGTTATGTGAGGTTGTACAGTAATAAATGTTCCTTCTCTTCTCACTGGCAAAGCCAGGTAGAACATTACTTGAAGTCAGGCAGGAGGTGGATGTATTTCTGTATCCAAGCATGTGTGAATTCATCCTTATAGATTAAATTATTTGCATGTAGCGCTAGTGGGCTGGCAGTTGTTGACTAGGTGGCAATGCCAGGGCCAACTGTGTCATTGGTTGATGTCTAATATGTTTACGAGTCCTAATAAACCTTTTATAGCCTTGTCTAAAAGTCTTCTAAATTTGAGCACCAGAGATATGAATAAAAGTTTGTACCGTATGTCAGGTTTCTACAAATTCTGGTAACAGTAATGTGAACTAAACAGTGAATACATTTAGCCTACAGTAATCAGCTGAGATCTTTGAATCTTTGATTCCAGAGCCAGAAAACAACTGTGATACCCATTAAGTTGCCTTTAGTGCTGTGTCGGTGTTGGAACTGGTTCCAGAGCTGTTCTGTGTATCCATATAGGTTTAAGTGGTGTAAAAAACACAGAGTTATATTTTCCCCTTCAGCTGTATTACTGCTGTTAACTCCCTGCAGTCATACCATTGGGATCCATAGGCACTAGCATTACAAAACTCTTATTTCATTTGGACTTGACACAAATGCAACCTGTTGTTTTCCATCTGTACTGGGACAATAATTTCCTGAACACCTGTAGAGTTGCATGTCATCTCTCTACACTATCCTATAACAAAATACAATAAAACAGTAGGAATTTGATTGCCACCATAGTCAAATCTAGTCTGCTTCGCTATTGGGCTTAATTTATAATAAGTAGGGCAAAGGAAAGTGGTGATTGTGTAAAAAATGATCAGTAGAGTCTTGATGAACTAAATATTAGTGGTCTGCTTAGATCACATGGGCTCAATTAACTTTCATGGGCTCAAACTTTCGCTGCTTCTCTCCTATCTAACTGTATTTGTGATATAAAAACTTGGATGGCCCATAATTGCCTTCAGTTAAACTGATGACAAGACTGAAGTTATGCTTATCCCCCCCCCCCCCCCCATCAATTATATAAAGCCTATAGATGGCAGTGGACTTGAGCTTCAGTCTAAATTGAAAAATCTAGGGGTTATACTGTATGTGATGCCAGTTTTTTTTTTTTAATCAAGAAACAGTTTTTATTTTTCGTTTTGCACAATTTACATGGTAACAATCACATTGTACAGTTATAATTTCAACATAACAGAGACTATGCAGTCTAAAATTAAGCTTTACAAGGCTCCTGAAACTATATAACAAAAACTAAGTCTTGTCTTTATTAAATACTGTGCAAAACTTTCTTCCCATGACCTTGTCATGCTTTAGTGCACTATTGGTATACCTGTGTTACTATGTGTAAGCATTCACAACAACCATCTTGTGGACCCTGTCTCTGTATTAGTATACTCTGTCTTTTTAAGTTAGCCAGCTCCTCCCCTTCTTTATGTTGGATGAAAGGTGTGTGTCTGTCCTCCATTGTTTTCCCCCCCTAAAATCATCCTGCTAACAACCTATCCTGAATTAGCTGGTGTGGGGCTAGCCCAGGGGTGTCTAGCCATGGTGACCACATTGCCTGAAACTTTCGTGGAGCATTTCTATGTTGGTAGGTTATTTTTTCCCTGATCAGTAGTTTGTTTACGTTCTCTACCCATTTCTTCCTGGAGGGAATTCTTGGAGTGATCCAGACTTGGGCTATCATTTTTCGTGCTATGTATAAGAGGCGTAGTATTGCCGTATAAGTGGGTGTACCCAGTGTTTCCTCATCTAGCGCCCCTAGTAGGCATATAGTCGGGTTTTGAGGTATTGTTACATTGAAGATTGATGATATCGTATCCGTTATTTCCTTCCAGTACCTGAAAAGCTTCGGGCACCTCCAGAGCATATGGAGAAGATCTCCGTTGTCCCTTTCACATTTTGGACATATGGGCGAGTCCCTGAGGCCCCACTTGTGCAGTTGTACCGGTGTTCTGTATGCTCTATGTAGTAAATACAAATGCGATAGTTTCTGTGAGGCTGAGACTGACACAAGTGGTGCAGCAGAAAGGCACATATTCCACATTTCCCCGTCTATAAGTCCTATATCTTCCTCCCAGCCTTTCCTACATGGTAGGTTGGAAGAGTCTTGGATTTTACCCAGGAGGATGCCATAACATCTGGATATCATACCCTTTTTTTCCCCCTCCATAAGGATATTTTGAATGATTGTGTGGTCTGTTTTTCGTAGTGTATTTGTTCTAGCTTGGGTTTGTATTGCATGCCTCAACTGCAGGTATTTATAAAAGTTGGTGCGTGGGATTTGAAATTCCTCCTGAAGTTCCATAAAGGATTTGAAAGTAGGGCCATTGAAAAGTTGAGCCATATAGATTATGCCTGCCTCCCCCCATTTCCTGAATCCTTTCAATTTCTGGATTTCTCTATATTGTCTATTCTGCCATATGGGTGTATGTGTCAGAAATCCCTGTATTCCTAGCAATCTCTTAATATATGCCCATAATGTATTTAAAAGTTTCACCGTCGGTGCTTTGGGATTCAGATGACAGTATCCCGCCTCTAGCCTGGTAAGCGCTGGTGCAATTTCGCCTGGCACACTGAGTAGCTTGCGGATAGGGTCTTCGGTGTCTGGTATTCCCCAGCCTCCCAGCTGTTGCAGCTGTGACGCCAGGTAATACGTTCTGGGGTGTGGGACTGCCAGCCCCCCTTCATCCTTACTATACTGTAACGTGGATAATTTTATTCTGGCATTCTTTTTCCGCCATATAAGCTCCCGGAATTGAGTCTCTATTTTATCGAACCATTTCCTGTGTATCCATATTGGGGAGTTGTTAAATACATAGAGCAGCTGTGGTGCCCAAACCATTTTTATCAGATTTACCCTCCCCACCACCGATAGAGGAAGTTTGCACCAAGCTGTGCACTTTTCCCGGAATTTGTTCAGTAAGGGGACAAGGTTTTGTTCTATGTATTCCGAGGTGTCTGATGTCACCTGGATTCCCAGATATCGAAATGACTGGACTATCTGGACCATCTCTGCCTCTGCTGGGAGTGGTGTCTTTATCGGGTCTATGGGTAGGAGCACCGATTTGCTCCAGTTAATGGAGAAGCCGGATAGTTGTCCGAATTCTTTAATAAGTGACATGGCCGTCTGTAGTGTGCCATGTGTGTCCCCTAGATACAGGAGAGTGTCATCGGCGTACATGGACACTTTGTCTGTCCCGGTCCGCCTTTGAAAACCCACTATGTTATTGTCTGCTCGGATCCTCGCTGCCAGCGGTTCCAGGGCCAGAGCGAACAGCAGGGGCGACAGGGGGCACCCCTGCCTAGTACCACGAAACAACTGAAATGAGTCTGACAGCTCCCCATTAACTCTAATTTTGGCCGATGGTTCAGCATAGAGGAGTTTTACCCAATTAATAAAATTATTCCCCAGGCCCATATTTTCCAGCACAGCCCACAGATAAGGCCACTCAACGCTGTCGAAGGCCTTAGCTGCGTCCAGCGAGAAAATTGCCCTATTGCCGGGGTTGTCAACCGGGAGTTGGAGGTTCAGAAAAAGTCTCCTAATGTTTTGGGCTGTTGATCTCGTGGGTATGAACCCTGACTGGTCCCTATGTACTATCTTGTGGATCACTGTTGTTAATCTATTCGCCAATATCCTTGCTAGTAGTTTAATATCCGCCGTTAGCAGCGATATTGGTCTATAAGAGTCAGGTGAGTTAGCGTCTTTACCCGGCTTCAGCAGAACAACAATAATCGCCTCGTTCATGGAATCCGGCAAAGACCCCTTCTCATATGCATCATTATAGACCTTTAATAGCAAAGGTGTTAGCGTGTCTGCATATCTCTTGTATACTTCGGAGGGGAGACCGTCTAACCCAGGTGACTTGTTGTTTTTTGATTGCGCAAGAGCTAAAGATATCTCCTCCTCCGTCAGGGGGGCATTGAGCATATCTGTATCTCCGTTAGACAGTTTGGGTAGAGCGCATACCTCTAAAAAGTCTGTTATTTCCTGGGTAGTGGGGTGTACCTTAGAAGCATACAAGTTTTCGTAAAAGTTCCTAAAAACCTGCACTATGTCTGCCGTTTGTGTTTGTACTTTGCCTTGTGTGTCTTTAATGGTGGAGATAAGGGAGGAGGACCTCTGTGCACGCGCCATTACTGCTAGCATGTGCCCAGTTGCCTCACCCTCCTCAAAGTGCGACTGCTGTAAGAAAAAACGTTTGTTTTCAGCTAATTGCAATGCCAGTTGATTGGACATAGTCTGCGCGCTTAGCCAAGCTCGCTTCGTATCTTCCGTGGGGTCAGCAATGTATCTGTCCTCTGTCGCCGTGACTACCCCCCGTACCGTGCATTCCCATGCCTTTGTATCAGTTTTAATACGTGTAATAGATCTAATAAATTGCCCCCTTAGGTAGGCTTTGGTCGCATCCCATACTACTCCCATTCTAGCTGAATTAAGGTTCTCCTGAATAAACGCGTTTAAATCATTGCGGATTGGGTCTGGGTCTGGGAATAATGAGAGCCAAAATGGGTTCAGCCTCCAAACTGGTCTTATGCTGTTTATTGGTAGCGAGATGGATATCCAGTAAGAGGAGTGATCCGACACCAGTCTGTCTGCATAGCCCGCATCCTGGGCCTTAAGCAACATTGCCTCGTTCCCTAGGCCCAAATCTATTCTAGAGAGACCCCCGTGTGAGGCCGAATGGCATGAATATTTCTTTTTTGTTGGGTTTTTTTTCCCGCCATATGTCAGTCAGTCCCATTTCCCTTAGTACCCTGGCAAAGGGTGTGTGTCCCTCTGCGCCTGGCTTAACAGTGGTGGGGATAGGAAGTTTATCTAGCAAATGGTTCAGGTAGTTATTATAGTCCCCTACAGCCAAAAGTGGAACATCCGGGTACAGTGCCATAAATCCCGCCAAACATTTCAAAACTTCTGATGAGTACGGGGGGGGGTATATATATGTCCGCCAGTATGCAGGTCATACCGTGAATCTTGCAGAGCAGGAATATATATCTCCCTCCTGTGTCTATGTCATCTCTAATACATTTAAATTGTACATTTTTCTTTACTAGGATGCTTACTCCCCTAGAGTATGTGGAATAAGTGGAGTGAAATTGTGTCTCATACATTCGGGGACTCAGACTGGGGGGTGGGTCCGAGGAGAAATGTGTCTCTTGCAGACATACAATATCTGCTCCCATAGATTTAAGATGTCTAAGAACTGCCATTCGTTTTATCGGGGCCCCTAATCCTCTGACATTCCATGACACTATTTTTACACTAGCCGCCATAAGTGCGATTTACTGTCATGGATCCCTGCAGATATTTCAAATGCCATATCACGGTTAATCGTACCACCTTTTTACACATGCTGATAAAATTATGCAGACATCTATTTACCATAATGTGTGTGAGCATCCCCTGGGGAAGCATTATCATGACCATAGCTTGGCTATGTGCTGTTAACTTAAACCAATAGACAAGGGTTATACCATAGTGACATATTTCCTGAGAAAAAAAACTGGTTGTTGTGGTGCAACGTGTAACTTTGCGAGCCAACTGGGCTCTTGGCCAAATAGGCCGAAAAAGAAATAGTTCCCATGCCTCCACAATGGGGGGGGGAAGGCTGTGGAAACACCCAGCAAACCCTAGGGTTAAGTGGAACAGGGGTTTCACGCCTGCAGCGTGTGTGGAACTCCACACCATTCAAAAACTTCTTTTTTTAAAGGAGAGAAAAAAAAAAAAAGTGTTCCTCTTCATCCGCCTGGAAAATGGGTGGTGGTGCACCTTCTTACAATGTTCTCCTCCCTTTGTAGTCGATGGCTACTGCTCAGCGGTTCAATAACTGTATAATTTTGGCTGTGAACATGCAGTTTAGTTAGGGAGCGTGTCAGCTGATAACGGATGCTGCTGGATGTCAGGCCTTGCATAGTTCCCGATTAGTCCTGTGGGTTGTTTCTTGCTGCTTTGAGGGCTCTGTCCTCCCGGTCCAGCCACTGTGCGGCCATGGCAGGGCGATCAAAAAAGTGGACTTCTCCTAGTGCGACAACCCTCAGCCGGGCTGGGTACATCATGGCATATTTCAAATTCAAGTCTCTCATTCTTTTCTTCACATCTAGAAATTTTGCTCTCTGCTTCTGTAGCTCGGCCGAGAAGTCTGGGTACAGAGAGACCTTAGAGTTCTCTATTTTAATTTCCCCTCCTGAGGTTCTGGCCTTATGCAGGATAGCGTCTCTGTCCTTGTAATTTAATAGTTTGAAAAGGAAGGCTCGTGGGTGATTGCCAGGTGGGAGCGGGCGGGATGGTACCCTGTGCGCCCTTTCCACTGCAAACAATGGGGAGAAAGTGTCCTTTCCAAAAGTATCGATCAACCATTTTTCAATGAATTCGACAGGGTTCTTGCCCTCAGCCCTCTCTGGTATTCCCAGTGCCCGCACATTGTTTCGTCTCATGCGATTTTCGAGGTCATCTAATCGGGCCGCATGCTGATCGACTAAATGACAGTTGTATTGTACATCTCTCTGCATGGGTTCTATGTCATCCTCCATTGCACTGATCCTTCCCTCAATGGCTGCAGTTCTTTCACGCAGCTTCTGCATGTCCTGTCTCACATAAGAGATTTCTGCCTTCACTCCTTTAACCTCATTAGTTAGTGTGGAAACAGACATATTGCAGGCTGTAATTGCAGAGAATATGTCCCTCAATGTGGGTTCTGTGCTATCTGATGTGGGGGATACAGAGGGAGGCCCTGTAAACAAGTCTCTTGGGGTACTCACTGTGTGCCAGTCTGGGTTCAATCCATCGGAATCCTCCAGTGGGACCGTGTCATCTGCCTCAGATTGTCCCCCTTTAGCTTCCTCTGAGATGTGGGGAGCCGATCGGTGGTCTTTGGGGGGTTTATTGCCATATAGCAGCTTCTGGGCAGCTTCTTTGTACTGGTCCCTTTGGGAGCGCTGTGACCCGGCGCCATCTTGGCTGGATTCATCCTGTGCGGCTTTATGTCTCCTGGACATCGTTCCGGTCCGTTTGGGTGCCGCTGAGCTGATCCGGAATGGTCCTGGGATCGTAGTGGGTAAGTGGGTATCTTTCCCTGTAAAGGATGGGGTGCCTGCAGGATAATATCCAGGATTTTCGGCGGAGAGAAGAGCCGGTGTGACCGTCTACATGTGCTGCTAAGCCACGCCCCCCGTGATGCCAGTTTAACCTTTGATTCACACGTACAAAATGTTTTTAGAACATATTTTTTCCATTTGAGAAACATTGTTCGGCTGCGTCCTATGCTATCATACACTGTAGCTGAAAAGCTGACCCATACATTTTTGTTCTCCCGACTTGGCTACTGCAATGCTCTACTCGCTGGTGTACCTAAATCCACTATTAATCGACTAAAATATGTACAAAATTCTGCAATCAGAAACCCTGACTAGGTCTGGATCATAGGTCTGGTAAAAGTGATCATATTACCCCTATCCTGGAGTCCTTGCACTCCGTGATAGGGGGTCAGTTGGAGTCAATAAGCAAGCACTTTATACGGTGGAGGCTCACATTGAAGATCACACATTTCTGTTGATGGATGGTGCTTATATCGTTTGAAGAATTTCTTTCACTATTTGGACTGTTTATTTTGTGTTATAATCATTTTAACACCAGCGCAACTTTATGAATGAGGATAGTTAAAGTAGTGCAAGGGTTAGTAGTATGATGTTCAACATAATGAATGCAGCTGGCATACTAGCACATTATGAAAGATTTACCTTAAAACAAAGCCCTCCAGCAGAGCTCTGTCACTGCTGACATGGTCTCCATTTTCACCCGATCTTCCTTCCTTGTTTGTGTGCTCCGGACGTTTGAATGGCCAAGCCACAAAGACGTCACGACCGTGGTACAGAGCTTTTTTTATTTGTTTTACGCTTAATAAGGGCTTGTGTATATAGGTTTTTGTGTCAAAATGGCCCTTTCTCTGGCCGAATATCAATGGAAACATTAAAAAAAAACATGTCAGAAATAACTGAGAAGCACCTCACTGAGCATGATGTTCACTTGTCTATACAAATCCTGAAGGAGTTGCTCTTTGCAAATCATTTAGACCTGCTGTGAAATATAAAACTAAAGCACCAGGAAAGCTTATATTACCTTTACAGTCAAGATGAAAAATTATTTTAGCTATGCATTGCTATTAAAAGTGCTTTCATGTATATTGCATAACACATTTCTAAATGAGACTTTAGACTCATAATTTGGGTTACAGTGTCAGTGTACCGTATACAGGTGGTTCTGTTATAAGGCTGCTTTCACGTAGCCTGCAGTGAAAATGGCCCCCGCTGACTTGAGCATCTGCAATTTATACAAGTAAACAGTGCCGATCCTGACCTCCCTGGGGCCCTAAGCAAAATTCTGCTGAGGGGCCCTCTACCTGACCCGTGATGCCGTGAGCTATGTAAACCATTTGCCATTGCCACACAGTCACACCTGACACTTCAGCGCTCCCAATACAATCCTCCCTCCTTTAAACAAAACGGTCAAAGAATAAGTACAACAATATAGAACAGACATGTATACAATATATATATCTTTACATATCTGAGTGTGGATCCCCCACTTACATCAGGATCCCCAGAGAGCCCCCCCTTACACCAGGGTCCCCAGAGAGCCTCCCCTTACACCAGGGTCCCCAGAGAGCCCCCCCCCCCCCCCCCCCCCCCCCCCCCCCCCCCCCCCCCCCCCTTACACCAGGGTCCCCCCCTTTACACCAGGGTCCCCAGAGAGCCTCCCCTTACACCAGGGTCCCCAGAGAGCCCCCCCTTACACCACGGTCCCCAGAGAGCCTCCCCTTACACCACACCAGGGTCCCCAGAGAGCCTCCCCCTTACACCAGGGTCCCCAGAGAGCCCCCCCCTTACATCAGGGTCCCCAGAGAGCACCCCCCTTACATCAGGGTCCCCAGAGAGCACCCCCCTTACATCAGGGTCCCCAGAGAGCACCCCCCTTACATCAGGGTCCCCAGAGAGCACCCCCCTTACATCAGGGTCCCCAGAGAGCACCCCCCTTACATCAGGGTCCCCAGAGAGCACCCCCTTACATCAGGGTCCCCAGAGAGCACCCCCCTTACATCAGGGTCCCCAGAGAGCATCCCTATAAAGCCCCTCCTTACATCGGGGTCATTGCCCTTTACATCAGAGTTCCCCCTTGCACTGTAAGGTGGAATCCTGCATACTATGATGTAAAGGGGAACTCTGGGACTGTGGGGAGGACTCTGGTGACCAGAGAAAGAAAACACTAAGATAAGGGGGTTTACTGATAAGGGGGAAACCTTTATATCAGTGCCCCCTTACAATATTGTATTGACCCCCCCTAGACTGGTCTGGCGGTGCTGTCACTGACCTCCTCTCAGGTGCATCGTGCAGGGCTCAGTCAGTCGGCTCCAGCTTGGTGGCTCTGGTTTTATCCCATAGTTTCCTCTCCGCAGTCCATACATGTCTGACTTCTCCCATGACCCCCATCCTGGCAGCACTCCCTCTCTTGACTCAGGGGAGGTCAGAGGCTGCGGATGGGACAACAGGAGAGGTCAGAGGCTGTGGGGGGAGGGCAACAGGAGAGGTCAGAGGCTGCGGGGGAGGGCAACAGGAGAGGTCAGAGGCTGCGGGGGGGCAACAGGAGAGGTCAGAGGCTGCGGGGGGGGGGGCAACAGGAGAGGTCAGAGGCTGCGGGGGGGCAACAGGAGAGGTCAGAGGCTGTGGGAGGCTGTGGGGGGCAACAGGAGAGGTCAGAGGCTGCGAAGGGGGGGGACAGGAGGTCAGAGGCTGCGAAGGGGGGGGACAGGAGGTCAGAGGCTGCGAAGGGGGGGGACAGGAGGTCAGAGGCTGCGAAGGGGGGGGACAGGAGGTCAGAGGCTGCAAGGGGGGGACTGGAGGTCAGACGCTGCAAGGGGGGGGACAGGAGGTCAGAGGCTGCAAGGGGGGGGCAGGAGGTCAGAGGCTGCAAGGGGGGACTGGAGGTCAGACGCTGCAAGGGGGGGACAGGAGGTCAGATGCTGCAAGGGGGGGGACAGGAGGTCAGAGGCTGCAAGGGGGGGGACAGGAGGTCCGAGGCTGCGAGGGGGGGGCAGGAGGTCAGAGGCTGCGAAGGGGGGGGGGGGACAGGAGGTCAGAGGCTGCAGGGGGGGGACAGGAGGTCCGAGGCTGCGAAGGGGGGGGACAGGAGGTCAGAAGCTGCGAAGGGGGGGGACAGGAGGTCAGAGGCTGTGAAGGGGGGGGGGACAGGAGGTCAGAGGCTGCAGGGGGGGGACAGGAGGTCCGAGGCTGCGAGGGGGGGGGGGACAGGAGGTCTGAGGCTGCGAGGGGGGGGACAGGAGGTCTGAGGCTGCGAGGGGGGACAGGAGGTCTGAGGCTGCGAGGGGGGGGGAAAGGAGGTCCGAGGCTGCGAGGGGGGGGGGGGCAGGAGGTCCGAGGCTGCGAAGGGGGTGGGAAAGGAGGTCCGAGGCTGCGAGGGGTGGGACAGGAGGTCAGAGGCTGCAGGGGGGGGACAGGAGGTCAGAGGCTGCAGGGGGGGACAGGAGGTCAGAGGCTGCGAGGGGGGCAGGAGGTCAGAGGCTGCGAAGGGGGGGCAGGAGGTCAGAGGCTGAGGAAGGGGGGGGGCAGGAGGTCAGAGGCTTTGAGGGGGGAGGGGGGGGACAGGAGGTCAGAGGCTGCGAGGGGGAGGGGCCCAGGAGGTAAGAGGCTGCGAGGGGGAGGGGCCCCAGGAGGTAAGAGGGTGCGTTTTACTTTTAAAAATGGCGCCACTTGGCGCCATCGTGTCACTGGTGCCGCTGCCGCCACTGTGAGGGCAGCGGCGCCTGAAAAAAAGATCGCCGCAGGGCCGCTATGCAACTGCGCCCGCTTTTCCGAAAATTGCCGAGCAGCGGCAACAGCGCTGGCGCATGCGCAGTTGCATGGCGGGCTACTGCGCATGCGCCAGCGATGTTGCCGCTGCTCGGCAATTTTCGGAAAGGCGGGCGCATGCGCAGTTGCATGTCGGCCCCGCGGCCATCTTTTTTCAGGCGCCGCTGCCCTCACAGTGGCGGCAGCGGCCCCAGGGGCCCCCGAGCAGAGCCGATCCGCTGCGGGGCCCTACGCAGCTTGCGTAGTCCGCGTATAGGGCGGATCGGCTCTGCAAGTAAATCACTGGCTGCATTAAAAGGAATCCTATCAACAAATGCTGACATTGCTGCCCCCCTCCTGAAAATATAAATTTTCTGCCTGTCACACATACCAATGTATCCATATTTCTGTATTTTCTCAGTCATTGGCCTGTATTTTATCAGTCGTAATGACATCAAATCTCCTATATATGTTTAAAATCCATGATTTCAAAAGCATTACCCATTGAATAAATGTGACGTATCTGATAGGAGATCAAGATTACAAGGGTGACCTCTTTTGCTTTACCAGCCAAAACTCACCTGATGATGTGATAGGTAGCACTAGGGCAGTGGTGCAATACAAGTGCGTACATGGCAGCTGTGTGTGAGCTGTGATGACTGGAGCTTGGAGAATTGGCTGGTAGAAAATCAGGAGACACCACATCAGCCATGAAATTGGTTGCGACATGTGGAGTGTTGTGGATCAGGTCTACAGTAGGTAGCCAGTGAAAAGTTTAGTATAAATTGATGCACATTTTGGGCTCTATGCACATTCTATATGCAGCACAATGATGATGTCATTGTTACTTGCTAGTTAATACCTAGGTTTGCAAAGGCATTTGGTGCACACAAAGTGGATATATATCTTTTGTGGCTATTGAGAAACGTACACTATATTACCAAAAGTATTGGGGAACCTGCCTTTACATGCATATGAAATTCAATGGCATCCCAGTCTTAGTCCGTAGGGTTCAATATCGAGTTGGCCCACCCTTTGCAGCTGTAACAGCTTCAACTCTTCTGGGAAGGCTGTTCATAAGATTTAGGAGTGTGCACTTTGTGCACTGGTCCAAATCATTTGATGGAGGGGGGGTTATGGTGTGGGGTTGTTTTTGAGGAGTTAGGCTTGGCCTCTTAGTTCCAGTGAAGGGAACCCTTATGCCGCGTACACATGATAGGAATTCTTGTCGGAAAGAGCTCTGCCGGTTTTCCCGACGGAATTCCGCTCAAACTGTCTTGCCTACACACGGTCACACCAAATTCCGACCGTCAAGAACGCGGTGACGTACAACACTACAACGAGCCGAGTTCAATGCTTTCGAGCATGCATTTAATTGTTTCCGAGCATGCGTAGGAATTTTGCGCGTCAGAATTGCTACAGACGATCGGAATTTCCGATAGAAACCTTTTCCGTCTGAAAAATTGAGAACATGCTCAATTCTGAGCTGTTGGAAATTCGGCCAGCAAAATGCCGGCCAGCCTACACACGGTCGCATTTTCCGATGAAAAGCTCTCATCGGTCTTTTTCTGGCCGGAATTCCGATTGCACGTACGCATAAGGCGTCAGCATACCAAGACATTTTGGACAATTTCATGCTCCCAACTTTGTGAGAACAGTTTTGGGATGGCCTCTTTCTGTTCCAACATGACTGAGCACCAGTGCACAAAGCAAGGTCCATATGGGCATGGATGAGCGAGTTTGGGGTGGAGGAACTCTACTGGCCTGCACAGAGTCCTGACCTCAACCCAATAGAACACCTTTGGGATGAATTATAGCGGAGACTGAGCCAGGCCTTCTTGTCCACATCAGTGCCTGACCTCACAAATGTGCTTCCGGAAGAATGGTCATACATTCCTATAGACACACTCCTAAAACTTGTGGACAGCCTCCCCAGAAGAGCTGAAGCTGTTATAGGGTGGGCCAACTCAATATTGAACCCTACGGACTAAGACTGGGATGCCATTAAAGTTCATGTGCTTGTAAAGGCAGGTGTCCCAATACATTTGGTAATATAGTGTATTTACATGTTTTGTGCCCACAATTCAGATTTAGGGTGTCTTCCTGTAAATGAATTATGCCTTGCAGATGGGATGCAATAGTTTAGCCCCTTTGTACAGAGAGCTAAATAAATTCACCACTAGCACTGTATATGGCCTTAATCTAAAGGAGCGCTGACTAGTTTTCTTTCCATTAAAGCACTCAATGTTTGCTGTATAGAACTGCGGTTTATTTAACATCAGATATTTCTGTATCTGTTAGAGGAAGGGTATTCTCACCTCCCATTCCATCACTCGCTGTTCTCAGCTTCCCTCGCATAAGGTGAAATATTGCAAGATTCTATTTTTGCTAGTGTTTCATTTGCATTTATCTGTCCTCATTTAACTTTGAATTCCACATTTACAAAATTAGCATAAAGACATTTTGTTTCTTATTATTCTGCTAAAAAACATGACAACAGATAGCCAAAACTTTTATATAGATGCACATTCTCTTTGGACAGCTGCAAATGTATGTAAAAATGTGTATGCCAATGCTTTTTATAGACCAGATTCTCAAAAGTTACTGTACATTTGCAGAAAAATTAATAAAGTGTTTCAGAAAAAAATACAGAAAAAGGACAACACCTTACATAAAATGAAATTATGCATAAAGTATAATGGCATACACAATAAACCTCATAGAGGCTTACGAGGCATAACAAAGTGTGTTCCCAGTTTCAGTGAACAGCTAATACTATCTGGCCATCGCTGCAGCTCTGCTAAAATCAGGAGGACCTGTACCTTAAAATTATATTAAAGGATATGTAAACGCTTGTTTTTTTTTGTTTTTTTTAAACAAACATGTCATACTTACCTCCTCTGTGCAGTTGGTTTTGCACAGTGTGGACCCGATCCTCCTCTTCTGGGGTCCTTAAGCGGCGCTTTTGGTTTCCCCTTCTTCTCGAGTGCCCCGTCGGAGAAGTGTCCTGCTGCTGCATCCATTGAAACAGACAGCAGGACTCGGCCCCGCCCCCGGATTCCCGCGTCATTGGATTTGATTGACAGCAGTGGGAGCCAATGGCTGCGCTGCTATCAATCTATCCAATCAGGACCCGAGACATAGAATGCATTGAGTTGAAAAACATGCGAGGGTTTACAACCCCTTATTTTTATCAGCACTTTCAGCAGTTACTTTTTTCTTTTAATCCTTGCCTATGTTTCCTTTTAAGCTGGTGCCGTGACCAATGCCCCATATTTCCTGTTTCTGGGTGGCTCCTTTCTCTTGCAGCATCATATGGAGCCACCCCTGCATGCATAGACTAGAGTTGTGTCTCCCTCCACTTTGTGTATCAATACAAACTCACAGCCTTTAGCCTAGGGTGCCAAGGCGCTCCCCTGATCCTCCCTCTCAATTCTCCAAGTTAACAGGCTTGCTCTAGACTGCACTGTCCACGGTTTCCTGTGCAGAGAGGAAGTTCAGGGAAGCAGCACAGAGAGTGCAGGTGCAAGCTGCATATAAAGTTGTTAGCTGCAAGCGCTGAGGTAAGAAATTTAACAAAGTTTACTGAGGGATGTTTATTTCATTGTGTGTTAAGCAAAACTTTTTTTAATCTTAAGCTGCTTGTGCATAAATCAAAATTCAGCCGATTCCGCAGAAACCAGACAAATTTCGATCCATGTATGGGCAGGTTGGTTGCACACAAGTCAATCTATCAATCAACTTGTGTACAACCAGCATGTTTGAAAATGTTCTCTTGATCAGCGCCACCAGATACAGCTGACTATAGTGTATTCGGCCGGCAGGTAAGTCTCTCTGCTCTGTGGGAGGGTTTCCCCCATCCACATCAAATGTGTGGATGGGTGAATCAAGTCATTTTCTTTCATTCAACCTGCTGACTCATTTATGACCAGCTTCAGACACATTAGGGAACAGTTAAAACCCTATTTTTTTTTGCTGTCTGCATCCTATTGTAGAGATTATCTCCTAATGACAAATGATAACACTGTCACTGTGACAGTAGGTGACGGGGCATCTCCAAGAGATTTTATCTCACTTGCTAGATTAGCTTTGGATACACTTAGACTCAGAGTCATTGACATAGCGGTTTTCCTTCCTCCAACCATGATTTCCTCATCAACACAGACAGTGTTGAGAAGGGAATCCCTCCTGGGGAGCCACTGTGTTCTCCCGACGGGCGGTCCGGTAAAGCCATTCCCTGTCAGGAGAACACAGTGATTATTGCTAGCAGCTATGACAGCCGCTGGCAATAATCACATCTCAAATCTGGCAGGCTGGTTGTACCTAAGTTGATTGGCTAACTTGAGTACATTCAGGCTGACCATACATAAATCTTGGCAGGTTCCAGATGAGAGTTGAACCATCTATGGTCGGCTTTAAATTGAAAGCTCACCCAAGGATGGCTCGATGAACATTTTTCTGGCTAGTATGTTTGAGTAGTATAGAAGTTTTGTATTGTCCAATTTTTGTGAATTCCCCCACCTGTATACAC
Organism: Lithobates sylvaticus; assembly: GCA_028564925.1. NCBI lineage: Eukaryota > Metazoa > Chordata > Amphibia > Anura > Ranidae > Lithobates > Lithobates sylvaticus. The sequence continues at coordinate 116,162,392 of CM053031.1, forward strand.
ATTCTTAATATACATTGAACGAGCACCTGATTTTATTTTATTTGTATACCTAAATACTTCCAGGCTTTAATAAGGCAGTGCAAGTGATTATGTGCAAAACGCAATGACGTTTGCCAACCAATCAGATTTTAGTTTAGTCATATTATTGAAGGGGGATATCTGATTGGCTGCCAATAAAGCTTACCTGTACGTAAGGGAATATCTTCTAAACGTGCAATGTTTAGGATATATTCACATTTGTAGCAGCCAATGACGTCCCCGGCGCATGCGCACTGCATTCTGAATAGACGGCATACTCAAGTATGCCATCCAGAGCGATGTGCCGAGATCGTGGCTCCCGTGCACATGCATAGGAGGGACGTCACCATGTCTTCCAAGCAGACGGAGCCCGCGAACCCGGAAGGAAGAACAGGTGAAAATGGAAGCCCTGTCAGTGAAGATGCAAGCCCTGCAACGCATACTAGCTCAGTATGCCCTTAATTTGCAGGGGGGAGTTTTTTTTTTTTTTGTAAATTTTACTACTACTTTAAATGATTAAGTGGTGGTCTCATTGCTGTATTGACAAACTCACACCCGCCAGCTAAAAGATCTCAGAGACAAAACTGATTGGACAGAAAACCTGTGCTGATCTTTATTGAGTGCTTGGGGAAATGTTTACCTGAACCTGTAGACTACTCCCTCTGCCTTCTCCATTGACATAAACTAGATAGCTTGGACTTGCAAGTTTATTGAGCGATTTGAAGACCTGCTGCCATGAGGGCAGTTGAATCAAGCCTAGACATTCAATCTACCTTTATTATTTATTGCCAGCCTTAGAATTAATAAATAAGCCTGATCATGTCTGGAAGAAATTGCAGGGTCACTTTGCTCTTCACTGCCTATCAAGGGTTGCTCTGCCTGCACAGCTCTGATCGTTTCCAGTGACATGATTGAAAGACTTTAGAATCTTTATATCTGCTTAAATGCATGCTTAGGTCTAACAGTCGTCATTGTTTAAATTCAGTGCTATTCTAACAGTAATCACAAATGCCACACTTAATATATGCTGGGGCACTTGCATTTAGTATACAGTGTGTCCTTTCTTCTGGGGAATTTAAGAAGCCTATAGGAAACCTATCACAAGTCTGACATCTTAAATGACCCCAGAGAGAACTCAGCCCATTATACCTTACAACAAAAAAATCCATTTTCTAAAATGAAGCCTAATGCACATTATGGATGACACATCCAAATGGTTAGCTCTGTGTCTTCTATCTTGAATAATAAAATTATGCAAACTGGATTAACAATTTCATTCTACCTTCCTGTGTAGACTGCTGTGGGCCTCCTCTACTGAAATAGCTCCTAGATGTGTTTGCAGCTGTACAATGTCCTTTGGATAGGGGTGATGTTTGCTGAGGACAAACTATGTAAATGCTTTGTATATAAGTAGCTTGCTTGCAATATCATATTTAAGGTACACAATTTGTTTATTGTAATTATTCTATTAGGAAACCATTGCATTTAATGGTTGGGCGGTCAGTATTGCAGATGAACACCCAGGACAAAATGTGCCAACAAATTTTGTATCAACAGTGCCATCAAGTTGGCTTGTCCTTAGAGAGGTTGTTTTTTTAAGGTCTTGTTTATATATGTGTTAGCTCTCTAAAGAGCAATCCACAGTAAATCACTCTTCAGGGAGCATTTGACAGGTGGTGGGGAAGTGTTTTGTCACGTACATTGTGGTGGACTTGCTGGTGTGTTTAGGATCATTGTCCTGCTGCAGAACCCAAGTTCGTTTCAGCTTGAGTACACGAACAGATGGTCGGACATTCTCCTTCAGGATCTCTTGGTAGACAGCAGAATTCATAGTTCCTTTTATCACGGCAAGTCTTCCAGGTCCTGAAGCAGCAAAACAGCCCCAGACCATCACACTACCACCACCATATTTTACTGTTGGTATAATGTTCTTTTTCTGAAATGCAGTGTTCCTTCTACGCCAGATATACTTGGACACACACCTTCCAAAGAGTTCCACTTTTGTCTCATCGGTCCACAGAATGTTGTCCCAAAAGTCTTGGGGATCATCAAGATGTGTTGTGGAGAAATTGAGACGAGCTTTGATGTTCTTTTTGCTCAGCAGTGGTTTTCTCCTTGGAACTCTGCCATGCAGGCCATTTTTGCCCAGTCTTTTCCTGATGGTGGAGGCATGAACGCTGACCTTAACTGAGGCAAGTCACTAAATATGTGAAGAAATTTAATAAGTAAATATTCTCAACTCCTTAGGTAGATCAAAACCCAATCACTAAAATGTCATTCAAGAGTTAACATATTAATGTAACTGCCGATCAGCGACATCTCTTCGCACAGGAGACTGTTCAAGTAATCAGGGCACTGATGATCAGTGTCCTGATTATCAGTGCAGCCCCAGCAGTGCTCATTAGTGACACCAATCAGTACCCATCGGTGATGCCAGTGAGTGCCCATCAGTGCTGCTGCATCAGTGCACATCAGTGCCAATCAGTGCCTCCTATCAGTGCCGCCTATCAGTGCTCATCAGTGCCGCATATCAGTGCCACCTATCAGTGACCATCAGTGCTGCATATCAGTGTCACTTATCAGTGCCGCCTATCAGTGCTCTTTAAGGCTGCATATCAGTGCCACCTATCAGTGCCCATCAGTGCCACCTATCAGTGACCATCAGTGCTGCATATCAGTGTCACTTATCAGTGCCCATCAGTGCCGCCTATCAGTGCTCATCAGGGCTGCATATCAGTGCCACGTATCAGTGCCCATCAGTGCAGAATATTAGTGCCTCCTCATGAGTGCCACCTAGTCAATTCCCTTCAGTGCCGCCTCATCAGTGCACATGAGTGCAGCCTATCACTGCCGCCTCATCAACACACATCAGTGAAGGAGAAAAATTACTTATTTACAAAATTTACTGACAGAAACTAAGAAAAACTTTTTTATTTTTCAAAATTTTCAGGCTTTTATGTTTTTTTTTAGCAAAAAATAAAAAACTCAGCAATGATTAAATACCTCCAAAAGAAAGCTCTATTTGTGGGAAGAAAATTATAAAAAAATCATATAGGGACAGTGTAGCATGACTGCGCAATTGTTATGCAAAGTCTGACAGCTCTGAAAGCTGAAAATTGGCCTGAGCAGCCAAAATGTTACCTGGTAATCCTGACTTGAAGGTCCTTGTTGCTGTACTTCCTGTTACAGAGTGACACCTGTCTTGAAGTTATGTTTCTGTGTTGTCACTTTGTTACATTTTGTATTGTGACAGGGTGACGGCAGCCATGCTGACATGCACATTGTTCAGGCATAGTCCACTGTTGTCACTATCATGATCACCATCATCAGCCATGCAGCCATGCCTACACACATATTGCTCACACATAGTCCACTGTTGTCACTATCATGATCACCATCATCAGCCATGCAGCCATGCCTACACACATATTGCTCACACATAGTCCACTGTTGTCACTATCATGATCACCATCATCAGCCATGCAGCCATGCCTACACACATATTACTCACACATAGTCCACTGTTGTCACTTATCAGAAAGTAGCTCTAGAGCAATAATAAGCAGCTGATGCTAAAGTGGGTGCATGTAGACAGGAAGTGGCTAAAAGAGTAGATCAGAAGGATTATGATATAAAAAGTAATTTAAAAGGTGAAAGTAGTATACTATATAAAAGAAAATAACATGGAAATTGTTATGATACGTAGTACTTTAACAAACCAAGTGTCATTTAGTTAGGGTTTAGGTTTATTATAACATATCTCAATACCCTAATAAACAAATCTGCAGTTAGTCTGAAAGTTTCCCATGCACATGTTTTCAATTTCTTTTTATTATTTTCATTTAATACAAATACAAATTCACAGCTTCTAGAATCTTTCAAGATGATTGACTCTATACATTAGCTTTATATTAAAATAATCTCAATTTTTTTATTCTTAATCATAGGGTCGCTAACATTGTCTTTCTACCATTCATTCTAAACACTCATCTATCCCCCCCAAAAAAAGGAAAAAAAAACCCCAATCCACCCCCCCCCCCTCCCCTTACCGCTATGCGTTAGGGTGGTTCGTTCCTTTGATAAATATTTAAATACCTTTGTCGAGGACCTAAACTCCCCCCCATTTTTCCCATATTTTTTTAATTTTGGGTGTTCAATTTCTCCTCGATCATTATCATTGTTTCTATTTGCTGTATTTCACTCATCTCACAAATCCATTCTGCTATTGTGGGGCTGTTAGTTTGTTGCCACTTTTGGGCTATTATTGTTTTGGCTGCTGTTATCATATGGTGTAGGATATCTGTCTTAATTGTCTTTCTAGCTCCCGGAATAATATTCAATATAGAGATTTTTACACTTGATTGTGGCTCGTGGCATGTGGCTCGTGGCCCGGTATCTTCTGATAAATTTTGAAAATACCATCCCAGAACTCCTTCACCATAGAACAGTTATGCCATTTATGTGTCATAGTCCCCCTTTCTTTAAGGCATGCACCCAGTTTTGGATACTTTGACAAAAGTGATTTTTGAGTGCGTATTTTTCAATGCCCTCGGAGTATATCCTTGTGGGTTACTGGAACTATTTGGTATGTTTGACATGGCAATAATATTCATAAGTGATCTACAAGGTAAATTAAAGATTAATAAGTTTCAGGGCTGATCAAGTGTGAATATTGAGGGCATCATGTCTTTGGCATTGCCCAGGGCTCATAGTAATTTTAATGAAGCCAATGCTTTGCTGTGAGCACAGGAGAGACCCCATCCTTTATTCAAGCTCCATAGCATATCCCATTTGAGGATTTTACACTGATACTTACCATAAGCCAAATCTATTAACTGAAACCCTACTTATGGCCTTGATCTTATATTTTTACTTCAAAGCTGTCAAAATCAATATACTCTAAAAAATTTTAATTATCCTTACCTTACGAAACTGTTAATTACAGGGGCCGGCTCTGCATATTTAACAAACAGTACAATTAAAACCAGGAGCCATTCTGACTTTCTCTCGTTCTCTCTCAATTTGCCCTTTAGTCTAATCAGAATACTTAATGAGCATCTGTGGGATATGAAATTAATCCTTCTAATGAAGGAAAGACCTTTTTAATTCACTTCCAGTCTTAACATTTGTGAATCCCTTAACACTAGAAGGATTAATACAGCAATCAACTTTTCTTACTCAGGCACGCGAGGGTGGAATCGTCACTGGCACTCCTGTCTATTTAGTAATCTTTAAAAAATGAAAAAAAACATATGTAAACCCTATTGGACATTTTAAGCCATTGATAAAACAATATGACCGAGTCCACACTCTACATTGGAAGCTATTATGCAGCCTAAGCCATTTTTAGTAGTTCAGTGATGTAACCATTTCCTAGAAAATTATTTTTATAAATCCTTTATTTTTCTATCATGCAACCCACACTGCGGCACTGTAATTAGAGACCATGATGTCCAAGGCATGTGTGAGTGATGACGTCCTGTAATGTAGGCCTCAGCCCTTTTCCATTATTTAAGTGGCAGAATTATCATTTTAAAAATTAAAGTGGATCTCTAGCCAAAACCCTTTTATGTCAGGTTTTATGGCTTTATTATTATTGCAGATATTTCCTGTGCTTAAGGCGAAACAAAAAGCTCATCTATAGCAATTCTCGCTGCAACGTTGGTCACCATTAAAGTGTTTCCCCTCATATCCTGTACCGGTGACAACCCTGAAAATGTTGGACTTCTCTTCTGTACCAGTGACTGCAGTCATAGTGTGAGATTGTATTTCCCTAATAGGGACATAGACAGCAATAAAATAAAACAGGGTCCTAACCCTTTTCCACTCAGGCTGCATTTACACCTGAGCGTTTCAAAGCCACGCGATTTTGACACATTTTTGCCGCGATTTTGTACAGGTCAAAAGATCACCAATGTAAAAAACACCTGTAATCTGCCCCAAAGAAGCTCATGTTCTTTTTTGCTCTTCAGGTGTTTTTTAGGCGTTTTGCTTCAGGTGTAAACAACAGTTTGCTGCGCTTAGAGTTGATCAAATTCATGTAAACATGCAGAGCACACAAAACATTAGTAAAGTCCCATTAGGTGATGAAACAAAGTGCTCATGCTTGAATTGACATCTCCTGTGCAATGGTGCTCAGACTGGGTGCCCCACATAGATGTACACTCACCCTGGATGTTAACCAACTATCACTAGTATGGTCTCTTAAGCATGTGGGGATACCCCTAGGAAAAATGTTGGGACGACTTCTCATGCAAGAATGTACCTCATAGGGATGAATGGAAATGACAAAGGAAAACCTCTAGCCTCTTGTGGCTAAAAGTCCATCCTACCGCTTTAAGTGAATAATTCTCATCACCCCAGGACGCTCTTGGCACGTTTCATATTAAGTTACAACTGGAGTATCAAGGCCAAAATGTACATTTCAGCATTAAAGATACAACCTGCAAGTTTTGCTTCAGGTGACAAAAGGCTCAGATGTGAACAGGTGCCATTGAAATGAATGGGATTTTGCTTGTTGGGCGTTTTTCAGGCTTTTTACAAGCGTTTTACTAGCTGAAAATGCTCAGGTGTAAATGCAGCCTTAACTTTAGCCAAACTAAAACTAGGACAAATATTTTGGATTGGGGTTCCACTGAAAGTGCTGAAGGAGATAGAGCTATCTACTTTTTATACAGAAATACAACTTAACTGTACTGTTCTCTAGTCAAATCCCTTAAAAAAATTGGTTGATGGTTTGTTCAGCTTCAGAGAGTCTTGGGACACTTCTCGGACATTGTACCACTTCCCATCAGGCTCTCAAATGTACAGACAAGGAAAATATGATGGAAAAGTTGTAAAAACAATTTGTAAACACAGTAAAACCTTGGTTTGAGAGCGTTTTGCAAGATTTTTTAATACATTTTGACTTGATAAATGAGCGATGTCTTGATATACAAGTAGCGTCATGTCAAAACTGAGTATAAAAGGAAAGAGAGGCGCCTCTAAGTGTAGCAATATGGTTACATTTAATGAGGTACAACATTTAGCAACTCACATGGTTGATGATTAAAACAGGCACATCTAAGTATGCAGGCATCTGGGGCAAAGCTGTCCACATAGACCATCCTCCACCCCGCTATCGACCTCATCTCTTCTTCCACGAGCGCTTCAAGCTTCGCTTTCCGATCGCTCTACTGCAGGATAGTCTTCCCTGTCACGATTGCAGACCGACAGCGGTGAGAGCCGGCAGTGCGGGGGGTGGTCTATGTGGACAGCTTTACCCCAGATGCCTGCATACTTAGATGTGCCTGTTTTAATCATCAACCATGTGAGTTGCGAAATGTTGTATCTTCATTAAATGTAACCATATTGCTACACTTAGAGGCGCCTCTCTTCTCTTTTATACTCTGTAGCTCCTGCTGGATTTTGCTTCTAATTTCCTTATGGAGGCTTCCATTTGTGGATGGACATTTTATGGTTACACACCTTTCACATTGCTATAATATTTTTATATGCACTATAAATTGAAGGACTTATGAATAAATGGTTGTGGAACGAATCCTGAGTTTCCATTATTTCTCATGCAGAAATTCACTTTGTTATAAAAGTGCTTTGGATTACAATCATGTTTCTGGAACAAATTACAGTATGCTCGTAATCCAAGGTCTTACTGTAATGTATTTTTCTCCTGCCTTCTCTTACTAATCTGTCCTGTACTTTACAGCTTTGAAATGATCAATAAAATTTTACATTAATTAGTTACATTTTCTCATATTTTTTTCTTGGAAAGATTATATAGTCCATAAAAACAAAAGCCAAATGGTCTTCCTAGGCCTGTGATATGTAATTTTTTATCATTTGGGATCTGAATCCCCCCCCCCCCCCCCCCCCCCCAATTGGACAGTGCTGTCTAATAGGTTGGCTTTCAAATAAATGAAAAATGATAATAGACATAGATTGTTTGGAACTCTTCATGTGGTTGTCATATTGTTGCCTCCTGGGAATTGTTCTGGGATAGAATCCCTGTTTTTCTGTCTGAAGTCTATTTTTCTTTCAAGGTCCATTTCATCAGCTGTTTGATTAGGAAAAGAAAGCAGCCATCTCTTTTAAGGTCCAAATGACAAAAAGAAAATGTATTAACATTGTGATTTCTCAGGGTCAGCAATGCTTTTTAACCACATGGCCTTGTCTTTTCACAGTTGGAAAATCCTTTGTCTTAAAATAATTCTACAAGCAAACTCAATGGTCCTTTATTGTAGATTTGACAGCATAAAAGACCTATTTTCAATACCGGTTTTAAAGTGGCAGCAATGGAGGGATTATACAGATGTGTGTCAACTCATATAGAATGAGAAAAAGCTTGGTTAAAATTAAAGAAATTGTCTAGAAGTTGGAACTTTTTTTAACCACTTGCCTACCAGGCACGAACACCTCCTTCCTGACCAAGCCATTTTTCAGCTTTCAGCGCTGTCGCATTTTGAATGACAATTGCGCGGTCATGCAATGCTGTACCCAAATAAAATTTTTATCATTTTTTCCCCACAGATAGAGCTTTATCTTGGTGGTATTTGATCACCTCTGCGGTTTTTATTTCTTGCGATATTAACAAAAGAAGAGCGACAAGTTTGAAAAAACATAATATTTTTTACTTTTTATTATAATAAATATCCAATTTTTTTTTTTAAACAATTTTTTTCCTCAGTTTAGGCCAATACGTATTCTTCTACATATTTTTGGTAAAAAAAATCGCAATAAGCGTATATTGATTGGTTTGCGCAAAAGTTATAGCGTCTACAAATTAGGGATAGATTTATAGCATTTTTATTATTATTTTTTTTTTTACTAGTAATGGCGGCGATCTGCGATTTTTATCATGACTGCGACATTGCGGCGGACATATCGGACACTTTTGACACATTTTTGGGACCATTCACATTTATACAGCGATCCGTGCTATAAAAATGCATTGATTACTGTATAAATGTGACTGGCAGGGAAGGGGTTAACAATAGGGGGCGCTGCAGGGGTTAATATGTTCCCTATGTTAGTGATTCTAACTGTGGGGGAGGGGACTGACTGGGGGAGGGGACCGATCGGTGTCCCTATGTACAAGGGACACACTATCGGTCTCCTCTCCAGTGACAGGACGTGGATCTGTGTGTTTACATACACAGATCCACATCCTGCTCAGTTACTGGGCAATCGCGGGTGCCCGGCGGACATCGCGGCCGCCGGGCACGCGCATCGGGTCCCCAGCAACGCGGCGGTCACGCGCGCCTCCCGCGACGCGCGCGCGCCCCCCCCCTAGTGGCCAAAATGTAGACGACGTCATATGACGGCGTCCCGCCACAAGAGCCGCACCGCTCCGCCGTCAATAGACAGTGGGCGGTCGGCTACAGGTTAAATAATTTGTATGAACTTAGCTTTGTACTAAAAGCCTTAGCCCTTGTTAACATTGAATGCAGCTTTGAAATAGTGCAACTTCACCTGAAATCGCACAATTTCAAAGCTGCATGTCAGTGCGACTTCAGGTACAACTTTGAAAACATCTGTGCAGCTTCATGCACAGATGTCTATTCAAGTTGCCCCCGAAATCGCCAAAAGTAGTGCAGCACCACAAAGTTGGCTTCACATCAATTTGCACATGGCCATTGCCGGCAATAGGGTGCGACTTTTCAATTCGCTCCAATGTGAATGAGGACTTAGGCCCATTTCACACTGTCCCACTGCGGTTTCTTCGAAGCTCCACCAAAGATGCAGTATGCAATCTAAGAGAATTATATAGGAAAGTGTGAGTAACCTGCATGAAAACCGTGGGTACACTGCGCTGCCCTAGAAGGGCAGTGTGAAAGCGCCCATAAAATATTTGTATAGCCAAAACTTGTTGGGTTTTGGATGGAGTAGAAAGGGGTTAGAACCTCTGTTGGTTTCCTTTTTCTGTCTGTGTCCCTGCTGGGAAGATTACATACATTGTAATCTGTAATTTTTTCAGTGTGTGTGTGTGTATTGAGTCTTTAAATTGTTAAGAATTTCCATACCCTATATATGTGTTCACTGGAGGGATGTTCACTGGGGAAGACATCTAAGATATTTTTATAACTTTTTCGCACTCTCCTGACTTTCCTTATGTCACTGGTGGTACACATTTTCACTGCTTTACCATAAAGAACCCCTTACATGGGGTAGAATTAGGCTTTTTCGAGACAATGAGCAGTTTCCTACCATGACTACATTCACCTTTGTGAATTTGCCTTGTACATTGTATCCCCTCTTAAAGGGTCTGTAAAGGCAGAAGGTTTTCTATGCATTAAGATAAAAAAACCTTCCTTGTGTAGCAGCCTCCCCAGCACCCCCCTAATAATTACCCTGAGCCCCATCTCTCTCCAGCGATGTCCAAGTTTCCCTTGGCCCTCTGGGACTCTCCTCCTGATTGACTGGGGCACAGCCATGGTGCAATTGGCTCCCGCAGCTGTCAAAGTCAGTTAGCCAATCAGGGGAGAGAAGGGGCAGGGCCAAAGGGCAGCTGCGTGTCTGAATGGACACACGGAGCTGCAGCTTGGCTCAGGTGCCCCCATAGTAAGCTGCTGGGCTATAGGGGCACTCATCAGGAGGGAGGGGCCAGGAGCAGCAAAGATGGACCCGAGAATAGGAGGATCCAGGCTGCTCTGTGGAGGAGGTAAGTATAACATGTTTGTTTGTTTTTTTTGTGTTTTTTTTTTAAAACAAGCCTTTACAATCACATTAAGCACCTCTTCTCCAAGGTGAATAAGTGTAATTTTTGTAATGGTTCCTCATAGCTGAGTTCCTCCCATTTTGTTAATTGTGTTGTCCTTTGCTGTACTCTCAATTTGTCCTAGGGGTTTGTCACCAAGACAGAAAGTGATGGAAATCCAAAGTTTTACAGTCCTCTATTGGGCCTTGGGGACAGGAAGTGAAGGATTATCTCCCTAATGAGACACAGATAGCTAATAAATAAAATGACTGTTTTTTAATGATTCCCTACTCTATCTAAAACTAAAAAAGAAAAATATGTGGCTATACATATACACATTTATATTACATATACACATATTTCAATATTTTTTTTTTTTAATCTCTGGCAACATGAATTGCAGTTCTGAACTTTGTTTGCAGCCACCTTTAATTTAAATTCCATATTACAAACGTCAAACTCTAATGCCCCGTACACACGGTCGGAAATTCCAACGGACAATGTCCGATCGGACCATGTTGTCGGGAAATCCGGCCGTGTGTGGGTTTCATCTGACTTTTTCCATCGGAATTTCCGACGGAAAAAATTCGAGATTCCGACGGATTTTGTGGTCGGAATTTCCGACCGTGTGTACAGGGGGTTACAGTAGTAATGTTCTGTGAGCATATTGTCTGTAACAGTGCTCAACCTAAGTATAAACGTTATACATATTTTTTTACCTTTTTTATAAGTGATCACATTCCCTCTGTTTTCCGCTGCACAAGAGCTGGGGGAGGAGAAACAGCAGGACAATGATCTTCCCAGTGAATAGCTGTGCAGGGGGGTGGGGGGGTGTCAAGACATCTCTGATCATTGGTGGAGAGCAAGCTGGGTTCCTAGCACAGCTAGAGAACTGACCACGGTGTGTTCTCCTGCTTAGTGTGGTCAGTTTTTAATAGGAAAGCAAAAGGACTGACAGGAACACCGGGGATTTCACACTAAGGAAGCAATACAAAGAGAACAGGATCGTTTTTCATACAAGTACATGGTGCAGCAGGCACATATCATGAATATGAAATGTTGGGTTTGCATACTCTTTAACTGTTCCAGGGAACAGTTCAGAGCACTTACACTACACAGACTGGACCCAGAGGATGAACCATGTGATGGATCGGTTAAAACTGCCAGTGTGAGTGCACAATGAGTTGATTTGGGCATTGAAAATAGGATCCTTGTGTCATTTATTACAAGACAAGGGAACAAGAAGGAAGCGCCACCTAAGTGCAATAAGTTAAGTAGGATTTTAATGACACAACAATTAATGCACTTACAGGAAGGTGAATAAAATCAGGCTCATCTGTGTGTCAGTGGTCCGTAGGGAAGCCTCAGATCCGGATCTGTTTTTTCTATGCAGAGATGGGAAACTGCAGTCGTTGTTGCTGCTCAGCCCGGAGCAGATCCAGATCAGGAAGAAGCTGGAGCTGAGGTCTCGGGTCACGGGATCACTTCCGGGGGAGGACTCCACAGAGTTAGAAGGGTTGGATAGGCAGGCTACGCGCTCGGAGTCAACTGCTCCTTCATTTATTACAAGACATGAAAGGATTTGTATATTTAGGTAAATTAAAATAAACCTATATTAACTACGTATTAATTCACAAGAGTAGTATTACATTTTTTAAATCTTGTTTTTATTATACTGTTTTTTGCTATATAGCATATAACAGTATTTACATTTATTAATTTTCTCTGTACATAAAAAGTTATTTGTTCTCATATATTAAAATGTCTCACATAATTACCACCAGGTTTGCTCTACAAATCTGTACTGGGACTGTCTCCTATCAGCTGATTGGATGCGACAGCTACATCATATCTGAAAATGTAATCAAATACCTTTGTGGCAACCATCCAATAGTGTATTTGCTACATATACATGTACAGAACCTTAAAAAAATACTGGAAAATGTTACTTGATAAACTACTTTAATTTCATTGCATCAAGTACGTGACTTCACCTTAATGCTTTTGAAAAATCAAAGAAGTACGTTTGAGCTATACTGATTGGCAAAACAATCTCTAATCTTCTGAGAGTTGAAAATCCCATTTGACTGAGTTTAATAGGTCACCTCTACATTTAGCTTTAAGTAATACTGGAAGGATTGGATCCTAACCTTTTTACTCCAGCCCCAGGCAGGGCAATGACTCACTGTCTACCAGAAGACAGATTCAGACTTACAAATGGTGGATAACAATGAGAAGAATTTATCAAACCCCAAGTGTTCTTCTGGAGAATGACTACCCAAAAGCCTAACAGAAATAATTCCTTATAGGGTGACATAGAAACGTCTTGCTGGTTTTATGCATTTTTTTAACATTATTCCAAACCGGCTAAATTTGGGTTTGGCAAAGCATCTTTTTTCTTTATTATTGTAACTGTAAGATTGAAGTACACGTTGCATTGCAGCAAAAAGGGAAATGAAAAATGCATGCTACAAAAGATATGGGTCTAATTATATTTGAAATGATCTACTGCTTGTCTTTATGCCTTTAGGGTCATCATGGAAGAATTGTTTGCTTTTAGCTTACTTATAACATGTAAAATAGGAAACCATTTATACTATTGCTTATGGAGTATTTCTAAACAAAACAAATCAATAAGGTTATCCCCTTAACGCTGACTTTACGCACATCTGCGGCCTCGGCTTTAAGGCCCCATTCACACCTGAGCGTTTTGTAGCTTGAAGCCTGAAGCTACAGAACGCTGGAGGGGAAAAAATCAATTATTCACTATGGAGATGGTTCACATCTCCACTCCAAAACATTTGAAGCCAGAAGCCCCAAAACGCCTGAAGCTCAAACAAGTTCTGGAACTTTTTTTAGGCAGATTACAGGCGTTTTTCTGCTTTTTACATTGGTGACTTTTTAACCTCTGCAAAATCGCAGCAAAATTGCTGCACGAATGCAGAAGAAAATGTAGTAAAATCACAACTTTCTGCCTGAAAATTCTACGCTCAGGTGTGAATGGGGCCTAAGGGGTTATACCGGGATGATGCCAGCAGCTGCAGGCATCATCATGCCGTACCATTTTTTTAGAGCGGGCATTGGCCTTATCAGGGATAACAACCCGGCTGTTATCCCGGAGGAGCGGTAGGGGACGCCCCCCCTCCCGCTGCCTTCCGCCACTGTTCCCGGGCCTCCAGTCCCACCAGGAGACCCAATCCACGATCCGGCACTTCCGCCGGCTAGAGTGAGACTGGCAGGGAGCTGGAAATGGCTTTCTTCCAGTCTCCTATGTGTGAACATGGAAACAACATCACAACATCGCTTCCGGTTTACTCGGCTGCTAATGGTGGTGAATTTGAAAAAAAGACAGTATTCAGAATGGCCATTTTTGGCGATCTGACTACTTTGAAGTGCAAAGGAGGGAAATGGGGTCTTTTAGACCACCGATCCCTCCATAAAGAGTACCCGTCACCACCTATTACTGTCACAAGGGATGTTTACATTCCTTGTGACAGCAATAAAAGTGACCAATTTTTTTTTTTTTTTTAAAGAGACATGGTAAAAAATTTATAAATTAATAAAATGAGTAAGAAAAATAATTTATTTTTTTAAAGCGCCCCTGTCCTCGTGAGCTCACACAGCAAAGAAAATGCACACGCGCTCCCGCATATGTAAACAGTGTTCAAATCACACATGTGAGGTATCACAGCGATCATTAAAGTAAGAGCAATAATTCTAGCACTAGACCTCCTCTGTAACTCTAACCTGGTAACCGTAAAAAAATTGAAAGCGCCACTAAGATTTTTAGGTACCATAGTTTGTCGCCATTCCATAAGTGTGTGCAATATCAAAGCATGACCTGTTAGGTATCTATTTACTTGGCGTAACATCATCTTTCACCTTATATACAAAAAAAATTGGCTAACTTTACTGTTTAGTTTTCTTTTAATTCATGAAAGTGTATTTTTTTTCAAAAAAAGACTGCGTTTGAAAGACTGCTGCGCAACTACAGTGTGATATAAAATATTGCAACGATCGCCATTTTATTCTCTAGATTCTCTGCTAAAAACATATATATATAATGTTTGGGGGTTCTAAGTAATTTTCTAGCAAAAAATATGGATTTTTATCTAGGGTTATTTTTATTGTATTATTATTATGCAGGATTTATATAATGCTAACAGTTTGGGTACAAAATTAAGGGAGATAGTACAGTTACAATATAATTCAATACAAAAAAGATTAGAGGACCCTACTCGTAATGCCGCGTACACACGATCGGACTTTGTCCGCCGGACCCAGTCTGGCGGACAAACCGCCGGACTTTCCAGCTGGGCTTCGCCGGACTTGAAAGCGAACGGACTTGACCATACACGATCACGCAAAAAGTCCGGCGGTTCAGGCGATGACGTACAGCGCGTACGACAGGACTAGAAAAAGAAAAATACTAGAAAAATACTTGCTACTGAGCATGCGTCCTTTTTGGTCCGCCGGACCATCATACAGACTGCCGTATTGTCCGCCGGACTGCCAAGTTCAGCGGACAATTTTAAAACAAAACTTAAAACCTAGTCCGCCGGACTTTTGGGAAAAAAAGTCAGTCGAAGGCCCACACACGATCGGACTGTCCGGCGGACTCTAGTCCAGCGGACAATCCCGCGGGAAAGTCTGATCGTGTGTACGCGGCATAAGAGTTTACAATCTAAAAGGAAGGATTAGGTGATTGTTTTATCATGGTCACATGATAATTTTCGTTTTCTGGGGTTGTATTCAATATCTGCAAAGAAAGATCACACTAAAGGCCCATATACACGATCGGCAAATTAGCTGTTTTGGACCAACATCCGACCGTGTGTACACTCCATCGGACCAACTTTTTCCAGGTTTCATCTGACTTTTGTTGGCTGTGCAAACGGACCAACTTTCTGCCAACAAAATTCCGATGGACCAAAGTCCGACCGTGTGTACACAAAACCAACGGACTTTTGTACAAACCAATGCAGAACCAATGCAAAAGATCAGACAACAATACAGAAGTTGACCAAAGGTGGCGGTAAAGTGCAAAAAAAACAAGTGATTTGGTGAAAGTTGGCTGAAAAAGTCCTGCTGTGTGTATGCAATACCAACTTGGGGCCAACGCCCTTTGGACAAAAATCCACGGGAAAGTTGGTCCACGGTCCGTTCGTGTGTATGAGGCTAAATACTTACAAGGGTTGATTTATTAAAACTGGAGAGTGCAAAATCTGGTGCAGTTGTGCATGGTAGCCAATAAGCTTCTAACTTCAGCTTGTTCAATTAAGCTTTGACAAAAAAAAACTGGAAGCTGATTGGTTTCTATGCAGAGCGTCACCAGATTTTGTACTCTCCAGTTTTAGTAAATCAACCCAAAGTGATACAAAAAGTAATAACTGTTAGGGATGAGATGATGGAAATAGTAAAAGTACAGTTTTAGGCCCCTTTCACACTGAGGCGCTTTTCAGGCGTTTTAACAGTAAAAATAGCGCCTGTAAAGCACCTCTCAATCGCCTCTCAAGAGAGCATGTGCGAAGAGAATGGTTTGGTTGGTATTTTGGGACAACATAAGTGATGTCGTTTGGGACAGAGTTGTGAATGGTTTTATAGGTTTTTGATGTTATGTTGAACTTTATATGTTGGGTGAGTGGAAAGCAATGGCTGGATTGGCAGAAAGGCTATGCTTATACGGTAAACACTGAAACTGTGCTACAGTCAAAAGGTTCATGCTGTTAACCTATATCTGAGTTTTTTGTTGTTCATAGCAGTTAGAATATCAGTATGTCTGTATAGAAGGGACAGGAAGAAGCCATGTTTGGTATGTTAGGTCTCCTGCATCATGAGCAGGTCATGTCAGGTCTCCAGATGGCCAACAAAAGGGAATGGAGTGGACTAGTGCAGGTAAAGCAATGCTTAAATGAAGCATTGAGGTAATGAACAGGCAGACTGTGTTTTCTCTGCATCTCAGTTTATACTGTACTATGTTACTGTAATCAGTACATATCTTCTGTGTTTTCTCTGTCAGGCACATCCACTTTTTTCTTCTTATACTGACAGCGATTGGAGTGCGATTATACTAAGCTGCAGTTGGAAATTATGTGCACTCCTTTCTATCTGTAAATGGTTTCAATACAACTGGGTCTGTTGTTTTTTTTTCTAGCTCTAGCAGTTGACTCAGGCAAACGCCAATCAGAAGAGTAAGTAGTCCTATCCAGCCCATCAGAAGGCATGTCTTTGGTGTATGAAGCCTCTAAAAACCCTTTCCTGGTTTACAAAGGCTAAAGTCTATCCATTGATACACTTAAAATTGAGCAATAGGCCAAAAGGAAGGTTAAAGACATGTAAGGGGTGGACCATAAACAGTGTTAATGTTTAAGATTTTAGTTTTAGTCGTATTTTTGTAATCTGAATTGTTTCCGTTTTAGTTGTATTTTAGTCTAAAATCTCCAGTACATTTATAGTCGACTAAAAACTCCTGTACATTTTAGTCAACTAAAATCATTATAGTTGACTGAAATCTAATGGGTTTAGTTAAACTGTAATGCATTATTTAAGCATTTCTCTAGAATTTCCAAACTCATTATATACTCCTGGAGTAAAAACCTAATAACATGTTATTATTTATGGTATTAAGGTTTGAGCATGCACTATAGACACAGATTTAGCCATTGTGATATCTACCTTTTAGTCATAATCTTTTGACTAAAATGCCCTTTTAGTTTTAACTAAAATAGTGTTAACTTCGTAGATGAAAATATTTTTGTCCACAAAATTAACACTGGGCATGAAAGCAAATCTTTGCTTTGACAACTATAGGCATGTAGGTGTATTTGCATAACAAGTTCAAAATGTATCTGTTTTTGAGTCCCTGAGTTTACTTTAGGCTGTTTTTGAGTCCCTGAGTTTACTTTAGGACTCAAAACTTATTTTATTGAATACGAGCAAACATTTAAAGTGATTGTAAAGGTAAAAAAAACAAAAACAAAACATGTCTATACTTACCTGCCTTGCACAGAGAGGCCGTGAGCCTCATCTTTTCGGGTCCCCCGCTGGCATTCCTGGCCCATCCTCTTTCTCCAGTGCTGCCCCCATGGCAAGCCGCTACACATGGGGGCACTCGTGCAAGCTTGCTCCCGAGCCTCGTGGCAGAGCCAATGGCTCCTGGTTCCCCAGCAAAGCCAGCGAGACCCGAAAGTGAGGGGAGAGAAGAGCTGCAGACGTGCATGGCGCTGGATCAAATGAGGGCTCGGGTAAGTAAAAAGTAGGGGGGGTGCTGATACCTAAACATTTTTTACCTTAATACAAGGAATGCATTAAGGTAAAACATGTTTAGGCTTTAGAACAACTTTAATTATTAAAGCTAAAATTTTTAGAGGTATATGTAAAAGCTTAGAGTGCAAACCAGATGGTATAGGTGGAGTACAGGAGGGAACGCCTGCAGCTCCTCTCTCCCCTCACTATAATAAGGCTTACCTATAGGTAATATAAATATCTCTTAAACGTGCATGGAATATTAACTGTACATGCAGCCAGTGACATCACCGGTTCTTTAGAACCCTGTTTCATGACCGGCGGCTCCTGCATGTGCGGGAATGACGTTACAGAGCCGGATTTTCCGCAAACCTGGAAGCAAGACTGGTGAAAATGGAAGCGGCCTCTAGATCTGACATCTCGGCGCAGTAGGGCTTCGTTTTAAGGTAAGTTTAACACAATGTGCTACTATGTGATGCATACTAGCACATTATGCCATTACCTTGCAGGGTTATAAAAAAAACGTCCAGGGGTTTACAACCGCTTTAAAACCCCCTATAGATCAGGAGAGAATATCTATGATGTTCAGTGGATCTTGTGTGAGGCTCGGCAGGTGAAACAAGATACAGTAAAGCTCAACCAAGAAATAGTAGATATGTGCACACTGAAATATTTTGTTTCGGAATTTTGTTTTCGTCTGAAAAATACATTTTATTTATTTTGATTTCGTTAAAAAATGCATTCGTTGGAAAATCCGAAATAATTAAGGTTGAATCTGTCATTGAAGGCTTATGGTGTCTGTCGAATGTTCTAATGCCGCGTTCACACGAGCAGACTTTTGGACAGCAAAGGTCCGACGGAACGAATCCGTCGGACAATTCGATTGTGTGTGGGCTCCATCGGACCTTTGCTGTCCAAAAATCTGACGGACTTTAGAAATGTTTCTGCCGGAACTCCGCCAGACCCAGTTCCTATCGATAAATCCGTTCGTGTGTATGCTAGTGCGACGGACAAAAAACGACGCTAGGGCAGCTATTGGCTACTGGCTATGAACTTCCTTATTCTAGTCCGGTCGTACGTCATCACGTTCGAATCCGTCGGACTTTGGTGTGATTGTGTGTGGCCCAGTCCGTTCATTCAGAAAGTCTGTCGGAACTCTGCCGAAAGTCCGTCGGGAAGACCGTCGGACCTGATCCGTCGAAAAGTCCGGTCGTGTGTACGCATTAGAAGATTCGACGGAGCAGCTAAACTGCATGACGCCGCAATCGTACATTTACAGTCGAATGTTCCGCCTACAAGCTATAGTAGAATTCTAATGTTGTATGACACTAGTAATAATTATATTTATTAATTATTATTATTACTAGTCAACCAACATTAGAATTCTTCTATAGCCTATGGGCGGAGCATTTAAACATAAATGTCCACTCGCGGTGACTGCTTTGTCGAATCTTCATGTCGAATCTTTTCTCTCTATGTCAAATAATCTTGGACTAATAGAGTTAGGTTAGGCACATTCGACCTTTTTTGCTATTGTCTCTATAATGTTGAATCTTTTCTCTCTATGTAGAATAATCTTGAACTAATAGAGCTAAGGTTAGGCACATTCGACCACAGGTTCAATGGACACAGATTGTTATTGTCAGCATCATGTCAAATCTCCTATCTATATTGAACTGTTGCAACGAAAATGAAAATAAAGCATTTGTTTATGTCGGATCTTTCGGTTTTTGGATTCTGCATGTTCGTTATCGTTTGTTAAGACGATAACGAAAATACCTGAAATTTGGACGAAAATGCATTCGGACGAAAACGAATGCACATGTCTAAGAAATAGTGGAGTCATCTTCTTTCCAAGGTAGTGTGGCAGGAGGGTGGGTGAATTACAAGACTTGCTGGACATAATTAGCTATGCTTTAATACAATGCAATATATATTCTTTTAAACAGAGAAGAGAGACCATGAACCTTTTTGGTGTCTCTCCAAATGAAGCAGGCTAAACTGTAGAATTCACCTTATTTAAAAGAATTTCCCACTGTAGACCTAAAATCTCTTTCAGGAAAAATCTATATTCTGCACTCTTCTGGGGCAGAGGTTTAGGCACAGATTTTATGATCTATACTTTTTTTAGGATTTTTACGTCTGCTAATGAGTGCAAACCGGTAGGGTGTCATAGATAGGCAGAATTATCATATATACTGAAAGAAGAATTCAAAGATTCTGAAAGACAGAAGTTCAGCACAGCCTTTACTGCTGAACTCTCTGAGAGTTTTCTACCAGGTTTACTTTGGTGCACATGCTGTCAAAGAATAGTATCCATTTCTGTGTGAAAAAAAAAGAATGATCTCTACATGACCACTGCAACCTAAAAAAGCTACTAATAACGGTCAAATTTCATGATGTTCCAGCCTCTCCAGTTACAGAAGATGAGATAGCTCACACTAATGAAACTTAGGTGGCATTATTTGTAAAGGAATACAACAAAATGACCCTTGGAAGCATTCAATGGGATACCTGGAAGAATGTTAGCTGTGCGCTGAAAAATATATTCCCTTATAGCGCAAAAAATAAAAACCGCAGAGATGATCAAATACCACCAAAATAAAGCTCTACTTGTGGGAAAGATAGGACATAAATTTTATTGGGGTATAGCGTCGCACAACGGCGCAGTTGTCAGTAAAAGCAACGCAGTGCCGTATAGCAAAAAATGGTCTGGTCAGAAGGAGGGTAAAACTTTCCGGAGCTGAAGTGGTTAATGTATCTTTTTTTTTTCTATTTACATTTTTTTATTATTTTTTCAAAATTTAACAAACAGTGGACATTTTACAAGGCATTCATCATAATATTTTGAGCCCCACAAGAGGGCTCGGAAGTGACAGTGAATCAGTGTCATATGGCTTATATTCAATCAGAGCAAGAGTATTAATTTATTTTTTAATATATATTTAATAAATGGACAGGGAGCTGCACAGCTCCCTGTCCATTTATTATTGTTTGATGTAGTATAACATTTTGAGCAGCAGCTTTACTTTCCACAAATAGCGCAATTTTCTTTTCTTTTCTTTAATATATATGTGTTTATGGATTAGAAAGTGTTTTGTTGTTGTTGTCTGCTGTTTCCACTTTAAAGTAAAACAGAGCGTGCACTACAACATATGCAAGAAGCAGCTTTTGTGTCATAAACACAGTAAAGTTAAAAAATGTAAAATTCCATGGAAAATAATGGGTGAAACATACTCTTGCAGGAAGAGCTATGTGGCCATACATATGGGTGTGCTGGTCTAAATGTGATGAAACGGGAGACAACTTGCTGAATGGACAAATGATACTTTCTTCAGAAATGATCTGGGCTTTCCATCATTAGTAGCACAATTACCACAGACCAAAAACCCCTGATGTGATGTGCAAAGAATGGTTGCACATCCTTTCTGTAATGTCATAAAAGTTTATACCTTCCTGAAATAATATGCTCTTGCACACACCAGAGAAAATGTGCAATTCAAATAATGCCCTTGCCTCCATGTTTGAAATCTATATAGGTCCTAGTCTAAGGCTGACCATATATATGCAATTAGATTGGATTTTTTTTGCTTTGTTTTAAAATGTCTTTATTGAGAAAAAAAATTATAATTGGTCACACCAGAACAATAACAAATGCATGGTACACAACAATATGGTGAACGTTTTATAAAAGGGAGGGAAGAAATGTGGGTGGCCGATAGAGGCCAAAATGACAGGAGAAAGGTGAGGAAAAGGAAGAAAGAGTTGGGCAGAGGGTAGCAAATAAATGGGGGGGGGGGGGAGTGAATTGGTGCGGCTTTACGCTTGGAGAGTTACAGTAAGTATACATTATTATCAATAAGTATAGGTTAAATATTATAACAAGGAGGTAAATATAGGGTTAGAGTGTAAGTGATTGTCTTATAAAATCCCCTAGATATAGACATGGGTTCCAAGGTCCTATTTAGACTGGACAGTGCAAGGAGAAGTGGCACAGTAAGGAGCTTTTTATCTCTTTGGGATTAACGTTTCAGGGAGCAATTAGGGTGTGGTAAGCAGATACTCCATTGTCAGTAAAATGTATTTTACGAGAGATGGGCTCTAGCACAGGAGTACTCATAGTAAGCATGATCATTAAGAATGTGTGTAAATGTGGTAGGGTCAGGAGATGTCGGTTGTTTCCAAATGCGGGCAATGGATAGTCGAGCTGTAATGGTGATATCAGAGATTGGATTTAAATTGAATGGATTGTTTAGGTTTGTCTTCATATTACAACAATCATTTTTTATGGCCAGCCTAAGATGGCAACATTTTATAAGGAAGGCGATGGGGTTGCATTTTTATGATTATTATTTAAAGTTGTATGTGTACCTTAAACTTTTCTTCTTTTTTTGAAGTATGAAAGGTTTAGAACCTCTGACAGGTTTTATTGCTGTATCCTGTTAGGGAAATTCACCCACTCTATGGCCATCTTTACCACTGTCACCGGGACAGAAAGTGATGGCAAATCCAAATTTTTACAGTGGTCACTGATATAGGAGGTCAGTATTTCTGCTCACTATTGAGAAACTTCCTCTTCATGTTGTGTCACTGGGGCACATAGAGGAGGGGAATTCCCCCTACTGGACATAAAAAAGTAGAACCCCAGCTAAAAATAACACAATAAAATGATTAGCACATGAAAAGAAAAATTACAAAATCAGCTATTTTATTCACTTTCAATCCAGAGATTTCCCCATGTAATATTTTTTTCCACCACTATATGTCCTCGGTCTGATGAACAGCATCATTCAACCTACTTCCTCTGAGTCAGGTCTTCTTGGATGAACTTGCCCCTACCTTTGACTGGACAGTGCAAGGAGAAGTGGCACAGTAAGGAGCTTTTTATCCCTTTGTCACTATGTTTTTTCTTCCTATCAGCATGCTTCTGGTCAGCACATGAATTGACTGGCCCTTTGTGCTGCTTCTTCCTCTTACATTCCAGCTATGCTAATAGAGGCTAAAAGCTCATGCCAGGCCAAATTTAGGTACTTACACTTCTTGCATGTACCTAATTGTATTTAATGATGTGTTAATAATTACACAGCTGCAATAATTTGTGTGTTTTAGATATACCCAGAGTTCAGCTTTAACCATATCCTACGCTATCAAAAAAGTAGAAAAACAGGTTTGGCTATAGATACATTTTAAAGTAAAGCTATGGGTTGACATAGCTGGCTTGGAAATTCTAGTTGCCTTGGCTCTCTGTGCTATCTTTTTCTTTTACTAATCATGCTTATTAGAAAATAAACAGCCCCCCTACCTCCTAAGTTAGAGAACCCTAGTGGTCAGATGGGCTGACACTGCAACTCAGGGTTGAGTCATTGACATATAGTGGGGGTTATTTACGAAAGGCAAATCCACTTTGCACTGCATATATATAAATCCCAATAAAATACATTTATGTTTTTGATTGTAACGTGACAAAATGTGGAAAATGTCAGGGTATGAATACTTTTTCAAGGCACTGTACTTATATTGCATTTTAAATTTATGCAGTGCTTTACATATATACATGCAAGTGTGACAAGAATTAGTGACATCACTGCACCTCTTGCAAAGGGGCTGTGCATTTTTGTGCATTGCGGGAAAGTGCGCAATTGTGCACTGATGTAAATTAAGCTTTAAAAAAAATCACTTCTGCTTAGGGCAGTGTGGCTACAAGTGTCAGAGTAAGGAAATCGAATGGATTTCCAACTAATAATTTATTTTCAAGCAAAAGATCTTTGAAACTGAAATCTGCAATATGATCTTTCTTTTATTATGATGTGTATGACCAGCAAAAGCCTTGTATCCCACCAAAATGTACCTTTAGTAAAATAAAAATAAAAGCCCAACAAAGTGATTTCCATCAAGCACAAGGATGTATTGCATATATCGAATTGCACAGACCCAGCAGAATGTTATATTGTATTGTAATCTGCTGGATGATACTGCTGCTATATAAGATGCACAAGGGATAGCACTGTTATAAAAATAGATTGTGTGAGTTTGTCAGATAGGCTATTAAAAGTCTTACTTCCCTTTTCTCTTATGTCCTTTCTGCAAACTTACATTTCGCCACTAATGTCTGACGTCTAACAGTTTTGTAAAAACTTAATGTCAACAGAAAAACTGATGATTTTTATAGAATTCACTGTAATTATGCATTGAGAGGCTGATAACTGGAAAAACGTAACATCAGCTACAAAAATAAAGTAATTAAAAAGAAAAGGATTACAGATCCAGCATGACTGCAGGAAACACAAACAATTAAAAATGTACTTATTAAGGTAGTTTGGAGTCAAGTCTTGCTGTGTCCAGAATAGATCAGCTCTATCTGCCTAATGATCTATGATTGAAGCTGGCAAAAAATGAATTTGGCTTGTTACGGCAATGGTGCATCGAATGCCCATTAATACTTGTTCACCCATAAATGTCTAATTACATACGTCGATTTCCAGCACATCGGAGTCCCATAAACACTTGAAAAAATCACAGTGAAATGCTCTCTTTCTGGACATAAAACATGATAAGTGGTACTCAGGGGGACAATGTGTGTTGCATCACAACACAGCACCTGGAATAATAGCCACTTGTCACATTTTCTGCCCCTGGAAGGGCCTACATGACATTCTCTCTGCCTGGTGATCCTGTTAATCTATTATTGAAAGCTATTAAACATACAAAAGTCATTCTTTGTAAAGCTGAATTCCAGATATGTAGCTTTTGTAGCATAGTTACATTGGTCCAATTTGGATCAGTGTAAGTATACATAGTCCATTCCTGTAGGACTGTCGTGGAAGTGGTGACATTATCGTGATGTCACCTCACCCCCCTTCCAACTCATCTAATCAAAGTACGCCTTGACTTTATTAATAAAAATGCAGGGCTTGACCCAGAAGACTGCAATGATCACTGTCGTGATTTTATGCTTCTCCAGCTGTCCCATGGGTATGGCACAAGCATACTTGCATTGTACCAATGTAAGTATGCAATAAAATCCATACCCGGAGTTCAGCTTTAACATTAGTAAAGCACAAAAAAACTGAAAATGCTATCTGAATCATGGGGTCTATTGGAACAGTGGTCATCAACCCTGTCCTCAGGGCCCACTAACAGGCCAGGTTTTATGTATTACCTTGGGGGAGATGCAGACTAGAATACTGTAATCACTGAGCAACAAATGATATCACCTGTGATGTATTTCAGCTATCTTGCAAACCTGGCCTGTTAGTGGGTCCTGAGGACAGGGTTGGTGACCACTGTATTGGAATCTATTTATATATACTGTCACCAAGATTTAATTTTTGCCTTAAAGCGGTATAAAATGCAAAACAAAAAATGTAATATATTTCACATTACCAATCCTTAGATGGGTTGGCTGCATCAGTTTACTTTTCTTAGGCTGTTCCTGTGTTTTTACCTGGTGAGACGACCAGTAACACACCTTCTGTATTAGAGTGCCTCCATCTTTGGACAGCAGCATTGTCAGGCTGGGGGCAGGGGAGTGTTAGATGTGCTAGCAGATTTAGATCAAACAAATTGAAGCCAAACTCCAGCATACACTGCAGTTACACAAGCAGAGAGAGCAAACTGTTTTTTTTTTTTCCTTTTGGCAGTGGCGGCCCGTCCATTATGGGCGCCCGGACACCGCCCTCTCTCTCCACTCCACCCCCTATATGCAATGGATAGTTTCATGCATAGCATGAATCTATCCACGGTCTCCCCTGCCACCCCCTATTCATGCATCTGGCCCCTTTCAGGGCATCAGTTGCATGAATTACAGCAGGCTCTAATAGGCTTCAAAATTGGATGGGCTTGGTTCGCCGAGGATGCGCTCCGATCCCACCCAGGTGTGTTACAACAGCGAATAAATATTCACTGTTGAAACACTGATCCTCAATCCGGCCAATCAGAAGCAGGTGTGAGGTCCCGTTTTCAGATTGGCTGAAAAGAGAAGTCTCCCAGTTGGCTGCCAAGGAGGAGGGAGGAAACGGAAGCTGCCGCGATGACCCGGAGAACGAGAGGCCGCAGGAGAACATCAGGAGAACAGAAGGGGAAGCCACCGGTGATGGGGTGATACTGTTTGCCGTCTCTCCCCCCTCAAAAAAATTCCACAAGCCACCACTGCTTTTGCGAGAAAGTTCTTAATGAATAAATAAAAGCTAATCATAGTAAGCAGCCCTGTCAGTAGTAAATGGTTTATCTCAATACAGCTACATCTGCAGGAGAGCTTGTTCTGTTGAAAAACAACAGATTTGCTGACTGTATCACAAGGTGAAAATAAAGGAAAGAAAGCCTAAAAAAACAAATGCAGCCATCAAATTTAAGAATTAGTAAGCAATATTATAAATGTCTGCTTTGGATTTAATACCGCCTTAAGGTGGAACTCCAGTCTGGATAACCTGGATAAAGTGGGGAAGGTTTAGAACAGGGATATGCAATTAGTGGACCTCCAGCTGTTGCAGAACTAAAAGTCCCATGAGGCATAACAAGACTCTGACAGCCACAAGCATGACACCCAGAGGCATGATGGGACTTGTAGTTTTGCAACAGCTGGAGGTCCGCTAATTGCATAGCCCTGGTTTAGAATCTTCAAGTATTTTCTTGTATTTGCTTCTCTGTTTGTAAGTAATGACAATGAAGCATATTCATTTTTGCTAATTTTGTTGCGGTTTGTGTTTCTCACTTCTTGCCCCTGTTTTGGTGGTCACTGAAATGGGAAAAGAGGAAAAAAATTGCTCAGATGGGGACAAAGTTGTAAAAACATCAAATGTTTTGGCTCGCGTTATACTTTAAAGGTCCACTCAGTTTTGCTGCCAGTTAGGATTACTTCCAAACTTTATACCTCCCTGTGACTCTAGAAGCTAGATTTGCTGCATCTGAGTTCCCAAATCTAAGCATATACCATGTCAATAAGTGTGGTCCTACTTGGTAAATATTTCAACATAGTAGTGTGACTCCCTCTGCTGCCCAGGGAAGAGTGAGACTCCATGCATTTATGAAGTACAAATGTTAACTTTGGCTGGTGGGGGATTTTGCTACTACAGTCCTCAAAGCATACCAGAAGCCAGTGTGTGAGTCAGTCCATTAGCATGTAAGGATCACGCAAATATCCATTTTGGCTGAACCCAGATATTTCCGCAGACAGTTTATTTTTCCTTTCTTTTTTATTTATTTTAAAAAAGCTAGGTATTAAAGAAAAATACCTAGCAAAATAAAAAAATACTACTTATTTTTTGGCAAATACGAAATAATGAAAGGAAAAAAATGTTCTAGTTATTTTTTTCACAACCTATGAGAACTCCTAAAGCCTGGGCATTGCATATTAAATAGAATCTTCAAGCTGTAAGGAAAAAATTCCAAGTCAGCAGCTATAAATACTGCAGCTGCTGAATTTTAATTAAAGGACACTTACCTGTCCAAGGATTTAGCGCTGTCCTCACTCAGGCCGGTTCTTCACCGGTCTTTGGGTTCCTGGCGCCGCCATGTTTACTAAGGGAAGCTGGCTGTGACTCCTTGCAGCTAGCTTCCTGCTGCGCTTTGCGAATGGTCCCCCAGCCTTCTGGAACATATCCCAGAAAGCTGAGGGCAAAGAGAAGGGAGGCCGAACGGAGTTGGAGAGGGTACCTATTAAAACCATGTACCCATTCCCTCCCCCTAAAAAAATACATCTATCCCCAAAAGTGATAAAGAAGAGGGGGAGGAGATGGAAAAACAGAACTTCCCCTTTTGATTGAAGTTCTGCTTTAATGTGAACCCAATGCCAACCTAATGCTTTTTTTGTTTTTGGATAGAGAAGGGAAGGATAAAACTGTTAAGTTTTTATTGAAGGGGATGTTAGGGAAGAAAGTGACACTCCACTGACAAAGTCTAGAAAGCTTTATTTTTATTCAAACTGAAAAAGCCAACGCATTTCAGGTGCTACAAGGGACCCCTTTCATCATGGTTGGAAAGCCAAAGACTAGGGTCTCGGCTGAGTGGTCAGATGTATAAATGTATGATAAGATTTTATTTCTTACAATCTGTTTGTATTCTTTTGCAGGTGAGAAGCCATATAAATGCTCTTGGGAAGGATGTGACTGGCGTTTTGCTAGGAGTGATGAGCTTACGAGGCACTACAGAAAACACACAGGGGCAAAGCCATTTAAATGCAACCACTGTGACAGGTAAGCTATTGTTACATTATTATGTAAGGGGAAACCATATTGCAAGGGTTGGCAACCTCGGCAGTCCAGCTGTGGTAAAACTACAAATCACATCATGCCTCTGGGAGTCGTGCCAAGTGCTGCCACTGTGCCCATCTAACGCTGCCACTGTGCCCCAAGTGCTGCCATTGTGCCTCAAATGCTGCCACTGTGCCCCAAACACTGCCACCGTGCCCCAAGTGCTGCCACTGTGCCCATCTAACGCTGCCACCGTGCCCCAAGTGCTGTCACTGTGCCCATTAAATGCTGCCAATGTGCCCTCTGCCTGCCTGCCCTCTGCACTTACCTTGTCTCGGTGTGCAGCTGGTGACGGCGTCAGGCGGCGAGCAGTGTCTCCTCATAGACCCGATATCTTCTCCCGCGCTCCTCCTGTCTTCTGCAATGATTGGACGCCTAGGCGTCCAATCACAGCGCCTGTGACTTCAGCCAATCAGGTGACAGGTAACAGACCCGGCAACCTGATTGGCTGAGAGGCTGGTCTGTGTTAGGGAAGCGATGTATTCGTTCTCTAACACAATACTGTGTAAACAGCGAACGCACAGCATTGCGCCCGCTGTTTACACTTATGGAAGCCTATTAGAGCCCACCGCTCTAATCAGGTTGCCTATTAGAGCTTACAGCTCTAATAGGGCGCTTCAAAAACCCCCCCCGCTGTAATTCAGATGCCCGGCGCCCGACAAGGGGCCGGACACCTGAATAGATAGATTCATGCAATGCATGAATCTATCTATTGGTGATAGAGCGGTGCAGGAGAGAGGGGGCGGCGCTCCTGCGCCCTCTATGCACGCACCGCCACTGCCTGGGAGCCATTGTCACCAGAACAGAAATAGGGGAGAAATCTTCCAATCGGGACACTTATCCCAAACTGTCTAGGACAGGGGTCTCAAACTGGCGGCTCTCTAGCTGTTTTGAAACTACAAGTCCCATCATGCCTCTGCCTGCGGGAGTCATGCTTGTAACTGTCAGCCTTGCAATTCCTCGTGGGACTTGTAGTTTCGCAACAGCTGGAGGGCCGCCAGTTTGAGGCCCCTGGTCTAAGGGGGTTTACCTCACTTTGGATAGATTACTTCTGGTTTCCTGTAGTGTCTACAGAACAGGAGGCAAAAGGGAAATCCCTGGAATGGGACACAGACGCAAGGGACGCAAAATACTAACATGGGGTTTATCCATCTCCTTCTCTATTCAAAGAGGAAAAAAGTTAGATATACTGTTAATGGTTCTGTGTATAATTTGTATATGTATAAAGGTACAGTAATACCTTGGATTACAAGCATAATTAGTTCCAGAAGAATGCTTGTAATCCAAAGCACTCATATAACAAAGCGAGTTTCCCCAATGGAAATAATGGAATATCAGATAATCCGTTCCACAGCCACTGCTTGTCTATGCAGTACCGCATGTGGCCAGAGGTTCGGGGCCGCCGGAGACCCTCGGAAACAATCGGAGTCTCCAAGCCTCTCTGAGTGTCACCTCTGGCCAAATGCGGTATTTCACACCCCAGCGGCTCTAATCCTGCTCATCTTGAGAGACAACGCTCGCAAAGCGAGTCAGGATTTAAAAAAATAAAAAGCTTGTATTATAAAATGCTCGTAAACGGCGTTACTCACAATCTGAGATTTCACTGTATACCGCTGGATCTCTGCCCCTTTGAGGTTTCTAGTAGAATAAAGCTGGTTTTGTGGGATAGACAGACTTGACACTCCAGCGGTGGAGAAACTACAAATCCTAGGAGGCCTTGCAGGATTCTGACAGGCACAGGCCTGACTCCCAGAGGGAGAAGCGTGATGGGATTTGTAGCTTCACAGGTGGAGTGCCAAGACTTCCTACTTCTGCTCTAGAATAGACCTGGTTTTGGCTCCATTCATTTTGTCCTCAGTGCTGACCAGTTTCCCAGTCCCTGCCAATGAAAAGTCTTCCCTCAACATGGTACTTTTGTCACCATGCATTACCTTGGGAATTACATTTTTCATGACTTCAGCCATACTGTACATCTACGAATGTGTCGTTTTTTTTTTTTTTTTTTAGGCTTACTTCCCATCAGTCATCTATAAAGCCCAGCTTTAATCCATGGATGTTTTTCTTCATTATAATATAGATCTCTGCAGTTACTTCAGAGGTGTGACTAGCCCTTTGGTTGCTTCTCTTACTAATGACCTCATTACCTGGACTGGGTTTTGGCGATCCATTTTCTGTAGGCTGTGATTGCTGTATGGTTTTCATTGTTAATGATGGATTACCAGTGCTCTAGGGGGGATGATAACAGATTAGAATATTGTTAATATTGTTTTTTTTTGTTTTTTTTTATAACCAACTTTGATTAGTGCTTCTCTAGAACTTTATCTCCACTTTGTTTTAGTTGCTTCTTGGTCATCATTATGATATCTGTTATATGTTCCCTACAAAAAGTCTGAACCTTCCAGGAACAGGTGTATTTATTTTGAAAACATAAATAGTTTACGAGAATTAAACTATATATCATTTTCAAATTGTGGTAGAGCAGTGGCTGCCAAGCATTCAGGAGGTGATACTGCAGCCACATAAATGCCAATTTTTTTTCATGCAAAGTATTTTCATATGTATTTTATTTACTTAGTGTGGCCAAATTCGATCAATGTTGTCACAAACATCCCTGACCCTTTTTTTCTGTCAGCTGTGGGTTGGGGCATTATTCAGCCCAAGGGCCCAGAAATGACAGCTGTTCAGGCTCGAACCTGGTTCAGAACAAACACAAGCTCATCCCCATTCACCACAAGTGAATCTTCTATTTTCACCTGGTGATCCAGCCAGAAAGTCTGTTGTTTTTAAAAAGAACAAGCTCTCCAGCAGAATGTATAATTTACAGAGATGAGACAGAGATGAGCCATTTCACACTAGCAGGGTTGCTTACAATGATCAGCTTGTATTTACTGTATTTATGTAAAATCTTTATCCCAAAAGGAAAGGTGCTGCTTATAAGGCTGGGTTCATACTTAATTCGCATGCGGGGGTCCAGTGTGTCCCTGTTCTCCGTTTAGGGTGAATTCGGACCTGAAACTGAGCCAAAGACGCACCCCTGTGCAATTCGCTCCGAAGCTGCCACGGACGCTCCGAAGCTGGGCACGCTCTCCTGTCATGCCAATTGGATGCAGGGAAACCTGCATACAATTTGCACTAGTGTGAGTCACTGAGGTTGGATGCAAATGGCAGATATATCCCGAGGAAAGATTTCTAGGAAGGTACCTAGGGGGCGCAGCCACGACTGCTGACTTCCCCACTAGCCTGGCCAGGGAACACGAGGGGCCCTACAGAGGGCTGGGGCACTGACTGACTCTCCAGAGAAAGCAGCAGCCGCGGAGGACATCTGTCACGGCTGCTGCGAAGGAGGTCAGCAGCAGCTCAGCCTGTGAGGAGGGTGAAAGCTGGGGAGGAGGTGGGCATGAGGACAGCTGGGGAGGCGGAGAAGGCGGGGCGCGAGGACAGCTGGGGAGGCAGAGGAGGCGGGCGCGAGAACAGAGGACAGCTGGGCAGGCAGAGGATGCGGGCATGAGGACAGCTGGGGAGGCGGAGGAGGCGGGCACGAGGACAGCTGGGGAGGCAGAGGCAGCGGGCACGAGGACAGCTGGGGATGCGTAGAAGGTGGGTATGAGGACAGAGGACAGCTGGGGAGGCAGAGGAGGAGAGCATGAGGACAGCTGGGGATGCGGAGGAGGCGGGCATGAGGACAGCTGGGGAGGGGGAGGAGCTGGGCACAAGGATAGCTGGGAGGTGGAGGGGCAGGCACAAGGACAGCAGAGGCGGGCACCATGTCTCCGGATGTAGAAGAAATTCTGTTGCACCAATGAGTTTGCTCTGACCCTGTTGTCCCGGGCCGGGCAGATGGCGAGGAGAAGAGGTGGTGGTGTTAGTCTTGCCTAGGGCGTGAAATAGTCAAGCACTGGCCCTGGGAAGGTATCTGCCTGTCCTTGGGCAAATCAAAGCATTAAGGGAGGAATACATGGACTGAAATTTGGTTCAGCAGGAACTGACCAATTTTCAATACATATATGAGCAGACTGCTTGTACAGAAATTGATTGGTAGACTGACTTCTGTACAACCAGCCAGTCAGGTTTTTCCCAAAAAGTCAGTGCCCCTGGCTATAGCCAGGAAACCCTGATGCCGGGGAAATCTCCCAGCTCTCACAATACAAAGCCACAGCAGAAGTGATTCCCCCATTCAGGCGGGCACCATGTCAGTTCATTCACATTAAATGTGTGGTCGGGGGAATCGCAATGTTTTTTTTCGTTAAACCCGCTAGTTGCATGAAGCTGCTGTCAATCACCGCCAGTAAACCAATCAGAAGACGGAGGGGTGGCTTGGCCAAGCCACGGCTCTGTGTGTGAATGGACACACAGAGCCACGGCTCAGGACTGCGGCTGATTGGGTGCCCCCACAGAAAGCTGCTTGCTGTGGGGGCATCCAGCAGGAGGGAGGGGCCAGGAGCGCCGGCGTAGGACCCCAGAAGAGGAGGACCTGGGCTGCTCTGTGCACAACCATTCCACAGAGCAGGTAAGTATAACATGTTTGTTATTTTAGAAAAAAGAAAACAAGACTTTAGTATCGCTTTAAGCAGAGAATGCTAATAATTGCCCTAATATGACCAATAAAGGCAGCATTTACACATGTGCAAATGAAATGACTATTAATCATAAGCAATAAACAGAATATGAATCAAGTAATTAGAAACATGGACACCTTACCAAAAAAAGCAAAACATCTTATCAAAAATATGAACATCACAGAAAAAAAAAAAGATGGCTCATCACCACTGTTCGCATTCAAATCCAGTGATTACTTGTGGTTTGTGTCCAGGGCTGGTCATCTGTCCCTATCAGTTCTCGTCAAGAGGTGGTTATATATGCCTAGCTGCAGATAACTGAATATCCGAAAGCCGCAGAGTGCCGTGACTCCTGTGAGCCTTTGTAAAGGTTTCCAAGCTGCAGATGTCTGCTGATCTGCCGATTTTTGCTGCAGAAATCAACTTACCGGACCTTATAGGACAGGTAAAGGATCTGTGTGTAGCAGGGGTACTGAGTGGAGCATATCCCACCCTTCGCTGCAGCCAGTGATACCTGTGTGAGTTCAGAGAAGGGGCCAGGTATGGCAGGTACGGCAGGTGGCAAATTTATCCATATTTGATTAAACAAAAGGAACAGAGACAAAAATGTCACCTAGAGGTTTTTAATGATTCACTTTATTACCCTAGGAAGAAAAGTTTGAATTTTGCAAGGTACAGGTGTGTACAGGTAGCCTTGTATTACAAAATATATACAGTAAAACCTTGGTTTGAGAGTAACTTGATTTAAGAAAGCGTTTTGGAAGACAAGCAACATTTTTTTATAAAGTTAGACTTGATATACAAGCGATGTCTTGATATACAAGTAGCGTCACGTCACAACTGAATATAAAAGAGAAGACACTCTAATGCGGCGTACACACGGTTGGAATTTGCGATGGAAACAGTCCGATGGGAGCTTTTCATCAGATTTTCCGACCGTGTGTATGCCCAACGGTCTTTTTCTGTCGGAATTTCCGACGGACTTTGAATTGAGAACCTGTTCTCAATTTTTCCGACGGAAAACCTTTCTATCGGATTTTCTGATCGTGTGTATGCCGACACGCAAAATTCCGACGCATGCTCGGAAACAATTCGACGCATGCTCGGAAGCATTAAACTTCCCTTTTATAGTGCTGTCGAATGTTTTATGCCGCTGTGTTATTGACCGTCGGAATTTTGTGTGATCGTGTGTAGGCATCACAGCTTGAGCGGAATTCCGTCGGAAAAACCGTCAGAGTTTTTTCCGACGAGAATTCCGATCGTGTGTACGCGGCATTAGTGTAGCAATATGGTTACATTTAATGAAGATACATTTAGCAACTCACATGGTTGATGATTAAAAGAGGCACATCTAAGTATGCAGGCATCCGGGGTAAAGCTGTCCACAGACCTTCCTCTGCACCGCTGGCAATCACCGCTGTTGGTCTGCAATCATGACCGGGAAGACTACCCTGCAGTAGAGAGATTTGAAAGCGAGGCTTGAAGCTCTCGTAAAGCACAACGTGGAAGAGATGACATCAATGGCGGTGCGGAGGACGGTCTATGTGGACAGCTTTACCCTGGATGCCTACATACTTAGATGTGCCTGTTTTATTCATCAACCATGTGAGTTGCTAAATGTTGTACCTCATTAAATGTAACCATATTGCTACAGTTAGAGGCGCCTCTCTTCTCTTTTATACTCTGTAGCTCCTGCTAGATTTTGCTTCTAATCCCCTTGTGGAGGCTGCCATTTATGGATGGACATTTTATGGTTACACAACAACAACAACACAAGATTGCTATAGTCTTTTTATATAGACTATAAACTGAAGGACTTATGAATAGATGGTTGTGGAACAAATCATCAACATTTTCCTTTATTTCTTATGGGGAAATTTGCTTTGATATACAAGTGCTTTGGATTACAAGTATGTTTCCGGAACGAATTCTGCTCGCAATCCAAGGTCTTACTGTACTAAAATAAGGTGAGGTCCACGTATTCAGAAGCAGCATGTTATATTAGGTGTCTCATTTGCTTTTGTGTTGGAGTTGGTGACACATATGACACTATTGACGTATATAATGAAAACAGTACCGATGTAAATGGATCCACAGCAGCCAATCAGAGATAAGCATTCGATTATCCAAAAATGAAATGTCTGTCTATGAATATAACCTTTGAAGCCAGCATTGTAGTTTTGTGTTAGTTACATCCAACGTGTTAATCGTATTTTGTATTTTGACTGGTGCACAGCATTAATATTGTTTAAAGCCACTTCAAATTGTACTGACAGACATTTTTCATTTCCCACTTTAAGTCAGTCTCCTGGCAAAAATGTCTGCTTCATTATGTAGCAAGTAAATGGCTAGAAATCTCCCGGAAGGAGCAAGAATTCTTGTATAGGGAAGACGAGTCTAAGGGTGAAGGGAACAGAGTGCTAGAATAATTACAAGTGACAGCCCTGACATTATCATCTTATGAAAGCTTGGTAGCTGAGACCTAGTAGGCCAGGCAAAGCCTCAGTCAGGCTATTGTCAACGTTATTGAATAAAGATGTGCTTTTAATCACATTAGAAAAGGGCTGAGGAAGATGAGTTATCAGGCCAAAGAACTCAGGGATAGCATTAAAAGAAAAGGCCAGGAAAATGTCTGTAATACAATCACCGTTATATATTTAGCTCCTGGCAAAACAACAGGTCAGGAAACAGGAAGAAAGTTTTTGCTTTTGATTTTATAGCAATGTGTTTTCGTGAACATCCTTCCTATCCGAAACCTTACTGCCCCCTCCTGTGACATAGTATTTTTGAGTAATCGAAGACAACAGATCGTAAGATAAAGCTGCCAGTCCTTTAACATTTATTTGTATCTCAAAAATTGGTTTAAAGGTACATTTGGAAATTAAGTTAAAGTGATTGTAAGCACATTTTTTTAGTAACAAACAAGCTTATACTTACCTGCTCTGTGCAATGGAATTGTATAGAGCGAGCAGCCCCAATCCCCCTCTACTTGGGCCCCCTGCCAGCGCTCCTGTCTCCTCTTCTTCTTACCACTCCTATCTCCTTCTTCTCTTCTTGGCATTCCACTATAGCAACCTGCTTGCTATGGGGGCACACCTGGGGGCTCACTCCTGAGCCACACTGCCTGCATCCATAGACGAATACAGCATGCCTAGGCCCTGCCCCCTGGTCACTCATCAGATAATTTGACTGAAAGCAGCGGGGCCAATCAGCAAAGCCTGTGAGAGCAGGAGAGCCACTACAGATGTGCACAGTGCTGGATTGAGTGAGAACTTGGTAAGTATATGGGGGGGGGTCGAGGGGGCATACTGCTACCTAAACATTTTTTAACTTAATGCAAGGAATGCAATAAAGTGAAAAACGCATAGGCTTTAAAACCACTTTAAGTTATAAGACTTTGTTGAGGGAAGGGTTTTGTGTGAGAATTAGGTTAAATTTAGGCTCTGCGGATACATGTTTTTGTTGCCAAAACCCCCTTATCAATAACTATCTAGTGCCAGGATCTTGTCATCAAAAGACTAAGTATATTTACATACATATATATATACAGTATCTCACAAAAGTGAAAATATTTTATTATTTTTTTTCATGTGACAACACTGAAAAATTACACTTTGCTACAATGTAAAGTAGTGAGTGTACAGCTTGTATAACAGTGTCCCCTCAAAATAACTCAACACACAGCCATTAATGTCTAAACCACTGGCAAAAAAAGTGAGTACACCCTAAGTGAAAATTTCCAAATTGGGCCCAAAGAGTCAATATTTTGTGGGGCCACCATTATTTTCCAGCACTGCCTTAACCCTCTTGGGCATGAAGTTCACCAGAGCTTCAAAGGTTGTCACTGGAGTCCTCTTCCACTCCTCCATGACGACATTATGGAGCTGGTGGATTTTAGAGACCTTGTGCTCCTCCACCTTCTGTTTGAGGATGCCCCACAGATGCTCAATAGGGTTTAGGTCTGGAGACATGCTTGGCCAGTCCATCACCTTTACCCTCAGCTTCCTTGGCAAGGCAGTGGTTGTCTTGGAGGTGTGTTTGGGGTTGTTATCATGTTGGAATACTGCCCTGCGGCCCAGTCTCTGAAGGGAGGGGATCATGCTCTGCTTCGGTAGGTCATAGTACATGTTGACATTCATTGTTCCCTCAATGAACTGTAGCTCCCCAGTTCCGGCAGCACTCATGCAGCCCCAGACCATGAGATTTCCCACCACCATGCTTGACTGTAGGCAAGACATACTTCTCTGTGTACTCCTCACCTGGTTGCCGCCCCACACTCTTGACACCATCTAAACCAAATACGTTTATTTTGGTCTCATCAGACCACAGGACACGGTTCCTGTTATCCATGTCCTCAGTCTGCTTGTATTCAGCAAACTGTTTGTGTGCATCATCTTTATAAGAGGCTTCCTTCTGGGATGACAGCCATGCAGACAAATTTGATGCACTGACAGGCTCACCCCCCCCCCCCCCCTTCAACCTCTGTAGAAATGCAGGCAGCACTCATATGTCTATTTCCCAAAGACAACCTCTGGATATGATGCTGAGCACGTGCACTCAACTTCTTTGGTTGACCATGGCAAGGCCTGTTCTGCGTGGAACCTGTTCTGTTAAACCGCTGTATGGTCTTGGCCACCGTGCTGCAGCTCAGTTTCAGGTTCTTGGCAATCTTCTTATAGCCTAGGCCATCTTTATGTAGAGCAACAATTCTTTTTATTTAGATCCTCAGGGAGTTCTTTGCCATGAGGTGCCATGTTGAACGTTCGGTGACCAGTATGAAAGAGTGAGAGCGATAACACCAAATTTAACACACCTGCTCCCTATTCACACCTGAGACCTTGTAACACTAACAAGTCACATGGAGGAAAAATGGCTAATTGGACCCAATTTGGTCACTTAGGGGTGTACTCACTTTTGTTGCCAGCGGTTTAGACATTAATGGCTGTGTGATAAGTTATTTTGAGGTGAGAGCGAATATACACTGTTATACAAGCTGTACACTCACTACTTTACATTGTAGCAAAGTGTTGTTTCTTCAGTGTTGTCACATGAAAAGATATAATAAAATATTTATTTTAAATATGAGGGGTGTACTCACTTTTGTGAGATACTATATATATAATACAGTAACACAGTTACCTTCTACTGAGTATGTCTTTAAGGTCTCATTCACACGAGTGGCCAGGGGCATTAAAAGCAACCCACAACAGATTGGGTCAAAGAGTTGGCAGAGAATGCTGTAAGTGTGAGTGAGGCACATCATTTGGGACTTAGTAGGAGTCAGAACTGCCTAACCTGGACCCAATAAAAGACCACAATGTAAATAACCCAGAAAGGATGCGATTTGACAATTAGTTCTATCTTCAATTTATTTTTTTCTTTTGTATTTTTTTTATTACAAATGAAAGATAACTATACTTGTTTATAGTTACCCTTCCCTGCAAAAAAATTCATACTCATTACCCACCTGTCTACACCCCTGGCTGGTCCTCTGTTTCTTTTGTGTATCCACAGAAAAAAAATTGATTTATTCCTATAAAAAGGCCATCTTTTATTGGCACACATAATATTTGGCACAGAAAAAGATGGGGACCAGAAAGTTTGCAGTACTGGCTGTGTGGCTCCCCATGGGCCGTACAACATGCAAAAGTGTGAGCAGGGGGAGTTTATATCTTTGGGGGGCTAAAGGAATCTATATATCCTGGTCTGCTGCAGTGCACATGTCCACAGGATGCTTACCTGCAAATAATGACCCCTTTAATTACAGAAGGTCTTATACAGTATGCCATAGAAAGTATCAGTAATCACTAATGGAGCTACCATTAATGGAAAGCAATCCCTAAAAAAAAACTCCACTCATTCGGTCAATACTCCTCCTCCATTCTTTCCTCCTCAAGAAGACCAGTAATAACTCATACATAAATAAAAGAAAGGGGGAGATCGAAGGCTCTCTGTATACACTGCCTCTTATTCATTAAATAAAATTGCACTCACATCTCCTAATATGAACACAAGCTCATAAGAAAGCATCCAGTATCCGCAGTGGTTACATCCACCAATTCTCAATACAGTCTTCCTAATCGAAAGCTTGATTGTCTCCACTCATCTATGGGGTGACGTCAACCTTGGCACCTGCTTTATGCCGTATGTCCCGAAATACTTAATTCATTATAAAAATGTAACACCAATGCATTTCAGAGGTTGTGAAGTACTGTGTGAGGAAAAATAGTAGACTCAAAACAGGTTTGGTAGGTTAATTTTAAAGAGTAAAACAACATTTTTTTCCAACCCAGGCTTCGGCAGTTGGTTGATAGGAAATTATACCAGTCCTAACCTAATCCTAAATGCCACCATCACACCTGTTCCAGTATGTTTCCCTTCTCTGGTCCCTGTTGCTACCAACTCTACTGCTATATTTCAGCACTGAAAATCACTGATACAGTACATTCATGTTCATAGTAGTACTGTGGTTGGTACACTGCATTAGCCATAAATAGAGGCAGGAATGTAAAAATAAAGGCAATACAATTTGTTGGGTAACTGAACATATTTTGTAGTGGAAGCTTTTAAAAATACTTACTTCTCTTCGTCGGGCATAGTGCCATACATGTAACATGTATTTGTTCATTGCCTTGCTTATATCTTCCTTTTTTCACTTTAATGTATCTGCAGCTTCCCATCTAGATCCACATATTTAGCTAAAGATTGATAACAGGTAGAGTTGTATGGCGGACAAGACTTTGTATGTCTTTTCTGCCATAAACCCTCTTTCCCTGCCTGCTATCATATTTTTTAAACTGTGCAATGACTGCCATATATGTGCAGCTCAGTGTACAATCTTGGCATCTTACAGATGCCATGAGCAAGAGCTAGGTGTTGGGCCAAACTAATGACCATGCATATGCATGAGAGTTTGTTTATCCATAGCCAGCTAATGGAGTAAAGGGGCTGAAGGTTGATGGCTCCAGACCTAGAAAAAGATCAGGAAAGATGGTGATGGATGTTGCATCGCTGGAGGAGGATTCTTTGGGAAGTAAGACTGCCATCATGTACAAATTTTCTGTGTATACTTGCTCATCATTGACAGCACTATGGGACCAAGTTGACATATTGCTGCTTTAAAGTGATACTAAATATACAATGTTTAATTGCCAATATAACTTCTATTTACGTATAATGATCATGCCACTATTTAATTTAATATAAAAAATCATCTGAGCACCTTATTTAATCAGTGCTGTTCAGCATTCATAAGAGGTATGTATCCCAGGTCTTTCCTGTCCTTGGGGAAATATCAGAGAGAGGAGGTTCTAGTACTTTGCTGATGTATGGTGTATAGCAGCAGAGGACGTCTGGACTATGAATCTGTGTCTGAACAGTGTTGATTGGTTCTATATTGGTCACATGACAGAAAACAGCTTTCAGAATAGAGAAGTATCTTTCTCAGCTTTCAGAATACAAAATTGAAATAAATAATTAAAAGAGAAGTTCAGCCTAAGCTCGTTTGGCTGTACTTCTCCTATGGGTCACAGGAGTGCAATTAGTTTTTGCACTCCTGTGACCTGTTTTCAGCAGAGAGTGGACTGAAGTCACAGCAATCAGTCCAGACACCACATCATCCTGACAATGGGAGCCTGGATCTGCCAGGTGCTTGGACTGACATCCGTCTCAGGCTCTCAGCAAGCTGCTGAGAGCCTGAGACGGCCGCTCTCTGCCTCGCCACAGCTCAGCACTCCAGTGAGCATGGAGCAGCAGAGCGGAGAGCTGTTGATTGACAGTCAGCAGCTCTGTGCTCAGGGAGCTGTGAGAACCGAGCCATCGGCGATGTTCGTTCGCTCAGTTGTCAGTGTAGAGGGGACAGATGCAGCATCGGACCAATGCTGCATCCACCTAGGTAAAGCATTTAGCAATACTAGGACATGGAGAAGGATGGTGGGAGGGGACTGTCATTTACCACATGTATACACCCATGTGTGTAACTGTAGTCATGTGGGATGAACAGCATTGAAGGAAACTGAAACTGAAGCATGCTCAGTAGATGCAGCAACAGCTGGTCTACACAATTTCAGGCTGCAGCAGGGACACAGACAAGAAGAAGGGACAGTGAACAGCAGGATCAACCAGGTTGTTTGCAATCTATAGTAAACAAATGCTCTACTGGTAAAGTGAATATGCACATAATGTAATAAAGCATGTACTGACAGTTTATATTGATTTTGGTTTTAAAGAGGTTGTAAGGTCCAATTAAAAAAATTAAATAAATAAAATAAGAAGTTATACTTACCAGCGCTGTGCAAGGGTATTGCACAGAGCGCCCCAAACTTCCTTTTCTGGGGACCCTGCTGGCGCTGTCCGCTCTGCCTTTTCTCTGTGTTCCATAGCCGTTTCTATGGGGGCATGCGTGCAGGCTCGCCCTCGAGCCAGGCCCTTGCCCCCTACTCCCTCCTCACTAAATTTGACTGACAGTGGCAGGAGCCATTTGCTCTCGCTGCTCTCAGCCCCAAGCTTTTAAGAGCTTGCCAGTTAAAGGCATCTTTTTTCATTTATTTTCACTTTCCTGTGCCTATTTATAGTGATGTGGTAAGAAGAGTTATGTGAATATTCATATGTGAATGTATTGGAAGACACATAATGTAAGACACATAGACAGTGTCAGCTTCAAAGTCTTGGCAGCCTGCCCGAATGCAGAATCAACTACCTAATGATTGTGTTTTTAGTAAAATAAATGTACAATGGACTAAATGCACAACAAATATAATTTACTAAAACAAATGGTGTTTCTAACAGAAGCAGATAAGGAAAAAATAATGGTTAAAAGATTACACAAGGTAAAATAAAATCAATGGCCGATGTAATTATTTGTACAAAAATTAACTATGCAAATAGATTAAAAACAAAACAAATAGTTACAAGGATAGCCCTGTTTTTGTGCTGGTCACACTATACAGTAGTCATACAGTTCTACAAAACTATAGCTAATATGGATGCGCCAAACTACTTTATCATGTAGCTTTTTCTAATTTTCACTGTGTATATTTATATGTTCAACATCCTTGACAGAATCTTGTCATTTTATATGCAATAGCTGTAAAGTCTAATGTTATCTGTTAGCAAACATATTTTTCAGTGTATTATTCAAGGGGGCTTAAGGATTACTAGTAATTCTGGAAAGCATTCTGCTGTGAATAGGAATATTCTATCAACTTTTTAGCTATAACATATCTTGTCCCATCGTGCTTTTATAATTTCTTGATGTGTCCATTGTATTCATTAGGAAATGCTCATATATTCTATGTTGTCACGGATGGCTTGCAGATAATGTAATGCTATGTATATAAATACATTCAGCAAACAAGTGCAACTAACTGTATACGGCTCTATCTACTGCTTCCCCATGGTAACAACATATAGTGAATGTTCCCAAGGTCTGTACAATAAATAAGGGTGGGTAAGAAATACATTTACAAAATTATAAAATTTGTAAAAATACTCTCAAAATATTCACTTGTTGGTTAGGCAGTGTCATAAAGGAATAGTTCTTATATGAATTAGGTTTCTGAGCGGCATAACTTGACACAGGCGCCTAAAGGAGTTAGATGTCTGTGGCCCCTGGTTTTTCAGTGGTGAACGCACAAAAAATGGCCTGTGAATTACAGTAAACCATTTTGCTTTTAACCCTTTCACTGCCAGAACCGTTTTTGCATAATTTTTTTGCACACACGTTTAAAAAAATCATTTTAGGCCTGAAGATTATGCAAACCCTCCAAACAATATATATTTTCTGAA
This sequence comes from Lithobates sylvaticus, assembly GCA_028564925.1. Taxonomy (NCBI): domain Eukaryota; kingdom Metazoa; phylum Chordata; class Amphibia; order Anura; family Ranidae; genus Lithobates; species Lithobates sylvaticus. Next base: position 116,204,937 of record CM053031.1, read on the forward strand.
AGCAGATAGTCCAGAAAATAAAATTGTGGAAGTTCCAAATTGCATGGCACATGATATTAGCTCAACGGTTTATGAAAAACAAAAGTTCAGTAAAAATACTCTAAAGTAAATTTTAGGGCACTAAATGCAATCTATTACATAATATAAAAGATGAGGTTGCACCAAGTAAATAGGCGCTCAACATGTCGCTCAACATGTCAAGCCTTACATTTGCTTTAAAAGCCCTTATAGGTAATCAGTTTAGAGTTAACTGTGAATAATGGTCCTAGAATTAGTGGTCTCATTCGGGTGTGCGTGATGATGTATAACGGATGTGTAGCGCAATCAACATTTTTGTGCGTTGGCTTGTCAGATATACATGCACTTTCGGTGATTTCCCCTGGTTACCAACGACATACAACATACATCAGTGCCAGTAAAAGGGTTAATGGTCTTCATTGTCTATTTAACTTTAGTAATAAATGACATTGACCCTGTAGCTCTAATGCTTTAACCACTTTAAGACCAGCCTCGTTTTGGATTTTAGGTGTTTACATGTTTAAAACAGTTTTTTTTGCTAGAAAAAAACTTAGAACCCCCAAACATTATATATTGTTTTTTTTCTAACACCCTAGAGAATAAAATGGCAGTCGTTGCAATACTTTTTTTCACACCGTATTTGCGCAGCGGTCTTGCAAGCGCACTTTTTTTTGGAAAAAATTCACTTTTTTGAATAAAAAAATAAGACAACAGTAAAGTTAGTCCAATTTTTTTATATATTGTGAAAGATAATGTTACGCCGAGTAAATTGATACCTAACATGTCACGCTTCAAAATTGCGCCCGCTCGTGGAATGGCATCAAACTTTTACCCTCAAAAATCTCAGTAGGCGACGTTTAAAAAATTCTACAGGTTGCATATTTTGCGTTACAGAGGAGGTCTATGGCTATAATTATTGCTCTCGCTCTACCGATCGCGGTGATACCTCACATGTGTGGTTTGACCACCGTTTTCATATGCGGGCGCTACTCACGTATGCGCTCGCTTCTGCGCACGAGCTCGTCGGGACGGGGCGCTTTAAACATTTTTTTTTTTGTTTTTCTTATTTATTTTTCTTGATTTTATTTATTTTTACACTGTTTTTTAAAAAATAATTAATTGGCTCACTTTTATTCCTATTACAAGGAATGTAAACATTCCTTGTAATAGAAAAAAGCATGACAGGTCCTCTTAAATATGAGATCTGGGGTCAAAAAGTCCTCAGATCTCATATTTGGACTTCAATGAAAAAAAAAAAAAAAAAAAAAAAAAATGTCATTTAAAAAAATGACATTTGAAAATTCCTCTTTAAGAGGTATGGGCGGAAGTGACGTTTTTGACGTCGCTTCCGCCCTCCTATGGTATAGAGATGAGTGGCGGCCATCTTAGCGTCACTCATCTCTAGACACAGGAGGGGAACGGACCCGATCGCTGCCGACGGTTCCGGTAAGCGGCGGAAGGTGCGGGAGAGCGGCGGGAGGGGGGGCACCTCTCCCGCCGCCGATAACGGTGATCTCGTGGCGAATCCGCCGCGATGACCACCATTATCGGACAGCCGACCGGCGCCTGAAGAGATGGATACCTCGGTTGTGGCAGCAGCTGCTGCCATTACCGAGATATCCCTCTTCAAAAAAGGGACGTACATCGTCGTGCGCCGGTCGGAAAGTGGTTAATATCTTGCTAAGATTAAAAGATAAAAAAAAAGGTAAAATCACAGCAAAATTAAATATTTTGAGTGTTTACATGCGTGTTTTTTTTTTCTCTTTCCATAAATTATTTTATTAATTTGAAGTTTTGCCTTTGAACTTGTTGGAAAGTTTGACTACTTTAGGAAGAGTCAACGTATTTAGTAGAGCCCACATGCTCTTTGCACGTGTCTAATTACTCTCTGTGCTAGTCCAGCTCCACTACCCTCCCTACAAAGCCTTCTATGTAGCTTTCAAGTAAGGAGCAAAAGGAAATACTATAGAGCAGTGATGGCGAACCTTGGCATCCCAGATGTTTTGAAACTACATTTCCCATGATGCTCCTGCACTCTGCAGTGTAGTTGAGCATCATGGAAACTGTAGTTCCAAAACATCTGTGGTGCCAAGGTTCGCCATCGCTGCTATAGAGTATCACTTGATTGACAGCACTGCATCTGCTGGGGCATCAGACCTTTTAGATGTTTACACAAGGGAGGTTTTTCCAGGTAAATAACATGCCTTAAATATTTGGAATGAACATATGATCTAATTGTAGAAATTAATGTTCTGGCAACAGGGTCTCTTTACTGTTAACCTGTAAAAAAAGAAGAAGCATGGGAGCTGCCCATGTTGACTTGTTTTTTAAAGATGCAGGTTTCCAGACTGTTAACCTAAAATTTGTTACAAGCATGGACATATTGGGTTTCACAATGCATGATACACATGTCCCAGGTTGTTGACTTAGTTGCATTTGTACTTTTGGGAAAACATGAAAGCAGCATGTGGAGAAGGAGACATCCACCTTTTGACCTTTGACAGATGGTGATGAACTAAGGCAATTTTGCTTATACTGAAAGCTGAACTCTGGGATAAGGAAACAATGTCTAAATACAGGAGGCCTATGTTTTCTCACTTGAATCTCGGTGTGCTTTGTGTATGCCTGATAGGAAAATTGCATAGTATTGCGGTGTGAAACTTTGCCTCTGTGCAGGAGCTTTCTCTATTTAAGACCGGTCACTGGTGCCCTTTCTCTTTGTGCAGGGTGACGAGTCTTGTGTCTTGTGTCCACCTGTCTTTTAGTTTATCAGGGTTATATCAGGGTTTGTGTAGACATTTAGTGCACACAAAACTGCTATTGTGGAATATATATATATTATATATGAAGATTTTGGTGCCTGGAGTTCACCTGTCACTACAGGTGGCAACAGTTTTTAGGGGGGAGGGTAGTCACAAATTGTGGTAATGAACAGACATTTCTATTTTATGACCTCTGGGTTTCTGTAAAGAGATTTAATACTAATGTATAAAGTATAATGTATATTTTAACATCACTCCACTAATGCATAAAACATTTATTTTTCCATTTATATAGGGAGGAAACTATACAGCCATTTAATGCTTTGCTGTTATCACAAATGTTTATCCAAAGTACTTTGCACTTACAGAAGCCAATGTTTCAAGAGTGGGTTAAACATGAACTAGAGAATTGCATTATATATAAAATCTTTTGATCTGCCTCCAGTTGACAAGATGAGGGCCCAAAGTATATATTTAAAATTGTATATAAAGTCTGAAATTTTTAATGATCACACTAGGAGTCATACTAAAGTTCATTATCACTCACATAATACAGTTTGACTGCACAATCTCTATGATCTATGAACAACTATGGAGTGCAAGGGAATGCCTGACTAGACACAAATTGATTGGATAGTTCAGTTATGTCCTCGCATTACATAGTTTTAGTAAATCTAAATCTCACCACTCATGTTTCAATCTGACTGTAATCTCCTTTAGATCTTCGAACAACTATGTCGTCTAAGGCCTAGCAAACTCTAATAGTTTTTTTTTTTCGTTTAACCCAGCCAGCTGAATGAAAAAAAAAACTGAGGCGCATAGGAGGAGCCGCTATACTACCAAGCCGATGTTTGTACAGCGATCTCCCCTGCTGTGCTATTGTGTTCTGACATGGGGACGCGCCGCCAGAACACACTGGCTGAGAGCGCTGAATGGGTTGCCAATTGCCAGACCTTTTTCAGTCATGCCCCTTCCATAGACGGGCTTCTGTCGGACCAGTTACCGTACACACAGGCCTAATATCGCCTGGTTTCTATGGAATGCCGCCTGATATTTGGACAGTGTGATTAGATACAAATTAGATACAAATGAATCAGATAGTTTAGGTAGACCCTAAACCTAAAAGGTGATTGGATTGTATAAAGATGACACACCAGAAGGGCATTGTCGATTTGTTATAACTGTGTAATAGATGGATTAGAATGGTGTGTCACATTTATTTATTTTTTGTTAACCATAAGCCTAATATGCTAAAAAGTTACTAGTTCACAAAGATTTGTGCGCAGAAGCCTGCAAATTATGGTAACTTTCTCATATACCACTGAAAAATGCTTTGGTGACACAAAATGCTACAGTGATACCAGCTGGCATACTTGTAGCATTGGGCTGGATGTTGTTGCTTTTTTTTTGGAAGGGCAAATCAGAAGGAAAAAAACTAAAACTTTAACACCCTAACAACTTCACAATTAATGCTTGCATCGAAGCCAATGAGCACTGGAATGTTTTTTTAATAGCTTTTACTTTAATGACCTAAATATATTTAAATATATACAATAAAATAGTTTGATTTTAACTTTGTCTATTAACTTAGTGTTTTAAATTAAATTGTGGTTGTTAATTTTTTTTATTCAAGGAAAATGGATAGATGCAGAGCTAGCTGTCAGAAGGGTTGTGTTGATATTCAAAGCACATCCTGCATAGTTTCTAATTGACGGTAAAGTCAGCACCCTGTTAATTGTTTTCCTAATGAAATAAATTGCATTAGTTAGGAGAGGAAAGGGAAAATCCAGTTTCTTAAAGCAATGCCTGAGGAACTCAGCCTTTCAGAGAGGACATTAGGAAATGGAAGCTTTCAGTCTCAGGCTAATGGATCCTCAACAGATGGTTCTAAAGGTGCTTTAATATTAGTTTTCCAGCATCATAACAGCATACGAATAGATTAGAACATTTTACAAAGGATATTTTTTTAATAGTATAAACTTTAGTTATTACCATATAAGTTTTTTCAATATTTTAAGCAAGGAAATGGACAGTTTTTATTCAATATTGTACATTATCTGAATATTGCTACTTAACAACGGAATAAGATGTGGCTTCCCAATCACTTACACAGGGTTATGGATTTAAACAAATGACTCCATAAACAAAGCAATGTTTACAAGTGCAATGGCAAGGCAGACCTTTCAACCAGTGATAAGCAGCAAACAACATTAATAGAAATGCATGAAGATAGAAACATGGACATTTTATCACTAATTTGTTTTTAAGAGTGCCTTCTTCATCCTGAATTCATTACCCAGTGAGTCAATGAACTGGAATAAGTATGCAAGATGGGAGTTCAGACTTCAAGCCCAATTGAACTCTCAAATAAAACACTGTAAATAGTTTCCAGGTGAAGTGAAATGGTAAGTGACTATAGTCTTACCATTCATTTAGCTGGAAAAGCAACCACAGTCATAGCTAAATAGTCACAGTAAAACAGTCATGCTGCTGAAAAGGACCGCTGCTCTTTGGGTGTAGGTAGTGGACGCTCTGCAGTGGTCTGGCATGCACTTTGTGAATCGGAGCTAGAGCTAACACAAAAAAACCCCACAGAGCATCAATATTAGGAACCATAATCTACGTCTGAAATAGGTACATATGACTATCTTCATTAATGTTGGGTCTTTGGACACAAAATTACATTTGCAGAGGTTGTCTTAATTTTTCTTACCTGAGAAAACCTTAACTGGGTATGTCCAAATTTTTATAGTATACTGTTATGTCTTTGATCACTTAATAGACATGAAAAGAAAATATTTAATACATATACCTGTAGGTAAGATTAGTATATCTAAACAGCAATTTTGAAAAGTTATGGATTCCTTTTTATGAGATGAACATGGCCATAGGAGACCTTGTCCAGATATTGTATAGATTCTCCATTGAGGATTTTGATGTTTGATTCATGTCTTTTAAAACTTTTAATGTACCTAGAAAACATTTCATTTTGTTGTATATAACCTGCCCCAGGCATGCCTATCTGCCTGCCAAAATGTTTATCAAAATCTGTCTTTTTTGGCTTCTCAAAATGACTAAAGTCAATACATTTATTATCCAAAAGTTCAGTGGGTAATGCTAATGTTTGCAATATTCTTTTTAAATATGAATTACATTTTGTAAAAGAATAGCCTAACAATATATCATTCATGTTTTTTTTTTTTTTTTTTTTGCAGGTGCTTTTCCAGGTCTGACCACCTTGCTCTGCATATGAAGAGACATATTTAAGGACATTTCAAAGCAGTTATGGCGCTTAAGCCTAAAAGGACCAAGGATTGCAGTGGATACCAGTGGTTATGCTCATGTTATAGCAGGAGTTACAGAACATTTCTTCATGTAAAACTTTGTACACAAAAATCCATATCAAAGTCCATGCACCGTCAAACACTCAAGTATACAAGATAATGTTTGTTATGCCTTACCCCCCAGCCTAATTAAAAGGCACAGAGTTTTGGAGAGCTGAGTGATTAAGGAACTGCTCCATACTGATAGTTTTTCTATTACTCTGGAACCCAGGATATTGAAAATTCCTGCAAGTGGACAGTAATATAAAGGTATCTGAAGAACAAACCACCTTTTTTGAAACTCAGAATCTGCTATAAAGTCACCTTCGAGTTGCATTGTTGTAGCACTAATATTTTGTTTTCAAAGGTAATTTAAGAGAAAAAAAGACTGGTTCCAAACTAGAAAACCAAATTTCAGCCCCTTGGTGCAGGTTTATATTTGGGCTCCAAATTATAAGGAATTCTAGCTCGACCAAGCTCTGTTCTGTCAAGTATGTGGTGGTCTTCTTCTGGTTTGGCCTCATTACAAAGCTCTTAAGATCATTTTTAACTCGGTGCCCTAGGCCTTACTGCCACTTGACTGGTGGGGTCAGAAAAATGAAACCATTATGGCTACTGTTAGGTCTGTGTTTCAGAAGATCATGTGGATGGAGAAGCACTCATTAAATCCCCAACCTTATTTATTTTGACTTCTGTTGGCTGTAGCACACCTTATGCACTATGGACTTGTAAAAGCCACTGACACTGACTGAGGAGGAAGCCTGTTAAATATGGGCGCCCTTCACCACCAGTGTGCGCACTTCCAAAGGTTAAATAACCTTTCATTTTTTCAGTGACATGTTATTTTAGTCTTTGCTTCATTTAAAAGGCTTTTTTTTCCAAAAGCTTTTTTTGCCACATTCTTTTCATGGATAAATATATAACTGAACTTTTCAATCTCCATCTGGACACTTTTAGCTTGAATTGGACCAGCAACTTAGACTTGACTTCAAACATTGAATGGGCGGCAAGCTTACTCCCATTGAACTTTCCAAATCTTGTGCTTGATCACTGACTTCTACTCCTATTGATATAACTAGTTAGAAACTTGATGTTATTTCCAGAGCAGCTGCATTTTGTACTAAATATTTTCTTTTGAGTATCTGAAGACATCAACTACAAAAAGCCAAATATGTTGACATTGGATAATGGAGGACACTTACAGCAAATGATATTGCCATATTGACCCTTTATTGGTCAAAGGCAGACAATTCCTTGTTTATCAAGGCCTTTCATTGGACACTCTTAGCTATAATTAAGAGGTCCCAATGGATAGACATTGTTGGCATTTATCCAGGTTATTGGTGTTTTTTTCCACTTGGGATATCATTGCGATTTGCAGGTCTAACTTGACCTTATACTGATAAAATCTAGACTCATAAAAATACATTTAACCCATGAATGCTTAGCTAATGAGTATCCATGTACATACAACTCAAACAGTAGTAATTAGTCTTTGCTCCAAAGACTGACCATCAGACCATATCAAGTGGTCAATTCAAGTAGATGTGGTGGGGAACAGGTTGTATATTTTGTATATTCTGGGACCACCCCTAAGCAGCTAGTAAAATTGCACATTTGGTCCCACTGTGTCCAGATGAACGCAACTTCACCCAGCCGGCTGGCCTCTTTTTAACTTGTTTTGACTCCTTGACTGTTAAGCAAAAAAAAAGGAAAAAAAGAAAGTAAAAAAAAAAAAGAAATAAAAAAGAAAAAAGAAAGAAAAAAGGAAAAAAAGGAAAAAAACTTCAAAATCCAAAAAATAATAAAACAAAATAACATTAAACATTTGAGACTTTGAACAGAAGGAATAGATTAATAAATAAAAGAGCAGCCATGGCACTTGAGGTTTAATTCTGAACTGCCAGTGGGTAAAACATTTCCGTTGACTGATCTCTCTGGTTTCTAAAGGGTTTTTAAGCTTCTCTTTACTAACATCATATGGAACCTGACAAAAACACCATTTCATCCTCTAATAACTTTAAATTTTCATGCTCATTATCTCCTTGTTTATTAGCATTATTACTTTTTATGGGGTGGGATGTTAACATGACCTGAAACCAAAACCTATGAACATTTGAGGTGTTCCGAAGAATCTGATAAAGGGTGAATGAAAAATGTTTGATTCCAAAGATTTTAAAATCGAAATGTACTTACTGTACCTGAAGCACTGCTTGTCGACAATCCTTGTAGTCCTCTGCTTCTGCATACTAGTTTTACATATTTTAATGTTATGGCCATTCTGATGGATTTTCAATATTGTTATAAAAATAAGGAACATGAATTCATAGAAAGCAAATGCTAAACATAATAGGAAATGTAAATGCTAGTTTACCTGCATTTCAAAAGGCACCTTCTTTGTAGATATTTTATACACATGTGGTTGATAGAGAAGCATGTACATTAGGGGAAATTTAGCTGAAAATGTTCCTATCCATTTTCTTCCCACTGGCCCAAGTGTGTCTTTTGAGATGCAAATTTTAGGACAATGGGGCCTACTTAAACTAATTAAGGTCTTGTTCGCCCATAAATACCATCAACAATTCAATGTGTTTTTGCAAACTCTTTAATATGTTATTATTATGCAGAAAACTGTTTTCCCCCTGTTTCTGTGTATGCACAGAAAAAGGGTCATTTCTGAATGTCCACCTGTTTTTACACTTTACATTGAGTCAATAACCACAGAATTTCGGCAGTCTGCTGAAAAAAAAAAAAAAAATATTCTAAAAAAAAAATCTTTGTAAGGGGCAAGTTAAACTGTCTATGACTGTCTATGTTTACATCATAGGTGTATCTTTGTGAGGAGGGAGCACTTTGACATCTCTTTCCTGTTTGTAAGCAATGGGCAAGGATTTTTTCTCTATGCTAGGTCAACTGATTTCTCTGAATTCCCAGAGTTGTTGTAAATAAGGTCATGTTTTTTAGACTGAGTAGAAAACGTCACTAGATGCACTTTCTTCAGTGAAATTAATGCATTCGAATACATTGTGGTGACACATACTTTTGCATAGTTGCCAAGGGTCCCTGTTTCTGCTGGACAGTCCTCACATTTTGTCCTTGCCCCCATTTACCATGGAATGTCCTGCCAGACAGGGGGCAGCGCACAAGTTGTCACGGCAGGTAGCAAACAAAGTACTCTAGTAATTTTTTTCCTGTTGCAGAAAGCATCCTTCTGTTTTTTCCAGAAATGTTGGCAGCTATGCATCTGAGATAGTGTCAATGTCCTTTGTCTATTATGAGTAACACAATAAGTGATGTTAAGCTGAGCTTTGTTAAGAGAAAGTCATGAAAAGTAGCAATTGGAGCAGTCCTGAAGGACCAGCAGGACAGACATATGGCAGGCACCATTGCTGACATGTTTATGATTGATAATGGTCCAGGTCTGCTATCCTTATCCCTCCGGAACTACCTAGTGAATTACAGACATAGAGCAAACATGCACAGTCAGATACATAAGCACGTTTTTGTTTAGGGTCAGTTCCTCTCCAAGTGTTAAAGGAAGGATTAAGATGACAGCCTGGATCATGGACCTCCAGATACAGATCAGTGACTGTAGTATTACCATCTTTTTTAGAACATCCTGCTTTCAAGGTACAATTGTAGAACATTAAACAGACTTTAACCTAACATTAATTCAAGTTCAAGCAGGCCTTTTTTAAATAAATGTTCATCATCTTTAATTTTTATGAATAGTAAGTGACCCATAATACTTTTCTGGAAAAAAATGTCCCCCTCTACTGCAGTTTTTAGCTTAAAGGAGAAGTATGGCCAACACTTTTTTGGCCATACTTCTTCTGGGGATCACAGGAGTGCACTTTGTTCTGCATTCCTGTGTCCCAGATTCAGCCAACAATGGGCTAAAATATGCTGTTGGCTGATGGCACAAAGCCGGTCCAGGCTCTGCAGGAATCCTGACAGTTTTGTAGGGATCTACCCAGATGCCTGACTGGCAGCTGGCTCAGCCTCTCAGCAGGCTGCTGAGAGCTTGAGACAGCTGCTCTCATCCCCTGCACAGCCCAGCACTCCAGTGAGCGCTAAAGAGGCAGAGCAGAGAGCCATTGACTGACAGTCACCACCTCTCTGTTAACTGAAGACCTAGAATTGAGTGATTAGCAATCTTTTATCACTAATTTCTCGATGTAGAGCTGGCGAAGGACAGCTGCAGCATTGGATTGAATGCTGCAGTAATCTAGGTGAGTATGTACAGTATGTTTCTTTTTTTATAAACCCATACTTCTCTTTTAAAGCCCTTGAAACCATTACAAGATGCAAATGCACTTCTTTAGAATGTTGCTTTCCACTTTCTTTCCTCTTTAACAACAAAACTGCCATTTGAATTAAATAAACACACATGGTATTGTGCAGGTGTCTGCAGTCATGCAGCATGATAGAATAATATGTTGGCTTGAGTTTGTTTTTCTACATCATAAGGCTTTATATATGAATTGCACTCCTGCAACACTTGTGCAGTTTAGAAATACTGTTTTGCCATATAAGTGTTTACTTTCTTCGATAAACCTAAGTATACTACTCCACAAAAATGTGCTAGTTCAGTTTGTGATTGCTATAGACAGCTTGAATTTTTACCAATTCCTGCTGAATTAGCTGAAATTAGAGCTGTGGGTAGCCCTGCAAGCGCCACGCAGCTCGACCATTGACTGAACAGTGACTGCATCCTATCAGATGCAGTCATTGTTCTGCAGTACCACTCTATTCAGGCGCTACACCCCCCTTAAAACAATAGCCAGAAGTGGAGATTGTGCCATCCATGTGGCTTGTGTGTTCAGCTCTAAGTTAGAGAGGATCGAGCTGTTTATGGTCAACTTGAAAGTATTACTTATCTATACATAAATCTGCTTATCATTCGTATGCATTTTCCAGGGTTAGGTAATGATTTGGATGCTTATGGAAATGGACCTCTAATAACTGAGCCCGTCAAAATAAAAGCAGCATATAATTTGTCTGTATGTCATATAGGTATACATACTCAGGATATGAGCATGAATGTTTATATGTCAGCCTTTCTATTGGTGGTTGTTTAGAATAGCTTGCAGTGTGCAATTAGGGGGCAGATTTTAAGTGCATTAACATACATTGTACTACCGAAGCCTTGAGACCTGTAACCTTTTTTTAGGTCCGATAGTGTGCACATCTAGTTTACAACTGATAATGAAGGTCTGCCAGCACAGTACGAACAAGATCAGTTATGGTAAACATAACTCCCCAGCCCTCTCCTTGACATTGTATAGAAGGGAAAAGCTTAGTAGGAAGTAAACATAAAAATTCTTTTTTAAAATGATGCTGTTTGAATCGGAACATGTAACAAATACAAAGTAGGTGTTATCCAAATTTGGCTGCAAAAATGGAAATACACTCTCAGGTCTCGTTCACGTGAGACAGTTTAATCCATGCCCCATGCAAGGTTGTGTTTAGTGGCACAGAGATGTACAGGTGTTGCCTCATGCCGGCAGTCCCATATGTGTCAGCTGGGATGCAGTGGCTGCATGAAGACTCTCAATATGACTTCCATGTGGGTTCAAGGCCCCGAATGCACCCAAGGCCCTGCACCCACCACACCCAGCTGTGTCTGTGCAGTCGCTGCCTTTTAATTGACAGCTGTGGGACTACCGACACAGGGTTGCATGCAACAACTGTGCATTCCCTTGCATGGGGCATGGATTGAAACACCCCATGTAAATGAGGCCTTACCCAATATAGGCCTAAGATGAATCTGTCAGAATTTTAGCCAAAACAGAAACATATACACACAGAGGTATATTTTAGGACTCTGACTGACATAGGATTTTGTCTACATTTAAACACCTGCTTAATTAAAGGATTGTCCTAAAAAAAATTCACACTTTCCATTTCACCCAAAATCAGTCAAAACTTTAAAAATGCTGATATCAAAGTAGTTTTGCAATTTTTCCCACAAACACTGTGCTGTGCCATCCTTCTTTACTAATGCAATAATGGTTATAAGAAGCACTCCGAATAAGAACCACTTAGACTTTTAACATATTGGCTAAGGAAAAATAAAAGCATGAGCTGATTTACCTGAAAAACCACAGTAAAGTATCCTCTTAAATAACTATACTGTAGCCACACAAAGCTCAAACAATTCAGCCACTGATTTACTTCAATTTTACAGAGCATTACAATACACCATGATGATATACCATCTGTGATCTACACCCAAAATGACTGTCTCGGGCATCCAGGCATTTTTGAGTATGCCTATTCTGTACTGTATTTGGCATCCTGAATTACTTTATAGCCATAGTGAAATGGATCTGAACAGAGAGATTGGTTCATTATTGCACAGTTCAAACTCCTCAATCTCAAATTTAATATTATGTGTTTTCTTGGCTCCATCGTGCATTTGTGGAGCAAATTGCAGAAAGCTTCCTCCCTTTAATGTGAAATGGTTTCCAAGGGAAATGTTTCATGAAGCGTGGGATGGTTGATTCTCCTCTTATCTGTGCGCAGTGCTTAGATCTACCATTACAGAGATGTTCTGTATAAAGATCATCAGCATTAATACATGGCGCACTAGATGTGGGGGTGACTTTCAGTATTACTGTAATTAAATAACACACCTGTCTTTGCATCTGAAAGTTAGCATTCTCTTCGCTCAGAGATACATATATCATTTAAACAGGAAAGTTGTGCTTTTAAAATAAATGCCTGTTTATTGCATTGAGTGAAATGGGTGGAAAACGCTGCAAATGTATTGCTATTTTCAATGAAACACAGGCATTTCTTGGGCTGCTGGCATTCCCCACAGCAAAACAGACTGCCTGTGGGTTTTCTGTGCCAGAACCAGCGTGAGCATATGAAGTCTAGGTTTTAGTGAAGTAGAATACTTTTATGAACAGCATTCAGTGCTATCAAAGTCCCCTCCCAAGAAATCCTTGGCACTACGTTGATTGTGTAGTACACTAGTCTGTGAATACGAAACTGAAACTTCCCGAAAAATAATAGAGATTTTAGTTACACAATGTGTGGCTTACCTAGAAAGTTGACTTTTTTTTTTAATTTAGCTACATTGCTACCTGTGGGATTTAAGTCAGTACTTTACTTTAAAATGAATCCAGTCCATATATGACCAACAAAGTACATGGGTGGATGATATTTTTTCAGTTATGTTGTAAAATTAAATCCACTGAGCTGGGGGGGAATTTATTGACAGAACAGTAATTGCATCCTAATAGGATTACTTTAAAACAAATTCAATCTGTATATGACCAACAAAACTATTTACAATGGTGGTTGATATTTTTCAGTTATAATATACTGCACAGCAAGATTGTAAAAACTTTTATGGCAAAACACACATTTTCCCCTTTACTAGCATCCTCTATTAAGAATGGTATTGTACAATATTACAATTTACTCATCTGTGGGGGATTGGGTCACATTTACTATTCTCAACCAGTGGCAGGCTCGTCCATTAGAGGCACAATGGCGCCAACCCCCCATCCATGCGTCTGGCCCCTTGATCTACATACAGGGTGCCAGACCATGGATTCCAATGGAGGGCTTAAAAGGATTAAAAAAAGATAGTCTCGGAGCGTGAGAATAGCAAATTAATATTTGCTATCCTCACACTAATCCTCCTCCTGGCCAACCAGGAATCGGGTCGTGAGACCCGTCACCCAATTGGCTGAAAGGGCAGGCGATCCTATTGGACACCTAGCACCTAGGAAGAGAGAGGAGATGCACAGCGGAAGCTGCCGTGCTGGAGAAGAGAACATAGAAGGTACTATATATATATATAGTGGGTGTGTATCATTTGACATGTCAGGCTACCCCATAAACATAGGTAATATTTTTTTGTCTAAGAAAAATCATGTGTGTGAAAGGTATTAGGTTACTCTCCCCAGAAAAAAAAATGATCTTTAGAAATGCAAATTTCTTCTGCAGACTTTTACATTAACAATCGTATTTATGATTTTCTAGCATTCAATCTCTAATTGTATATAGTGATCATGAGCATGGCTTTTAAAGTAAACCTATTACTTTGTCCATGCCTAGCCCACATTCTCTGCTACTAATACCTCCCTACCCTCCTCTACTGCTCCATTATCCATCCAGCACCAGTAATTCCTAATATAGGGAAGATTGTGACCTTTTTTCACCTACTCTGTGCAGTGTATGGCATCTGATTTGATTAGACCAGGGAAGGTGAGATAACTGGGCAGTCATTTTATTAGAAGGGTAGGTGGGCTATAAAAAAAAAAATGACTTTGCCCTTTAGCTGGAGGCACTGCTTCAGATTGACCTGCCACCATGTGTATTTATTGAAATCAACGGAAAATTGTTACTGTCTATTATGTCTAACAATCTTATGTACAAAATATCCTTTATCAGAAAAATCAGGAGAGAAATGTTTTTTTTTTGCCTGTGGTTAGGAATAAAGTCAATTTTAGAGGGTGACCTTCCAAATATAGATCTGATAAGATTGCATTATAAAGGCGCATTCCTTTTCTAATAACTCATTATTTAAATTACATATACACAGTGGTAATGATCCTTTTCTATTAGATCTGGCTATTGACTTCATATATTACCTAATTAATGTGGATTCATACATGCTCTGTCTGACCACATGTTTCACTGTCAATTTTCCTATCATTCTTAAGAACCAATAGCATATTCTATCCCTATGTGCACTTCACAGAGAACAGAGAGGAAGCTTTAGGAAGCCCAAGGATGTCCATTGTTTTAGTCTCATCTAGAGAAGCTAATTATACTCACTAATCAGTAGAAGAATCGTCACAGTAATTATTTCACGTTCCCTATCAGTTAAGGGAAAGATTGTCAGTGTATTAAGGTTTCACCCATTTGCTTGCTGGGTTTTGGCTCCTTTCCCTTCCCTTCCTAGAAAAGATCACTTTAAGATGAAGCCTAGTGTAGTATTCCATAATTGTTGCACTTTTTTCAGTCTTGTATTGAGAACTGAGAAGCTGAGAGTGTGAGTTCTCATTCTCAGCTGAATGAAAGAGAAGAGTGACTGCTTTCAATATTAATTCACTTTTTGGTAACTCTTGGTTAGCAGATATTCAGTAAGTAGGGGATATCTCTGCTGCCTTATTTTGAATCCCAAGAGTGGAGTCTAGTTAGATAGAACATTTAGAATCCTGAAGCAGCTTCGTTTTTTTATGGACCCCTAAAAAAAAAAAAAAAGGGCCGGCAATGCAATGTATTGCTAGGTTCTGTAGCACTGGAAAGAATTCCTTATCAACACTCCTTTTCAGGCCTATTTTTGTGTGTGCAAAAAGTTGGAGACCATTCAGAATTTTTGACAAAATTGTTTTAACTAGACATTCAAAAGACTATACTGTTATATTGTAACTACTGTATTTTCTTAGAGCCAACAAAATTGTAACACCAGATGTTTTGTGGGTAGGTTAGGTACTATATAATATCTTCTAATACAGTGGCACCAAACCTGTGTTCCATACATTCTAAAATTCAATAGCATTTTGTCAAGGTTCTTCTGAGAAGAATGTGGAATCAATCACATATATTTGTTTCTTATTTGTTATATGTTGTGTGCATTCTGTTTTTTTTATATTTTTTTAACTTATAGTGATTAAAAATGTCCTAAATTTTATATCACACATAAAAATAGTGTAAAGTCAATTTTGACATTCGTTCATTTTATTGGTCACTTTTCCCTTTCTGAAGTTGGCAAAGCTCCATTAAAATTTGATTCTGCAGTACCAAGCCACCAAATTCTATATTTTATGTTAGTTTGAGAAATGATCTTACAGACTCATAATATTACGAAAACCCGTAACTATTGATTTGAAAATAGCATTCATTTAACAGTTTATTAACTGTTCTTTATGGACCAAATTAAACAATTTAGAACATGTCAACAAACTGAATAGCTTACTATAAGCTTTAACTCATGCTATAAGCAGTGAATTCACTGTATATTCTATTGCTACAATTAAAAATTCATATGTGAAAAACAACACTCGGTACAATATATAATTGATGAGACATTACTAACTGAATACAATTTACTCATGTAAAAACTACAAACCCTTAAAACGTTATCAGTTCTGTAGACATTATAGAGACACATGGCATTGAAAAAAATGTACATGGAAAATATGTGCACAAATTTGGTCTATAAACAACTCATATTAACTAAAAGATATAATGACTTAAAAATTTGCTATAATAAAATCAGGACCAATAGATTTGTAAAAATAAGTCACCACAGTGGTTTCATTAGGAAACACTGTTATTTTATGTGATATTAGCTTAAATTGCGCTTTGTTAATTGAGCAGGTATTTGTATGCAAAAGCCTTGTTATAGAATATATGTATCTACAAAAATGTATGTAATGACCTGTAAAACTATTGGTACATACCAGATCATCTTTACATTTGACAAATGATTGTCCATACAGTTAGACAGACCTTAAATAGTTTTGAGGCTCAGCATATTTTTAGAAATCTGGTCCTGGATAATTTACGTCCCTTTGCATTGCCAAGATGTGTTGCTAATTTGGATTGCACATTTATTAAGCACATTGTGCTAAAAGATGAAAATTTAAAATATGAGAAAATTCTGAATGCTTTTCAAACTTGGAAAAAATTGCTTGAAGGAATTTAATTTTGCACTATGATTTTAGATTATTTTTTTTGTCTTATTTTGTCCAGGCGTGTCGAACAAGTGCTTATGGAGAGACCCTCAAATATATTCTCTCAGGCCTTTTATGGTATTTCTTCTATATCTCAGAAATACCCCATTTATAGCTCTCCGTTCTCCCTTTATTTTTGTGTTTTTTATTTTGTTACTTATTATTTTTAGTCTTTTTTTATATATGAATATATTATGTTGTCTTTTTTTGCTGTACAAAAAGTCTTAAGATTTAAATAAAATATTATTTGTATTATATGATGGTGGTATGTTAATGTTACAAAATTATTAATGAAGAAAAAAATTTATTTTTGTTACTGGTCTGTTTCATAATTCTTTTTTAAATTGGTATATTGTAAGATATCTATGCAAAAATGTTATGTGACGCATTTTTATTTAAGAATGTAATATGTGTAATAAACAGTAGAATGTGTTTGGCCTGGAATGATTAACTGTCTCTTGTGCATCATTTAAGCAATACTTATATGAAGGACAAAAACTACAGTATAACAGATGGTCTTGATGTAAAACTGGTGTAAAACCTTCATGAAGAGTCCCAAGGATTTTTCATAGATAAATGATTTGCATTAAATATTCTTTTCAATCATTAATGAATTAGCTGGGAAATTAAATAACAGCTGATCTAACATGAACCTATAACAATATGGTTATGTGGTTTTGTCATTACATAGTTGGGTCCAGTTCTCTATGAACTCATGGGGCACACCATGGGGCTTGTCTGTCTGGTTTCCTGCTCTTGTAAATGTATATTCATTGGTACCTAAAACAATATTTTAAAATTACTGTACTTGCCAAAACCACATAGGAAAAGAGATTATTTTTGCACAGGCCCTATGACTTTAAAGCAGGATCTACATTAAATATGTTTAAACATATATTTTTACTTTGAGCTTGTTTCTCGTGGCCCATTAAATGGCATAATTTTTTCTTACTAAATACAAGCTGCATTCATTTGTGTATTTGATATTAGAAGTACATTGGAGATAGGTCTTTCCCTGTGAGATCCGCTGGGGTGTCTTATAAGACGTTGAAGCATTTCTACCAAAGGAAAGGAAATGTATGATATCTTTATTCTCTTTTTTATGCTTAAAAAAAACCTCTTCCTCTCATATCTCTCCCCGAACTGTATGACTATATACTTTTATTGTGGCCATGTTTGAATGAACAGAGACATAAATTGCTAAGGGAAAATAATGTTGCAGATTATTCAGGTGTAAGAAGCAGTAGCACTCCTGTGCAAACCTAAAATATGTTTTTGGACTTTAACCACTTCAGCTCCAGAAATTTTACCCCCCTTCATGACCAGGCCATTTTTGCGATATGGCACTGCGTTATTTTCCCTTACAATTGTACTGTACCCAAATAAAATGTTTGTTCTTTTATTCCCAAAAATAGAGCTTTCTTTTGGTGGTATTTGATCACCTCTGCGGTTCTTATTTTTTGTGTTATAAGCAAAAAAAAGACCGACAATTTTGAAAAAAAAAAAAAAAAACAATATTTTATTACATTCTGCTATAAAACATATCGAATAAAAAAATGGAAACAAATCTAATTTCTTCATCAGTTTAGGCCAATATGTATTATGCTACATATTTTTGATAAAAAAGAAATCCCAATAAGCGTATATTGATTGGTTTGCGCAAAAGTTATAGCGTCTACAAACTATGGGATTTTTTATTATTATTATTATTTTTTACTAGTAATGGCGATGATCAGCAACTTATAGCGGGACTGTGATATTGCGATGAACAAATCGGACACTTAACTGACACTTTTGACACTTTTTGGGGACCAGTGACACTAATACAGTGATCAATGCTAAAAAAATATGCACTGTCACTGTACTAATGACACTGGCAGGGAAGGGATTAACATCAGGGGCAATCAAAGGGATAAATTTGTTCCTAGGGAGTGCTTGCTTGCTGTGGGGAAGGTGCTGTGACTGGGGGAAGGTAAAGATACATGTTTCTACTTAGCAGAAACACAGGATCAATACATACCCCTCTCACAGAATGGTGGTCTGCCTTGTTTACATAGGCAGATCGCCATTCTGCCTGTCTCCCAAACAATTGGCAGGTCCTAGTGGACATTGCACCCACCAGAACCGGTGATTGGCTCCCGCTGTGATTGGACACATCGCCCCAGACCCGGAGGTCGTGATCTGGCACAGAACGGCCGCCCTGCCGCAGTATATGTGCCTGGGGTGGTCGGCAAGCGGTTAAAGGATAATTCTAGTCAATAGGATTGATTTACTAAAGGTAAATAGGCTGTGCACTTTGAAAGAGAATTTGCACTCTGCAAGGGAATTTACCCAGAGCTTAGCGAATGTGGTGAAGTTTAATTTTGCAAAGAATATCCAATCTCAAGGAAAATAAAAAGAAACACTGTTTTTGCTTGTAAGGAGGGACTCTACTGGGAGCACCTGATGTAAGGAGGGACTCTACTGGAGGCACCTGATGTAAGGAGGGACTCTACTGGGGGCACCTGATGTAAGGAGGGACTCTTTCCCCCCCGCTATGTCACACCTACAAATTAATGACCTGCCCCCTAATTATAATACGGCTCTCCTACAGACAAAAAAGTGTCCTTATACATTTTTTGACAATGTTGGCAACTATGAATTCATAGTACTAAATCTCCAAAATCCACCCAGTGTCCTATCATACCTCACATATCTGTAAACATAAAAAGGGTGAAACTCCTAGAAATTCAAACTTGTAAGGAATTAAAAAGGAAAACAATCTAAAATGTACACGCATTATTACAGAGCTATTTAAAATAGTGGAAAAAAACATGAGAAAGCAAAATCTTTACAGTTATTTTCAAACAATGAGTCACCCATGAGTGTCACTGCTCAAGGAGATAATGACAGACAATTTTTCATATGTCCTATGTCTCTAAGACACATTTTGTTTGAAGCAGATCTTGCCCTAGAGTCTTGTCTGACTTAAAATAAACTATTGCTGCAATCTATAGTAGTGAACTGAAGTAAAATGAATTTCTGTCTGGTTTGGTATTTGTAAACTGATATCTGGCCTGTGCATGATACCCGATTTCTTTACAAGCACCCTAGGAGCCACAAAACCAAGGAGAACAGAAGAACATCAGAGGCAGAGAAATGAAAAAAGAAAAGGAGATCTGAAAGCACAGTATAGAAATATAATAAAAACTGACTTTTAATTAGTAATATGTAAAAAAAAAAAAAAATCGAATGATTACAAAGACAAGCCTATACATAAAAGAAAAGTCAAAGACAAACATACTGAGGCCTCAGCAAACATTAAGCATTTGGCCACTAGCGTATCAAAGGAATTTCCGATAATTAGAACCATCTAGTGGCTAAATGCTGTATTTTCTATTTTATACCAATGACTTACTTTTGAATGGCACAGGATATAACATTATTATTTATTACAGGTACTTAGAGCTGTCAATTTTCGCAGCACTTTACATATATACAGTATCTCACAAAAGTGAGTACACCCCTCACATTTTTGTAAATATTTTATTATATCTTTTCATGTGACAACACTGAAGAAATTACACTTTGCTACAATGTAAAGTAGTAAGTGTACAGCTTGTATAACAGTGTGAATTTGCTGTCCCCTCAAAATAACTCAATACAGGGGGGGTCATGGCTTACACATGGCACTGGTCGGAGGTGGATAAGGAGAGCTCTGTCCAGCCATCGGCCTTACAACCCTAGCAATGCCTGCCAGGACACCAAAACCCCGCTCCACACACAGCAAAAGGTCCGGGAAGGGATCAGCAACACATCCATCTGCCGTCGGCTCCATCAAGTGGTATCTAGCCGTGGAAAGATCTAGCCCCAGCATGCGAGTTGGACAGGCCAGAGCCTCAAAATCAAGTATCTTTCCCTCCTCACATGCTGCTTCTGTCCGTGAGAGTTCCCCCGCCTCCTCCTGCTCCTCAGAGCTAATGGACGACCCCAGATCCCCTGCTGGCTCCAAAATGACATCACTGGTGAGTGGGCTTAAAAAGGAACTTTCAGGGATGTTCCATAGTCTAGAAAGTCTATCAAAAAGGAAATTACTGCAGTAAGAGCAGATTTTTCACATATACTGGTCAGAATAGAGGAGACAGAGCAGTGCCAGGACTCTCATGCAACAGCCATTTAAGAGCTGCCGGACACTGTCACACAACTAGCATTTGCACACCGCGCCTCACTGTATAAACTCGAGGATCTTGAGAATCGTAATCGCAGAAATAATCTGTGTATCAGAGGGTTACCAGAAGCAACCAGAGATAACGATCTCGAACCCTTGATCCGCAGTATCCTTAACACAATACTGGGCAACCCTGTCACTGACCCACTGTGATTCGATCGAGTGCACCGTGCTCTGAGGCCTCGCAATGTCACATCTGACCAGCCTAGGGATGTTATTTGCCGTCTACACTATTTTGAAGACAAAAACACCTAACATTGACGGGGTGGTCATTAACATCTTTCAGACCTCTCCAAATGGACCCTAGACTGCTGCAGAGCCCTAAAACCGCTCCTTGACCAATTGCGCATAGATGGGATCACGTATAGATGGGGCTTCCCCGCCTGTTTAATTGCCACCAAAAATGGCCGTTCCTTTACACTGAGGAGCTCTCAACCTTCCTCCAGGACCTAAACATGCTGCCAATGGAACTCCTGGGCTGGAAGGATCGTATACGTAAATTCTTGGTCCCTCTAGACCCCTAGTGGCGGAAAGCTCCATTAAAGAAGAGGCGCACCTCGATTCCAGGCTTCTCCCAAAAACATGGCTGAGATGAGTGCTGAATAACCCATACCCCCTTTTCATATATGGGTGTCTATCATTACTGTGTCTAATATGCCACAATTACACTTTTGAGACACTTTTTCACCTTCACCTGCGTTTAGTCAACTGACACAGGTTTGACACCATATTGGATACTACTGCATTCCTTATCACCTTGTTCAATTGGTTCGTTTACAGGTTGTTTCACCAGGTTCATTATGTTCTTAATTTTTTCTTTTAAAAAATAACTAAAAAAATTGCTAGAGCTTAATCGCTTCCTACTGTTTTAAGTTTATCATACAGGCCGAGTGCTGACGGGGCACACTGCTCCTATGCATTTACTCCACAGTAAGTCCCCTGCCCTCCTCCTCCTGGGGTTGGTGAGTGCAGGCAGCCTACAAGGTGCTTTATCCAGACTCTCTTTCGAGATCTGGATGGCTGCTTGCTCTGTCTCTCCCCACAGGGACCACTGCAGTTTTCTGCATGATTTTCCCTCAACTCCCACAGGTTTTTCAGTCTATGAATGTATTTTCTGTATATGCTCTTTTTCTCCCCCCCCTTCTGGTCTGCCTCTATTCCTTACCTGCCCCCCACTCCCCCTCCCTTTTGGCATGCACAGATGTATAAGCTAAAGGATCTCACTCTGCTGACATAATTGCTACGCTAACAGTTAGTTCATACAATTTTAGGGGCTTAAATTCATACATGTTATGGGCCCTCTCTTGCGCTCATCCCATATAGGCACTGCGACTATATCAGATCGTGCACCTGTATCTATGCGCCTGATCATGCCCACTTGAACACAGCACACTAATAATTGGAAACTCAATGACTCTCTTCTCTCCAACTCAATAGAGGTCTCTATGTTATCCTCTTACCGGACACAGTATTTCAGGGACAATAAGCCCTCTGAGACTTCTCCCTCAATTGTGTGGGAAGCTCATAATGAGAGCCAGACTTATTGAACTTGGCGCAAGGAAAAAAAAGGGAGCATGGTCAACAGCTTGAACAGGTTTTGCAACAAATAACTAAACTCAACAAACCCAAACTACATACCACACATCTCGAAGCCCTTACACTTAAACGAGAGGAACTGAAAAATCTCCTTGATCTAGAAACAAAGAGAAAATTCCACCGAGTAAACAACTTGCCAGATCCCTTAGAGCAAAGAAGGCTAAATCATTTATCCCCAAAATTAAACTTCTGACAGGAGAGCTTGCGCATGCTACCTCTTACATCGCCAAAGAATTTAGTGAATTTTATGCAGACCTTTATAACGTTACAAATGGTTTAACCTCTCTATCTCAATAAGAGAAAGCAGTCGCATGCTCTCCTATCTGAAAGCTGCTAATTTACCCAAACTATCTCGTTTGGCCCTCAGAGAAATGGAAACAGATTTCTCTGTTGAAGAATTTCAAAACGCATTGAAATCCTCTCCCTCAGGAAAAGCCCCTATACTATAAAACATTTTGCGATATCTTACTTCCCCGTCTCACAGCTTATGCCAACTCAATCTCCCACTCCTCAGGTTTGCGCCCAGAATCCCTCTCAGCCCACATAAAGACCCTACCCTATATGGCAGTTACAGGCCAATCTCGCTATTAAATGTAGATGTTAAACTATATGCCAAAGTGATGGCAAACCGGTTACTCCCCCTATAACCCAAATGGATTTCAACAGACCAAACCGGTTTCATACCCAACAGAGAAGCTAAAGATAATACCCTAAACCCTATCCCTACTTCAATACGTACGTAGATGTGCCCAACCCACCCTACTCCTTTCCACTGATGCTGAAAATGCTTTTTATCGGGTGGATTGGGACTATCTCAAGATGACCCTACATTACTATGTCTTAGGTCCCAAGATGTATCACTGCACCTCCTCCCTCTATTCAAACCCCACTGCACAAAATTTGCATAAATGGTACACTGAGCGACCCTTTTACCCTACATAATGGTACTAGACAGGGTTGGCCCCTGTACCCGCTCTTCTTCGTTACCCTAGAACCCTTCTTGGCCACAATTAGACATAATGCTAGTATAAACGGCATTTATGTAGGCAATATAATTCATAAATACGCAGCTTATGCTGATGACATCCTATTCTTTATTCAACAAACACGCATCTCACTCCCAAACCTAATGTCAGCCTTTTCTACCTTCCAAACGATATCCAACTTCAAAATAAACCTCTCTAAATCTGAAATCCTGAACATCAATCTCCCCAGATCAGAGGCGGATTTATTGAAACCTCTCTTCCCCTTTAGATGGCAACAAAAGAACATGAAATATTTAGGCATATATCTTACCCCTAATCTCCACTCCCTCTTCAGACATAACTATATTCCCCTATTAAACAGTATTAGAGAAGACCTTAGAAAATTGTCTAGCCTGTCTCATTCTTGGTTAGGCAAAGTAAATATTATTAAAATTAACGTATTACCCCGTATTCTCTTCATTTTTCAAATGATCCCACTGGGTGTTCCTATAGGGTTCTTTACCTTACTACAGACCATGATCTCCCGCTTTATTTGGAGGGACAGCCACCCTAGAGCATCTAGAGTGGTACTGTTTCACTCCAAGTGCTCCGGGGGGTTAGCTCTTCCAAATCTTAAAGCTTATTACCACACTGTTGTGCTGTCACGAGTTGCGGACTGGAAATATGCTAATGGCTCTAAACTATGGGTGCAGCTAGAACACTTCTTAAGTGGAGTGGACCTTTCTGCTGCTCCCTGGATTCCCCACTCCTTCAGGAATCTTGCCCGAACGGCCTCGTTCCCTCACCACATCCTCCTTGGATGTATGGGATGCACTACACAAAAAAATCTGCTGGGCATATGACTCCACCCTGATGCCACTTCTGAAACACATTTACTTTTTACCAGGCTCCATGGATCCGGGATTTAAATCCTTGGCACCAGAAGAACCCCTCTTGCTACATCACATTCTCCACTCCAATACCCTTAAGCCGCTGTCAGAGATTCTACACTCTAAACCAATTACATTCATGGACAAATGGAGATACAATCAGATACAACGCGTCCTCCTGACTTTCGTGGATTACAAGACCTAAATGGCATTAAAGATGTATTTAACCATAAGGACACACCTCTGCACTGCATTTCGTTGTTCTACAAAGCCCTTATCGAGCTTCAAAACCCTTCACACCCGACCTTCCTTGCTAAATAGGAAACCGATCTTGATTCCTCCCTCACATGCAAGCAAAACGATAAAGTCTTACAACTAGCTCATGTTTCCTCACTGGCATCGGAAATGGCAGAACTCAATTACAAATTACTCACCAGGTGGCACTACACCCCATCCAACCTGCATCAAATGTTCCCCACCAGTTCCCCATTGTGTTGGAGGAACTGTGGGAACAATGCTACTCACGCTCACGTTTGGTGAACCTGCCCCCTCATCCGCCCTTTCTGGACCAACGTCCTCAACCTAGTACTTCAGATCACAGACATTAACCTTCCCCGTGACCCATAGATAATTCTCTTCCACGCTACTAAGGAGCCCATTGGCATTTACAAATGCTCATTCATCCCTCACCTATTAAACACAGCTAAGGCTCTAACTCCCACTCTCTGGGGCCAACCTGCAATTCCATCCATCCAGCCAAATGGCTGCAAAAAGTCGCTGAGGTTCATCTTATGGAAGACAGTATTTTGGCGCGCCTAATGAGGCTGTACGAATGTCGAGGCCAGGACAAGTACAGGCGATAGTAGATTGGGTTGCTGCTGACAGTGCCTCCGGTTCCTTCACATTGTCTCCCACCCAGTCTCCTGATGAAAGTTCAGAGTTGGCACCTGCAGCCGATGTCCATCAGTCTTTCACCTCACCCCCTTGCAAATCAGCCAATCAGTCTGAGCCCCAAATCATGCAGCAGTCTCTTCTGCTTTTTGATGATTCTGTTAGCAGGGTTTCCCAGGGCCATCCACCTAGCCCTGCCCCAGAAGTGGAAGAGATTGTGTGCACCGATGCCCAACCACTTATGTTTCATGATGAGTACATGGGAGGACCATCGCAGCAATTCTCGGATGAAGACGAAACACAGGTGCCAACTGCTGCTGCTTTCGCCATTGTGCAGACCGACAAGGAGGGCAGGGGTGAATTTTGGGTGGAAGATGATGTGGAGGACGATGAGGTCCTTGACCCCACATGGAATCAACGTCATGCAGGTGACCAGTGTAGTTCAGAGGAAGAGGTGGTGGTCGCACAGAGCCACCAGCACAGCAGAAGAGGGAGCAGGGTGCAAAAGCGGAGCGTCCGTCCCCTAGACAGTACGTCTGCTACTGCCCAACGCAGCAAGGGACCGAGCACATCAAATCCAGGTCCAAGGACTTCCCTAGCGTGGCAGTTCTTCAGACAATGTCCTGATGACAAGACACGAGTGGCTTGCACGCTGTGCAATCAGAGCTTGAAGCGAGGCATAAACGTTCTCAACCTGAGCACAACCTGCATGACCAGGCATAGAGATGCAGTGGAGTAGACACCGCAAAAACCAAGAAAGGGCTCCTCCTGCTTCCTTTTCTGCTGCAGTCTCGGCCTCTTCATCGACCTCTGTAGTGACAGTGACACCTGCCAACCCGCAAACAGAGGATCTGCCAGCAACACTACCACCTGGGTCACCAACCATCTCCACAATGTCCCATGGAAGCTTTCAGCTCTCTATTTCCCAAACACTGGAGCGGAAGAGGAAGTACCCCCTAGCCAGCTAGATCCCTGGCCCTGAATGCCAGCATTTCAAAATTGCTCGCCTTTGAAATGCTGTCATTCCGTCTGGTGGAGACGCAGAGTTTTCAAAGGCTGATGTCATTGGCTGTCCCACAGTACGTCGTGCCCAGCCGCCACTACTTTTCCAGACGAGCTATCCCTTCCCTGCACAACCAAGGGACAAAATCAGGTGTGCACTGCGCAACGCCATCTGTGGCAAGGTCCACCTAACTACGGATGTGTGGACCAGTAAGCACGGTCAGGGACGTTATATCTCCCTAACAGCACACTGGGTAAATGTAGTGGCGGCTGGGCCTGAGGCGGATAGCAGTTTGGCGCATGTCCTTCCACCACCGAGGATTGCAGGGCACTTCAGTTTGCCTCCTGTTGCTAACTCCTCCTACTCCGCCTCCTCATCCTCTACCGCCTACTCATCCGGTCAGCGTAACACCTTCACCACCAACTTCAGCACAGCCAGGGCTAAACGACAGCAGGCAGTTTTAAAACTTTCCTGTTTGGGGGAAAAAACCCCAGTGGTTGGTGGCAGTGAGCCTCAAGCCCGGCCTGGTGGTGTGCGATTATGGGCGAAATCTCGTAGCAGCTCTGGGCCTTGCCGGTTTGACGCACATCCCTTGCCTGGCGCATGTGCTGAACTTGGTGGTCCAGAGGTTCCTGAAGAATTACCCCGATATGCCAGAGCTGCTGCAGAAAGTGCGAGCCGTCTGTGCACACTTTCGGCGTTCTCACCCTGCTGCTGCTCGCCTGTCAGCGCTGCAGCGTAACTTCAGCCTTGCCGCTCACCGTCTCATATGTGACGTGCCCACAAGGTGGAACTCCACCTTGCACATGCTTGCCAGACTGTGCGAGCAGCAGCAGGCGATAGTGGAGTTTCAGCTGCAGCACGCATGCGTGAGTCGCTCTGCGGAACAGCACCACTTCACCGCCAATAACTGGGCCTCCATGCGAGACCTGTGTGCCTTGTTGCGCTGTTTCGAGTACTCCACCAACATGGCCAGTGCCGATGACGCCGTTCTCATCGTTACTATCCCAGTTCTATGCCTCCTTGAAAAAACTCTTAAGGCGATGATGGAAGAGGATGTGGCACAGGAGGAGGAGGAGGAAGAGGGTTAATTTCCAAGGCTTTCAGAGCAGTCATGTACAAGTGGCTACGAGGGTGGGTTCCTGCACCAACAAGCGCCAGGTACACAATTGTCTGGCAGCAAGGGCACAGTTCTGGAGGATGACGAGGTGGAGGATGAGGAGGAGATGGAGGAGGAGGAGGAACCATGTTCACAGCAGGGTGGCACCCAGACCAGCTCATGTCCATCACTGGTGCGTGGCTGGGGGGATACAGAGGACACAGACGATACACCTCCCACAGAGGACAGCTTTTCCTTGCCTCTGGGCAGCCTGGCACACATGAGTGATTACATGCTGCAGTGTCTCCGCAACGACCGCCGAGTTGCCCACATTTTAACTGGTGCTGATTATTGGGTGGCCACCCTGCTGGATCCCCGTTACAAGGACAATGTGCCATCCTTAATTACCTCACTGGAGCGTGATCGCAAGATGCGCGAGTACAAGCGCACGCTGGTAGGCGCGCTGGTGGTGGCATTCCCACTTGGAAGCGGGGGTACGGTGGAAGCACAAGGCGAAGGCAGAGGAGGAGGAAGAGGTCGCCAACGCAGCCGGGGCACCGCCAGCACCTTGCAAGGCAGGGTTAGCATAGCCGGAATGTGGAAAAGCTTTGTCGGCACGCCACAACAACCAGCACCACCAGCTGAGATGGAACGTCTTAGCAGGAGGCAGCATTTCACCAACATGGTGGAGCAGTATGTGTGCACACGCGTACACGTACAGCATGACGGGTCTGCCCCCTTCAACTTCTGGGTCTCCAAATTGGGCACATGGCCTGAGCTTGCCCTTTACGCCTTGGAGGTGCTGGCCTGCCCTGCCGCCAGTGTATTATCTGAACATGTATTTAGCCCGGCAGGGGGCGTTATCACAGACAAGCGCAGCCGCCTGTCCAGAGCCAATGTGGACAAGCTCACGTTCATTAAAATGAACCAGGCATGGATCCCACAGGACTTGGCCGTACCTTGTGCAGAATAGACACATATACCGGTGTTCTGACGAAAACTGTCTTGCTATCGTATAGTGTCCGGCCACTTACTGCGCAGGTGCAGTGCTTGCGCAGTACGGAGGACAAGGAGATTCACAAAATCTCGAAAGATGAACGTCGCCTGCGCAGTGAGTGCAGGTTCAAGCCCGACCATCCAAGTGGACATACATAAATGCGTACCCTGTATCAATAAAATCAAGCATTGTATTTGTACTGTGCCTGTTAAGGTGCTTTAGCCCCGCCGGAACTGGCAGGGCCGGATTAACATAGGGGCTATTGGAGCTGCAGCTCCAGGCCCCTTTCTCAAGATAGGCCCATTTGCCCAAAACAAAAAAAAAAAAATCAAAAAAAAAAAAAAAAAAAGATCGACTTCGAGGGTTGTAGCTCAGCGACCAGGAGTCCTAGAGACTCCCCATTTGGTGGGTATGTAGGTAAATACCTACTTCAACACTGGTTATATTTGGGGCTGCTATCATCTATAGTTCCGGAGATACAGGGCTACTTGCGCAGTCGGTCAGAAGCTACATACAGAGCGGCCAGTATAAATACAAGCTGGAACACTCTGTAGCAGACCAGAGAGGATGAGATCACAGTGCTTATAATAATTATTTGTATATTACTTATGATAATTAACCCCTTGCTACCCAGGCCAATTCTGACACTTCTCTCCTACATGTAAAAATCATCATTTTTTTTGATAGAAAATTACTCAGAACCCTCAAGCATTATATATATATTGTTTTCCATTTTCCCTATGGAATAAAATGGTGGCCTTTGCAACTTTTTACGTTACACGATATTTGCGCAGCAATTTTTCAAAAGTTTTTTTTTGGGGAAGAAACTGTTTCATTCATAAAAAAAACACTAAAGTTAGCACGATTTTTTTGTGTAACAAGCGATGCTTTACATTTTTTTGCAGGTTACTTGTTTAGAGTTGCAGAGAAGGTCTAGTGCTAGAATTTTATTGCTCTAACGATCGTGGCGATACCTCACATGTGTGTATCTGGCTCTGATACTAACCAGTGCCTACCCAGCCACTGACTAATATCTCTCCCCAGCCTGTCCCCACACACCCTCTCACCTGCTGACCTGTGGATGGGGGAATCACTCCCACAGTGTTATTGTGTTCTGCCAGTGAATACGATGATCAGTGTTGCTAACTATAGCTGGCAGCACTGATTGTTTTCGGAAAAACCTGACAGGCTGGTTGTACTCAAGTCGGTTAATAGGTTGACCTGTGTAAAACCAGCTAGCCCATACATAGATCGACTATGGCTGGTCTCTGCTTAATTGGTGTAAATTCAATCCATGTATGGCCCGCTTAACCACTACGCAGTCCCTAAACATCCTTCCACAAACCTTTTTACATTTTTCCTTCCCAGATTACTTCATCCTCCTCTCCTATACATAGCCCACTGTCATACTCTCCACACTTCTCTCCTATACATAGCACTTGCTGTCATATCCTACACACTCCTATCCTTTACATAGTGCACGCTGTTATACACATCTCTCCTGTACATAGTGCCCACTGTCGTACCCTCCACACTCCTCTCCTGTACATACTGCTCACTTTCATACCCTCCACACTCCTCTGCTGTGCATACTGCCCACTGTCATACCCTTCACACTCCTCTCCTGTACATAGTGCCTTCTGCCATACCCTCCACACTCCTTTTATGTGCATAGTGCCCACTGTTAGACCCTCCACATTCCTCTCCATCACCTGCCCATACTTCCCACTTTTATACCATCCATACTCCTCCCCTATGCCTCTTACCCACAAAAACAGTTCTTTAAAATTATACTGAATATCCTCAATGCTCTAGAATGGGCACACTTTTTTGTAAGTTCAACTAAAGGAAATCTCAGTCCTCATATTTGTTCTGCCCCATTATTAGTACTCATTTAATTTTGTAATTACTATTGTGATGTATAGGTGAACATAGGGGATGTCAGCTACTCTAAATATAGCACTTGTAAAAAAAAGTGTCCCTGAAAATATTTTTGAGAGGCTCCTGTGATATCAAAGCTGTAGTAAACTTTTCTAACATTACTACTTTTTAGAGGCCCTGAGGTAGGTTATTAGGTTATGCCATAATGTACAAGTATTCACAGCATATTAGCACATTAGGGTACACTTAAATTGTCAGACTGGCGGGGCCGGTTGCTTCCATCTTCACCAGGTCTTCCTTCCGGGTTCTGTGCCTTCAGTCACTTGCCTTGGCCGGGCTGCGTTGATGTCTTTCCCACGCATGCTCATGTGCATCCTTTTTCTCTCATCCCCCCTTTCTCTCTCAACCTCCCTCCCTCCCTTACCCCTCACACCTCTTTCATCCCCTTTTTTTCTCTCTCTCTCTCATCCTCCCTCTCTCTCTTTAATTTAATTTGTTATAACAAAAAATTGTTTGCATTTTTATTTATAAAAGGCCCGACCAAAATCCTCAGCACCAGGCCCATGATGTTCTTAACCTGGCCCTGGGAACTGGTGTTATCACTCGGCTGTATAGAACAGCGCTCAGCTTCCTGCTGCCTGCTTGATTTTATTGATACAGGGTACGCATTTATGTACTAAGGGGGGGAAGTTTTATACCCAATAAAATCTTTATACAGTATCACACTATATGCAACCTTCTTTTTATATGAGGGAAATTGGTGTATGTTCCTGCTATGTCTGCTGCATAAGGAGATAAGGAGTGGAGAAACGCTGATGCTGGATAAACCTATTTGATGGGCGTATTTTTAACTTGGGTCTGGTGAGTGCATCCCCATACGGGGAGTTTATATCGCACGTGGTGAATACCTGGTAGAATTCTCGGTGGATACTGATTATTTTGCACGGAAAGAACTAGCGATTTAAATATTCACTCATCTGCTTTCATCTGTGATTTACCGTATAGTCCTCGGTGCGAATAAGGACATAAGCGCTGCTGCAATATTATAGAGACTTTATATAGGAAGAACTGTTTTTATAAAATTGCCATATTTTCATACTTTGCACATTTTAAGCGGCTGCTATTACCGATTGTGGTGTTTAATATCTATACTATTTTTATATATTTATATTTTTATATATTTCTATATATTGGTATATTTATTTATTTATTTTATTTATCCAACTTTTTGAGAAGAAATATATCCAATCAGCGCAGAGGGGTGTACCTAGGGGCAGGCATTAGTGGTTACACTCATTCTTTACATATTCCCACCATATGTGCGGCATCGTGCCATTGAGTTTCTGAGGTTCTTAATGACTTCCTGTACCTCTTCTGCTGAGAAGGGGGCCTCCAGCATTTTTTTTTTATTTTTTTTTTTTATGTTATTTTAAGTTATTTCCCTATCCACATTTGTTTGCAGATCACTTGCCATGCTCTTAACAACATTTTGTTGCCATTTGCAGCCCTCTAGCCCTTTCCATGACCTTTTTACAGCCATTTTAGTGTTCAAAAGTCCGGGTCCCCATTGACTTCAATGGGGTTCGGAGTTCGGGGTCAAGTTCGGGTCAAGTTCGGTCCCGAACCCGGACTTTTTTCCGAAGTTCGGCCGAACCCGCCGAACCCGAACATCCAGGTGTCCGCTCAACTCTAATGATGACCTAAAGTACTTTCAGTTTTCACTCAAATTTTTGATATTCCTTTTATATCTGGAGTTTGGTCTAATACTATAGGTTTGCAGACTTGTGGTCAGTCTTCAAAGTTAGTGTTTTGTGGTCCTTGGGTATCGACTACTGTCACCATAGATGTTGCTGCTTCTAATGTGATACAATCTTCTCTGGTTGTTACTTCTCTGTCCAATAACTCTGTTACAGATGACATTGTATCTGCTCCTATTGTTAAATATCCTGAGGTGTCTGCAGTATTTAGTAAGAAACCCTGCAATCCACAAGGCTGGAGGTAAGAGCATATAAGTCGAGCACCTCACTTCTTAAAAAGATGTGGTTAACACGCCAAAAAGGCGTAAGGAGGGACTCTACTGGGCACCCAAACAGGGGGTCAGTTCAAATCAGCATCAGGCTGATGTGGCTGGAATGCACCACAGGCCAGACTACAGATGACATTCAAGTTGTTGTAATTGTTTATCTAGATTCCCCCCATTGTTTGGATGGAGCCAATCTAGGACAGTAAAGCTAAAGAGATTTGTATTGCCTTGATGTAGAAATCCCCTGATATGGGCAATCTAAGGTACCAGGATTCAACATCGTACAAAGGAATTCTAATTTGCTAGCAAAATCATTACTTAGTTTTGCCTATATAATAGCCACCCAATTGGCATTAAAGTTGATAAACCACAAACTTAGTATTACAATTACAGAATGTTACATTTAGTTTGCTTTATGCCATGGGATTTTATTCTTAATGATTGTTATTATTCTTCCAGAATGAAAATACCTGCAAATATGACAACTATGGCAAATGTGCATCCCCAGTTTCCTGCAACATTTTTCTTCTTTTGTCAAGAATGCACTGTAAACAAATTTATCTTTTGCCTTCCTGCATGTTATTAAATCTGTATCTGAGACGGTTTGGTATCATTACCTACAGGATACCAAAACTTGTTTATTATTTTATGTAAATCAGAATGCTGCTGTGGGTAAAATGAGTCCAACTGACTCACCCTGGACAGGTATACGTTTTTCTTTTCCTTCATAAGGGTAATATCCTTGTGATATGCCTTATATGTCCTTATAGCCCCTGCATTTGAGACTTATTCCTAAATTCCTAGCTCCACTTTGAAATTATTCATACTTGGTACAATTCCTCTTAATTCTGAGCTATTGTCTAACTGAAATTCCCTAGTGAATGAGGCTGGGTGACAGCTGGGTGCCTCAAAAATTGTTTTTCATGCTGTTTCCTTTATACACAGAGTGGTATAGATCCCACCATCATTATTACAAATGTGGAAATCTAAAGAGGACAATTCCTTGGTTTGGATATTATATGTAAATTTCAAGTTAAAGGTGTTGTTGGTCACATCTTCTCAGATTCTGTTCAAAATATAAGGAAATTATCTAGGTACATGTGGCATGACAAAATGTGGCACAGGGACATAGAGAAACCCTCATCACCAAAAATGTTCCACTCCCATCCCCCAGGTACAGATTTATAAACAATGGGGCACAAGTGGTCCCCATTGCTGTTCCCTGAACTTTGAGGTAGATGTGCTCTGTAAAGAGGAGCACATTGTTTTAGGGCAGGAACCTCAGAAGTTGTAAATGTATTAAACTCATTGAGTCCCATACAAGTTCAAAAACTTTTTTACAATCATCAGACACTTTTCATGTGATATTGAAGAGTAAAGAGCTTCATGGTCTAAACCAAGTAAAAGAGTATCCATAGATACGATAATTTCTTTAAGACTGCAATTGAATAAGGCATCTCTAGCAATGAATAGAGATAGAGGAGGTAGAGGACAGGCGCCACTATGAAATATTAAAGGCCTACCTTGCGGGTCAATCATTTTTTTTTTGTATTGCATAAAATACCAGAGGAATAGGATTACGTACATACCATAAAAATCCTTCCTTTCCTTTACCACTTATTATTCTCCTGCACGCTTTTTCATACTGTAGCATTATTACTAATGCCGCAAACACGAGCGGACTTTTTGACGGACTAGGTCTGACGGAACGAATCCACCAGACAATTTGATCGTGTGACGGCTTCATCGGACCTTTGCTGTCTAAAAATCAGATGGAATTTAGATTTAAAACATGTTTCAAATCTTTCCGACGGACTAGAGTGCGGTTGAAAAATCTGTTCGTCTGTATGCTAGTCCGACGGATGAAAACCGACGCTAGGGCAGCTATTGGCTACTGGCTATATACTTCCTTATTCTAGTCAGGTCGTACGTCATCACGTTCAAATCTGTCGGACTTTGGTGTGCTTGTGTGTGGCCAAGTCCGTTCGTTTGGAAAGTCCGTCGGAACTCTGCCGAAAGTCCGCCGGGAAGACCGTCGGACCTAGTCCGTCGAAAAAAGTCTGCACGTGTGTACGCGGCATGCGAATGATTCAGTCCAAACTCATGTTTACACCATGTATGGCCACCTTTAGG
Source organism: Lithobates sylvaticus (assembly GCA_028564925.1). NCBI lineage: Eukaryota > Metazoa > Chordata > Amphibia > Anura > Ranidae > Lithobates > Lithobates sylvaticus. The sequence goes on from CM053031.1 coordinate 116,239,428, forward strand.
CAAGCTATTCCTTTTAGCAGTGTTAGGGCCACTTCACACCACATGCAGTCCATAAATCTTCTGCCCTTGTTGTTTTAACTTTGGATAGTAAAACATTATTCCTGCCAGTAAATACCTTATACAGCCCACTTCCTGTTTCTTGTCTGCTAAAAAGCCTGGGCTTATGACATCATGCACAGCTCTCTCTCTCACTCTCGTGAGTGTTTGCCAGAAAGGGAGGGGGGTGAGTCATAAGAGGGCCAATGAGTGCTGCAGAGCTGGAGGTGTGCCTCTGTGTGTCTGTGTAAATCCAGGAAGTGAACAGGTAGCAGCTTCAGCTGCCTACAGGTAAAATGGATGCAGCCAGACTCAGTGGAGTGACATTCATGCAGAATATTTGGCAAGTACAGAATCACAGTATTGATAAAATAATATGCAAAGTGGTTGGAGGGAAGCTTCAGAATGGTAAAGCTGTTTTTATTACAAATTATGTGAGCAGACCGCAATTCCCCTTTAAAGCAGAATTTTGCCCAAAAGTGTAGTTCTGCTCTTCCTCCTCCAACCCCCTCCTCTTCAAATTTTGGCACATTATTAATTTTTTGGGGGGGGCGGGGGGCAGATACCTAGTTTTGACAGATACCTGCTCCCACTTCCACTGAGATAGCCTAACTCCCCTCCTCCTGCAGCCTTCTGGGACACATCTGTTCTTGTCTTCTGACTGTGCTCCTGTGTAGTAACCCCATTAGATGACTCATCACACAATACCTAGACATGAACTACTGTTGCCACCATAATGAAACCTATCTGGACAAATGGCATGCAGCCATACAGTAGATGGAGCATATTCAAGTAAACAGGAAGTGTCTGCAAAGAGGCAGCAGGAGATCAACAATACTTAGATGCAACAGGGGAAGAAAAAAGAAGAAAAAAAAAAACAAAGAAATTAATTTATAAAAATATGAGTTATATGATATACAGTGATTTGGCAAATGAAATGTCATCCAGTTTTGGTGTATTTCTATTTTAATCTAAATAGCTTCTTGGAGTGCAGTTTATGTTTTCTTACCTACCCTTCATGGATGGGAATGTTTACATACTTCTCCTGACTCAGGACCCCTGAGTTCCTGCCATTCTTTGCCATCTAGTCAGGAAGAAAGGACAGGAAGACCAGCATGGCAGTGGAAACAGATAAGGAGCATTTCGTTTTTCTCTCCTTCAGCAGACCAGAATCTGAAGTGTTTAAATGTCTCACATAACATTGTTATAGAGCAGAAACATGTGCGGTTTCAATTTAGGACATGTGTGGTTGACTATAAGTGTTACAAAAAAAATTAGATGAAATGTGATATATAGGCATTGAACCATACCTCCTAACATTTTAAGATGGGAATGAGGGACACCTACTAGCAAATGTATGTAGGCATAGGACACGCCTCCTGCCACACCCGCTTAAAAGGAGAATGAACAAAAAAAATAAATACCGTAGGTTAAATAAATCCACAAGGGCTTTTTTTTACCACTACTATTCCTTTATATTGGCTTTTAAAATTTACAAATGCAGCAATTTAGAAATTGGATGAAAGGTTTAGCACTGGGAAACACTTTTTGAAAGATAAAAAGTGCATTTTACATACAACTATATAGATCAGACCGAAATGAGGGACAAATGAGAAGGAAAGAGGGACATTGCTCCAAATTCAGGGACAGTTGGGAGCTGTGATTGAACTGTAAAATGACTCGTAGCATGTAATATGTACAAGTTGATGCAACCTAGGTATGTTGAGGTCAGGTCAGAAGGTCTATTATTTTACGTATACTTCTCTATACACAACCCGTAGCAGCATAGCCTCTCCTGCTATTACAGCAATTTGGCGATGCCACAATCAGTGTGGCTCTCTACACATGCCGCATTGTTCCCCTACTTATCCTACCCAAGGAATTTTGTTTTTATACCTCAAAGTTTCACCTCTTGTTCCAAAGGTCTTTAATGATTTGTTTCAGGACATTTTAAAAATGAGGGCATGATTGTGTGGGTGTGGCTACACATGGGGTGGGTGGGTGTGTGTGGTCGAAAAGTAGGTGTGGTGAGTTGGATGTTCCTAAGGCCGGCTTCACACTGGGGCGGTGCGGGCGGCGACGGTAAAGCAGCGCTATATTTAGCGCTGCTTTACCGTCGCTTTAGCCGCAGTATGCGGCCGCTAGTGGGGTGGTTTTAACCCCCGCTAGCGGCCGAAAAAGGGTTAAAACCCCCCGCAAAACGCTGCTGTATCGGCGCTTTGCCGGCGGTATCCCCGCGGTGTCCCATTGATTTCAATGGGTAGGAGCGGTATAGGAGTGGTAAATACACCGCTCCTTCACCGCTCCAAATATGCTGCTAGCAGGACTTTTTTTACCGTCCTGCTAGCGCACCGCTCCAGTGTGAAAGCCATCTGGCTTTCACACTGGAGTGAAAGGACCCGCTTTTTTCAGGAGGCATAAAACTATCCCCTATTTTGTAGACGCTATAACTTTTGCGCAAACCAATCAATAAACACTTATTGCGATTTTTTTTACCAAAAATATGTATAAGAATACGTATCGGCCTAAACTGAGGAAAAAATATGTTTTTTTATATATTTTTTTTGGGGATATTTATTATAGCAAAAAGTAAAAAATAATGTGTTTTTTTTTTCAAAATTGTCGCTATTTTTTTGTTGATAGCGAAAAAAATAAAAACCGCAGAGGTGATCAAATACCATTAAAAGAAAGCTCTATTTGTGGGGAAAAAGGACATCATTGTTTGGGAGCAACGTCGCATGACCGCGCAATTGTCAGTTAAAGTGACGCAGTGCCGAATCGTAAAAAGTGCTCTGGTCTTTGGCCAGCAAAATGGTCTGGGGCTTAAATGGTTATTGCATTCCCTGCATTAACTGCTTCCGGACTGCCCAATGCACATTTACTGTGGCTGCGCGAAACAACCTACCTGTATGTTGTTTCTGCCTCGGGGTCTGAGGTGCGCACGCACGCCGCCGATGATTCGCTGCCACTTTGATTGGTTACAGCGGGAGTCAATCAGTGGGTCTGGCGGCCGCCAAGACCCGCCGATCGTTCGCTGGTTGTTGTAAACAAAGCAGACTGCTGTTCTGTCAGAGAGGAAGAGAGAGATCTTGTCTTCTTGCTAATCATGAACACAGATCTCTCTCTTCCTCCAGTTAAGCCATCCCCCCACACAGTTAGAAAACGCTCCCTAAGAACACACTTAACCCTTTAATTGCCCCCAATGTTAGCCACTTCCCTGCCAGTGTCATTTATACAGTGAGAGTGCATTTTTTTTTGCACTGATCACTGTATTGTATCACTGGTCCCCAAAAAGTATCACTTATGCCGCGTACACACGAAGGGACTATCCCGCGGGATTATCCGCTGGACCGAAGTCCAGCGGATAATCCCCTCGTGTGTGGGCGCCGGCGGACTTTTTTTGGCCAAAGTACGGCGGACTAAAGTTTCAGGTTTTGTTCTCAAATTATCCGCTGGACTTGGCAGTCCAGCGGATAATCCGGTCGTGTGTAGTATGGTCCGGCGTACCAAAAAGGACGCATGCTCAGTAGCTATTATGTCAGGGACTCGCTCGGTCTGGTAAAACTAGCCTTCGTTTTGAAGCTCGCACAATCGTCACGCTGCTGAATTTTTTTTTTTTTTTTTTTTTTTTTTTCTGACAGCGCGATTTGTATGTTATCGTACTTGAAGAATGATTTTGCCTTGCTGCTTGTATATTCACGCAGAGTACTCCCGAACGTTTTTACTTCAGCATTCTTTAGTGAAGTTATATATTTGTGTATATATATATATATATATATATATATATATATATATATAGAGATATAGATATAGATATCCAAATCACCAAATGAAAAATATATCTATATTTCTCAATAAGCCCAAAAAAATATATAGCGATATCTACATATATATATATATATATTAATATATATAGATATATAGATCTATACGTGTATAAAAATATATATAATATATATATATATATATATATATATATATATATATATATATATATATATATATTATATGTACATATATCTCTATATAGATATTTTTTATTATTTGTTGGTTATCAAAAGGATTAGTTATTACACATGATACAATTGTGGAGTCAGCAGAGCTTGCCCTTAATTCAGATCTTAACCCTCACCTTTCCAGCGACTGCACTTGCAGTTCCATTGAAGTTGCACTTTACACTTGTATTGTCAAATGAATGTTTAGACATGTACCTGCCTACTCCTAAAGAAACTATGTTTTTGAATAACAAGCACGTATATCATTATTTGATGAAAATTAAATGACCATTTATTCTGGTTAAAACAAACAAGGCAAAACAAAATAGGAAGGCAACACTGGAGCCACTTGTAGATTTTGTGAAGACTTTTTGCCCCAACGGCAGACACCAAGTTTGTGAAGCCAAAAATTAAGCTTGGGCACATTTCATACAATATAGGGAGCACAAGAAGATTGACCAGGAATCAGACAGACCAGGAACAGCAGCAGATGACATCTATGTCCCCAAGCTGTGGCACTACAACAGCCTGTGTCTTCTGTGAGACCAGACTGAAGCCAGGCAATCACTTCCGACTCTTCCCACCACGCTGCCCTGCACTCTTCCCTGCAGTCTTCCCTGCACGCTTCCTTGGAGGCTGACTTGTGGTAGGAGGAGGAGTAGGAGGAGGAGGAGGAGGAGGAGGAGAAGAAGGAAGACGAGGAGGAGGAGGAGGAGAAGTTGGTGTTGGGCCTTCATGGGTCAGGCGGGTGGATTCTCGTAATTCACCCCTCAAACCCCCCCTAATTGCCTCAGAAATGAGGCCCTCACACAGGTGCCGTTGGCCCCTCTCCATTTCCAGCAACCTGCTGGACACGTAGCTGGCATAGGCCTCTTCTGGAAGGGGGGGTTTGTCGAGAATCGCACTCGCCTTCCGAATCAGTTGCAGTGATTCCTCCTCAACAATGGTCATCCTCCTGGGCCTTCTTGGGGGTAAGGGCAGGGGTGGAGGTAGACTTCTTAATTGGGTCTGGCTGTCACTCTGGCTCGTGCTGGGCCCAGCCACCTCCTGGCTCTCGCTGGTCATGTCCTCCTCCTCCTCCATACCACTTGTCCCGGCATCATCCTGGGTCAGCTCATCCTGTGTGCAAATAAAAACAAAAATCAAACACCTGTTTTGTGGTTTCTGGCCTCCTCAATCATCCAATTGTAAACTTAGGAACGACCATCTAAATTTTCAAAAAGATCCAAAAGGCTATCATTTGGACCCCTGCATTTTCCAAGCAGATCACCAATGTTGTCTAACGCTTTTTTTGCCACTACTGGATGTATGTATACACTATATATGTATCGATATGTTGCACCAACACTTTTTAGAAGTGTGCATAATTTTTGTCAGTTTTTTTCACAATTCTGAGTTCAGGGTGTTAATTGTTTCACATTTTAACGTTTACAGCATTAATATTCACACAATCACAATTTAGGCTACTAAATATATACCTGGCTCCAGCTGGGCGCATCAGCCTGCTCCAAGGTGGAGGGGTCTTCTCCTTCCGTGGAAGCCTCAGCTGGGGTGGAGGGAAGAGTGGAGGGAAGAGTGGAGGGAAGGGTGGAGGGAAGAGTCGACAGTGATTGCCTGGGTTCCATCTGGTCACCTATAAAAGTCAGTTGGTTGTAGTACCACAGCTTGGGTACATAAACATTCTCTGCTGCTGCTCCTGATCTGACTGATTCCTCAATCTTCTTGCGCTCCCGCTTGTACATGTGCCTTAAACTTGCAATTCTGGCTTCCACAAACTTGGTGTTTGCGTTGGGGACTTTAGTCTTCACAAAAGCCACAAGTGGCCCCAGTGTTGCCTTCCGGACATCCCTATTGCCATATAAAGGGTTCTTGAGCTGCCACAGGTTGGTATTTTTTCTGTACAGGGCAATGAATTCGGACATGAACTGCTGGTCCTTGAATGGATTCAACTGGGGTGATGACATGTTTGTTTCTGTTTTGTTAGTAATGGCAATACAAAAGACCAAAAACACAAATGTTACTTAAAACGCACAACCAGTTTTTCTTAACAAACATTACACAACACACCCACACACAGGCAGCAACCCCTACACACAGGCAGCAACACATCCACACAGGCAGCAACCCCTACACACAGGCAGCAACACATCCACACAGGCAGCAACCCCTACACACAGGCAGCAACACATCCACACAGGCAGCAACCCCTACACACAGGCAGCAACACATCCACACAGGCAGCAACCCCCTACACACAGGCAGCAACACATCCACACAGGCAGCAACCCCTACACACAGGCAGCAACCCCTACACACAGGCAGCAACACATCCACACAGGCAGCAACCCCTACACACAGGCAGCAACCCCTACACACAGGCAGCAACCCCTACACACAGGCAGCAACACACACATATCCTTAAAAAATGCTGGCCCAAAAACCAAAAAAAAACACAGTAATGCATCCTAGAAAACACTTACCTTCGTACAGAGCGCTCGCTACTTCCGTTCGGGAACACGTGGGCCCCTCAAACAGCCTTATATACACTGCGCACGCGTCGAAGTCCGCCTGCGTCCTCCGCGTCGACCGCCCATGACGTTCCTCATGACGAGTATTCCCCGCCCCGCTTCCCCTCGTTGCATTGTTGGTGAATTAATTCATGAATATGGCGGACACATTCGAAGCCAGTAGCGCGGAGGAAAGCCAAGAAGCCAACACATCTGCATCCAGCAGCAGATATAAGGCCACCAATATGGCCTTTGAAGAGATGGTGGAGATGGTGGACATCCTCCAAAGGGAAGATTACGACGGGGAAAATGGCCCGTACCCTCGTCCCAACTTGCGCAAGGACAAGATTCTCACTACAATCGTCAGCACCCTGGAGCAGAAATTCGGCGTACGAAGGGGCAAGGATCAACTGCGCAAGCGATGGTCCGACATCAAATCCAGGGAGCACGATCAGTATAGGAGAATTCGAAAAGCCATCAAAAAAAGTAAGTCAAGCACGTGCGCTACTATGGTTATACTTGATATGTCTAAACTTGCGCAGATTTAATTACCATTCGTACCTGAAACTTGCGCAGATTTAATTACCATTCGTCCGTGAAACTTGCGCAGATGTTATTACCATTCGTACCTGAAACTTGCGCAGATTTAATTACCATTCGTCCGTGAAACTTGCGCAGATGTTATTACCATTCGTACGTGAAACTTGCGCAGATTTAATTACCATTCGTCCGTGAAACTTGCGCAGATGTTATTACCATTCGTACGTGAAACTTGCGCAGATTTAATTACCATTCGTCCATGAAACTTGCGCAGATGTTATTACCATTCGTACGTGAAACTTGCGCAGATTTAATTACCATTCGTCCGTGAAACTTGCGCAGATGTTATTACCATTCGTACGTGAAACTTGCGCAGATTTAATTACCATTCGTCCGTGAAACTTGCGCAGATGTTATTACCATTCGTACCTGAAACTTGCGCAGATTTGTTGAAAGTTCCGTTTGTCTTCATAACGTTTATTGAGTTTACCTGGCTTTGGGTTGTTGGAGTTGTAAGGTTGTTTATTATTGTCACTATCTATACAATTACTGCTGTAGTAAGGGTTTTAGGGGTAACTTACACAGGGACTCCAGAGGCTGTTTTGGGGGGGGGGGGGATAAATATGTTAAGCAGGGTGTCATGCTCACAATTCCCAAAAAATGCTCATCATCTCTAAATACTGTAGGTGGTGACTTTTCAAAGAAGTACACTCACCTGTCCCTTGGATGGTGCAGCTACAATCTGGGATCTTGCAATCATGAAATTAATGTTTGCGGCTTCACTTCCCGGGTCACTATTGGGCATGCGCCAGTTGCGCAATGCAATAGGACTGGTCCGCGCGAGCTCGGGGACCCCTGTGTGTCCCAGCAGACAGCACGGTGGGACGGGATGTGGCGTATACTTCTGTGGGAGTCTAGGGCCGGATGTGTGTGCAAATACCTGCCTTACACAGGTATCTGCAACCCATCCCCCCTAAAAGGTTCCAAATAAGACACCACAGGGGTGCAGGGATACAATGAGCGGAAGTTCAACTTTAGGGTTGAAGGGCGGTTTAAGTATTGGAGTTTCATTAGATAGACATTTCAATTCTGTCTTCAAGTAGGATCTTCGAACAAACTGCTAATAATTGGCAAGACTTTTAAACAATGTTTACTAATCCTATTTTGGCACTCAAATATCAGTGTGATTCAAAAGTGTACCTTTTTGTGTTCCATTACCATAGGGGGCAAAAGACTCAGACGTCAGTCCGAACCTACGAGGACCTCCCGGCATCACCAGACTAATTGGGCAGTTAGCCCAAGCCCACGCGTGGATGTGGAGGAAGAGGTGGTTGAAGTAGATCAAATCTGCACCCCACCAAGTGAGTGTCTCAGAACACAGATTGAGGTAATAAATTAAGGTCTGCATGTTTTTGACACTTTTTTTCTTGTGTTTTATCTACCCAACTTTTAGGTGATGCTGATCTGTTTGTGGAAGGACAAGCTGCGGAGCCATTTTCCACTGACAGTGCCCACAGGCTTATTGGCCAGATCATGGCCTGGAATCTGCAGCTGGAAAATATGCAGAAGGAGATGGCCACCATGCAGCAGGGAATGAAGGACATGATTGATGTTTTGGGGAGAATCTAAAGACCCCTTTTACATTTCTTAACATCAATCATGTCCTTCATTCCCCTTTTGATGCGCTGTTTAACTAATTTTATAGGCCAAATTTTTAATATGCACACGGTATGTCAACATGTGCTATGTGCCATCAGGCGATCTCAATGGACGCATTTGGTGTTTGCAACCCCTAATGCTAGTAGGTGAGAGGGAAGGGGTTTCACACACAAAACACGTCCATTGATTCCCCATGATGGAACATAGCACATGTTGACATTACCCATTTTCCAGTTAAATTAGTGTGCATATTAAAAATTTGGCTTCTACTGTTCATGGGTTACCTGTTGAACTTTGTAAGTTCTGGACTTTTACATTGGGTAAATAATTTCAAATGCTAAGCCTAAATTTTTTAACAATTTTAAACATGTTTTTATGTTTTTTTTAAAAAATCAATCACAAAAAAAAAAATATGTTGTGAGAAAAACACCAAAAAAATGTAAAAAAAAAAAATAACATAAAAAAAAAAAAAAAAAAAAAAAAATCTGGTTCAAAAAAAAAAAAAAAAAAAAAAAAAAAAAAAAAAAACCAAAAAAAAATAAAAAAAAAAAACAAAAAATTATAAAACAAAAGTTTTGGATGTGCACTATAATAAAAAAAATAATGTTTGCACAAATTCAAAAATGTGTGGCTTCTTCTTTTTAAATACTACCAGTTTGACTAAAACATGTTGTGGTTCATTGACAAAGGGGCTTATTTACTAAACGCAAAACAAGTTTGACACTATTAAGATGTGCACTAGGACAACATATAAAACAGGCCAAATTAAAAGCAAAACAATACGAAACTACCAATATTTCAAACATAAATAACTGTATTTATTCTTTGTGAATCAAAAAGATGGTTTAAGGGTCTGCTGCCATTTCAATGGCCCCCCTACCATTAAAATACTGTAAATAAAGGTCCCGCACTTGCTGGGCTGATTGTGGTGCGGAACCAAGAGGGCGATTATCCAGCCCTGTCATGTTGCCTTCCACTCCGGCCTCAGGGCCAATTGGTAAGGAGTATGTTCCTGAATGTTTCCGTAAATAATTGTGCATGACACAGCATGCAAGAATGATAGTATTGAGTTTGTACTCTGCCAGATGTAGGGATGTAAGGAGCAATCTGAAACGGTTGGCCATAATACCAAATGCATTTTCCACCACCCTTCTTGCTCTGGCCAACCGATAATTAAAAATCCTCCTCTCAGGGGTGAGGGATCGTTGGGGAAATGGCCTCATCAGATGGTCACCCAGACCGAACGCCTCGTCGGCAATGAAGACGAAGGGGAGTCCCTCCACATTATCTTCATCTGGTGGCAGCTCCAGCCCACCAGTTTGGAGACGATGACCGAACTCCGTGTGGTTGAAGACTCCTCCGTCCGACATCCGGCCGTTTTTCCCCACATCCACATACAGAAAGTCATATTGTGCCGACACCACCGCCATCAACACGATACTATGGAACCCCTTATAATTCCAATAGTATGACCCCGAATGGGGTGGGGGCACAATTCGCACGTGTTTGCCGTCAATCGCCCCTCCGCAGTTGGGAAAGTCCCAACGGGCAGCAAACTGGGAAGCCACAGTCTGCCATTCCTGTGGCGTGGAGGGACACTGTGAAGTCAAACAGAAAGATACAATTTAAATTATAAACCAGGCAAAACACCAAACTAAATGCAACAAATTAACAAACAATTTGGAAGAACATATGTATTTATTTAGTACATCCTTGAAATAAAGCCAAAAGATTAAGGATAAAAGGGACAAATCTCTGATTGATGACCCCTCTGATGGACCAGAGAAGATAATAATGGGGATGTGGGTGGGGAGTAAATAATTGTAAGGTCACACAATACACATGCAATTAATTAAAGGTGTGTGTGGGGGGGGGGGATAATTACAAGCTGACCCAAACCACATGCTATTAATTATCAGGGGGTGTGGGGGGGGATAATTACAAGCTGACCAAAACCACATGCTATTAATTATCAGGGGGTGTGGGGGTGGGGATAATTACAAGCTGACCAAAACCACATGCTATTAATTATCAGGGGGGTGTGGGGGGGGATAATTACAAGCTGACCAAAACCACATGCTATTAATTATCAGGGGGTGTGGGGGGGGGATAATTACAAGCTGACCAAAACCACATGCTATTAATTATCAGGGGGTGTGGGGGTGGGGATAATTACAAGCTGACCCAAACCACATGCTATTAATTATCAGGGGGTGTGGGGGTGGGGTTAATTACAAGCTGACCAAAACCACATGCTATTAATTATCAGGGGGTGTGGGGGTGGGGATAATTACAAGCTGACCAAAACCACATGCTATTAATTATCAGGGGGTGTGGGGGTGGGGATAATTACAAGCTGACCAAAACCACATGCTATTAATTATCAGGGGGTGTGGGGGTGGGGATAATTACAAGCTGACCAAAACCACATGCTATTAATTATCAGGGGGTGTGGGGGTGGGGTTAATTACAAGCTGACCAAAACCACATGCTATTAATTATCAGGGGTGTGGGGGTGGGGTTAATTACAAGCTGACCAAAACCACATGCTATTAATTATCAGGGGGTGTGGGGGTGGGGATAATTACAAGCTGACCAAAACCACATGCTATTAATTATCAGGGGGTGTGGGGGTGGGGATAATTACAAGCTGACCAAAACCACATGCAATCAATTTAAAATTGAGGGTCAAGGGGGGTGAAAGGGGGGGTGAGTAAAGCTGTACAATGGAGCTGGTAATATACATTTTTAACCAAAGAAAGTGACTAGGCTAGGGGTGTTTAGGGGGCCAAGCTTCCATGCTGGGGAGGTTGGTGCAAGCAAATATGCATGTGACCCACTAAATAATACATTATTAAAACTATTTCGATAAGTCAACCATAAAATACTAGACAAAAAAACAAAATCCAAAAATAAAAGGAATAGGGGACATTCATAGAATAGTCCTATCATGGTAATTAGCTAATGATGACATTGATGCACTACATTAACAAACATACAAGACATAGGTAATTTTAAAAGAGAAGACTTACCTTAATGTATTCCTCCTGCAGGACGTGGATAATGGCAGAACAGGTCTCTGGAATAATGAGCCCCAGAGCCTGGGGGGAGATGCCTGTCGTGAACTTGAGGTCCTGCAAGCTTCTCCCCGTCGCCAAGTAACGCAACGTGGCGACTAGCCTCTGCTCCGCACTGATGGCTTGCCGCATGCAGGTATTCTGCCTGGTAATATAAGGGGACAGCGAAGCCAACAGACGGTGAAAAATGGGGTCCGTCATCCGGAGATAATTCCTGAAATCATCAGGATTATTCTCACGGATCTCACGGAGCAAAGGCATATGCGAGAATTGGTCACGCTGGCGCAACCAATTCTTGGTCCATGAACTCCTCCTCACCCTGTTCATGGACCGGGCTCGTGCCAAGGTGTTAACCGCAACACCGAGCCCCTGCACAGCACGAACTCGTTCCCGAGTACGTCCACACTCCATGGCTTCAAAACGGTCGGCTGATCAAACAAACAACTTAACAGAACGCACTGAAGAACAGCAAGGCCTATGAAGAACGACCTGAAAAACAGGAACGAGCGGACCAGAACGGCCTGAGAACAGGTAGGAACTGATCCACACGCACTGAAAGCCAGATACAAACCTCACAAGCACAAACTGAACGGCAGAAGCGAACGAATTAAGCAGAAGTCTGAGAAGCGCGAATCGTCTCTAACCAAACGTCAACTAACACGCGATACACACGAGATCAGCTGACGGGGCCCAAAGGGTGTCGTTTGGGATCTCGAGCTTCCTTTTTCTAGTCCCGTCGTACGTGCGTACGTCATCGCGTGAACCGCCGGACTTTTTGCGTGATCGTGTGTGGTCAAGTCCGTTCGCTTTTTAGTCCAGCGTACCTAGCGGGAAAGTCCAGCGGATTGTCCGCTGGACTTAGGTCCGCCGGCAAAAGTCCGTACGTGTGTACGAGGCATTAGTGTTCAATTTGTTCAGCACAATGTCGCAGTCTCGCTAAAAATTGCTGACTTTTAGTAATGGATCGCCATTACTAGTAAAAATAAAAATGGCATAAAAATATCCCATAGTTTCTAGACGCAATACCTTTTGCGCAAATCAATCAATACACGCTTATAGGATTTTTTTTTACCAAAAATAGGTAGCAGAATACATATTGGCTTAAATTGATTGATTTTTACATATTTTTATTGTCAGTATGTTTTTGATGATAGCAAAAAAAATAAAAACCGCGGAGGTGATCAAATACCACCAAAAGAAAGCTCTATGGCTGAAGTGGTTAAGGTAGAAAAAAAAACATCCAATAGCTGTTCCCCCTCCCCAAAACACTTACCAGTCGGCTATTTTAATACATGCCCATCTGCAGCAGCTTTGATTTAAATTCCTTCTCTCACAGGACAGACAGAGCAGCAGGAGCTGCTGTCAGTAAATTCCTATGAAGAGGGCTTGGCCGAGTAGCACTGTGTGTGTCTATGGAAGCACATGGCTAGCTATGGGGCCACGCGCAGGAGAGGAGGAGCAGAGAACGCTGGCCAGGGACTCCAGAAGAGGAAGTAAGGGGCTGCTCTGTGCAATATCTTTGCACAGAGCAGATAAGTATAGCATTTTTATTTAATTTATTTTAAGTAAAAAAAATAGTAGCTTTAATATCACTTTAAAGTGGTTGTAAAGAAAAATGTTTTTTTTTTTTTTTAAATCTTAATGCATTCTCTGCAATAAGATAAAAAAAAAAACTTCTGTGTGCCTCAGCCCCCCTAATACTTACCTGAGCTCCACCTAGATCCAGCGAAGTTGCAGCAGTGTCTCAGCTGGCCGGGACTCCCCTGCTCATTGGCTGAGACAGCAGTACAGTGCCAATTGCTCTGCTGCTGTCACTCAAAGTCAGTCAACCAATGAGGAGAGAAATGGGATGGGCTGGGTGGCAGCTCTGTGTCTGAATTGACACATGGAGCTGCGTCTCGGCTCGGGAGCCCCCATAGCAAGCTGCTTGATGTAGGGGCACTCAACAGGTGGGAGGGGCCTAGTGCACTGAAGAGGGACCTGAGAAGAGGATGATCCAGGCTGCTCTGTGCAAAACCACTGCACAGAGCAGGTAAGTAGAACATGTTTGTTATTTTTAACTAAAGAAAAAACAAGACTTTACAATCAAGCTCTGAAATTGCATATGCAATCATGTATGAACCCCCTAAAAACAAACTATGGTTTTGGATCCATTTATTTTTTAACATTGAAAAGCTCATATGTTTTTAACAGATTTTTTTTATGTTTTCAAACATTTGTTTTAATTTCACACATTACAAATTATTCCCAGAGCACTATGGGTTATCTAATGAGACGGCACAGAAGATACTGCCCGCCTTGCAACTGCCTCCTTTCTGTGAATGTAAACTTCAATTTGAGCTATTGAGCTCTATAAATGAAAGTATTTTTTCAGCAGTTGAAAGGAGCATCAGAAATAAGTCAAGAGCTCTACCAGCATGCTACAATTAAGAATATGGAATATAACTATGCAATATTTCATATTTACTTGCCTAAATTTTTTTTATTAAAAAGACATAATGTATGTTGCGTTTAGGCCAGGGATGTGACAACTTTTTGTAAAATATACACTCCAATCAAAATTAAGCCATTAAAAGATGATGCCGGGAATGTGACATACCCCCAAAGGGCTTCTGTTTATAAGCCTACATAGTTTACTCATTTTAACAAGCCTTCCTACCTATAGTAAATAGTCTATATCTATGATAGTCTGTATTTAATGTTGACTTATTTCTTTCTATTTTGAACTATTCAGTCCCTTCATCGGTTTCTCAAAAATTCGCCCTCTGACTTTTTTTAAGACGCACAACTTGCTGTTTTCTGTGTTTTGTTTTGTTTTTTACATATTGCATTGAGATTCTTTGTTTTCTTGGTTTAGTACTATGCACATTTACACCATATTAACCCATATGGTAACCATATTAACCATATTAAGTATTGGGACGCCTGCCTTTACACACACATGAACTTTAATGGCATCCCAGTCTTAATCCATAGGGTTCAATATTGAGTTGGCCCACCCTTTGCACTATAACAGCTTCAACTCTTCTGGGAAGGCTGTCCACAAGGTTTAGGAGTGTGACTATGGGAATGTTTGACCATTCTTCCAGAAGCGCATTTGTAAGGTCAGACACTGATGTGGACGAGAAGACCTGGCTCGCAGTCTCCACTCTAAGCCATCCCCTTGCTTTGTGCATTGGTCCAAATAATTTGGTGGAGGGGGGATTGTGGTGTGGGGTTGTTTTTCACGGGTTTAGCTTGTCCCCTTAGTTCCAGTGAAGGGAAATCTTAAGGCGTCAGCATACCAAGACATTTTGGACAATTTCATGCATCCAACTTTGTGGGAATAGTTTGGGGATGGCCCCTTCCTGTTCCAACATGACTGCGCACCAGTGCACAAACAAGGTCCATAAAGACATGAATGAGCAAGTTTGGGGTGGAGGAACTTGACTGGCCTGCACAGAGTCCTGACCTCAACCCGATAGAGCACCTTTGGGATGACTTAGAGCGGAGACTGCGAGCCAGGCCTCCTTGTTCACATCAGTGCCTGACCTCACAAATGTGCTTTTGGAAGAATGGTCAAACGTTCCCATAGACACACTCCTAAACCTTGTGGACAGCCTTCCCAGAAGAGCTGAAGCTGCTATAGCTGCAAAGAGTGGGCCAATATTGAACACCACGGACTGGGATGCCATTAAAGTTTATGTGCATGTAAAGGCAGGAGTCCCAATACTTTTGGTAATATAGGGTATGTCACTGTTGCTTTAGTGTCATGCACATTCATGCATTGCTTTGGCAAGTAGGTTCTGATTACTAAAACCGATTAGTGAGATTAATGAAGGAAACTGACTAGTGAGACAGATGACTGAAGGAGACTAGTGAGATTAAAGTGTATGCCTATCTTAACAATAAACATCTATTATTTTCTCCCATTTGATCTGTTTATTATACCCATGTCCTCTCATCCATCCTTGTGTTGTCTTAAAGAGCCTTCCAAGTTCTTATCTTGGACTACAGAATAATTAAATTTAATGTGGTAGGGATCTGAGAGTAAAGCCCCATACACACGCTCGGATTATCCGAGGACCAGGTCCGTCGGATCATGTCCGTCGTACTTTGTCCGATGTTGGTTTTGCGTACACACGGTCGGACAAAGTTGTCGGAAAATCTGATCATTCTGAACGTGGTGACGTTTGTTGCCTACGACGGGACTACGTAGAGGCTAGTAGCCAATAGCTTTGGTCTTGTAATGTGATCTGAGCATGCCTAGCACTTTGTCCGTCGGAATTCGCTACACACGATCGGATTTGGTGTGATCGGACTTTGTTGTCAAAAAATCTATCCAGCAGGAGATAGGACTTTGTCCGTCGGACAATCCGATGGAAACTGTCCGATGGTGCCTACACACGGTCGGAATTTCCGACAACATTGTCCGATAGGACAGAATCCATTGGAAAATCTGAGTGTGTATGGGGCTTAAGAGGGGTTGAGTAGTATAAAGGCTAAGTTGAACATTCCATATATTATTAAATTCAAAATACTAACCACAACTTACAAAGCCATCCACAACTCTGCCCCAAGCTACATCACCAATCTTGTCTCCAAACATATTCCAAACCGTCCTCTCCGCTCTTCTCAAGATCTCCTCCTGTCAAGCTCTCTTGTTTCCTCCTCCCATGCTCGTCTCCAGGATTTCTCCAGAGCCTCTCCCATCCTCTGGAACTCGCTGCCTCAACCTGTCCGGCTATCCCCTACTCTAGCTGCCTTCAGGCGATCCCTGAAAACTCATCTCTTCAGGGAAGCGTATCATGTCTCCAACTAATCTTTTACCACTTCCATCAGCTCATTCCCCACAGTTACAACCTTTTGTATCACCTCCCCCACCCTATTAGATTGTAAGCTCTTCTGAGCAGGGCCCTCTTAATCCTCTTGTATTTTATTGTATTATAACTGTATTGTCTCCCTTTTTATATTGTAAAGCGCTGCATAAACTGTTGGAGCTATATAAATCCTGTAATAAATAAAATAAAATAAACATTTTACAGGTGTATCTCAATTTTTTTTTAATATCATCAAAAAGTGAATTTATTTCAGTAATTCAATTCAAAAAGTGAAACTCATAAATTATATTAATTCATTACACACAGAGTGATATATTTAATTTCATTTCTTTCTTTAATTTTGATGATTATGGCTTACAGCTAGTGAAAACCCAAAATTCAGTATCTCAGAAAATTAGAATACAGTATTACATAAGACCAATAAAAAAAAAAAGGATTTTTAATACAGAAATACTTGGTCGGAGCTCCTTTTGCATGAATTACTGCATCAATGCGGGGTGGCATGGAGGCGATCATCTTGTGGCACTGCTGATGTGTTTTGAAAGCCCAGGTTGCTTTGATAGCGCCCTTCAGCTCGCCTGCATTGTTGAGTCTGGTCTCTCATCTTCCTCTTGACAATACCCCACAGATATATGGGTTTAGGTCAGGTGAGTTTGCTGGCCAATCAAGCACAGCGATACCATGGTCATTAAACCAAGTATTTGTACTACACTACAGTGTAGGCAGGTGCCAAGTCCTGCTGGAAAATAAAATCAGTATCTCCATAAAGCTGGTCAGCAGAGGGAAGCATGAAGTGCTCTAGAATTTTCTGGTAGAGGGCTGCACTGACTTTGGACTTGATAAAACACAGTGGAGCAACACCAGCAAATTACATGGCTCCCCAAATCATCACTGACTGTGGAAACTTCACACTGGACCTCATGCAACTTGGATTCTGTGCCTCTCCACTCTTCCTCCAGACTCTGGGACCTTGATTTCCAAATGAAATGCAAAATTTACTTTCATCCGAAAAGAGGGCTTTGGACCACTGAGCAACAGTCCTTTTGATCCTTTGCCCATGTAATACACTTCTGACGTTGTCTCTGGTTCAGGAGTGGCTTAACACAAGCAATGTGACAGTTGTAGCCCATGTCCTGGATACATCTGTGTGTGGTGGCTCTTGAAGTACTGACACCAGCCGTAGTCCACTCCTTGTGAATCTCCCCCAAATTCTTGAATGGCCTTTGCTTCACAATCCTCTCAAGGCTGCGGTTATCCATGTTGCTTGTGTACCTTTTTCTACCACCCTTTTTCCTTCCTTGGATGCAGCATTCTGTGAAAAGCCAGTTTATTTAGCAATGACCCTTTGTGACTTACCCTCCTTGTGAAGGGTGTCAATGCCTGTCCTCTGGACAACTGTCAAATGAGCAGTCTTCTCCATGATTGTGTAACTTACTGAACCAGACTGAGAGACCATTTAAAGGCTCAGGAAACCTTTAAAGGGGTTTTGAGTTAAGTAGCTAATTAGAGTATGACACCATGGGGTTGATTTACTAAAGGCAAATCCACTCTGCACTACAAGTGCACTTGGAAGGGAAGTCACTGTATATCTGAGGGGAAGATCTGAAATCAGGGGAAGCTCTGCTGATTTTATCATCCAATCATGTACAATCAAAAATGCTGTTTTTTATTTTCCTTGCATGTTCCCCACGGATTTACAGCGACTGCACTTCCAAGTGCACTTACAGTGCATTTGTAGTGCAAAGTGAATTTGCCTTTAGTAAATCAAACCCCATGAGTCTACAATATTGAACTTTTCCACAATATTCTAATTTCCTGAGATACTGAATTTGGGGTTTCCACTAGCTGTAAGCCATAATCATCAAAATGAAAAGAAAGAAATGCTTGCAATTTATCACTCAGTGTGTAATGAATCTATATGATATATATATATATATATATATATATCACTTTTTGAATTGAAATACTGAAATAAATCAACTTTTTAATTTTTTGAGATGCACCTGTACATGTTACAATGCTATGGTGTGTTAAAATAAAATGATAGATAGATAGATAGATAGATAATATATATTATTAATATATTATATTATATTTCTGATATATGTGCATTTGCATAGCTGACAGCTAACTCAATTCCAAGGACTGTTCCAAGTTTGCAAACTATTCCTTGGAAATATTGCTGGTTTTAAACAATTATACCATAAATTCCACTCGAATGAGCTTATCATCCTCTATTAGCCTTATTGGCCAACATATATTAAGTCCAAAAAATTATTTGCTTTTCAATTTAAACATATCATAATTAGGTATATAGTGTTCAATGCTCCTCAGAGACTCTATTGTTCCTAATAAACTATTTTGACCTGATTACAATTCATAATAATGTTGCCAAATTTGTATATGTGATGAACTTACAAGTTTCCAATGAGCTCACATGGCGTGTAATTGGGCTAAACTGTTTCCAGGCATAAACTTTATTGTAATTATAGGGACTGTATTTAGCATTCCCACACATTAGCCGAAAATAATTTTAGCAACAGTAATTAATATTCAACTGTTATTGACTACTTTAATCCTTTCAAATTAAATTTTCACTCAATTAACAGGGGAATATATGTAATATTATGCTAGAGTATTGTGCTTGGGTTTTTTATTTACTCCTTAGAATGGGGGCTCAGTTTTGGATTTCTGGCTTGTTTGTCACGGCAACCCATCTCAGTGCTGCTGGTCATACCATATAAGACATCCAGAATGCTTGGAACCCTAAACTGTCTATGTTGGGATGTTTTTGTAATTTATAACTGTTATATTTTGATATTTTTAATTGCTGTCTGTTAATGTTACACTTCCCTTAGCACCCCCATATTCATGTCATTATTAATAGTAATCTGAAGATTTTTATTTTTGGCAAAGTACTTGTATATGGTAAAATACATTTCTTTGCTTTGGATAGACTTTGGAAAGTTCTGTCTGTGTCCTTGTTAGGAAGACAGCTTCCTACCTTCAGACACCTATTGTAAATTTGCCCTTGGGTACAGCCCGGAATTCAGCCAGTTGAACAGGTCATTCCCTGCCATAAGAATACAATGATCAGTGTTGCTGGCTATAGCCAACAGCACTGATCAATTGGAAAAAACTAGGGCTGTTACTGATTAAAATTTCCGTGTTCGAATTAGACCTGTATAAGTCCCTCTCCGGATATAAGATTAACGCAACCAAATCAGAAGCTCTCCCCATTAACATCCCGAGCGCAGAAGTACAACAGCTACAGAGCTGCTTCCCATACCACTGGAGAACAGCCGCAATTAAGTACCTGGGGGTCCAGATAACTCAGTCCTATACCACCCTATACCGAACTAACTTCCTGCCTCTATACCGGTCTATAAGAGACCTCCTACAGAAGTGGAAGCCCCACCATATCTCCCTTTTGGGGAGGGTGGCGTCCATTAAGATGACCATCCTCCCCAAACTATTGTATCTCTTTCAAACTGTACCTGTACCGATCCCCCGTGCGGACCTGGGGAGGTTACAAGCCGACCTCCTCAGGTTCGTATGGAACTATAAGAGACATAGGGTCCCACGTTCGGTCCTGACAGCAGCTCGTACAGCCGGAGGACTGGCATTCCCAGACCTAACCAGATACTACCAGGCTGCCCAACTGCGCGCGCTGACCTCCTGGTTCCCCCAAAAAACCTATAACAGATGGGCCGAAATTGAAAAACTGTGGCTTGCCCCCATGCACCCGAACAGTCTGCTCTGGAATGCAAACGTGGAGGTAGAACCAAATAGGCTCTTAGGCCCCATGCTACACCTGAAAAAACTCTGGCGCAAGTTAGCCAAAACACATAACCTATGCTCTGAGAGGTCACTACTGACCTCCTTCCTGTTTAACCCCCAAATGCCTGCAGGTCTCACGCACCAGATGTCCTCACCATGGGCATCGCGTAACCTGTTCCACTTCGGTCACCTAGTACATCCCTGCACGCGGAGGCTCCACTCGTTTTCCGACCTCCAAAAGAAATTTGACCTACCCCGCCAAGTATTTTACGGATACTTACAGATCAGACACTATGCCCAGTCCATCACCCCGACCCTTCAGTTTTCAGCGCCAACGGTGTTCGAGACCATAATACTGGAGGGAGCTGCGAGACGAGGTCTCATATCAGATATTTATAAGGTACTAAATGAGTACTCCTTCTCTGACCGAGGGAAGCATGCATACATGCTTCGCTGGGAGAAGGCCATAGGCGAGGAATTACCAGAGGCCACTTGGCAAACGATTTGGTCGCAGGCGGCAAAAAGCTCCCTCTGCACACTCTACAAAGAAAACGCCTATAAAATACTATACTTCTGGTATCTAACACCAGATAAATTGCACGCTATATATCCCTCCAGCTCGGACAGATGTTGGCGCTGTCGGTCGGAAAAAGGCACACTGTACCACATCTACTGGACATGCCCCAAGATAACAGCTTTCTGGGGGGAAATACAACAGCTACTCTCAAACTTAGCGGGAACACAGATCCCCAACTCCCCGAAATCTTTCCTACTAGGACTAATGCCCCCACACATTCCCAAACACACCAAAAAACTGCTCAACCACATCCTAACAGCTGCACGGTGCCTGGTCGCTCTCTGCTGGAAACGGCAAAACCCACCCTCCCAATCAGAACTATACGCTAGAATAAAGGATGTAGAACTGATGGAAAAGATGACAGCCAGGATACAAGATAGACTTGAAATACATGACAGGATCTGGGAGGACTGGCGCAAATTTGAGAGTCCGCCCGGAGCCGATGATCGAGCCACACCACTACCCCCTTCCCCCTCCCCTCCCTTACCTTTTTCTTCTTCTTCTCCCCCACCAGCTGTGTCTTCTCACACCCTCTCTGCCCCACTTAGACTGGGAAGAGAACCGAGTTATAAACATATGCCTTTTTGAAAGTTGACATATACTACTGAATAACGACACTAAGTTTGTTGATAAAAAAAGAAAAAATGTAACTTATCTGTATTACCGAACCCGATCGGGCACAAACGTTGCTGTATGGAAGATACTATAACGCTGTACTATTATTTCCATTCATTTGTTATTTTGAAAAACAATAAAAAGTTAATTGAAAAAAAAATTTCCGTGTTCGATTATTTTAATAATTATAACGCACATACAGTTCCAACTACTTTTAGCTGATTTCCTTGCATTGCAACTCTGCATTAGTCAGTGGGTAAATGTGGTATACACTACATACAATCACCCGACACTAGTTTCCACAATCCATGACTTAACTTCACAGTTCACACAAATACGTTTTAAATTCAAACTGTAGCACTGACGAAGTAATTTTAAGTCATTTTTTTCCACAGTAACGTGACAATCCCTCCGGTCTAACTAACCACTCTCATCTTATGGCATAGACCCCTGTGCAAACAGGTAGTCATGCAAGCGGGTATCAAAAGGGTTAACACAGACCATAAACTTCTCTCACGTCTCCTTAGATCTCAGCAAGGATGCCAGGTTCACCGCTTAAGTATAAGATTTAATTTTTGTGTTCAAGCACAAACTACACACATAAAGATGATAAAAACAAAGCATGTAAAGCCGACAATCGTGTTAGTTCTGTAGGGCAGCAACGGGTGACGTCATGCGTAGCTCCGCCCCTGTACACGCTACGTTCAACCAGCACTTCAACGCAGCGGACTCCTCCCCCCTTCCCTTCGTTAGCAGATGGAGGGACTTGGGGAAGGGGGGAGGAGTCCGGTGACGTTGATGTCTGTGACGTCACTGGATCTCCGACGGAACTCCCAGAAGACTCGGAAGCCGGCAAAGAGGTGAGTACCGATCAAAATTATTTTGATCGATCAAAAAAATGAATCGATTAATCGAGGAATTAATCTTTAATTTCCACAGCCCTAGAAAAAACCTGACAGGCCAGTTGTGTAGAAGTTGATCAATACATTGACTTGTGTACAACCAGCCTACCCATGCATTGATACAAATTTGTCTGGTCACTACTGAACCGGTCAAATTTTGGTCATGTATGGCCAGCTTAAGAAGAGCCTCCATATTTATTTCACATTTCTTTAACATTCTGTGCTGTGTTAACCACTTGCCGACTGACTCATGCCAATATACATCAGCAAGGTGGCACGGGTGCACAAAACGACATACACGTAGGTCACTCCGTCATCAGCGGCTAATGGGCGCGACATGGGCGCGTGCCCGCGGATCCCGCAGATTTGATGTCCACCAGTGGCCCGTGATCGTGGCATGGAGAGGCAGAACGGGGAGATGCCTATGTAAACCAGGCATTTCCCTGTTCTGCCTAGCAATATGACCGGGATCTACTACTCCCAGTGATCAGAAGCAGTGATCTCTGTCATGTTTCATGTTACACACATATACAAACATGAATGAATGTGTGCAATACCTATAGGGTGTCTATAAGGATCGTGAAGCATGGATTTAATAAGCACCTGTCACTTTATTTTTATTTGCTGTGCAGTGGGCAAGCGCGCACCTGCTATCCCACTTAACGGTTGCGGGATCGTGCCGACTTGCCGCAGTATAATAATGGCGGCTGGTCGGCAAGTGGTTAATGGACCACATATAATCACAGTATATATTTCTGCGGAAGAAATTGATTTAGAATTGTCATCTGCTGGTGGCCCGGCTGGACACCAATAGAAGGGGCAGCAAATGTGCATGCCACGCTGGTACCTGGCACTTGGATCAAGGATGCAAATTAGAAACAAAAAGTACCAGGGCACACAGTGGGGCCACAATTGGCAGATAGTACAGAACAATGGGGCGGCGGCACGGCGAGCAACAAACCTAAACAATACAAAATATAAAATGTAAATCAATACAGGCAAAATTGTACAAATAAATTCACAAATGCATTAAACAATGGATATAATCAATACATTTACACATACGTAGTGCTTAAGTAGTACATTAAAGTATGCACCGTTGCATAAACATAGAGTTACAAATTAATACATGAGAATTAGTTAATTAGAAGATGAATGAAGATTTGGATAAGGAGAAGGAGGAAAGAAAGGGATGCTGACGGACGGGAAAGAAAAGGGGTGGAAGAGGGGGGTGGAGTAGCGGAGATGGTGGAAGGGGGTAGGGAGGGAAAGGAGGAAAGGGGGGGAAGGGGGGAGGGGGGGTTAGTTTTTTTTATAATATGGCAGAAAGGGGTTAGGAACTGGTAATTAGGCCATTGAGAGTGATAATAAATGGCTTGATTACAGGAAGGGTTTGAAGCTAACAGTCTCGTTTAGGCCAGGGTATATCCTGGCCTTGAGGCCATGTATTCATCTGGTCTCTGGCATTCAGAGGTAGATGGTCAAGGGCGGAGAATGAAATCATTTTAGGGTCAAATTTGTGATACAGTCCCACATGTGTGCTTACGGCTGTTTCCATTCTTCTTTTGGCAATGGGACCAACATGGTCACAAATTCTTTTGAAAAATGGACGTTTGGTTTTAACGATGTAGTAGCAACCACATCGGCATTGCATGATATAGACCACTCCAGAGGTTTGGCAGGTCACCTTATGTCTAATGGAGTGTGTTTGTCCATTAGGAAGGGATATGTCACTGCTGTTGCTAATAAAGTGGCATACATCATATCCACCACATGAAAAGGTCCCTGTTTTTTTTAGGTATTGTGGTGGACACTGTATTATGGTGACTATGCACTATGCGGTCTTTTATAGATTTTGCTCTCTTGTAGGTGATTACTGGATGTGGTTTGATATACTTGTTGATCATAGAATCTGCTGAAAGTAATTGCCAAAACTTTAAGAATTTCACGAATTTGTTGGTGTTGCTTGGGTTATAATTCTAATGCATTCTTTGGTTTCCCTGTTGTTGTTTGAGTAGATCAAAGACCTTCTCTCTTGTTTTTGGGTTTTATTAAAGGCCTTTTTTAGGCAGCTATGGCTATAGCCTCTGTCACGTAGTCTAGAGTATAGATCATGTGCTGCTCTATGAAAGTCCCCATCATTGGAGCAATTCCTTCGTATACGAAGGTATTGGCTGTATGGTATGCTCTTTTTTAACGGGCCTGGATGGGAGATTGTCGCATGCAGTATGGTATTTCCTGCTGACGGTTGAGTTGAGTGACCACTCTATCCATTGGTCGTTTAGATGTGTATGTGTATCTGCATATCATAAGTACAGCCAATGTTTTTAAATTTGTCCTCTGTGTAATAAAGTTTGTTATATTTTAAAAAAATTTTGGAGTATTGTAAGCAAATTCTTTTGCCTGGCACCCCTAAAATCCCACCAAAAACTTTCCCTTGTCCATATATACTTTCAGGAATGTTGGTGCCACCATCTTGACACTGTCGCCTATCCATATCATTACCCTCTACTATCCATTACAGGCAGAGCCGATCGGCCCTATAGGCACACTATGCAAGCTGCTTAGGGCCCCGCCGCTGTGGGGGGGCCCCCAAGACCCAGCATCCCCCAGTGCGCCTCTGGCTGGCCGTTTAGAGTGCAGTGAGGAGAAGTGGGAGGAGGTGGAAAGCAGCGATCGGCAGCTCTATGGTGCCTGAGTGGGCGGCGGGATCTCCCTGGGGTTTGTAGTACTCTCAGTGTATACAGTAGAGAGGAGAAGGGAGGGGCCTCTGACCCAGGCAGGTATCAGTTTCACTTTCACTCTGCTTGAACACTGTTGCTGATGCCCAGGTCAGAGGCCCCTCCCCTCTCCGCTGTATACATTCGGAGATAGAACTACTAGCCCCAGGGAGATCTCCTTGCCTGTGGACACCATATAGCTGCCGATCGCCGCCTCCCACCTCCACCAACCAGGTACAGGGGAACCTCTGCAAGGGGGGGAGTCAGCTGTTTGGGGGCCCAAATGTAAGAGGGGGGGCTTTCTGGGGACACTAATGTAAGGAAGGGGGCCTCTGGGGACACTAATGTAAGAGGGGGGCTCTCTGGGGACACTAATGTAAGGACGGGGCTCTCTGGGGACACTGATGTAAAGACGGGGCCCTCTGGGGACACTAATGTCAGAGGGGGGCTCTCTGGGGACCCTGTGTAAGGAGGGGCTCTCTGGGGACCCTGTGTAAGGAGGGGCTCTCTGGGGACCCTGTGTAAGGAGGGGCTCTCTGGGGACACTAATTTAAGAGGGAAGGCTCTCTTGGGACACTAATGTAAGGGGAGGCTCTCTTAGGACCCTGGTGTAAGGGGGGGGGCTCTCTGGGGCCCCTGGTGTCCGGGGGGGCCCTCTGGGGACCCTGGTGTAAGGGGGGCTCTCTGGGGACCCTGATGTAAGAAGGGGCTCTCTGAGGACCCTGATGTAAGGAGGGGCTCTCTGGGGAGCCTGGTGTAAGGGGAGGCTCTCTGAGGACCCTGATGTAAGGGGATACCCTCTGGGGACCCTGATGTAAGTAGGGATGCTCACTGGGGACCCTGATGTAAGGAGGGGCTCTCTGGGGACACTAATTTAAGAGGGAAGGCTCTCTTGGGACACTAATGTAAGGGGAGGCTCTCTTGGGACCCTGGTGTAAGGGGGGAGGCTCTCTGGGGACCCTGATGTAAGGGGGGGGGCTCTCTGGGGACCCTGATGTAAGGGGAGGCTCTCTGGGGACCCTGATGTATGGGGGGGGCTCTCTGGGGACCCTAATGTAGGGGGAGGCTCTCTGGGGACCCTAATGTAGGGGGAGGCTCTCTAGGGACCCTGATGTAAGGGGGTCTCTCTGTGGACCCTAATGTAGGGGGAGGCTCTCTGGGGGCCCTGATGCAAGGGGGGGGGCTCTCTGGGGACCCTGATGTAAGGGGGATCTCTGGGGACCCTGATCTAAGGGGAGGCTCTCTAGGGACCCTGATGTAAGGGGGGCTCTCTGGGGACCCTAATGTAGGGGGAGGCTCCCTGGGGACCCTAATGTAGGGGGAGGCTCTATAGGGACCCTGATGTAAGGGGGTCTCTCTGGGGACCTCATTCTGTTCTATATTGTTGTACTTATTCTTTGACTGTTTTGTTTAAAGGAGGGAGGATTCTTTTGGGAGCACTGAAGTGTCAGGTGTGACTGTGTGGCAATGGCAAATAGTTTACATAGCTCACGGCATCACGGGTCAAGTAGAGGGCCCCTTAGCAGAATTTTGCTTAGGGCCCCAGGGAGGTCAGGATCGGCACTGATTACAGGTGTTTTACCACACCATTTAATTTTCTATGGATTGGTGACACTGCTCCTATTTATGTCTTTGTACATTAATGGTACATATGTCTAAAAAAATCTTAATTGAAAACGAAAAAAATCTTTATGCAATTTGATATTTGTTTGGTCTTATACTCACTTTTATCCAGTCTTTGTCTTCTTTTCTTTTCCTCCCCTTTTGGATTAGGAGTTTACCCACCCCTATCACCATGGCAGACTTTTGTGGTCAGGCGTGGGAAGGTTTGATGACCAAAATCGAACTATCCCACCAAACCTCTGGTTTTAAGGAAAAAGATCTTGATAGGTCATTTACTAGGCTTCAACGCCTGGTGGAGAAAAAAGTGCGTGTGTTTTGGCACTTGAAACATAATATCATACCTTGGGGTCTACGTATTCAAATTTTCCCCAATATTAAAAAAGTCGATGATAGTTTAAAGCTTCTGTGGGAATCAAATCTACAGACTGGCTCCTCTCGAATGATTTAAATTCTCTGCTTTCAGTATGAGCATGAGATCTCCCTACTTGATGAGCAAATACAGAAATGGGTTGTCGAGCACACCTCGATAGCCTCATCCCCTGTCTTTGCTCAAAAAGAGAAGGAGGCAAAAGAAATGATTGAAAAATATACTGCCGATATCATAAAAGGTAAAGAAACCAAATTTTTTGCGAGATCAATTGGCACATGAGGGAGGCTATACATATAAGTTGAATTCAAATATGCAACGTAGACATTTCCCTAGGGAAACAAACTATGCACCCGCCAATGGAGACAACACTATTCCTAACATTTCTTCCACATCTTCAATCTCCTCCAGTCAATCTACCTCGTATCGTGACCTATCTGAAGATAGACTACCTAAAAAAAAAAGGAAATTTGGACGCTCAGTCCCTGGAGTCCTTTAAACGCACCTTTGGAATGACACAGAATCGTAGACCTCCGGCCCGTCCAAGGAATGTACAACCACAATCACCTATGCCACAACATTCACTGTCTAACGCTTCGTCCGGCACCTTTGCACCAGCTCTAACCACGGATTTAAGCGAATCTTTGTCCGTATGCGCATCTCCATGTACCTCTAATAAGGTAGGTAGTCTTAATACCATGTTTTCTTACACCACTTCTTCACAACTAGATCCTAAACTTGCACCCATTTTTTTAGGGAAGGCGTAAGAGATTGGCTTGAGCCCACCTCTGAAGGCCTTGCCTTAACAACCGGTAGAGCAACCCAACTTGAAATCATAAACCTGTCTTCACATCGGCTGTCCGAGGCGGAGGATGAGGTCCTCAAACTGGGCCTGACCTTCTGTCCAGACTCTGATGTGGACAAATTTACAATAATAAAAGATATCCATCTGTTCGCACGTATACTCACGTTTAAAGCGTTCTATGATAAACCCGCACAACTATTCTATTCCATTCTGTGGATCTATTGGTTCCAGTGGTTCAGATTTTAGGACTTACACCCTACAGGAACTTTGTGTACTTGATGATCTCATGGAGCTATGAGGAGGGCTACACCGAACCGGACATCCTTTCTGAGGAATCCTCGTCGGATGGTCCGGGGGGTGTGTGAACTTCCCCCTCCCTCCTCCTTCAAACTAAAGTCGCATAATTTTCCATTATTAAACAATAACCCAAACAGACCACACAAGAAATTTAAAAAAACTATATGGCATGAAACTAAACCTAATAATCTCTCGAACAAATAAAAACGGGCACTAACATCTTTACAAAGTAATTCATCAATAATAATAAAACCAGTTGATAAGGGTGGCAATCTGGTAATAATGGTTGTTGAATTTTATGAAACTATGTGTTTAGAGATTTTGCTAAATAAAGATTGGTACAGATCCATTACCAAAACTGTGATAGACCACTACAACAAACTATACTATAGTATTATTGTAAAAGCCCACCACCAAGGTATTATTGATTAAAATACTCAGAACTTCCTTTATGTAAAAAATCTGAAAATTCCAACCTTTTATGCCCTTCTTAAGACTCATTAATCTCTAACATTACCCCTGGGCAGGCCCATTGTATCTGAGTGTGCAAGTTTAACTGAAAATGCTAGCAGTATCGTAGACCAATATCTTAACTCGCATGTGATGTCACTTACCTCATATGTCAAAGATACCATGGATCTACTTAAATCTCGAAGGCGTTACTCTCCCTCCCAATACATGGTTGGTAACTATTGATGTCGAAAGCTTATACAATACTATTCCTCATGAAAAAGGTCTATCAGTAATTGAAGGTCATCTGAAAGAGAGGGGCAAACTAGTCAACAACTATAATAAATTTATAGTCAACCTCTTAAGATTTATCCTTACACGCAATGTATCTGTTATTGGAGCCTCCCTCTACCTCCAGGTGCAGGGGGTTGCGATGGGGACACGTTGTGCCCCATTGTATGCCAACCTGTACCTGGGGGGGTGGGAGAAGGAACTCTTTGCCAGGGACAACATGCAAACTTTGCTCGGGCATGTCGCCACCTGGCATAGATATATTGACGATGTACTGATGTTTTGGACCGGTACTAAAGATGAACTAGACTTGTTTATGACCACCATTGGACACAACCAATACAATCTTAAGTTTACCATGAACTGTGACCCTATCAAAGTCACTTTTTTAGACCTTGTTATTTTCCACAACAGCGATGGCTCCTTGGGTTCCTCTCTGTTTCGAAAACCGTCAGCAGGAAACACCATACTGCATGCGACAAGCTCCCATCTAGTCCCGTTAAAAAAGAGCATACCAGACAGCCAATAACTTCGTATACAAAGGAATTGCTCCAATGATGGGGACTTTCATAGAGCAGCACATGATCTATACTCTAGACTACGTGAAAGAGGCTATAGCCATAGCTGCCTAAAAAAGGCCTTTAATAAAACCCAAAAACAAGAGAGAAGGTCTTTGATCTACTCAAACAACAACTGGGAAACCAAAGAATGCATTAGAATTATCACCCCGTATTGCAAGCAACACCAACAAATTTGTGAAATTCAACAAATGTATCAAACCACATCCAGTAATCACCTACAAGAGAGCAAAATCTATAGAAGACCGCATAGTGCATAGTCACCATTAAGGTTGAGCGAACCTGAACTGTAAGGTTCAGGTTCGTACCGGACTTTTGGGTTTTTGGGTCCCGGACCCGAACAATTTACTGTATGTTCGGGTTACAGTTCGGTGTTCGGCAATGTAATGGTGCTTTTTAAAAAGTTATTGTTAGTTTGTCACAAAGTGTAATTTCTGCAGGAAAAAAGTCTTTTAAAAACACTCGCGGCTATAATGAATTGTCGGCTCCCTGTAATACCGAGAACAGTCATTGAAAGTCATTGATTTTTAAATAGTTATTGTCATAAAAAGTGTTTGGGGACCTGGGTCCTGTCCCAGGGGACATGTATCAATGCAAAAAAAGTTTTAAAAACGGACGTTTTTTCGGGAGCAGTGATTTTAATAATGCTTAAAGTGAAACCATAAAAGTGTAATATTCCTTTAAATTTTGTACCTTAAAGTATGCCTGTAAAGGGGCGCGTGTTTCCCGTGCTTAGAACTGTCCCTGCACAAAGTGTAATTTCTGCAGGAAAAAAGTTATTTAAAAGCACTCGCAGGTATAATGAATTGTCGGCTCCTGTAATACAGAGAACAGTCATTGAAAGTCATTGATTTAAAAAAAAAAGCTTGGGGGTTCCCCCAAATTCAATTACCAGGCCCTTCAGGTCTGGTATGGATATTAAGGGGAACCCCGCGTCAAATAAAAAAAAAATGATATGGGGTTCCCCCTAAATATCAATACCAGACCCTTCAGGTCTGGTATGGATTTTAAGGGGAACTCCACGCCAAATTTAAAAAAAAAAATGCCGTGGAGTTCCCCCAAAAATCCATACCAGACCCTTTATCTGAGCACGCAACCTGGCAGGCCGCAGGAAAAGAGGGGGGACGAGAGAGCACCCCCCCTCCTGAACCGTACCAGGCCACATGCTCTCAACATTGGGGGCCACATGCCCCCCTGTGATGTCATGGGGAAAGCCATAGGGAAGTCCCCGTCAAGTCCCCTGTGCGTCAATATATATATATCACCGTTATATAAAAACTGTCAGAAGAAGAGAAGCGTCACACAGCGGGAGTCTCCCATTGCGCGGAGTGGCCCGAGAACGAAGAAGAGACGAGGAAGATGCTGGACGAGAACACCGGAGCAAGAAGCGGATCGGAGGAAGAAGAAGATGGAGGAAGAGGATGAAGAAACCGAAGGCTGAAGAAAGGAAGAAGGAAGAAGACCAGAAGAAAGAAGATGAAAGAAGACTTTAATAAAGGACTTGTCAAAGACCGTCTCCTGTCATTTTTAACTTTTGTCACTTTTTTGGTGAAATGGTAGGGGTACTTTTGTACCCCCTTACCATTTCACACAGGGGGGAGGCCGGGATCTGGGGGTCCCCTTGTTAAAGGGGGCTTCCAGATTCCAAAAAGCCCCCCCGCCCGCAGACCCCCACAACCACCGGCCAGGGTTGTGGGGATGAGGCCCTTGTCCTCATCAACATGGGGACAAGGTGCTTTGAGGGGTCACAGACCCCCAAAACATCCTCCCAATGTTGAGGGCATGTGGCCTGGTACGGTTCAGGAGGGGGGGTGCTCTCTCGTCCCCCCTCTTTTCCTGTGTCCTGCCAGGTTGCGTGCTCGGATAAAGGGTATGGTATGGATTTTTGGGGGAACTCCACGCCATTTTTTTTTTTAATTTGGCGTGGATTTCCCCTTAAAATCCAGGTCTGGTATTGATATTAGGGGGAACCCCACGTCATTTTTTTTTAAATTTGACGCGGGTTCCCCTTAATATCCATACCAGACCTGAAGGGCCTGGTAATTGAATTTTTATCAATGACTTTCAATGACTGTTCTCTGTATTACGGGAGCCGACAATTCATTATAGCCGAGAGTGCTTTTAAATAAAGTTTTTTCCTGCAGAAATGACACTTTGTGCAGGGACAGTTCTAAGCACGGGAAACATGTGCCCCTTTACAGGCATACTATACACACCCCCCAGGTATGAAATTTAAAGAAATATTACACTTTTATTGTTTCACTTTAAGCATTATTAAAATCACTGCTCCCGAAAAAACGTTTTTAAAACTTTTTTTTGCATTGATACATGTCCCCTGGGGCAGGACCCAGGTCCCCAAACACTTTTTATGACAATAACTTTTTAAAAATCAATGACTTTCAATGACTGTTCTCTGTATTACGGGGACGGGAGCCGACAATTCATTATAGCCATTCGAGTACCCATTGACTTCAATAGGGTTCGGGTTCGGGGTCAAGTTCAGGTCAAGTTCGGTCCCGAACTCGAACTTTTTTGCAAAGTTCGGCCGAACCCCTCGAACCCGAACATCCAGGTGTCCGCTCAACTCTAGTCACCAAAATACAGTGTCCACCCCAATACCTAAAAAAACAGGGACCTTTTCATGTGGTGGATGTGATGTATGCCACTTTATTAGCAACAGCAGTGACATATCCCTGCCTAATGGACAAACACACTCGATTAGACATAAGGTGACCTGCCAAACCTCTGGAGTGGTCTATATCATGCAAAATGCTGATGTGGTTGCTACTACATCAGTAAAACCAAACGTCCATTTTTCAAAAGAATTTGTGACCAAGTTGGTCCCATTGCCAAAAGAAGAATGGAAACAGCCGTAAGCACACATGTGGGTCTGTATCACAACTTTGACCCTCAATTGATTTCATTCTCTGCCCTTGACCATCTACCTCAGAATGCCAGAGGCGGCAGTGTGGACCGTGCCCTACTCCAGCTCGAGACCAGATGGATAGATGGCCTCAAGGCCATGATATACCCTGGCCTAAACTGTTAGCTTCAAACCCTTCCTGTAATCAAGCCATTTATTACCACTCTCAATGGCCTAATTACCTGTTCCTAACCCCATATCATAAAAAACCCTACCCCCCCCCCTTTCCTCCTTTCCCTCCCTAGGGAAAATTTGAGATGGCTATCACCCTTCAGGTAGGCGTACTCCACAAAGAGGAAGTTGTCTTGTCTCTTATTGATTCCCCACTTCTGCCCGTTATCCTTGGTTACCCATGGTCACAACAATATAACCCTTCGTTTGATTGGGAAAATAGAGAACTAACCTCTTGCGCGTCGTTCTGTCAACTAAACTGTTTGTCTCAACCCAAAAGACTTTCTGGTTGTCTGTTGGCTTCCATGGCCAGCCCACCTACCTCTTGCCTCGTGAATACCATAAGTTTGCAGATGTATTTTGCAAGCAAAAGGCAGAGGTTTTACCTCCACATCAACCAGCATGTACCCCTCTGAATAACTTCAGACCAGGCTCATAATGATTAATATAACTTTACTGAACATGATGTGCTATACAGTTCAATATGAACAACGTTCTTTCCCTGACCCTAACTAGAATAATGTAGTGGCCCAGGCATACCATTGTTAATGGCTTGAATGTCCTCTGCTATTCCCGGTTCCTGCAGCACTCAAATCCAATATCACATTGCATACCTCCCAACATTTTGAGATGGGAATGAGGAACACCTACTAGCAATTGTATGTAGGCATAGGACACACCCCCTTCCGCACCCCCTTAAAGGAGAATTAGCCAAAAACAAAAGGTTAATTAAATTCACAAGGGCTTTTTTTTTTTTGCCACTTCTAAACAAGGGCTTTTTTTTACCACTACTATTCCTTTATATTGGCTTTTAAAATTTACAAATGCAGCAATTTAGATCAAAGGTTTAGCACTGGGAAACACTTTTTGAAAGATACAAAGTGAATTTTATATACAACTATATAGATCACACCAAACTGAGGGACAAATGAGGAGAAATGGGGGACAAAGGGACATTGCTCCAAATCAGGGACAGTCCCTCCAAATCAGGGACAGTTGGGAGTTATGTGCATTGTCATTCCCACTCCAGCAGCTCCGGACCTTAGCTGATCACCCTTTTATATAGCACAGGTGGGTCGGCCAGGACCAAAAGTCCAGGAACTGAGTTAAAACTCTTAACCCCTTCCCCAGACTGGGCTTGCTGCTGCCTAACTAAAATGTATACACTTTCCAACTTGTCTACAAGCTGATATAACTTATAACATATAATGCAGTCCTTTACAGACTTTTTTAAAGCTATGAATTTATTTACCATCACAGGAAAATCTTATACGTTAGTCATCCAGAAACAACTTGATAAACTGTGTGGCTAGTTGTGGCTACTCAATTAACCTACAAATACAGGAAGAACTCGTAAACTTTACAGAGTTTCTGATGGGCCCTGAACAGAGGCGGCTCTTTAATTAGGCAAATTAGGCGATTGCCTTAGGCCTCGCCCCTAGAAGGGCCTCGCGGGCCGCGGCCGCCTAATTTGCCTGACAGGACATAAGTGTGGGGACTCGGTAGTGGAAGGAAATATCGCCCGGGACCGTGTACAAATGCAAGCCGGTGGGAGGGTGGGTGAGTGAGCGGGCGGGCGCTGCAAATAGACTGACGCTGGCACTGTCTGTGTGAGATAATGAGCCTCCGCAGACGGCTCTTAGCTCAGTCGGCTGCATCCAATAGCAAGCTCCACCGCCGCGGCGCCGTCCTCCAAGTTTCCCCCAAAGTCACAGTGCATGACGGGAGTTGTAGTTTTTCACAGCACAGACAACAAACTTGGCCCTCTGGTGCCTGTGCTCTGCAGAAACTACAACTCCCAGACTGCACTGCAGCTTGCAGGGAGCTCAAAGACAACATCACGTGTCACCAGCTTCTCATGCTGCCTTTAGTAGGGTAGGGGACCGAGGAGCAGGTATAGTACATACATCTCTACTACATGCTGTCTGTATGTTACCCTGTCTTTCTATGGTCTCATGGTCATGGTCTTTAACCTGTCTGTCCCCAGTACCCTGTCTGTCTCACAGTCTGTCCCCAGTACCCTGTCTGTCTCACAGTCTGTCCCCAGTACCCTGTCTGTCTCACAGTCTGTCCCCAGTACCCTGTCTGTCTCACAGTCTGTCCCCAGTACCCTGTCTGTCTCACAGTCTGTCCCCAGTACCCTGTCTGTCTCACAGTCTGTCCCCAGTACCCTGTCTGTCTCAGTCTGTCCCCAGTACCCTGTCTGTCTCACAGTCTGTCCCCAGTACCCTGCCTGTCTCACAGTCTGTCCCCAGTACCCTGCCTGTCTCACAGTCTGTCCCCAGTACCCTGCCTGTCTCACAGTCTGTCCCCAGTACCCTGCCTGTCTCACAGTCTGTCCCCAGTACCCTGCCTGTCTCACAGTCTGTCCCCAGTACCCTGCCTGTCTCACAGTCTGTCCCCAGTACCCTGCCTGTCTCACAGTCTGTCCCCAGTACCCTGTCTGTCTCGCAGTCTGTCCACAGTACCCTGCCTGTCTCAGTCTGTCCCCAGTACCCTGTCGGTCTCAGTCTGTCCCCAGTACCCTGCCTGTCTCAGTCTGTCCCCAGTACCCTGTCTGTCTCAGTCTGTCCCCAGTACCCTGTCTGTCTCAGTCTGTCCCCAGTACCCTGCCTGTCTCAGTCTGTCCCCAGTACCCTGCCTGTCTCACAGTCTGTCCCCAGTCCCCTTTCTGTCCCCAGTACCCTGCCTGTCTCACAGTCTGTCACCAGTACCCTGCCTGTCTCACAGTCTGTCCCCAGTACCCTGCCTGTCTCACAGTCTGTCCCCAGTACCCTGCCTGTCTCACAGTCTGTCCCCAGTACCCTGCCTGTCTCACAGTCTGTCCCCAGTACCCTGCCTGTCTCACAGTCTGTCCCCAGTACCCTGCCTGTCTCACAGTCTGTCCCCAGTACCCTGCCTGTCTCACAGTCTGTCCCCAGTACCCTGTCTGTCTCGCAGTCTGTCCACAGTACCCTGCCTGTCTCAGTCTGTCCCCAGTACCCTGTCGGTCTCAGTCTGTCCCCAGTACCCTGCCTGTCTCAGTCTGTCCCCAGTACCCTGTCTGTCTCAGTCTGTCCCCAGTACCCTGTCTGTCTCAGTCTGTCCCCAGTACCCTGTCTGTCTCAGTCTGTCCCCAGTACCCTGCCTGTCTCAGTCTGTCCCCAGTACCCTGCCTGTCTCACAGTCTGTCCCCAGTCCCCTTTCTGTCCCTAGTACCCTGCCTGTCTCACAGTCTGTCCCCAGTACCCTGCCTGTCTCACAGTCTGTCCCCAGTACCCTGCCTGTCTCACAGTCTGTCCCCAGTACCCTGCCTGTCTCACAGTCTGTCCCCAGTACCCTGCCTGTCTCACAGTCTGTCCCCAGTACCCTGCCTGTCTCACAGTCTGTCCCCAGTACCCTGCCTGTCTTACAGTCTGTCCCCAGTACCCTGCCTGTCTCACAGTCTGTCCCCAGTACCCTGTCTGTCCCCAGTACCCTGCCTGTCTTGCAGTCTGTCCCCAGTACCCTGCCTGTCCCCAGTACCCTGCCTGTCTCGCAGTCTGTCCCCAGTACCCTGCCTGTCTCGCAGTCTGTCCCCAGTACCCTGCCTGTCTCGCAGTCTGTCCCCAGTACCCTGCCTGTCTCTCAGTCTGTCCCCAGTACCCTGCCTGTCTCGCAGTCTGTCCCCAGTACCCTGTCTGTCCCCAGTACCCTGTCTGCCTGTCTCACGGTCTGTCCCCAGTACCCTGTCTGCCTGTCTCACGGTTTCAGTGCTATGTCTTGGCCTATGCTGACAAGGGCCAGGCTTAGGGTGGAAAAAAGCCGCCCGCACGAAAAAAAGCCCCCCATCCCCACCCATCCTCCCGAGTCCATCTCCCGCGGCCGCCGCCTGCACAAATACAGCCTCAGGCAGGTGGGTGGGCAGACGGCTTGCTGTCTGTAGCGCCGCACTTGTAAATATTATGAGCGTGCTTGGCCGTGGGGACTGGCGCCACCATAAGGGGCCGGTGACTCTCCAGACCGGCTGCACGTAATTTGTCTCCTTGCAACATTTGATGGGCACAGTGAGGCTGTATTTGATGGGGCATAGTGAGGCGGCATTTGATGGGGCACAGTGGCGGCTGCGTTTGATTGGGCACAGTGGCGGCTGCGTTTGATTGGGCACAGTGGCGGCTGCGTTTGATTGGGCACAGTGGCGGCTGCGTTTGATTGGGCACAGTGGCGGCTGCGTTTGATTGGGCACAGTGAGGCTGCGTTTGATTGGGCACAGTGAGGCTGCGTTTGATTGGGCACAGTGGCAGTTTTTGATGGTACAGTAAGGGCTGCAATTGATGTTTTTTTTTGCGCCCCTTGAGCACCAGCCACCACTGGATGGGATCATCATTGTGCCGCTTCTCCTTACTAGTTGAATGACAGGTTGAGGGCATGTACATTCCAGTGTGGGCTTTAAGGAAGGCCGTTGAATGAGGCTGGCTGTCGTTCAAACTGGAGGGCTTATTTTATTTTTAATGGACTTTTTTTATTTATCTTGCTGCAGTTCTGCATTATAGGCGTGGGGCCTCATGTCTAAGTTTTGCCTAAGGCCTCATAAAGTCTAGAGCCGCCTCTGGCCCTGAACACAGAACCACAGTGCAGCAAGCCTACTGATATGACTACTCAAGTGTTTTGCCTTTTTATGGGCATGGAGCTCTTCAGTGCCTTCTTCTAATACTAACAACAAAATCCAACACAGCATTTTCCAGATAAACTTGATACTTTGCTTTCAGTAGTTTATTAAGCTGAATTACAGTAAAAAAGCCACCCAAGTAGCTCTCTTGCTAATTACAGAAAGTACAGGCATTGTTAATCCTGTGCCTGCAATTACATAGAAACATGCACAGTTGGCAAATACTATGTTGAGTTTGAAGACATTTAAGACTGAAGCTACAGATTTCAAACTTGTACTGAGAGACATTGTAGACTGTCATTGCTGACCTTTCATTCTGAAAAGTATAGTTGTCTGGCTGTCATACTTATCCAACCAGTTCAATACTTTTTGAACCCCTCAGAAAAAGTTTACAGAATAGGAGTTCTGAGTTCCATAACCCGAGCTGAAAGAAATGCATAGGCTGCCACTGCAAGCATCTCCTTCTAGGGCAGGGGTGCCCAACTTTTTGAAGAGCGAGGTCCATTTAAAGTGGGCTGAAGTACACTCTTTGCTGACGTCACTGATTTCAGTCCAGGCACCTGGCAGGTGGTCGGGATGACGTAGCGCCTGGCTAAGCCTCTCATCGAGCCACGGAGAGGTTGACACGGCCGCTCTACCCCCTCAAGAGCTCGGTGCTCCAGTGAGCGAGGAGAGAGAAGAGCAGAGAGCTGTGACTGGCAGTCTGCAGCTCTGCTCACGTAGCTCTGAAAACCGAGTTATTGGCGATGTTCGATCTTTCAGCAGAGGCACCGGGGAACAGATGTAGCATCGAACCAATGCTACATCCACCTAGGTAAGTATGATTGGGGGAAAAAAAATCCTTTACTTTTAAGCAACTTGGTATCCAGGAGGATGAAGGGTCTATGTCCACACTGCATATGCAGAGCAGACATGGACACAGCCTGCTCTACTCTATGGGCCCTCTAATCCGATCCACCCAGATGGAAGGGGGCGGATCCCCTTCTGTTTATGTTAGCAGATTGCACAAGGCCATTTACATCTGCTGCTCCATAGAGGTGAATGAAGGGTCCGATTGGGTCGGACTGATCGTGTGAAAGGGGCCTAAGGCTGTTTTTACACTTATGCACTGTGGTGTACCTACACTGTGGGTGCCGTGCAGTGCACCTGTGACTTTCCAGCGGGTTTGCTGAATTTTACCATAGAATTCTATTTGATCCTACAGGTGTAGTACACTTTCTGAAAGGGCACCAAACCCACAGGTAATAACAAAAGTCTATGGCTCAGTGCAGGTAACCCGCAGGTACACTGCAGATCAGTTTGAAAGCAGCCCAATAACCACTGCAGAAATGATATGCCCATATATACATTGTGATTTTAGTAATAAACTTACCTTTAATAACAGTATTCCACTCAGGTATTGGCGGATGTTGCTGTCCCGGGCAGAGTGCATTGTTATCACTCCACCTGTGACAGGAGCATGCATTATACAGGAAGCAATGGCTTAGAGGGCTGTGCTCCGGAGCCACTTGGTTCCTTTAACACTGGCTTTATTCACAACACTGATGCTCTGGGATAGATGGTTGGCAACCTGCGATCTGTGCTTGCTGACCCTCCATCCCGGAGCCGGAGGTCATGGGCCACATCAGAGGGCTCCGTGGGCCACATGTAGCCCCCAGGCCACTGGTCGGGCACCCCTGTTCTAAGGCCTCATGTACACAGGTGTTTTTGCCCATCAGTGTAAAATCCTGCTGTTTTTGGGCACCCGGGAAGGCATAGTGCAATGGCCAGCAGCCTGTAAAAATCTATGACTGGCTCAAATACGTGACGGCTGACAGTGTACCGAGCGCTGCTTGTGTTTAGGGCCATATGCGTTCAAGGTCATTGAATGCAGAATTTCTGTGTTTGGGACTTATATCCCTGAATGCACACCACCCTAAACACGAGTGCCATTTGGCAAGGTGTCCAGTCGCAGCTAGTTGCTGAGTATTTCAGCTTGTCATAGATTTAACAGGCTTCTGGCAGTGGCGTTGGATGCTGCACCTGTGCCTCCTGAAAAAGCTGGGATTAGACCGACAACTGAAACTATCCATGTGTATATAGCATTAAAAAGCTAGTTGCCTGGCTGTTATGCTAATCTAAAGGTCCAATACTTTTTATGTTACTAGCTCACATTTAGTTCAGACTTTATTTTAGAATAGACAACGAAATATGGAGAGCGCTTTACTTATCTCTTTTTTTTTTTTTTAAGTGCTAGTTGCCTGGCTGCCTTTGGCATCTGTGCTTTAGGACACTGATCGGGATGTCAATTAGGACAGTGAGAATGAAGCCAGAAATCATTATCTGCATATTTGTTTCACACCTAGTATTTTCACAAAGAAAAGTCAACAACGACAGCGATACAAGATTACAGGTTTCCTTTAACATTACTTGCTGCATGCTTTTTTTGGGTGTGTGACTACGCAGTTTTATACCCAAAACCAAAACTGTAATTTATTGCAGCTTACCAATTATTAGATGTTTTCATCTGGTGATCTGGCCAGTAACAAACCTCCTGTACAAGACCCCATTCACACTGAGGGCGTTTTGCAGGTGCTATAGCGTTAAAAAAAGCGCCAGCAAAACGCCATAAAACAGCTGCTCCATGCACTCCAGTGTGAAAGCCCGAGGGCTTTCACACTGGAGCGGTGTCAGAAAAAGTCCTGGCAGCAGCTTCTTTGGAGCGGTGGAAGAGCGGTGAACTCACCGCTCCTCCCATTGAAATCAATGGGGCAGTGCTGCTATACCACCAGCAAAACACCGCTCCGGTGGCATTTTGCGGACGGATTTAACCCCTTTTCGGGTGCCAGCGGGGGGGTTAAAACCGCCCCCGCTAGCGGCCGAATAGCACCGCTAAAACAATGGTAAAGTGGCGCTAAAAATAGCGGCGCTTTACCGCTGACGCCCGGGAAGCACAATGTTTAAGGGGTCTTAGAGTGAGGGAGCACAGGGGCACTTTTGAACAGCAGCGTTGGCAGTCTGGAGGAGAGGGGAGTGTTAGATGTTCTAGCAGATTTAGATACACTAACACATTTTAATCAAACTCCAGCTCAAAATGCAGTTACACAGCAACATTTTTTTTTCCCTTTTGGGATAAGTTTTACAGGGATAAATAAAAAATGACCATAGTACGCACCCCTGTCAGAGGTAACTGCTTATTCTTAACCCTGTAACTGATACATTTGCAAGACAGCTTATTCTGTTGAGAAAAACAAACTTACTGGCTGGATCACCAGATGAAAATAGAAAAAAGAAAACGTATGAAGCCATCACATCTGAGGCCAGCCATAGGCAGTTCGAATCTCAGCTGTTCAGCTGGAACGGCCTGATATTCGAACCGTGTGCGGGTAGGATGAATGTACCAAGTTGATCGATCGATCAACTTGGGTACAACCAGCCTACCAGATTTACTTTTGATTGGCGCTAGTGGCTGCTATAGCCGCTAGCAATAATCACTGGCTTTGCCCCCCCTGCCAGTAAAAGACAATAGCCCGGCAGAAGGGATTCCCGCATCAACACTGTCTGTGCAAATTTATTTTGCTTGATTCCCCCATCAACACAGACAGCGTTGTTTATACAGGAATAGCTCCTGCAGGGCCATTGTCTTCTCCTGGCAGGGGGGTGGAGGCGCGTGGGAGAAGACAGTGATTATCTCTAGCAGCTATAGCAGCTGCTAGAGATAATCGCAAGAGAGTCTAGAAGGCTGGTTGTACCCAAGTTGATTGATTAATCATACAGCCTGCCCATTAAGGTTTTGAATAATGTTTTGATTGGAAACGTGTATGGCCGACCTAAGTATCAGTAAGCTGCAATACAATAAATGTTTGCTTTTGGATTTAAAAGCACTTTAAAAGAAATGGAGGACAGAAATAAATTGTCTTAGCTGTCTAAGATTGCAGATGCAGAAGTTGCAAATACACCCAGAAACAGCTCAAAATCTGGATAATCTCTTTCTATTTTGGG
Source organism: Lithobates sylvaticus (assembly GCA_028564925.1). Lineage (NCBI taxonomy): Eukaryota > Metazoa > Chordata > Amphibia > Anura > Ranidae > Lithobates > Lithobates sylvaticus. Next base: position 116,280,769 of record CM053031.1, read on the forward strand.
TTGTTTATGGCCACTCTAATAGAATTGATTTATCTGATGAAGAACTACTGTACCTTTTTATAACACAAAAGGAAAAACTGTAGCTGCTAACATGTTCGCTTAGCTCACAAAGACTCCCTGGTTGCATTTAAAGATTGGAAAGGATGATTCATATGACAAATGAAAATGAGGCTGCCATAATTTGATTTGCTGTCCTCCAAGACGGGAATGAAGCTGGACGCAGGAGAGACACAGGAAGTGGAATTCAGAAGTCTCCATTTATAAGATGATAGACAGGCTTATTTGCTAATATATCTTTTTCCGAACCAACATTTTCAATCCAAATGTTGACTTAAATGGATTATGTCATTAAAGAGCTATATAAAACCAGTTATTGCAGCATGGCTGAACATGATTTTTTTCGAATGTCAATTTGTGCATGCGATAAGGATAAAAGTACATAAAAACTTTTTTTAAAAATGTATGTAAAAGGGAAGGGATAGGAGGAGCCACTGTCAATCAAACACTTTTACCTGCCGCAATAAGCCCCCTGCTGCCTATGTCAGCAATAGCACTGCCTGATGAGGTGGGTAAGAGCATTTTATTGACAGTGTTTCCCCATATTAGTACCATTCACAATAGGAAAGAAGTCCGACTGTCCAGGACATTCAGAGAATTTAGACACCTGGAGCATGCATACAAGTTATGGCAGTGCACAGCAGAAGACCTGTCCAGCATCTCGGGCTGCTGAGAGAATTTTGTAAGCTGTGAACACCCTGTGGGGTAGACTGACACTTGAGATGTTGAATCCTATGACATTAGCTGCCTGCCCTTCCCCGTAGAAGGACTGTCCACAAAAATGACAAGCACGTTTCAAAAGGAGAGGCAGAATTTCTGCAACATGGAGATAGCTTAGCATGGCTAATGTGGCCTATTCCTCAACTTCCTCCTTCCACACCTTCTCCCCTTCCTCTCTAACTTTTTCCTCCTCCTCCTCCTCCATCTATACCTCTTCTGCCTGCAGCATATTAGCCATAGTTAAAGTATAAGCCAATTGTGTACCACATACATGAAAAAACAATAGACTCTGCCCCACAGAGCTTAGTGGGAGCAGCAACAAAGTGAGAGAAGCCATCACCAAAAGGCTCCTCTTTTCTCACTTTCTGCATCCCCCTCCACAAGATTATTCTGCTGGATCCACCACTGCATCTGCAGTCTCTAGTGACAGGGGGGAAGAATCACAAGGAGTTTCAGAGACTTAGAATACTCCATGTCAAGCGGGAAAGAGGGTCATGGGCCACACTGAAGAAGGTAAAGCAAGACTTCACCTACATACACCTGCCTTCTCTAGCAGCAGCCTTTCAAAAGCAGGTGTTCCTGTAGTGGAAGAAGAAAAATGTTCCCATATCACCACCATGTCCAGCATCTTCATGCCAGTTTGACAAAACTGCTGGCTTTGCAGCTGTTTCTATCCCAGCTTGCAGTAACACCTGCCTTCTCTAGCAGCAGCCTTTCAAAGGCAGGTGTTCCTGTAGTGGAAGAAGAAAAATGTTCCCATATCACTTCCATGTCCAGCATCTTCATGCCAGTTTGACAAAACTGCTGGCTTTGCAGTTGTTTCTATCCCAGCTTGCAGTTTCAAGCCCTACAGCACTGTTGAAGGTAAAGGGCCACCATTATTTTACCAAGAAGGTCACCCTTGCCCTCCATTAGTATATGGAATGCAATAAGGGAGCAGGAGGCAGAGAAGGAATAGGAAAAGGATGGGGGTTGAGGTGCTGGTGGTGAGGAGGAGGAGAAATCGGGGTAGGCTTTAAGTGAGCAGTTTCATCCCTTTCAAACTCTAGGAGCTGTATGTGGGTGTAATTAAGGAAAACGCCAGGTCCTCTAGTGAAGGCAATCTGGGGTCTTTATACTTAAATGCCTAAGCAAGAACCAAAGGATCTGGATCATCAAAGAGAGGGACCACTACTGGGTGGGCACCCTAGTAGACTTCCAACTCAAGGATGAAATGGCCGATCTGCTGCAACCATCCCAGAGAAAGCCCAAAATGCAACACTTTGAGGAGGGAGGTGCTGGGTTTGAACCTTCTTGCCACATTCCCTGATGGTGAAAGAATCCCTTCTGACAACCATTGCGCCCTCAGGGAACTGCTGATCTTTGGAAGAAGTTTTTTTGAACCACAAAGGCCAGGCCCTGCTATAGGCAGAACACACAGGCAGCTCCTGAACCTGATAATTGCTGACTTAACTGGATCCAAGGCTAATACGGACACTCACAATTGAGGACTCCATGTACTATTGAGTGTCTATTGCTGGACCACGGGTTGAGCTTTCAAAGTATATGCTGAAGCTGCTGGCTTGCCACTGCACTGGTCCATTTTGCCTTCTGAGCCCCTACTTTTTTTTAAAGTTCCTTGCACTGCAACCCTTCCCATATAATCTAGTAGAAGATTTCTGGCCTGGGTGGTTCCAGGGAAGGAGATTCATACCTGTCATTTATTTTTTTGTTTTTTGTTTTTTACTTGTTATGCCCTGTACACATGGTCGGAAATTCCGACTGAAAAAGTCAGATCGGATTATGTTGTCGGAAAATTCCGACGGCAAAAGTTTGAGAGCTAGATCTGACTTTTTCCGATCGTGTGTAGAAAATTCCAACGCACAAAGTGCCACGCATGCTCAGAAAAAATTTGGAGAGGAAAGCTATTGGCTAATGGCCTCTACGTAGTCCCATCATACGTTTTGTACGTCACCTCGTTCCAAACATTTAGATTTTCCGACAACTTTGTGCGACCGTGTGTATGCAAGACAAGTTTCGTCCAAAATCCTTATGAAAAAATCTGACATATTTTGTGGTCGGAATGTCCGACTGTGTGTACAGGGCATTTGAGTTATTTTTTTGTATTTTTATTTTTGTACTTTTTTTTTTTTTTTGCTTCAATGTTTTTATTAAGGAAACTGCATGTTACAGATAATAAGACATGGAACCAAGCGCCATTACAATCTTGTAAATACAGTATTAACATTGGTATACAGGGAGACTGCTAAAGGCAGTAGAAAAAAAAAAAAAAAGAAAACCTAAATCTAGATGTGACATACAAAATTCAATAATAACTTGGAGCTGTGAAACGCTTTAGGACTTATAATGGGACATGTCGTCCTCCTAGAGGACCCGTAGTAAAGTCGTGCTTTAAGTCTCTCCGTGAGACCGGGTAAATCGCTGTGTCCTCACGTACCCCTATCAGGAACTAACTGTAAGTGGGTGGGGGCGTCATCCATCTAATTTTAAGTAGTGAACAAGCTGGTCTCTTGGTTATAGACTGCACAATACAGGGCAAGTCAGGTTTAGTGAATAAGTCCCGTTATTATTATTATTATTGTGGGTTTTCTGTGTAATGGTCTTCATCTAAGATCTGTCTGTGCGACTATTATATGTGTATGGGGATAAAGGGAGTGGTGGATAGAGGGGGTGATAAACAGAGCTGGAGGGAGATGTCCATGGATGGATGTCTGGTTTATTTGTTAGGTACAGTACCTGGCCGTGAGAATCTGTTTTCACAGCGATCCCATCGTGCTGGTTCTTGGCGACAGGGTACTGTACATCTTGTGCTGGCTGCAATAGGAAAATGTCACATGAGCATGAGAAATAAGCGACAATGTCGCCTCTCTAATTATAAAACCTGCATGCCTTCAGGGGCATACTAGGCCCTTAGGTCTGGTATGGATTTTAAGGGAATTCCCTACGCTGAAAAAACGGCGTGGGGTTCCCCCAGAATCCATACCAGACCCTTATCCGAGCACACAGCCCAGCCGGTCAGGGAAGGGGGTGGGGACGAGCGAGCGCCCCCCCTCCTGAACCGTACCAGGCCACATGCCCTCAACATGGGCGGTCGGCCCCCCCACCTCAAAGCAAATTGTCCCCATGTTGATGAGGACAAGGGCCTCTTCCAGACAACCCTGGCCGTTGGCTGTCGGGGTCTTCGGGCGGGGGGGGGCAAATAGGAATCTGGGAACCCCCTTTAATAAGGGGGCCCCCAGATCCCATCCCCCCACCCTATGTGAATGAGTATGGGGTACATCATACCCCTACCCATTCACCTGGGGAAAAAAAGTGTCAATAAAAAAAACACACTACACAGGTTTTTAAAGTCATTTATTAGGCAGCTCCGGCGGTCTCTTACGACTTCGGGGGTCTCTTACGACTCCTCCGCGCTCTCCGGCCTCTTCTCCCGCTCTCCGGCCTCTTCTCCCGCTCTCCGGTTCTTCTTCCGGGCTCCTCCGCTATCTTCTTCCAGCTCTGTTACTAGCAGTGGCCCAGTCTTCTCTGTCCTTCTTCCCTCTTCCCTTCTTCTGATGTTGACACAGCTCTCTCTCCCGATGTAATACCATGTGCGAGTTATATAGGCATGGGGCGTGGTCACTGTGTGATGTCACCCGGTGACCCCGTCCCTTATGATGTCACAGTCTGGGACTTGAGGCAATAAGGGGCGGGGTCACCGTGTGAGTGGGGCTGGCAAACCTAAAGCCCCCTTGTTGGTCCCTTTAAGCCAGTTGACCTATGTTCAAAGGCCAGGCAGTGCTTTATGGTTACTATGACGAATTCCAACATTATTCTACTCGGTCTGCGAACCTCAAAAATGCAAGAGTCCCTCAAAACCCATGGTAGTGGCAAATTAAATCTGATCCCCATATAGCATAGAGTTTTTTAAATAAACTGCATGTTACAGATAATAAGACATGGAACCGAGTGCCATTACAATCTTGTAAATACAGTATTAACATTGGTATACAGGGAGACTGCTAAAGGGAGTAGAAAAAAAAAAAAGAGAAAACCTAAATCTAGATGTTACATACAAAATTCAATAATAACTTGGAGCTGTGAAACGCTTTAGGACTTATAATGGGATATGTCGTCCTCCTAGAGGACCCGTAATAAAGTTGTGCTTTAAGTCTCTCTGTGAGACCGGGTAAATCGACGTGTCCTCACGTAGCCCTATCAGGAACTAACTGTAAGTGGGTGGGGGCGTCATCCATCTAATTTTGAGTAGCGAACAAGCTGGTCTCTCGGTTATAGACTGCACAATACAGGGCAAGTCAGGTTTAGTGAATAAGTACCGTTATTATTATTATTATTATTGTGGGTTTTCTGTGTAATGGTCTTCATCTGAGATCTGTCTGTGCGACTATTATATGTGTATGGGGATAAAGGGAGTGGTGGATAGAGGGGGTGAGAAACAGAGGGGGAGGGAGATGTCCATGGATGGATGTCTGGTTTATTTGTTAGGTACAGAACCTGACCGTGAGAATGTGTTTTCAGCGCGATCCCATTGCGCTGGTTCTCGGCGACAGGGTACTGTACATCTTGTGCTGGCTGCAATAGGAAAATGTCACATGAGCATGAGAAATAAGCGACAATGTCGCCTCTGTAATAATAAAACCTGCCTGCCTTTCAGGGGCATACTAGGCCCTTAGGTCTGGTACGGATTTTAAGGGAATTCCCTACGCTGAAAGAACGACCCTTATCCGAGCACACAGCCCAGCCGGTCAGGGAAGGGGGTGGGAACGAGCTAGCGCCCCCCCCTCCTCCTGAACCGTACCAGGCCACATGCCCTCAACATGGGGGGGTCGGCCCCCCCACCCCCAAGCAAATTGTCCCCATGTTGATGAGGACAAGGGCCTCTTCCAGACAACCCTGGCCGTTGGTTGTCGGGGTCTTCGGGCGGGGGGCTTATAGGAATCCGGGAACCCCCTTTAATAAGGGGGCCCCCAGATCCCGGCCCCCCATATAGCATAGAGTTTTTTTTGACACACTGTTTAACTTAGTATACAGCCATGGTCAAAAGTTTTGAGAATGACACATATTCCTTTTCACAAAGTCTGCTGCTTCAATGTTTTTTGAATTTTTTGTCAGATGTTAATATGGTATACTGAAGTATAATTACAAGCATTTAATAAGTGTCAATGGCTTTTATTGACAATTACATTAAGTTTATGCAAAGAGTCAATATTTGCAGTGTTGACCCTTCTTTTTCAAGACCTCTGTAATTCGCCCTGGCATGCTGTCAAACAATTTCTGGGCCACATCCTGACTGATGGCAGCCCATTCTTGCATAATCATACTTGGAGCTTGTCAGAATGTATGGGTTTTGTTTTGTTCACCCACCTCTTGAGGATTGACAACAAGTTCTTAATGGGATTAGGGTCTGGGGAGTTTCCTGGCCATGGACCCAAAATGTTTATGTTTTGTTCCCCAAGCCAGTTAGTTATCACGTTTGCCTTATGGCAAGGTGTTTCATCATGCTGGAAAAGGCATTGTTTGCCACCAAACTGTTCTTAGATGGTTGGGACAAGTTGCTCTCTGGGGATATTTTTGTACCATTCTTTATTCATGGTTGTGTTCTTAGGCAAAATTGTGAGTGAGCCCACTCCCTTGGGTGAGAAGCGACCCCACAAATGAATGGTTTAAAGATGCTTTACTTTTGGCATGACACAGGACTGATGGTAGTGCTCATCTTTTCTTCTCCGGACAAGGTGTTTTCCAGATGCCCCAAACAATCGGAAAGGGGATTCATCAGAGGAAATTACTTTACCCCAGTCCTCAGCAGTCCAATCCCTGTACCTTTTCACAAAATATCAGTCTGTCCCTGTTGTTTTTCCTGGAGAGAAGTAGCTTCTTTGCTGCCCTTCTTGGCACCAGGCCATCCTCCAAAAGTCTTTGTCTCACTGTGCATGCAGATGTACTCACACCTGCCTGCTGCCATTCCTTAGCAAGCTCTGCACTGGTGGTGCCCGACTCCGCAGCTGAATAAACTGTAGGAGACGGTCCTTGCATTTGTTAGACTTTCTTGGGCACCCTGAAGCCTGGAAATCTTTTTTATGGGATTAAGTTAATTTGCTTGGCAAAGAGGAACTTTGCAATTAATTGCATCTTATCTGATCACTCTTCATAACATTTTGGAGTATATGCAAATTGCCATCATAAAAACTGAGGCAGCTGACTTTATGAAAATTAATATTTGTGTCATTCTCAAAACATTTGGCCACAGCTGTATAGAAGTTTATTGCCTGTGGTGCCTGTGAACCACATGCCAACAAAACATATAGCATAAATAAAACTTTTGAAAGATATAACACAACACTACAGTATTCCCAATTCCATGGCTCAATTTTCTGACAAATGGGATCCTTGGTTCTGGTATTGATTTTCTACCACTGAATAATGACTACAATGTATTGTCATTTTGTTTAGATTCTTGTGCGTCTTTTGCTCATTTTTGAACTCCATTAGGCCACTGTGCATTTACTGTAGCGTATTCACTATACTCCTTTATAAAAAAATTAATTTCAGTTTATTTTATTCTGCATGCTTTGTACTTATGCTCACAACTGTTATTTGGATGTGCTATATTATTGCATTGTTATGTGTACATTACAAGTATGCTGTGCAATTTTAAGTTACATTTAAATCTAAAGTTTGTAAACAAAAGATATACTACAAGGCATGTATAACAATATACCTGGTACAAAGCTTAAATATGTTGAAAACTTTAGACCATGGACGTACACAGTATGCCTGATAAACCAGAGAGGGCAAACGTTACTCAGTAGTAGAGCACATATACGATTATAGGTAATAAGTAGGATTGGGGTAATTCTTTCATTCTCTGGTCAATGGTCTGATGCTGCCTGTGCACGTAATAATGGATGTCATCTCCTTACTCTCGAGACACTACTTTGTCCATCTGACATGCATATCTTCACTCCAGATAGCAAAGATGGAACTCCTGAGTAGTCAGAGGGTTTCCAATAAGGGACCACTGCAATTTAAGCACCCTTAAATGCTCCCAAGTGGCAGTCTCAAGTATTTTCTGCCATTCCACAGCTCAAAAATGGCTTCCAGGCCTTTGACACGGTCACCTGACACCTCTTTACCATATTACAGAAATGGGGTTTCGGCCAGGGATTTTACTAGAACCCTAGAAGCCCTGTACACCTCCCCTAAAGGCCAAATCAAATTACAAGGCAATCTCTCAGATCAGTTTCCTATCCTGAAAGGTACCAACCAAGGGTGCCCCCTTTCTCCCATCCTATTTGCCATTGCGATAGAAACCCTGGCGTTAGCCATCAGACAACACCCGGACATACATGGGGTAAAATGTGGTCAAATAACCCGCAAATGTGCCCTATTCGCAGAAGATGTTCTTCTGTTTGTCACCTCCCCCTCATATCTACTCCCAATATTCTCAGACTCCTTAAATCTTTCGGTTCCATCTCAGGCCTACAGGTGAACATGACCAAACCAATGGCCCTAAACATCTCTACCCCCCATGAACTAGTCAATAGAATCCAAAAACACTTCCCCTTCTCCTAGAGTGCATCATCTCTCCCCTACCTGGGCATTCAACTCTCTTCCAAAATTGAGCATCTTCACTGATTCCCTGGATCAACTTTACCTAAATGTCAGTACCCAGTTATATTATGTACATTTAGGAAAGTATCCAGGCCTTTCTTAAAGCAATCTACTGAGTTAGCCAGAACCACCTCTGCAGGGAGTCTATTCCACATTTTCACAGCTCTTACTGTGAAGAAACCTCCGTATTTGGAGATGAAATCTCTTTTCCTCTAGACGTAAAGAGTGCCCCCTTGTCCTCTGTGTTGACCGTAAAGTGAATAACTCAACACCAAGTTCACTATATGGACCCCTTATATATTTGTACATGTTGATCATATCCCCCCTTATTCTCCTCTTCTCAAGGGTGAATAAATTCAGTTCCTCTAATCTTTCCTCATAGCTGAGCTCCTCCATGCCTCTTTTCAGTTTGGTTGCCCTTCTCTGCACTTTCTCCAGTTCCCCGATATCCTTTTTGAGAACTGGTGCCCAAAACTGAACTGCATATTCCAGATGAGGTCTTACTAATGATTTGATTACTATGTTTAAGAAATTGTCAGAAGACCTCTCTCAATGGTCCCTATATAAAATGTCCTGGCTGGGGAGAGTGAATGCGGTCAAGATGACCTTGCTACCCAGAATTCTGTACCTTTTCCGCTCCCTCCCCATCCCTATAACAAAACGTCTACTAGATAACTTACAATCAGTGATCATACGATTCATCTGGGGCAATAAGGGACACCGTCTATCTAAGACAGTGCTCTTTAGATTCAGGAAAAAAAGGAGGGCTAGGACTTCCTAATCTGTGGTGGTACTTTCAGGCGGCCCAACTCTGCCAATTCTCTGTCATTTACACTAAAGGCCCGAAACCGGACTGGGTAGACATAGAAAGACAAGCAATCCCCAACCACACCCTGGACTTCCTGGTCTGGAGTTCACAGAAGGACCGACCCCCAATTCTCTCCCCCACACTTTTGCACTCCATGTCCCTGTGTGACTCTCTACACAAACGACAATCCCTCACATCCCAGAAAAGCTCTTTAATCAAATGTCTCAAATCACTCGAGAATTGAAGCCACTCCTCAAGTACCCTCTACTACAATCTCCAAGGGAACTCCATGGTTTTCTGTTTTATCTTATTTTTTATTTTTATTTTTTACCATGTCAACCTAATTACCAGTATTTCCACAATGTTACCCTTGTTTTCCAAGACTGGGGGAGCGGCTTTGCCCCCCTCCAGGTAATACCGGGTCAAATGGCACCCGAGCCCCATACTGGGAGGAAAATGGGACCTAGGCATCTGTCTCATGGTTTCACACCCTGACTCTTCAGCTACTTCCACCTCATCCTCAACAGTTGCTGAGGAACACTATTCCGCCCAAGGATTGGAAACCAAAGTTTCTCCTCAACCCCTTAGAGCAACAGAGCACCCCATAATGCACCACTTGTGACTACACACTATCCAGACTTGGAGGATCGTTGGAATGTTCTTCTGCCTCCTGCACCTCTGGCACTACCTGGGCACAGAACACAGCAGTTGCTTTGGCACTGGTGTCACTGATCAACAGTCATTCATCTGTGGGTATCAGCACAGGGTGGACTTAACCCTGGTGCTTTTTGGGGAACCCTTTTACCAGCAGATCTCCATATAGGGTAGCAAGTCCAGAGGGCCTGGATGCACAGCCTCCATCTGCAGCATTGGATCTTCCTGGCAGCCGACTGTCACCCACATAGCATCCTCATCCCTCAGTACTCGCCTCTTGCAGGGATGCTCACAATCTGGGAGGACCTCCCATAGCGGGCTCAAGGCTCCCTTTTCACTGCCAACTCTCCATAATCTGGACAAACAGCCACAAATGTCTCAATCACTCCCATGCGGCAGATGGCAAAACCTTATTGGGGAGTCACCTTCAACCCGATACCAGTTTTTCAAGACCAAGTACGAGCACCGATACCAATTACCAATACCTATTTTTAGTGTCATATGACAGTTTTTTTAGGGCTCGTTCACACCATACATGCATGAAAACGAATGGGAAAACCACACAGATTGTCAAGGAAATGCTCGCCATGGCTGCATGCGGCAAACTTCCGGGCGCATTGGCGTACATAGGCATGCATCGGCGTAAACCGACACACACAGATGCACAATGGCGCAAATTGGCATGCTCACGCGGCGCACAACGTGACAGATGCTGGCGCCCACTGGCCTATATAAAGCTGCTGCTGAGATCTCTGAATTTCTGGATTATCGTCAGCTTCCCAGTGTTCCCTGTGCTTCTGTGTATTCTGATCTTGGACTTCCCATTACCGGCCCTGCTTGTCTTCACCTGCTTATCTGATCTTCTGGTTTTGACCCCTGGTTTGTACCCTGACTTGTGCCTGATTGCTCCCAGTCGAAGTCACGTGTGTTGTGACGTAACGCATAGGATAGCAGAGGCATACGGACACCGGAAACAACTATCAGGTACGAGCTCGGCGCTCGTTTTTACACTGTGCTGGTCCACATATGAAAATGTGAGTTATCTTCTTTTTAAAAAATAAACTTCAGACAATTTTTAAAAATACTACACCATAGTAGGCTCTATATCCTTCTCTTTACCTGGTACACTGAGCATCTGAGTGATCCCTGATACCAACCTACCGGAAGGAAAGGAAACAATCCCCCCCTGGTAAAGCTCCATACACACTAAGACAATTAGGAGGAACGTGCAGGGACGCAGCCACCCTAAGGGATTTCCCCTCTCTCTCTTCTACATGCTGTTTACCTTACAGCAGTAAAGTAATAATCTAGTACACTCACGGTTGTCAGTGACACCGAAGGAACACCTTGCACTTAAAGTCACAGTGCCACCAGATGTTACCCCATTGCCACATGATGTTCCTGTAGAACACCCCCACATTTGCACCTTGCACACTGGACCCCGAAGGGTGTCCAGCCATTCACATTTTGGACTTTTAATTGATTATTTATTTCTTCACTCACGGCTATTTTAAGCCTACATTCACGATTATTTGAGGTTTTTTTCCGTTCATATTTGCATGTGTTTAATTATTTGCACATTAGCACTTTATTGTGATCTATTAAATGTTATTGCTTGTTTCATGTCCATTTTACTTTGATTTATTTATTTAACTGCATTTATTGTAAATTTGCAAGTTGATTTTAAGCATAACCTATAGGAGCGCAACACCAACTATTACTTTATTCTCTATTTACTGGGTAGTGTTTGACCCTTGCCGTGTCTGCAGCACCTTACATATACACTGTTCACATTTCCTTTTAGCGCAGGAGTATTTATTTTTCATGCTTGCTCCACTGCTTAATCCTGGCTTGGCTCTCTGACCCTGCTTCTGCCTGTTTTACCGTGAATGACGGCTTGTTCCAGTTCTGCTTCCTGAACCTGCTACGCACTTCCGGACTGCCACTGCAGACTATTATGTCTGGCACTATCCAAGCACGCTTGCTCTACAGTGCATCCTGTTTGTTCCAGCCGCCTCACAGTGATGAAGTCTTCAAACCACAGCAACAGGCAAAACTTGTTTGGGCAGTGCATTCCCTGTACCATCTTCAGGTGTGCGCTGGGGATCCCTCTCAGCACCTTGACCTACATGTAAGTCTGAGGTGACCTGTTCCCATACCCCCCTCATCTAGAGCTCCACCCACCACAGTTTATAAAAGGGTACTAACCCCACCCACCAACCACTGAGGGGAGGGGCCGCACTAAAAGGGAAACCAATCTCTACTTACATGCACATTCTGTGACACACCGAATATGAATAGAAGGCATTAAAAGAGCATTATTTGGATTTCCAACATGCACAGCAAGCTAGGATTGCACTATATGCATTATGCATGAACATTAGTCAACAATCAGATAGATAGGTTCAGTGATGCACTCAAACATGTGCATTAGCAAGTGGGCCTGCGATCTAAGCATACCCTAGCAGTTTAATACCTGCTCTTTTCCATATGTTTTAGTAAATCAGGCCCATATACTTTCACTGTGGGTTGAATTAGCAATAAGATTAACTGTCATTGAACAGCACTACAAAGCAGGAAACAGAGCCTGCATATGTAATAAACAAATATGACTATCTCAATATATAAAATACAAATGATATCTAGAAAACAAAACTTTTAAAGCAATGTATACTGATAAGACTATTTACAGCATGCTGACCTCATATACAAGTATCTAAAAACATGAAAAGACTAAACCTTCCCCTTAAAGTATAACAAAATTCTGTTGAAGGTGAATGAGATTTTAACATAATAAACAAGTATACACAGCTTACTTGCATATTATGGCACACTTACGTGCCAGAGTGCACTCCTTATGACGTGAGATGCCCCCACCATCTCCCTTTTTGAATATTCTGGGTGCTACTGTGATCCTTCTTGGCCATAGGGCTGCAACTGTAACTTCTGCACATGTATAGCCGAAGATATATTGACCCGAGATTGTAGACAGCAACTGTTTGGTGAAGGGGGAAGCTTTTTTTTCTTAAAGTGGTTGTAAACCCCATTCATGAAATTTGACCTAAGCACATATATCTGTAGTGTTTGCTTATCTCTCTCCAAAGCCAGAGTCACTACTGACAAGCTTCCCGACACATGAGATAACAGTAGCAAAAAATTTGTGTCGGGTAGGGTGCTTAGAGGGAGATTAGCAGGGAGCTTGTCTATTCAGACTGCAGCCCTGCATGTTCCTTCATTCCTCTACCTATCTGGAGGGGAGGAGGGGGTGTGTCTTTCCTCCAATCAGCTCACACACAGTGTAAGCCCAGACTCCCCACCCATTGCTGAAAGAAGAAAGAAAGATTTCTAACCCAATCTGCACATTCTAAAGAGTGTAGAAAGGGGAAGACAGCAGATATACAAGTAAAACTTATGTAGGGAGATTTGTTTAATCTCTGTGTATTATCTGAGGCTTTTCACTTCAAGGGGTATAGGAGAGGGTTTACATCCACTTTAAGGAAAGAGACTTTGCATGCCTACTACAAAAATGTTCCTCCTAGTAATTTTTCAAAGCAGGGATTCCGTTTCTTTTAACTCTGGCCACAGAAGTTGGTGATTAGACATACTTTATGCCTTCATAAGAATCACCAAGCATTCTAAACTGTAGTTACTGTTAATTCTGGACTGTGTACCAATTATCTACTGCATGCACCAGCAGAAGGATCATTCTCTTTTTTTCATTCAATAGCTGAACTTTGGCTGTAAAAATTTTACAACGTGCCAGAGAATCTCTGTGACAGGTGCTACATTCAATAGATGTAATGCTTTGTGTCTCTTACACTCGTGTCTCTTATTGTTAGTAATACATGGAGCTGGCCAACGCTAGGGAAAATCAGGTGGTATACAGCCAATTTTAGGGTTATTTTACTTTCTTTGCACAGTAAAAAATTACCCTGAGAGGCAACATCCATGTAAATTCACATTCAGTTCATTGTCTAAACCGGAGTGCAGGGCTTAATCTCTCTCTGCAGCAGCCAGGAGGAGGCTGGGTCGTTTACTACAATTTCCATAATCAATCTTTCTAAAAGTGCTCCTAACCTACAGTACTAATCCCAGCAGATCTGCATATCTTAACAGCATAAAGGGAAAGTACAAATATTGACATCTAAGTAATACTGGCTGGCCAATTTCAAGCTGAACTCAATTAAGCACAAAGGAATAGTTAGAGGGGTACAGTCATATTAAACTCCTCAGTTATTTCAGAATAGCTGTGTAAGCTTATCACATTTCAACAGGGATCATCTGGAATAAGTAGTGCTATTAACCCATTTCACCTCCTTCTATCCAATACTCCAATAAGCCGCGGCTTGAAAATTGTCTTTTCTGATTTATGTGTTGATAGCCCCAGTTAAAACTTGGTATTAATAGAGAGAAGAAAAAAGTTCTGACAGTGTGAAAGTTTGCAAAATGATTTCTAGTATTAACTCATTAACTGGGACATGTACTCTACTTTGACTATACTGTTACTTTTTTATTGTACCATTGTAGCTGATTGGTAGCTGTTTGGTCACATTATCGGAGAAGAGGAAGTAATAGGATTTAAAATAAACCTTTCTTGACCTGACTCTTGGTTGAAATATTTGGAGTGACTAATCCAAAATAAGTATGCAAAAAACACTTTTGATTTGACTATGACTTCCCTGATCTTAGACCTTGTCCTGGGTCAGTGAATACCAAATTCTGGAGGAAAGCATGGCATTCAAACATTACCTTAAAATGAGAACTAAAGTCTTGATTTTTTTTGTCTAAATAACAATCATGTTATACTTACCTGCGTTGTGCAGTGGTTTTACATACAGTGGTGTGAAAAAGTGTTTGCCCCCTTCCCATTTCCTGTTCCTTTGCATGTTTGTCACACTTAAGTGTTTCGGAACATCAAACCAATTTAAACAATAGTCAAGGACAACACAAGTAAACACAAAATGCAATTTGTAAATGAAGGTGTTTATTATTAAAGGTGAAAAAAAATCCAAACCATCATGGCCCTGTGTGAAAAAGTGATTGCCCCCCTTGTTAAAACATACTATAACTGTGGTTGTCCACACCTGAGTTCAATTTCTCTAGCACACCCAGGCCTGATTATTGCCACACCTGTTCACAATCAAGGCATCACTTAAAGGAGCTGCTTGACACAGTAAGGTCCACCAGAAGATCCTTAAAAGCTACACATCATGCCGAGACCCAAAGAAATTCAGGAACAATTGAGAAAGAAAGTAATTGAGATCTATCAGTCTGGAAAGGGTTATAAAGCCATTTCCAAAGCTTTGGGAATCCAGCGAACCACAGTGAGAGCCATTATCCACAAATGGCGAAGACATGGAACAGTGGTGAACCTTCCCAGGAGTGGCCGGCCGCCCAAAATTACCCCAAGAGCGCAGCGACGACTCATCCAAGAGGTCACAAAAGACCCCACAACAACGTCCAAGGAACTGCAGGCCTCACTTGCCTCAGTTAAGGTCAGCGTTCATGCCTCCACCATCAGGAAAAGACTGGGCAAAAATGGCCTGCATGGCAGAGTTCCAAGGAGAAAACCACTGCTGAGCAAAAAGAACATCAAAGCTCGTCTCAATTTCTCCACAACACATCTTGATGATCCCCAAGACTTTTGGGACAACATTCTGTGGACCGATGAGACAAAAGTGGAACTCTTTGGAAGGTGTGTGTCCAAGTATATCTGGCGTAGAAGGAACACTGCATTTCAGAAAAAGAACATTATACCAACAGTAAAATATGGTGGTGGTAGTGTGATGGTCTGGGGCTGTTTTGCTGCTTCAGGACCTGGAAGACTTGCCGTGATAAAAGGAACTATGAATTCTGCTGTCTACCAAGAGATCCTGAAGGAGAATGTCCGACCATCTGTTCGTGTACTCAAGCTGAAACCAACTTGGGTTCTGCAGCAGGACAATGATCCTAAACACACCAGCAAGTCCACCACCGAATGGCTGAAGAAAAACAAAATGAAGACTTTGGAGTGGCCTAGCCAAAGTCCTGACCTGAATCCTATTGAGATTTTGTGGTATGACCTTAAAAAGGCCGTTCATGCTCGAAAACCCTCTAATGTAACTGAATTAGGACAATTCTGCAAAGATGAGTGGGCCAAAATTCCTCCAGGACGCTGTAAAAGCCTCATTGCACGTTATCGCAAACGCTTGGTTGCAGTTGTTGCTGCTAAGGGTGGCCCAACCAGTTATTAGGTTTAGGGGGCAATCACTTTTTCACACAGGGCCATGATGGTTTGGATTTTTTTTCACCTTTAATAATAAACACCTTCATTTACAAATTGCATTTTGTGTTTACTTGTGTTGTCCTTGACTATTGTTTAAATTGGTTTGATGTTCCGAAACACTTAAGTGTGACAAACATGCAAAGGAACAGGAAATGAGGAAGGGGGCAAACACTTTTTCACACCACTGTAGAGTAGCTCCTCTTCTTGGGTCCCTCACTGGCGCTCCTGGCCCCTTCCTCCTGCGAAGTGCCCCCACAGCAAGCAGCTTGCTATGGGGGCACCCGAGCCGCTGCTCTGTGTGTCCATTCAGACATGGAGCTGTGTCTTGGCCCCAGCCCCCTCTCTCTCCTCATTGGCTCACTCACTTTGAGAGCAGCAGGAGTCAATGGATTCTGATTAGGAGAGAGAGTCCTGGACAACAGAGTCTCTCGTGCAACATTGTTGGATCGAGATGGGTTCAGGTAATTGTTAGGGGAGCTGCTGCACACTGAAGGTTTTTTATCTTAATGCATATAATGCATTAAGATAAAAAAAAAAAAAAACCTTCTGCCTTTATGCCTTTAGAACCACTTCTAAGGGCATATCTAAGGGCAAAACTCTTTTTTAGTTTTGGATAGAGCAGAGAGGGATTAGAACACTTGTCAGTTTTTATTGCTTCCTGTGCCCCCATTAAGGAGATTCACCCTATTGGTCCTGTTTACAATTATCACTGAAAGTGTATGGAAAAGAAAATCTCAAATTTTGGGTTGTCTTGGAAAAGTAATAGAGGGGAAATCTTCCAAAGGGGACACTAGTTCTTGTGACCTGGGGGTTCCCAAGGGATTCCCTTAATTTGCAGGGATTTCCTCTCACTTACTGTTGTGACTATGGGACAGAAAGGTAAATCTCCACAATGGGACAGATGGCAAAAAAAATAAAAAAATCTGACAGGGATTATAACTCTCCATTTCTCTATCCAAAATGAAAAAAAAGTTTTGCATAATTCTACTTTAACTACTTGCTGACTGTCCTATAGCAGTTTTACTGCTACAGGATGGCAGCACTGCGCTGGATCACAGCAGGCTGCTTCTGCTGTGATTATTCCACTCGATGTCTGCCAGCACCCACCGATTGTCGGGCAGAGACTCAGAACGAAGCTTTACCAAGTGAAAAAGGCAGATCTCCGTTCTAACAGGGGGGAAGGGATGGATTTTGTGTTCCTGCACAGCACACTGTGTACACAAAAACCCTTTGATAGCCGTTGAGGTTTAACCCCTTCCCAGTCAGTGTCATTAGTAGTGACAGTGCATATTTTTAGCACTGATCACTGTATTAGTGTCACTGGTTTGTGCAAAGTGTCAAAAGTGTCAGTGTCCGATTGTCCATCACAATATCACAGTCCCACTATAAGTCGCTGATCACCGCCATTTCTAGTATTAAACAAAATCCATAAATATATAGCATTGTTTTTAGACACTATTACATTCACGTAAACCAATCAATATACGCTTATTGTTTTTTGTTTTTTTTTACCAAAAACATGTCGCAGAATACATGTTTTTTTTTTATGGCCAGAATAAATGTTATAAAAAAAAAAATATACATTTTTAAACATTCTGCCATAAAACATATCCATTAAAAAAAAATCAAATTTCTTTATAAATTAGGCCACATCTGCGACATGTTTTTGGTTTAAAAAATAAGCGTATATTGATTGGTTTACGTGAATGTAATAGTGTCTAAAAACAATAAACTTTTTGTTTTTTTTGTTTATAGCACAAAAAAATAAAAAAAAAACGCAATGGTGAGCAAATACCACAAAAATAAAGCTCTATTTGTGGGAAAAAAACATAACATACATTTTATTTGGGTACAGCATTACATGACCGCACAATTGTCAGTTAAAATAACGCAGTGCCGTATCACAAAAAATGGCCAGGTCATGAAGGGGGTAAATCTTCTGGAAGTCCAGTGGTTAATGTGTTATTTATATAAAAAAAAATAGTGCTGTAGACCTCAGCACTTACTGTGTTTACTGTGTGTCCTCTCCTTTTTGAAGGCTCTCATTGCTTGGCATTCTGTATATGAAAATCCTCTACGAGGGGTCTTCAAAAAGTTTCCGCACTGTTAAAGCGGAAGTAAACCCATCGATTTAACAGTCTAAAAAAAAAAGGCATGCCGTGAATGCTAACTGCACATTTGCTGTGCTCTCAACCAAACAGTCAAACCATCCAATGGCTGGTGTCATAACGGATCACATGTGCAGCACTGTGGCAGTTGAAGATTAAACAGAGGCAAAGATGGCAGCTTCCTTGGCTGAAAACGATAGGGGGTTTACTTCCACTTTAAATTTTAGTTGGAAACAGTGAGGGCGGGAGGAGTAGTAATTGGTCGTGTCTGAGAATGTCATATGACTAGTCTGTCTGGCAAGCCTTCCAGTGACATTCCAGTTTAGTGACGCTGTGGTGAGGATGGCTGGAAAACGTATAATTTGCACCAAAGAGGAACATCATACTGTCATACGCTTTTTGTGGGCAGAAGGTGTGCTTAATATAGGGATAAAGTTCTCTCTCTCTCATAGAGTCATTTATAAACCAATCAAGTGGGAGGTTATGGAACACCCAGCTTACAGTCCAGATCTGATTTCCATTTTTCCTTTTTTGACCACTCAAAGAAGCTTTAAGGGGTAGAAGATGTGTGATGATGTGAAAGCAGCAGTGCATCAGTGGTCGATTAAGAACATTTTTTGGTGATAGCATTAAACAGTTGGTACGACGCTGGGAAAAATGCATTGCAAAGGTGACTATGTAGAAAAATTCTGTAATTTGTTTTTGAAATTCTTAACAAATTTAACAAGAGTTAAAAAAAAAGTGTGGAAATTTTTTAAAGACCCCTAATATTTCCAGTTTTCATGCGGCTACACTGCTTTGTTTGGCCCCATGGAGGCTCTCAATAGGGATGAAGGCAAATACTTAAAGGGGTTGTAAAGGTTTTTTTATTTTCTAAATAGGTTCCTTTAAGCTAGTACATTGTTGGTTCACTTACCTTTTCCTTCAATTTCCCTTCTAAATGTTCTTTTCTTTGTCTGAATTCCTCACTTCCTGTTTCTCCTCAGTAAACTTCACACCATCATCCCAGTGGTGATATAGGAATTGGGAGCCTAATCCCCAACTAGGCTACCAGGGGGAATGGGGGCAGTCTGGACTATTGCGGTACAATAAAAGCATAGTGGCGGTACATATGTAAATCACCAATAGGTAGTTGGAATAAAACAATTGATCACAGATGTCAGATGTCATTTTTCTCGACTAGTTTCGCGGTCATTTACCGCTTCATCGGGAGATTATCTGTGGTTAAATCAAAAGAATCAATATGATGATCAAAGTGAAAACAGCATCCTGATGGAGGAAATCTTTTGAAAATAAAACGGGGAAAAAGCAACACAGCTTACCTATGCTCCAGCAGGCTAACAGCTCACAGTGCTACCACCTAATAAATGGTCCCCCGCGGCAACTCGGGGGAGCTACAGTGTGGTGATTGGAATCTGGGTGGATAAGGTAGAGATAATGGGTATAATGTCAGCTTCTAAAGGCTAAACTAGTGAAGTATGTGAACAAAAAGTGTGATACACCTAAGTGAGAGTGATAAGGAAGGAGTGAAAAGTTGCATAAGTGTGTAAAGGATGTGAAGAAAAGAGACACCAGAATATTGGTAAAAGTGAAAATTTAATGGCAATTCCACACTTTGTTCACTCATCACTGTCTATGTATGGTTGATCTCACTGTTCCCATTCCCTTTTCTCTTCCCCCCACCTCCCTTGTATCTTCACATGTTCCCCTCCTACCCTTCCCCCCCCCCTTCCTTCTTTCCTTCACCAGTCCCTCCCATCCCCCATTTTCCAGTCTTTTCCTTTTCTTCCCCCTCCCTTGTTTTCTTATTTCGCCCCTTTCCTCCATCTGCTCCCCTTTCCTTCTTTTTACCCCACATCCTCAACACACAACGATCCCGTACCCTACCTCCACTTATTTTTCCACCCAATTGGTGTCTCTTTTCACATTGCCATTCAATTTTCACTTTTACCAATATTCTGGTGTCTCTTTTCTTCACATCCTTTACACACTTATGCAACATTTCACTCCTTCCTTATCACTCTCACTTAGGTGTATCACACTTTTTGTTCACATACTTCACTAAATTAGCCTTTAGAAGCTGACATTATACTCATTATCTCTACCTTATCCACCCAGATTCCAATCACCACACTGTAGCTCCCCCGAGTTGCCGCGGGGGACCATTTATTAGGTGATAGCACTGTGAGCTGTTAGCCTGCTGGAGCATAGGTAAGCTGTGTTGCTTTTTCCCCGTTTTATTTTCAAAAGATTTCCTCCATCAGGATGCTGTTTTCACTTTGATCATCATATTGATTCTTTTGATTTAACCACAGATAATCTCCCGATGAAGCAGTAAATGACCGCGAAACTAGTCGAGAAAAATGACATCTGACATCTGTGATCAATTGTTTTATTCCAACTACCTATTGGTGATTTACATATGTACCGCCACTATGTTTTTAACATGTAAATGATTATTTGCATTTTGGCATCAATAAAATCATCTGTAACGTTTACATTTATACTTTGTTACATTATTCTTTGTACTGCTTTTATTATACCGCAATAGTCCAAACTGCCCCCATTCCCCCTGGTAGCCTAGTTGGGGATTAGGCTCCCAATTCCTATATCACTTGACTTCTGGATGATGGTACAAGTTCTTACATTTTATTCTTATTCACTACCACAAGAGGTCACACTTAATTTTTCATCATCCGAGTCGTGTTTAGTCAGCCAGAACAGCTTACTGAACAGCCTACTGAGGAGGAACAGGAAGTGAGAAATTCAGACAAAGAAAACAAAGGAAAAAAAAATTTAGAAGGAAAATCGAAGCAAAAGCTAAGTGAACCAACAATGCACCAGCTTAAAGGAACCTATTTAGAAAATAAAAAACAAACCTTTACAACCCCTTTAATGTTAATCGTATACCTTGTAAACATGAGGTTTAAACATTGTTTTGACCCACATTGCATTTTTATTTAGTGCTAGGTGGTACTATTATCTCCCTGAGATAACAATGGGCAATCAGGCATCACCTACATTTTCTAATTATTTGATCTAGGAAAGACATGGAATTAAATGGATTTGTGCAGTATATTAACTGCAATTACATAAATATTTAATTTACTGCTAAAGAATATCAGAGCGTAATGGATGTTTGACAACAAAACGTTACAGGGAATATACAATAACTAATTCATCATAGTGACAGTTTTCTAGCTATCATCTATAGTATGTAAAAAGCAATACCTTATAAGCCATTTCTTAGGCTAAAACCTAATTCTAACCATATTGACTTTTTACAGCGATCAATGAATTTAAGGCATTTGAAAATGCTAATTAAACAAGATATCATGTTCATTTAGTGGAAAAGGCATTTCAGTGGGCATATACATAAACTAACATAAGGTTATTACATTGGAACAAAAACACTAGAAATCAACAGGGTGCTAGGTTTAATGTTCTTCACTATAGCAGAGGAAATAAGCCAAGAAAATCACTAACATTCAAGATTTTCAGATATAATTTTTTTTGGTACCCCTGAGACCTTTGATCGAGTGCCTCTCCCAGTCAATGCCTTCCACCGGATGTTTCCCACGGCGGTATCCATTCGCCACGTCCCCTCAGCTCCCGAGCTTGGACATTCTTTGCCGCCATCATGACATCAATGGTCAGTGACCAAGCCCAGTTGTTTGGTGAGTATGAGGTCTCTTTTTCACTGACCTCCCCTCTCAATCATTATCCTCCCTTTGCTCTCACCACATCAATATATATTTTTTCCCAATTTTATTTCTTTGTTCCAGATAGAACAAAATATGCATCCGCCCCTGAAGAGCGAGCCAAGACTCGCGAAACGCGTAGGGAACCATCGATGCTTTTTATATTCATACTGCTGGGTATTCCTTGTTGGGGTATTACCAATGCTCCATGTATGTTTATATTGTTGATTTTTCTTTATTTTTGTGTGTAATTTTGGTTCATATATTGTTTTATTTATGCATGTACAACTTGCTACCTCACATGATGTTGTATATACATTAACTGATTGAGCTATTTCATGATGAAATTTACCACTCTATGGATGCAAATGGAATGTAGTGAGTTGATTTTTGTTTTTACCTTTGTTGTTAATTTGGCTTATGCCGGGTAACGCACATTCATTGTTGTTCCCAACTATTACACAGCATTATGTATTTAATAAATTGATATTTCTACATCTTTTTTCGTGAACGTGTGCCTAGTCTCTCCCACCTCATTCAAAGTCCCAGGGCGATTGATTTTTCTTTTCGTGTACTCCAGGGATGGAGGCGGTAGAGTGGTCATCGCAGTCCCTATTTCCCCCTTTTCTTTAGTTAATCGGGTGTTAGACACCCACCTTTATCTATAAATAAATATATATATTTTTTCCCTGTTCGCCTGAAAAGTCCCGTCTGTACCGGGGGGTACTGGTGTTTCTCCTCGGAGATTTCACATACACAAAAAATATCTACCTTCTGGGATGTTGGCAACACTTTATGGGAACTATGTTCCCTAGAATGGTTCAGCAATTTTCTGTACTAAACAAATCGGGTAGCAAATACCCATCCCCCCACTCTCGCTTTGAACCAATTATAAACATATCTTTCTGCATATATATAATACTTTTTCGACTTCGGTAGGGAATTTCTTGCAATCTTAAGCCCCCATTTGGTCTGCTACAACCGCTGGCCATTGTTCACCATTACACCCATATACTTTCATCCCCTGTTTAGTTTTTTCTGTTTTGTTTTGTGCCATTTCTGGAGGGCCAACTCTGTGACACTGGTCTCTTGCCCCATGTCATTCTTTGGTGGCTTGCTTGCCCAGCTCGGGGGCTGCGTTGTGCACCAGGGAGGTTTTCTTGACCTCCTGCTGTCCCCGCCTGACCTTTTGTTTGGGCGGGGTCACCTGCACTACGGCGCCATGTTTTCCACGCCCACAGCGTGATGTCTTTTGACGCTGCGACTGTAGGGCGGTGTGGAACACTCTCGGAGGTAGGTGTGGTGTTTTGCCTCGTGCATACACCCCCTTGTTTGACGGCTGACGTCACTGACGCCTGTCCGTCGCCCTCCGTACATGACGCTGGGGGCGTGGTGTCTGAAGCCGCCGTGGGTATATCCGGTTGATCGGCGGGGCTGTGGTCCGCACTCGAGGCTTGTCTGGTCTGCACAGGGGTCACAGGTATGAAAGGCTATCATTCATGCTGGGGGGTTTTAATTTAATTTAATTTAATTTGATGCAAGGCAACATTTGGGTTTATCCATACCCAATATGTGGGCGGCCTGATTCCCCCACACATAATAGAGTCCATTAATTCAATTTATAATTGATTTCTTTTCCTCTCCTCAGTCTCCCAGCCCATACCGTTCATTATCTTTGTTTGATACCTTTATTGGATACATTCATTGGCATGCTGCCTAAATGAGTTATTGTTACGTATACATAGAGGGACATGGGACACAATATGTTTTTCACTTATTCATATATCAATCTGTCAACCCCAACCACCTATGTTTTCCAAGTGGTTCCAACTTTTTCCCTTTTTGAGCCTGCTGCCTTTCCATACATATTTTTCATTTTTCAGATATATTTTTTTGGTACCCCTGAGACCTTTGACCGAATGCCTCTCCCAGTCAATGCCTTCCACCGGATGTTTCCCACGGCGGTATCCATTCGCCACGTCCCCTCAGCTCCCGAGCTTGGACATTCTTTGCCGCCATCATGACATCAATGGTCAGTGACCAAGCCCAGTTGTTTGGTGAGTATGAGGTCTCTTTTTCACTGACCTCCCCTCTCAATCATTATCTTCCCTTTGCCCTCACCACATCAATATATATTTTCCCAATTTTATTTCTTTGTTCCAGATAGAACAAAATATGCATCCGCCCCTGAAGAGCGAGCCAAGACTCGCGAAACGCGTAGGGAACCATCGATGCTTTTTATATTCATACTGCTGGGTATTCCTTGTTGGGGTATCACCAATGCTCCATGTATGTTTATATTGTTGATTTTTCTTTATTTTTGTGTGTAATTTTGGTTCATATATTGTTTTATTTATGCATGTACAACTTGCTACCTCACATGATGTTGTATATACATTAACTGATTGAGCTATTTCATGATGAAATTTACCACTCTATGGATGCAAATGGAATGTAGTGAGTTGATTTTTGTTTTTACCTTTGCTGTTAATTTGGCTATTATGCCGGGTAACGCACATTCATTGTTGTTCCCAACTATTACACAGCATTATGTATTTAATAAATTGATATTTCTACATCTTTTTTCGTGAACGTGTGCCTAGTCTCTCCCACCTCATTCAAAGTCCCAGGGCGATTGATTTTTCTTTTCGTGTACTCCAGGGATGGAGGTGGTAGAGTGGTCATCGCAGTCCCTATTTCCCCCTTTTCTCTAGCTAATCGGGTGGTAGACACCCACTTTTATCTATAAATAAATATATATATTTTTTCCCTGTTCGCCTGAAAAGTCCCGTCTGTACCGGGGGGTACAGGTGTTTCTCCTCGGAGATTTCACATACACAAAAAATATCTACCTTCTGGGATGTTGGCAACACTTTATGGGAACTATGTTCCCTAGAATGGTTCAGCAATTTTCTGTACTAAACAAATCGGGTAGCAAATACCCATCCCCCCACTCTCGCTTTGAACCAATTATAAACATATCTTTCTGCATATATATAACATTTTTTAGACTTCGGTAGGGAATTTCTTGCAATCTCAAGCCCCCTTTTGGTCTGCTACAACCGCTGGCCATTGTTCACCATTACACCCATATACTTTCATCCCCTGTTTAGTTTTTTCTGTTTTGTTTTGTGCCATTTCTGGAGGGCCAACTCTGTGACACTGGTCTCTTGCCCCATGTCATTCTTTGGTGGCTTGCTTGCCCAGCTCGGGGGCTGCGTTGTGCACCAGGGAGGTTTTCTTGACCTCCTGCTGTCCCCGCCTGACCTTTTGTTTGGGCGGGGTCACCTGCACTACGGCGCCATGTTTTCCACGCCCACAGCGTGATGTCTTTTGACGCTGCGACTGTAGGGCGGTGTGGAACACTCTCGGAGGTAGGTGTGGTGTTTTGCCTCGTGCATACACCCCCTTGTTTGACGGCTGACGTCACTGACGCCTGTCCGTCGCCCTCCGTACATGACGCTGGGGGCGGGGTGTCTGAAGCCGCCGTGGGTATATCCGGCTGATCGGCAGGGCTGTGGTCCGCACTCGAGGCTTGTCTGGTCTGCACAGGGGTCACAGGTATGAAAGGCTATCATTCATGCTGGGGGGTTTTAATTTAATTTAATTTAATTTGATGCAAGGCAACATTTGGGTTTATCCATACCCAATATGTGGGCGGCCTGATTCCCCCACACATAATAGAGTCCATTAATTCAATTTATAATTGATTTCTTTTCCTCTCCTCAGTCTCCCAGCCCATACCGTTCATTATCTTTGTTTGATACCTTTATTGGATACATTCATTGGCATGCTGCCTAAATGAGTTATTGTTACGTATACATAGAGGGACATGGGACACAATATGTTTTTCACTTATTCATATATCAATCTGTCAACCCCAACCACCTATGTTTTCCAAGTGGTTCCAACTTTTTCCCTTTTTGAGCCTGCTGCCTTTCCATACATATTTTTCATTTTTCAGATATATTTTTTTGGTACCCCTGAGACCTTTGACCGAATGCCTCTCCCAGTCAATGCCTTCCACCGGATGTTTCCCACGGCGGTATCCATTCGCCACGTCCCCTCAGCTCCCGAGCTTGGACATTCTTTGCCGCCATCATGACATCAATGGTCAGTGACCAAGCCCAGTTGTTTGGTGAGTATGAGGTCTCTTTTTCACTGACCTCCCCTCTCAATCATTATCTTCCCTTTGCCCTCACCACATCAATATATATTTTCCCAATTTTATTTCTTTGTTCCAGATAGAACAAAATATGCATCCGCCCCTGAAGAGCGAGCCAAGACTCGCGAAACGCGTAGGGAACCATCGATGCTTTTTATATTCATACTGCTGGGTATTCCTTGTTGGGGTATCACCAATGCTCCATGTATGTTTATATTGTTGATTTTTCTTTATTTTTGTGTGTAATTTTGGTTCATATATTGTTTTATTTATGCATGTACAACTTGCTACCTCACATGATGTTGTATATACATTAACTGATTGAGCTATTTCATGATGAAATTTACCACTCTATGGATGCAAATGGAATGTAGTGAGTTGATTTTTGTTTTTACCTTTGCTGTTAATTTGGCTATTATGCCGGGTAACGCACATTCATTGTTGTTCCCAACTATTACACAGCATTATGTATTTAATAAATTGATATTTCTACATCTTTTTTCGTGAACGTGTGCCTAGTCTCTCCCACCTCATTCAAAGTCCCAGGGCGATTGATTTTTCTTTTCGTGTACTCCAGGGATGGAGGTGGTAGAGTGGTCATCGCAGTCCCTATTTCCCCCTTTTCTCTAGCTAATCGGGTGGTAGACACCCACTTTTATCTATAAATAAATATATATATTTTTTCCCTGTTCGCCTGAAAAGTCCCGTCTGTACCGGGGGGTACAGGTGTTTCTCCTCGGAGATTTCACATACACAAAAAGTATCTACCTTCTGGGATGTTGGCAACACTTTATGGGAACTATGTTCCCTAGAATGGTTCAGCAATTTTCTGCACTAACATTCAATAGGATCCAAAATAATTGAAAATGTTAATAATAACCCTCTGATATTGTTATACAATTGTAAATTGTAAAAAAGTGAATTCTTGGGGTAAACAGTGTTGATTTCAAACTTTTTGCTATTGGAAATGGTACAAGACAAGACTGCCCATTATCTCCTCTCTTGTTTGTGCTCTCCTTGAAGCCACTGTTAGAGCATATCCTCAACAATATGGGTATCCGAGGCCTTGAAACTAGCAAGCACCACTACAAAACTGCAGTTTATGTGGATGACCTGCTGTTCTATGTCACAGATCCTATTACCTCCTTACTTGTCTTACAATCTGAATTAGTCACCTATGGCGAGTTGTCCAACTTTAAGGTAAATTTGCAGAAATTTGAGGTCTTAAATATTACTCTCACTCCTCAGGCTTTTGCTCATCTTAGTAGCAACTTTCCATTCCGATGAGCTTCTCAAGTCATCCAGTACTTGGGCACTAAAATCCCCTCTAATCTTCAACATATTTTTCAGCAGATTTTTCAGCCATTAATGGCTTCCCTTTCCGCTGATTTAGACAAATGGAAACCTTTAGCGGTATCCTGGTTTGGGAAATGCAACGTGCTTAAAATTAACATTATGCCATTATCCTGTATCTTTTGCAGGCCTTAATTATAGGGCAGTGGCAGCCCATCCATTAGAAGCACCCAGGTGCCGCTCCCTCTCTCCACTCTACCCCTCTATATGCAATGGATAGAGTCATGCATGGCATGACTCTATTCATGGGTCCGGCCCCTTTCAGGGCACCAGGTGCATGAATTACAGCAACATTTTTTTTTAAGCACCTGACTAGAGCCGGGTGGGCTTGGGTCACAGAGAATGCGCTCTGATCCCACCCAGGTGTGTTAAAACAGTAAATGAATATTCACTGTTAAAACACTGATCCTCAATCTGGCCAATCAGAAGCAGGTGTGAGACCCGTTTTCTGATTTTCTGAAAAGAGAAGACTCCTGATTGGCCGCTGAGGAGGGAGGAAGCGGAAGCCGCCGTGATGACCTGGAGAACAAGAGGCTGCAGGAGAACAGCAGGAGAGCGGGAGGCTGCTGAGCAGGGGAAGCCGCCGCAAGCAGGGTAAACCGCAGGTGATGGGATAAGTGATACCGACTGACCGACCAACCCAGGGGGGTGGCATACTGTTTGCTGCCCCCCAAAAAAATGTCACTGGCCGCCACTGCCATATGGATACCACAAGTGTTTTTCTAGATGCTCAGGGCCGCCTTCATTAAATAGGTTTGCCACGGGAAAGCACCCTGTCTTAACAGAACCCTCCTGCCACATTGATCGATTTTTTTGATAATCTGACTGAAGTGCTCCTTAACTTTGACTCCTATATCTAGTAAAAGATACCGCAAATCGTTACTGAAGCTCCTGTTGAATGCTGCTAGGGCTTTATCACTAATATGTGGAAACAACAATCCCAAACCACCATATCCCAATGGTTTGCCAGGGTAAATGACTTTCAACATATGGAACACCTGACTGCTGCCCTCATGGACAAAACAGAGGAACGTAATACACGCTCGCTTTATTTGGATATGTCTTATTATTCTGATAAATACCTGGAGCAGAGTAAATTACCTGTGCCGTCTCTCATTTCCCTTCCCCTTTTCACCTACCCCCTTACTTTTTCCTCTGTCCTTCTTTTGCTCCCTCCTCCCCCCCCCCCCCCCACTTCCTTTCCATCCCAAAATTTACATAAAACATAAAAACTTCACCTGGTGTGCACTGAAAATGGATTTTGACTACTAGGAGGTTTAGATAGATTGTCTATCATGACATATGACGTCAGCCTGTCCTTCTCCCTCCTCTCTTTCATTACATGTGATAGAGTTGACTTTGTTGTTGTGCACATGATCCTCATGGTCTCTTCTGTATCATGAGTTAAAGTATATCACAGATCACTTCCTAGTGTGTGCTGGGATTTTAGGCTTTAGTCGCTTCCCTTAGTTGGTATGATGCACTGTATAAGATTTTGTTTTATACTGATTTTCTATATGTAAACCCATTAAGGGGTCTATGTATAAAAATGTGTTTGGCAAATGTCTCAGCATCCATGCAAGAGTTATAAATAATACCAACAAGTATTATTGTTATTATTATACTTGATTTCCACGTGCCAACAGGTTGTGTATCGCTTTACAAAATGGAGGGAGACAGCACAGTTACAGTGCCTTGAAAAACTATTCATACCCCTTGAAATTTTCCACATTTTGGCAAGTTACAACCA
The DNA here is from genome assembly GCA_028564925.1 of Lithobates sylvaticus. NCBI lineage: Eukaryota > Metazoa > Chordata > Amphibia > Anura > Ranidae > Lithobates > Lithobates sylvaticus. The sequence continues at coordinate 116,309,961 of CM053031.1, forward strand.
AAAATGTAAATGTATTTTATTGGGATTTTATGTGATAGAGCAACACAAAGTGGCACAAATTGTGAAGTGGAAAGAAAATGATAAATGGTTTTACATTTTTTTTTACAAATAAATATGTGAAAAGTGTAGCGTGCATTTGTATTCAGCCCCCCTGAATCAATACTTTGTAGAACCACCTTTCGCTGCAATTACAGCTGCAAGTCTTTTTGGGGCTGTCTTTACCAGCTTTTCACATCTAGAGAGTGACATTTTGGCCCATTCTGCTTTGCAAAATAGCTCAAGCTCTGTCAGATTGGAAGGAGAGTGTCTGTGAACAGCAATTCGAGTCTTGCCATAGATTCTCAATTGGATTCAGGTCTGGACTTTGACTGGGCCATTCTAACACGTGAATAACACATGAATATGCTTTGATCTAAACCATTCTATTGTAGCTCTGACTGTATGTTTAGGGTTGTTGTCCTGCTGGAAGGTGAACCTCTGCCCCAGTCTCAATTACTTTGCAGACTCTAACAGGTTTTCTTCTAAGATTGCCCTGTACTTGGCTCCATCCATCTTCCCATCAGTTCTGACCAGCTTCCCTGTCCCTGCTGAATAAAAGCATCCCCACAACATGATGCTGCCACCACCATGTTTCATGATGGGGATTGTGTGTTCAGGCTGATGTGTAGTGTTAGTTTTCCGCCACACATAGCGTTTTGCTCTTAGGCCAAAAAGTTAAATTTTGGTCTTATCTGACCAGAGCACCACCTTCCACATGTTTGCTGTGTCCCCCCCACATGGCTTCTCACAAACTGCAAATGGGAATTCTTATGGCTTTCTTTCAACAATAGCTTTCTTCTTGCTACTCTTCAATAAAGGCCAGATTTGTGGAGTGCACGACTAATAGTTGTCCAGTGGACAGATTCTCCCAACCTGCGCTATGTATCTCTGCAGCTCCTCCAGAATTACCATGGGCCTCTTGGCAGCTCCTCCAGAATTACCATGGGCCTCTTGGCTGCTTCTCTGATTAATGCTCTCCTTTCCTGTCAGTTTAGGTGGACGGCCATGTCTTTGTAGGTTTGCAGTTGTGCCATACTCTTTCCATTTTCAGATGATGGCTTGAACGTTCTCCATGAGATGTTCAAAACTTGGGATATTTTTTATAACCTAACCATGCTTTCAACTTCTCTACAACTTTATCCCTGACCTGTCTGGTGTGTTCCTTGGCTTTCATGATGCTGTTTGTTCACTAAGGTTCTCTATCAAACCTCTGAGGGTTTCACAGAACAGCTGTATTTATACTGAAAATAAATTACACAAAGGTGGACCCTATTTCCTAATTAGGTGACTTCTGAAGGCAATTGGTTCCACTAGATTTTAGTTAGGGGTATCAGAGTAGGGGGCTGAATACAAATGCACGCCACCCTTTTTTACATATTTATTTGTAAAAAAATGTTGAAAAACATTTATTATTTTCCTTCCACTTCACACTTATGCGCCACATTGTGTTGGTCTATCACATAAAATCTCAATAAAATACATTTATGTTTTTGGTTGTAACATAAAAAAATGTGAAAAATTTCAAGGGGTGTGAACAGTGTTGGTCATCTTACTTTAAAAAAAGTAATTAGTTAAGTTACAAATTACTTCTCCCAAAAAGTAATTGCGTTAGTAACTCAGTTACTACATTGGAAAAGTAATTAGTTACTCAGCAAAGTAACTGTGACTTTTTTTTTAATATTCTAAGGGGTGGGTCCAGTATTACTGTAAGCAAGGGGCGCGTTCCCCCCTGCACGTCTATTTCCCCTCTGTACCCCCCTACACGTCTGTTCCCCCCCAACACATATATCTGTTCCCCCTCTGTACCCCCTTACATGTCTGTGCCCCCCCCCACACATATATCTGTTCCCCCTCTGTACATCTGTCATGGTAACGCCGCCAAAGTAATGGGAACAGCGTTACCATGAGGGGTAAAGCCCCATACACACGGTAGGATTTTCCGATGGATTCTGTCCTATCGGACAATGTTGTCGGAAAATCAGACCGTGTAGGCACCATCGGACAGTTTCCATCAGATTGTCTGACGGACAAAGTCCTATCTCCTGCTGGATAGATTTTTTGACAACAAAGTCCGATCACACCAAATCCGATCGTGTGTAGCGAATTCCGACCGGACAAAGTGCTACGCATGCTCAGATCACATTACAAGACCAAAGCTATTGGCTACTAGCCTCTACGTAGTCCCGTCGTAGGCAACAAACGTCACCACGTTCAGAATGATCGGATTTTCCGACAACTTTGTCCGACCGTGTGTACGCAAAACCAACATCAGACAAAGTATGACGGACATGGTCTGACGGACCTGGTCCTCGGATAATCCGCGCGTGTGTATGGGGCTTAAGAGTAATCAGTTAGATTACTCACTACCCTCTAAAGTAACGGCGTTAAGTAACGCCGTTTACTTTAATTCCGTTAGTTACATCACTGGGTATGAATCAAGGCACTGTGACATGTATGCTGTATACAGTGATGTATACATTTTTTTTATTTTTTTTTTAATTGTTAGCCGCAGTTTTTCTGACTGCGACGCTGGTGTTCCCCTTTTTTTATTTTGTTATAGTTTTTACATTTCTGTCAGCGTCAGTCCTCAGTTTAAAGTGCACCAAACACTCTTTATTTAATAAAGTGCATTCAAATACACATTTCACAGTTTCTTTTCAATTTGGATTATATGCCAACAAGGAAAGGCAGCCGTTCCCATGGCAGATGTTCCCATGCAGGCCTGGACTGGGACAAAAAATAGGCCCGGTCAATTTAGACTGAGCAGCCAATTTTCCAGCAACCGCCCATTCGCGAGGGCGGTTGGTGACGGGATAATCACGGAGTCAGTCCTCTGTACTGTAATGTAATGGGGGCACTGTGATATAAAGGGGACTGCACTGTAAATGAAACTGTAATGATTACAGTCCCCCTTTACAGTGCAGTTCCCTTTTCATCACAGTGCCCCTACCAATCACAGCCCCCCATTACAGTGCCCCATGCAGTCATGCCCCCTCATTTTTCTCTGTAATCACAGTGGCCCCTTTTACTCTCTGCCTGCCCTGCACAGTCCTACCTTTGGAAGGGCAGAGGCAGGATTCAGCCTGTGTGTCCTCTACTGTCTCTCCCACCCTTCCAATGATGTCATCCTATAAGCAGAGTAGGGGGCGGGAGGAGCTGTAGATCAGGATCATATTAACGAACAGGTGATTACCTGCTTGTTGATATGAAAAGACTCCCGCTTTATTGAACCTGTATGGTCCTTCTGCACCCAGGCTTTGTTCTCTTCTTTTTTCACCTATAATAATATGTATCATTTTAGGTTTTTCCAATTTCCATTTTTCTTTTTTTCCTTATTATGGTTTCTTACTCTTCATGTTCTTTCATTTTTATCCTTTATTTATTATTATTTTTTTTATTTCTCCTTTTTTTCCTTTTCTTTTTATTATTATTTATATTTATTTTTATATTTAAGTTTTATAATTTTTATATTTATTATTATTTTTTCACACTTTATTTATTTTTTATAACTTAACTAATTTTCTTTACTTGTTTTTTTAAGTTTATTTTCATACATTTTTCTCAGTTGCACCTTATCCTCTTAATTTATGGTCTAGAGCCCTACGGACGATATGAGTAACTATGACGCACAAGTATAACACAAAACTTACCAACATGAAATAGACCTGAAAGCGTGCCTTGGTCTATCGTATGGTACACCAAAATAAGGGGGCATACCCTAGATAAGGAATGATAAAATAAGTAGCTATGGAATAATGTGAAATGAGTATTCAGTCTGGGGTAAGAATACTTGGAAGAAGCTTTAAAAACGGGAGGGTGGGTGGGTATCTCGCACAGGAAACCGACAAAGACCAGCGGCCTTTGGGCTGCTTAAATACCCTCCGGGCTCCTCCCATAACTTGAGGCCGGCACACCGGCCTTCCAATTTATGGTCTAGAGCCCTACGGACGATATGAGTAACGATGACGCACAAGTATAACACAAAACTTACCAACATGAAATAGACCTGAAAGCGTGCCTTGGTCTATCGTATGGTACACCAAAATAAGGGGGCATACCCTAGATAAGGAATGATAAAATAAGTAGCTATGGAATAATGTGAAATGAGTATTCAGTCTGGGGTAAGAATACTTGGAAGAAGCTTTAAAAACGGGAGGGTGGGTGGGTATCTCGCACAGGAAACCGACAAAGACCAGCGGCCTTTGGGCTGCTTAAATACCCTCCGGGCTCCTCCCATAACTTGAGGCCGGCACACCGGCCTTCCAATTTATGGTCTAGAGCCCTACGGACGATATGAGTAACGATGACGCACAAGTATAACACAAAACTTACCAACATGAAATAGACCTGAAAGCGTGCCTTGGTCTATCGTATGGTACACCAAAATAAGGGGGCAAAAACTTTCAGGTAGGTAATAATTATTTATTAAAGGTAAATGTCACTGGGTAAGTCGGGCAAAGGCCTGAGCCATCTCCAGCTGTGGGTCAGGTATGTAGCGAGAGAAGCAGGCCGACTTCCACCGACCTAGTTTCTTGATCACATGGTCTGGAACCCCCTGTCTTGAGGCCGCCGTGGCCACCCCTATCCGGAATGAATGACCGGAGTACTGGCTGGGGTCCAAATGTAGATTGCCGAGAAGGACCCGGACATGTTCCACGAACTGTGACGAGTTGAGAGGTTTAACTGGAAAGGGTAAAAGCGGGCTGGTACCTGGGTGGTCGGACAGCAGTGCCATCAACCGGTTTAACACGGTGACTGGGCACCAGTTGTTGTGGGTCCTGTACAGGTGTATATCTGCTCCGGAACCTCGCTGCTGAGTTTTAGACATCGCCAAGTGAAGAACATAGTGATCCTGGTGGCGGAAGAGGTTACTCTTATGCAAGACTGGACCAGCTGGGTGACTGCGAGTGAACTCACTGGGCCGCAGAAACCCATAAAACGCCATGTGTATCGCAGCCTGCAGGACGGTGCTGAGGAGGAGACCAAAAGGGGACCTATCCAAGATGTCAGACATCCCCTTAAAGATCTCCCCAGTGATCGGCAGCCGCTTAGGGCTGACTAGCGGCCGGTGTTTCTGAACTCCGCGCAGTAGAGCCCTTACTGCGTGGCAGGAGAACACCGAAGGCCTCGCGGGGTCTTGAAGAGACAAGTAGTGCTGCACCCAGGCCACGTACTGGCGTATCGTGCTGTGTGACAGTGCCAGGTGAGAATGGCAATAAGCGATAAATGCCAGAACCTGCTTGACGCTGGAAGGTTCACGGGGGCGTTGGGGCAGGAATTTATTAAATGCCCTCCAGGCCGTCCGGTAGGTCCGACGGGTGTTGCGGGCAAGCGAAGAGTTGATGATGTTGGTAGCTGACCGTAAATGTGGGGCTAGTCCAAGGTCAGTTGTGACCAATCCGGGATAGTGGCTGAGAGATGGTAGGCTCCCGGCATCTGTTTAAAGAAAGAAATAAAGTTAAAACGGGAGAGTGCGTCCGCTGCTGAGTTGAATTTCCCTGGAACGAATGAGCAGTAAACATTAAACTGATGTTGTAGGGATAACTGGACCAGTCTGCGAAGGAAGGACATGACGGGCCTGGATTTAGACCTGCCCTTGCTGATGATCTCAGCTGTGGCTTGATTGTCTGTCGTAAAAGCCACAGTCTGTCCAGACCAACGGTGACCCCACAGGTGAGCGGCTGCTACGATGGGGTACAGCTCAAAGAGGGCTGACGTGGTAGTGAAGCCTGGTGTGGCTAGTGCCTGTGGAGGCCAGGGGGCGGCGAACCACAAATGGCCAAAAATGGCGGCACATCCTGTGGATGCCGCCGCATCTGTCACCACCTGAGGTGACAGCGAGGACACTACTGGGATGAACAGGGACACACCGTTCCAATTACTGAGAAAGTCTTCCCACATGGCCAGATCTGCCCTGGCTGCTGTATCCAGCCTGATGACCTGGTCTGGGTCCTGAGTGTAGGACAGGAAGACCAGCAGCCGGGACACGAAGGAGCGGCCCTGGGGATGATCCTCATAGCAAAATTTAACATCCCGAGGAGAGACTGAAGTTGCTTCTGAGTACATCCCCCCACCCGGGTGAACTCTCGTAGAACCGTCCTGATACGGTCCAACTTGTCTGCGGGAAGGCTGGCCTGCATGACTAGAGTATCAAGGTCGACGCCCAAGAACGTGATCTTGTGCGCTGGGCCGTCAACCTTGTGTTCCGCTATGGGGACGTTCAGATTGTTGAAAACAGTCCTCAATTTTCCAAGGTCCCCTGGGGGAGCCCCAGGTGGTTCTATCAGAAGGAAGTCATCCAAATAGTGGATGACCTCGTGGCACTGTGCCTCGTGGAGAAGGATCCACACCAGGGTCTCTGCGAACTTATCAAACAACCAAGGACTACTCTTAGACCCGAAGGTCAACTTGGTTGCGAAATAATATTGCTCCCTCCACTTGATGCCGTGCCAGCACCACAGGGAGGGATGTATAGGCAGCAGCTTGAAGGCGTCAGATATGTCCGCCTTCGAGAGCCAAGCCCCCACCCCAGCCCTGAGTATGGCCTGGACAGCCATATCTACTGAAGCGTACTTCAGTGAGAACTCCTCAGAGGGAATGAGCGAGTTGAGACTGGGAACGACGGAAGAATGAGGCGCTGACAAATCATACACCAGACGTTTTTTATTCGAAAATTTTCCCTGTACAAGCCCGATAGGGCTGACCCTCCAGACACTAAAGGGGGACTGGCTGAACGGGCCTATCATAAAGTCCCGATCCAACTCCGTCTGGAGAAGGAGGTCGATAGCTGGCTCATCCGTTGCTGCTGACTGCAGGTTCTGGCATTCATGGGTGGCGTGGGGCAGGGTGATGAGCCCGGTATGAAACCCATAGGTGAAACCTTGGATAAGGTAGCTGGCGAGTGACGGAGTGGGGTGTGAGGTCAGGTAGACATCAAGCCAAAGGACATTGACCCGGCTTAGTCACGGTTTCTTCTGTTTGATCTCACACAGGACCCTGGGGTGCGCCCTCTGGCATAGGGTGCAGACGTGCAACAGCCGGCACTGGCTGAAATTGCAGGAGCCATAGTTGAAGTTGTTGCAAATGGCGGCTCCCCCAACCATCCGCACCGGACGTCCCAATTTGTCCACCTTCTGCCCTTGCACCGGGGCCTGCTGAGCCTGACTCGTGCTGGTAGAGGTCGTGCTAACTGTCGGGTGGACGGAGACTATGTTGGCACACCAGACCGCGGTGTGGGACGCTGACTGACAGACAGCACACAGTGGGGACCGTAGACCCGCAAAGTGGCGGCAGAACAACTCGGTGTCCACTACACTCCAGTCCGTTGTAAATTGGAACTGCAAGAACCTGGCCGCGGCTTTGGCCGAGAAGGACCGATTCAGAATGCAAACAGCGATTCGGCATGCTTGCTGACATAACCGATTTGAACGATTTGACATGACATGAATGATGCGTGTGAGTGCGAACGGCACCCGTGAGTGAGCCATGTTTGAACGATTCAAAGACTGCGTAATCCGACCGCGTAAGGGGAACCCTTGAGCGCCGGATGCGGCATCGGTCAGAGTGTCATGGCGGGCGGCCATGAATTGTGCGTGCCGCTAGGTGGCTCCCGATCGTGTACAACCAAAAACGTGCGTGTAACTGTTAAGTGTTTCGAGACAAGCTGTGCGTGGTTCATGAGCTACGCAGACCACAGTTTAGTGACATGATAAGCAGTGCATGGGAACGTAAAACATGGGAGCCGAAGCCCTACCTGCGACAGCCGAACCAGACTCTTTGTACGGAACTGCAACTCGGTAACACGAGTGCGACACGAAGGGACAACACGACTCACGAACACGGAACACGGGACTGCAACAACACAGGGAGACGGACAGACGAAACGGAGCTCACGAACCGGCACCAACAGCGCTTGTCTCGAACGAGTCGGTCATAGAGGTCTGACGTATCAGATATCTCGCACAGGAAACCGAAAAAGACCAGCGGCCTTTGGGCTGCTTAAATACCCTCCCATAACTTCAGGCCGGCACACCGGCCTTCCAATTTGTCTCTTTTTCCCACTCATTTCTTCCTTTTTTCCTATTTAAATTTCTCTATCATTTTTATGCTTTTTTATTTTTCATTCTCCTTTTTCTGTTTCTTTTTTTCTTGTTTTTCTCTTTCTCTTTATATATCCCCCCTTTTTTTCTATCTGTTCTTCTTTCTTCGTTCCCTTCTTCTTCCCCCTTTCTTATCTCCTTTTTGCCGCCATTAATTTTTATCTATTTACACTTTCCTGTGTCCTCCATTACTCCTTTTCTCGTTTACCTGTTTTCCTTCTGTGTCTCCTTTCCTTGTCTCCTGATCTGATGGCTTCTCTTCTCTCTATGCACTTACACTTCTCACTCCTGTTGGTTTTTTGAATGGACGTAATCTGCCTGAGTGGGTGGGGTTTCCAGACGTCATACGTTTTCATGACATCAGCGGCCCCAGCCCTGGCAGCGTCCCCGTTGCCTAGCTATCGCCGGCAGCAACGTGCGTGCGGGGACAGCAATCGCTGTTTTGATTGGATCCGACCTGCTGCCTAGCAACCACGGATCCCTGCACTCACGCTGTTCAGTGTCTCCGGCTCCTCCCGCCCCTGTTCTGCTGATAGATGACATTGTCGGCAGGGCAGGAGAGCCTGGAGAGGAGACACAGGCACAGCCGCACAGCGGGAGGTGAGCGGTGACTGCGGCCTGTGTTAACCCTCTCCAGGCCGTGGTCACCGCTTACCTACTGCTGTGCGGCACGGTCATCAACAGGTATCAGACTGCGCCCCCGAGGTTGATCCCGGTGGCCCCGGCCCATCGGACGAAAGCCCGGTGTGCCCTATGGCCAGTCCGGACCTGTTCCCATGGCACTATGAGAGGGCCAGCAGCATCTGTGTCCACAGGCAAAGGTGGACATGGTCTGTCATCAGGCAGGGCACATTTGTATCTGTTTAGTGATGTTGCCCGTGCTATCCAGCCAGAGCATGCAGATATGGTAGTGGACTGTCTTACTAAACCATCCTCATCCTCTATGACTCAAGCTGACACTAGTGAGCAGTCCACCGCAGCTTCCAGAGCAGCTTTTTCTGCCTTCTTGTCCACAGCTACGCCTGCCATAGCCCCCGCATCATGCATAGAGAAGAATTGTTTGAACACAGCGTCAGGCCATCAGCCACTTGCTTCTTGAGGATGCACAGACATTACTTGATTCGGATGTTGGTTTTGAGCTAGAGGAAGGAAGTAACATGAGCCTACAGATAGAGGAGAAAGCTGATAAACAAGAAATTGTCAGTCATGTTCCCCCAACCGTAGCATATTGAAAAGTTGGCTCCAGTAATGATGAGGATGGAGGAGATGATGATGAGGTCATTGACGCGACTTGGGTGCCGGATAGAGCAGAGGAGGAAAGTGAAGGGGAGAGAAAACCCAAACGAGGCAGGAAGTCCTACAGGGGCAGCCATCGTGGAAGAGTAGAGAGCAGCCACCCTATTCCATCAAATTGTGGAGCTGTTATCTCTAGGCCTACTTCCCACATCTTAGCTGCGATTTTTAGTACTTGTGCAGCCGGTTACAATTTGTCTGCCACAAGCAGATCAAGCGTGGCAAAAACACCAGCCATTTGGGTACCACATGCTTGACAAGGCATTTAACCTCCCACCATTCAGACCATTGGCAAGAGCACCTGAAAGCCACACAAAAAGGACACAATTCTTCTACTCCTCACACCTCACCTTTCTTGTCTAGCCCCACTATATCTCATGACTTCTCAGCAGCCTCCAATGACAGGTATAGCAAAGGGTGTCACAGGTCCTTGCAACATGTCTGCCATCAGCACACCAGCAGCTGTAGAGTTATAGCAGGCAAATTTCTCTGCCCCAGCTGCTGTAGTGAAAAGAAAATACACTCCCTGCCACCCACATGCCTAGTGGCTAAATTCCAGCTTGACCAAATTGCTGGCTTTACAACTCCTGCCTTTCCATCTGGTGTATTCTTCCCCCTTCTGTGAATTTTCAGAATGTGCTGTACCACAATAGCAGGTTCCCAGTCGCTATTTATTTGCATGTAAGGCCATTTAACTCTGTACCATCACATGAAGGGCAATGTTTTGGCATTGTTGGGCAAGGCAGTCAGACGCAAGGTCCACATTACTGCTAACATGTGGTCCAGCAAGCATTTTCCAAGACAGTGTTCAGCTGGCTGAAATTCAGCGGGAATTCCACCTGCCCGTAAACCGCCTGATTTGTGACATGCTCACCAGGTGGAACTCAACTTTGGCAATGCTGCAGTGGCTGCACCTGCAACAGAGGGCTGTCAATGAGTACCTGTTTGAGTAGGACAGGCTCAGGGCACCTTGGCTTTTTTTTCCCCATGCCAATGGCTGCTGATAAAGGATGCATGCACTGTACTGTCACAATCCCTCTTGTGTTCCTGCTGGAGCATATTCTGCATGGCATTATGGACAGGGCACTCAAGGCAGAGCAGCGAGAGAAAGGGGATGACTTAACAGGGTATAAAGCTGATGTGTTTCGGGGGGGGCACCCCCTTTGAAGGCAATTGGTTCCACTAGATTTTAGTTAGGGGTATCAGAGTAAAGGGGCCGAATACAACTGCATGACAAACTTTTCAGATATTTATTTGCAAAAATGTTTAAAAACCATTTATCATTTTCCTTCCACTTCACAATTATGTGCCTCTTTGTGTTAGTCTATCACATAAAATCCCAATAAAATACGTTTATGGTTGTAAAATGACAAAATGTGGAAAATGTCAAGGGGTATGAATACTTTTTCAAGGCACTGTATACAGGCAGTTAAAAACATCTGACTTACATTCAACTCTACATTATAAACAGAGGGAGACAACAGGAAGTGAGAGGAAATCTACCCCTAGGAAGGAAAATTCACTCATGTACGACCCCATACACACTATTAGATTTTCTACAGATTTTTGTCTTCAGATTTATCAAAACCATATAATATGAGGTCAAACCTTAAAATTTTAAATTTGTATGCAATCAGGCAGGCCCTTGCACTACATGGTTTTAGTCTGAAACATTTTGCCAATTGCCACACACGCGGAGTTGTCTATATGATGACATGCGAATGCGGTGCCTTTTATATAGGCAAGACAAAATAAGAATTTTGGCAGAGAACTTTGAAACACGTTTGCAGTATGCAAATTGGGAATAGATATTTCCCCCTAGGCAGGCATGTAGCATTGAAACACGGCTACAAAATGCCTAAAGTCACCTTTACTGCCCTCGATCGGATACACATTCCAGATCGAGGCGCAGCCTGGAACAAAATATTATTTCACCATGAACAAAGGTGCATATTTAGGCTACAGGCTACCACCTAGCTCGAACTAAATATTCTTTTTTCACATAGATATGACAAAAAAAAATTCCCCCTTTTAACATCTTATAGAACATGTTCACATCAATGCATTTTTGTGCCTCTGCGTTTTTGAAAAGAGTCGGGGACTTTTTTTTCCTGCAAAATGCAGTGTTTTGCATGTGATAAAATTCAATGGACCCGCATCCAAAACACATCCAAAACGCAAGTACCACGTTTTTACCACAATTTTGCCACAATCTGCGTTTTTTTTCTTTTTTTTACACTGTATATAGCTGGTTGCTAAGGAGGGGGCTGGGAAGCCGGCCGCCGCTTCCTTAATAACTGATGAGTCACCAGCTGTCAGCTGGCTTCCCGCTCAATACAAGAAAAAAAATGCCGGATAAAAAAAACTGCATGGCGTCCCCCCCAGGTCCATACCAGACCCTTGGGTCTAGTATGAATTCGGAGGGGACCCCACACACCTAAATGTAAAAAAAAATTGACGTGGGGGGTCCCCCCAAAATCCATACCAGACCCTTATGTGAGCATGCAGCAGGAAAGGGAGGAGACGAGCGAGCGCCCCCCCCCCCTCCTGAACCATACCAGGCCGCATGCCCTCAACATGTTGATGGGGCAAGGGCCTCTTCCCGACAACCCTTCCCGGTGGTTGTCGGGGTCTGCGGGCAGGGGGGGGGCTTATCAGAATCTGGAAGTCCCTTTAACAAGGGGGCCCCCATATCCCACCCCCATGTGAATTAGTATGGGGTACATTGTACCCCTACCTATTCACTAAAAAAAAAAGTAGTGTAGTGTTAAAAAATACAGTAGACAGTTTTTGACAAGTCTTTTATCAAAAATCTTCTCTGCTTCTTCCTCCATCTTCTCCCGCATCTTCTCCTTCTCCCCCTGCTTCTTCTTCTGCTCTTCTTCTGTCTTCTTTGTCCAGTGTTCTTCTTCCTCTGCCGCCACTCCCGCAGATGACCCTCCTTTATGCTGCGTCCCGCTGATCTGTCGGCGCCGATGTCCTGCATTTCTTAAATAACGATGGGGGCGTGGCAATCGGATTACGTCATCCGAAGGCCACACCCCTTGTGACATCACAGACCCATCATGCCCCAGGTGGTGACGTCACAAGGGGGCGTGGCCTCCGGATGTCGTAATCCGATTGCCACAACCCCTCTTTATTTAAGAAATGCAGGACATCGACGCCGACATATCAGCGGGACGCAGCATCGGAGGACTGTCGGTGGCGGCAGAGGAAGAAGAACACCGGATAAAGAGAAGACAGAAGAAGAGCTGAAGAAGAACCAGGGAGAGAAGGAGAAGACCAGTGGATGAAGATGTGGGAGAAAATGGAGGAAGACCAGAGGAAGAAGCAGAGAAGAAGATTTTTAATAAAAGACTTGTCAAAAAGATTTTTAATAAAAGACTTGTCAAAAACTGTCTACCTGTATTTTTTAACACAACACTACTTTTTTTTTTTACTGAATGGGTAGGGGTACAATGTACCCCATACTCATTCACATGGGGGGGCCGGAATCTGGGGGCCCCTTTTTAAAGGGGGCTTTCATATTCCGATAAGCCCCCCGCCCGCAAACCGCGACAACCACCGGGCAAGGGTTGTCGGGAAGAGGCCCTTGTCTCCATCAACATGGGGGCAAGGTGCTTTGGGGTGGGGGGCACAGAGCCCCCCCTGCCCCAAAGCACCCATCCCTTCATGTTGAGGGCATGCGGCCTGGTATGGTTCAAGGGGGGGGCGCTCGCTCGTCTCCTCCCTTTCTTGACCTGCCGGGCTGCATACTCGGATAAGGGTCTGGTATGGATGTTGGGGGGACCCCCACGCCATTTTTTTTTTTACATTTTGGTGTGTGGGGTCCCCTCCAATCCATACTAGACCCAAGGGTCTGGTATGGACCTGGGGGGGACCCCATGCTGTTTTTTCTCTTGTTTTATTTTTGATGACTCATCGGTTGTTAAGGACGGCTTCCCTGCCCCTCCTTAGCAACCAGCTATATACAGTGTAAAAAAAAAAGCAAAACACAAATCACGGTAAAAACGCATGTCCAAAGATGAGGCAAGCACTGCAAAAATCACTGCAGAAACGCTCAAAAGCAACATGCATAGATGTGAATTAAGCCTTAGAGAATTTGGGTAATTGTACCGCACTTATAGCAAATCTTTATTATATGAAGACATGATATACGAACAAATAATGCAGTAAATGCTTTCTGTAATTAAATATTTATGTTCTGTAATATATATGTATGTTTTGTTTTTCTTTTTTCAGTGAACCCCTGACAGGAACTGTAATGGCTCTCTCCGCCACTTGGGGCATATGCCCCCCCACTCGGCTTCTGGGCACGGTGGGGATATGTGATCCCTTCACTTTTCTGCACTCTTTGTTCCCGCAGTGGAGCCCATACCAACTTGGCCACTGGAAGAAGCCCATTCCTTGCCGGTGGCATACCTTGATCACCGTCGGATGTTCAGTGACGTTGCACGCTGATGCGGCTAATGCCGCGCATGCACGCAACGTCACGTAATTATGTAAAAGGCGGATGCTTATGCCTTCTGGAATGCAGAGGGAGCCACGTGGATGCTGCAAAACCGGCGGCGGGGAACCCCCTCACCTGCAACAAATTCAAAATTGAAAAGGTATTTAAACCAACAGCCCCCAGTGAACCAGTAGGTGATCTCTGGAGAACTGTTAATAAACACTCAGGATGAATCTGGGTAGCACGTAAGTGCTGCTATTAGACACACCTGACAAACTGCTACCCATATTATATATAACCCTTTAATTGTTCATACCCTTTACTAATTGTTGCATTTACCAATTGTTTAACCTAATATAGATATGGTTTTCATCACCACACTTTGAAATATCGTTCTGTGTCACACTCTTGCTTGCTCAGGCATCTTATATCCCACCATTGGCCACCTCACAGGGGGTGCTTTCAGAATTAAAGGTAAAAGTTTTTTACTTTTTCCCACCTTTTTACTTACCTCATTATTTTCACCATTTACATTTTTTTCTGCACACTGCAGCACTATTTTTTCTGTGTTGTTCTTTGATTCACTTTTGCAACCATTTTTGTTTTTACACTTATACACCAGTGTTTTGTGTATTATTGGCAGATTTTATCCAAACACATTTGGCATTTCATTATTCAATGTAATCACACCACATTAGTTTCTTGCACTTTTATTCATTTTCACCGTGGTCAGAGTACCGCAATCATCACATCACCATATCAGGGGTGCTATATATTTTAATTCAGAAATAAATCAATAGTTATAAAATTAAAGAAACTCAAAATCAAATGGATAAATTAAAAAACAATATCAATTTAGATTATTATAATATCCACTTCAGCTAGTCTGGTGCTCTAACAAGCAGTACCGAAAACGTATATAATCCATACTCTCCACTCACTCTCCACTTATTAAAACCTCTGAATTACATATTGCAGGTACATTGCCTTCTTCTTCCCCCGCCCCTTTTGGGTTCAAGAACGTGGCTCCTTGCAAGCCCAGTGGATAAGGGGCTCGTCTGGAGGACGTGGAGGGGACACATGGAAGTCTTGAGATCACTGAATACAATTGCTTTTAAATTCTGGTTAGGCATTGCACTTTCATGCTTTTATCAATTTAATGGTAAATATATCACTATACAAATGAATATTTCCTGTTTAAAATGAAATGTTAATGAACGTCATTGTTAATGTTCATATAAGCTAAAAAGCCTTTCTTTTTAATTACAAACATTTTTTATTTATTTTTTAACAACAAGGTTGGTCTTTATTGAGAAGACATCATATAACAATTAACAGTCATATATTACACTCTTATGCACAAAAGAACAAGGAGAATATGCAAACTGTATAAATCAGTACATTCAGTGTTACATTTAACATTCCAAGTGGGTATGTTCAAGAATGGCAAGTTGGAATAATGCTCTTCGTCGTATAGGTCATCTTATACAAAGGGAGCACAGCATTAACAGTGAAGTCCCATGATTCCACCTTGGGGGGAGAGGGTGATGCCCATTTCTTAAGGATTTCCTTCTTGGCATAGAACAACAAGAGTGAGATTAACAGCTTTGTGTACCTAGGTCTTTGATCGTCCTCATGGATACCTAACAAAGCCAGTTCGGGTGACACCAGTAGTGTTAGTTGTAAGCGAATATTAATACACTCAAAAAACGCTGTCCAAAATTGCATAATAAGGGGGTAGATGCAAATATGTGCTATTGGGGGATTGACATCTGGAGCAGTTTGGGGACCTGTGAGGGTAAATCTGGTGCAGTCTCTGCGGCGTGTAATATATGCGATGCAGAAATTTAGTGTGCAGCAGCTGATCTCTAGAGGACACCAGCAGTTTAGACCCTTCCTCAAAGCACTCCTCCCAGGTTTCCCTGTCCAGACTAGGGACGTTAGCCCGCCATTTGTCCCAGAGGGTGTTCATTTTGGGCGAGTCAACTCCTAATAGGGCAAGATACATAGTAGAAAGGTTTTTTTGAGGGTTTCCTGTGCTAGAATTGCTTCAATGGGGTCCGTTTTCAAATTTATTCTCCCTGGGATTCCATAGTTCCCTACTAAGTCCTGGAAGGAAAACGGTGTTCCTGAGTGTATAACATCTTGGAGGACCTTAATCCCATACCGGGCCCATAGCTGCAGGTCTGGTATTGTCCTAAAATAAGAGAGGAAGGGGTTTCCCCATAGCGGAGTAAAGGGTGAGTGTTGGTGTGGATGCAGGAATATTTTCTTGGCTGCCATCCATACATTAAGAGTCACTTTAGTGGGGCCTGGGAGCGAAGGGTAGGCGGCGGGTCATCTGTACACTAAGTTCCCAAGGTCTGTAAGGGAGCCTAAAATAGCAGCTTCCAAGCATGCAAACGTTTTTTATTAGATCAATAGACATACAAAAAATAAGCAAATAATATGCATACATACATAGTAGGTAAAAGCGTAGAAAGGGGAGTTATTGAGAGGTAGTTAAGCCTGGATTTAACTTGGTGCAATGTACACAAAGAGATCAATGAACCTTGTTAGGTCTCATGCACACGAGACGCGTGTTCAGAGGCAGTTGGACACTTTAAATACATAAATGTATTCAAGAACATAAAGAAAATTAATAAAAATGCAGAGCGCGCAGCTTGAGGGCAGAGCGATGTCGGCACTGCAAAGCCCTGGTTACAGTGTGCGTTCCACAGGCGGCTGGTACAAAACCGGAAGCCGCTAACAGGAAATGACATGGTGTTTACCAGGGTATCGCCTGACGTACGTTTCGTCAATAGGACGTCATCAGAGGCGATGCCCTCAAGCTGCGCGCTCTGCATTTTTATTAATTTTCTTTATGTTCTTGAATACATTTATGTCCTAATAGCCTTATAGGCTATTATGTTATTCTGTTCCCCGTTTTATTCATAATTTTTTTGATTTAATAAACTACCTACTGGATTAGCAGAATTACACTATTAGTGTTTTTCTTTTACACGGACCATTTTTGGTGTTTTACCCTCCATCCTTGGAGAGTGGAAGAGGCTGGATACCCCCACAGAGGAGGCTTTTTCGTAGCAACCACCCCTACAGAGGAGGATTCCTACCATACACCCAGGAGATTATATGCCTATCACCCCTGCAGGGGTTAGGCACTCTGGTGAGTGTTTTTACCTTAGGGGTCACTCGGCGGAAGGAGGGGAGCACTGAACTGTTACCGTTTACAAGTCATCTACCTGCTTAAACAAGCTATATGGTGTCACAAGAATTTTGATCTCTAAAGGACAACACAGGACTTCACCATTTTTTTGATTATATCACCATTTTTGCGTTTTCCTTTTTTACACTCTGATTAATAATTTCTCCACTTGGGACAATTGTCAAGGAATTTATTTTTCTTTTGTCCATACTATGATATTTGGAAATCGTGCACTTTATTGCTCTTAGTTGGATGCAATTTTTAGATTCTCATTGGATTTATTTACCTACTATTCTATTATATATATATATATTTTTCATTATTATCACTGCACAGAGTCACTTTATATATTTACATATTTATACATTGCTTGCCATATGTAATTGTTTACACATATTCATCATTTATTCAGTTATTTATATTATCGCACGGAGTCACTTTAAATATTTTTACACAGTTTTTTAATGTGAAGCAACACTATTGTCTTTTTATATATATTCCTTTATCAGCTACACGCCTATAATAGTTGCTCCATTACTTTATATGCACCAGTCATATCCTTATCATTCACTTTATAGTGATTATTTATTTGACTCTCTCCACACATACCCTGAACAGCGCCACCATCCCTTATTTTAATACCATTTCCTTCTACTACACACTTGTGTGCAGTATCTCACTGGGAGGCTGCAGTTCTAATCCTAAGCGCGGATTCTACAGTACTTTTCAAATCCACAGCTTATGGCAGGTGACATGGCAAGTGATGTGGCAAGTGACGTGGCAAGTGAAGTGGCAAGTGGACAATCCACAACTTGTGGCAGGTGACGTGGCAAGTGGACAATCCACAACTTGTGGCAGGTGACGTGGCAAGTGGACAATCCACAACTTGTGGCAGGTGACGTGGCAAGTGACATGCTAAATACAAGTACACTGCTGCTCTCACAGCTGCTGCTACTCACTCTGGTCTCACAAAATGGCTGAAATAGTTAAATAATACAGTTTTTTGAGCTTGGGGAGGGTCTTATGAGGTTATCTTATAAACGCTTCTAGACGCAAACGCGGTAAAACACCGCTAAGCGCGGCTAAACGTGGAATGCAAGCGCAGCAAAACGGGCGTTTCTAAATGCCGGTTTCAGCTTTAAAAAACATGAGTTCAGCAGAGTTTGCACTGGCGTCTCGTGTGCATGAGGCCTAAGACGTTGAACAGGAATGAAAAGAAAAAAAACAAACAATTGATACAATTGGTAGCACTTTTATAGCCTATTTGCCATTTCAATATCTGGAGTAAAAGTACTTTTCAAAGTGGGAAGTTCCAGTGTTCCCATTTCCTGTCAAAGAGGTGCATCATATCATACAATGTGTGGTGTATTCGTTTAGATAATTTGATCATCTCCATCCTGGATAAAACTTGTGACCAGGACACAAAGAGGAGCACCAATTCAGGGCTGTTAGCCAGTGAATGGCCACAAATAAAGTGTGGATCAATTTCTGCCATAGAACGGGAGCATCAGGGATAGAAGTGAAAAAGATGCACATCTGCACTGTCAACGTAAGGAGGTGACCAGCTATCGTTGCTGCCTGTTGCCAAATGGGCTGAAGGAATTTACAACTCCAAAAAATATGGAGTAAAGAGCCTGTTTTAGGGCAGCCACTAAAGCAATGGGGAGATACAGCCGGATATAAAGTGTGAAGCTTGGCAGGGGTCAAATACCATCTGGTATAAAGTTTAATTGCAGTTTTACGGATAGACAAGGATCTCCTGTTTTTATACATATTTTCCAGCATCTCTTTCCATTCAGGAGGTGAAAAAGAGAGCCACCCCGTTTCCCAACTTGTCATTGGTTTAGTTTTCTGGTCAAGGAAGGCCTCGTTAATGTACCTATATATGCGTGAGATTACTCCTCTATCCCTAGAGGTGAATTTGCAAATAAGCTCAAATTGAATGCTACGATAATGAACCTCTGCTTTGATAGAAGTGCCAAATTTGGAGATATCTAAAATGTTCAGAGGAGGGTAAATCATGGTCTATTCTGAGTTGGGCGAAAGCTTTAAATTGTGAGCCAGACTTAAGGCATGCAAAGGTTGTTAAATCATTGGAGCTCCATCTAAGAACACTGTCTCTCTGTTGAAAGGCTGAGGGGAAATCATGGTCTCCTATAAATGAATAAAGGGGTGCGAGTGGTGAGGTTAGTTTGTATTTTCTGTGGTATAGAGACCAGAGGTAAAGGGATTGAGAAACAATATGGTTGGGGGAGCTATATTCGCACCTGTATAGATTTGGACCGCAGTTGTCCCAGAAGGTGGTATGGAAATACGGTATGCGTTTCAAATTGTAACCATGGGATGTCCGATATCGCAGCATGCCATTGGGTGGTCTGGGTGAGTCTGGCCGCCAGATAATATTGCCATAAATTCGGGAGGCCTAAACCTCCAAGAGGCTGGGGCCTATACAGCAGGGATTTATGAAATCTAGGGTTTTTTGAATGTCGTATAGACTTATTAATATCCCTTTGGAGTGATTATATATAAGATTTAGAGACATAAATGGGTAAGGTCCTAAAAAAAAAAAAAAAAATAGTATTTTAGGCAAGATCGCCATTTTATTGGCTGTTACTTTGCCCAAGAAGGAGATGCAGTACGTTGTCCATGTTTTCAGTAGGGTCCGTACATGAGCAACTATTGGGTGGTAATTGAGATGAAAAAGATCTGAAAATGAGGGTTTGAGTTGAATACCTAAATAACTAAATGAGTAAGTGCACCGTGTGAAGTTGACATGCTGACATCTTAAATTTGCAAGTAGAGAACTATTCAGATTCAGAATATTTTATTAATCCCAAAGAGAAATTACTAAAATACAGTTACATGCAACAAAGGAAAAATGTACCAATAACATCAATGAATGCCAAATAAAACTAAATGAATACTGTACTATAATCAACCATACCATCTTATTAAAATACTACATAGAACAAGTAACTTTCTCTAATATTACCCATAAACCAGATTAAATCCTCACATGCAGGGCTCACAGAGAAGAATTATATAATTTAATGTTTACAGGCAAAAATTATTTCCTGTGTCGCTCTCTGGTGCATCGCGAACTACCATGTGTAATGGTGATTGCTAATGGTCTAATTTTTGCTGCAAACAGGATGGTATCTGATTTTCAAGAGCAGACAACAGTAAGTTATGAACAGGTAGCCCTGTCTACCCAAAAGTACAGAAACTAAAGGAGCAACCAGTTGTATCTAGAGTCCCTGAAGGCAGAGAAACATTTTGTGCATCATACTTGCAGGTTTCAACCCCTAGGTTCACCTTGCTGTTGACCACAATGTTTTGGTAAGTCATCATAATAGTAAAAAGTCTAAAGTCAGCAACTATATTGCAGTATTGAAGCCTTGTTCACGTTATCATGTAGCAGCAACTCTACCCGTGATTCCAAATTGCGGGCTGTGAATGGGGCCTCAAAAATGATTCATAGTTGAGGACAAGTCAAGGGCAATAACCTAAAACAACCACAAGTCAAGTCACCAAATTATGATTCAAAATCAGTCAAAGGACAAACCAAAGTAAGGATTATTAAAACAGACAGTGGGAACTCGGGTACAGAGATTCAGAAAACTCAGGATCCCAGGAGCCTTAAAGTGATTGTAAAGGCTAATTTTTTATTTTTTTTAAATAACATATACATACCTCCACTGTGCAGTTCGTTTTGCACAGAGTGGCCCTGAAAATCCTCTTCTGGGGTCCCTCGGTAGCTCTCGCGGCTCCTCCCCGCATCAGGTAACCCCCTAGGAGAAGTGCTCTCCGGGGGGGGTTACCTTGCGGGCGCGCGCTCCCGAGTCCAGCATTTGCGTCCATAGATGAATTAGGATGCATTAAGGTGAAAAATCAACCCCTTTAACCACATACAGACCGGACCAATTTGCAGCCAAAGGACCAGGCCCCTTTTTGCGATACGGCACTGCGTCGCTTTAACTGACAATTGCGCGGTCATGCAACGTGGCTCCCAAACAAAATTGGCGTCCTTTTTTTCCCACAAATAGAGCTTTCTTTTGGTGGTATTTGATCGCCCCTGCAGTTTTTATTTTTTGCGCTATAGACAAAAAAGAGCGTCAATTTTGAAAAAAAACGCATTCTTTTTGAAAAAAAACGCATTCTTTTTGATTTTTTGCTATAATAAATATCCCCCAAAAATATATAAAAAAAAACATTTTTTTTCCTCAGTTTAGGCCGATACGTATTCTTCTACATATCTTTGGTAAAAAAAATCGCAATAAGCGATTATTGATTGGTTTGCGCAGAAGTTATAGCGTTTTACAAGATAGGGGATAGTTTTATAGCATTTTTATTAATAATTTTTTTTTATTAGTAATGGCGGCGATCAGCGATTTTTATTGCGACTGCGACATTATGGCGGACACATCGGACATTTTTGACACATTTTTGGGACCATTGTCATTTATACAGCAATCAATGCTATTTAAATGCATTGCTTCCTGTATAAATGACACTGGCAGTGAAGGGGTTAACCACAAGGGGGCAGTGTAGGGGTTAAGTATGCCTAGGGGTGTGTTTCTTACTGTGGGGGGGCGTGGCTGTCAGCTAGTGAATGCTGATCTCTGCTCCAATCACAGGGAGCAGAGATCAGCGTCACTAGTTGCTAGGCAGAACGGGGAGATGCTGTTTATTTCCGCATCTCCCCGTTCAGCCTTCCCGTGAGATGATCGCGGGTGTCACCGTGGCGATCGAGTCCGCGGGACCACGACCGGCCTCACGGGGGTGCCGACCGGCGCCGTAGCGCGCCGCTCCTGGCGCGCTCCCGATGGCACGGAGGCATTTAAAAAGGGACTTAAATATACGCCCTTATGCCTGTCCGTGCCATTCTGCCGACGTACATCGTCGTGCGCCGGTCAGGAAGCGGTTAAGCTCTGGATTTGAAGCGATATCCCTTCCTCCACTGGTATGCTATCCACTCAAAGAACCTTTAGGCCCCTTTCACACTGGGGCGGTGTGGGGCGGCGACGGTAAAGCAGCGCTATATTTAGCGCTGCTTTACCATCGTTTTACCCGCGGTATGCGGCCGCTAGCGGGGTGGTTTTAACCCCCGCTAGCGGCCGCAAAAGGGTTAAAAACCTCCGCAAAGCGCCGCTGCAGCGGCGGTTTGCGGGCGGTATCCCCGCGGTTTCCCATTGATTTCAATGGGAAGGAGCGGTATAGGAGCAGTAAATACACCGCTCCTTCACCGCTCCAAAGATGCTGCTAGCAGGACTTTTGTTGCAGTCCTGCTAGCGCACCGCTCCAGTGTGAAAGCCCGCCGGCTTTCACACTGGAGTGAATGGGGCCGGTTTTTTCAGGCGGTATACAGGCGCTATTTTTAGCGCTGTACCGCCTGAAAACCGCCCCAGTGTGAAAGGGGCCTTATTGCTCTGATTAGATAATAGTGAATTGGAGAAAAAGCTTTGAAGTAAGAGCTCAAAATTCAGCTCAACTGGCCTCTGTCTTTAAGTTATGGGATGTCTCTCACACATAGATGCTTGACTAATCATGAGTGGTCAGTATAGCGGGGTTAGTTCATTATATGAAATGTGTAAACTTAAGCCTTTTCCAGGAAGAGATGAATGTGATAAAAGACTAGTTAAATGTTCTATTCCTTTTTTTCTCACTGGTTCTGGTTCCATGGTAACAGAACGACTGCTGTGGATATTAATATGGATCCTTTGTAGGAAAGATAACTTAACCTTAACTGTCACACTTATATTGCTCATCCTTTGATACTTTATTAACAGCAGAATACAATATACCGTAGATACAATAAGTACTGTATAGTAAATTAACAGTATAGTGCTTACTCACCTTTCACCACATAACTGAATTAAACACACATAAATAACTCAGAATACATCTAATAAAACCAAAGAACACACAAAAGGTTTTATTGCTAAGTAACATTTAATGTTTAATGCTAATTGCAAGTAATAATGAGCCCAACATACCTGGGTTCAGTTCAAGGCAGGTTTGGCGAGTCTTACAGATGTTTAGGTGCTGAATCTGAATTCCACAACATTTTTGACATATTATTAACAAGTAGTAAAAGAGCTTTAAAACAAATTATGTCTGACCTCTTTTGCTGCATGTAGTGCAAAGTAATTTATCCTGAAAGATCACAACAGAAATTCTAAAGCCAAGCTTCAGTCAGTTTACAATAGCTTAGAAACACCTGGCATTTACATTAGAGGGCTAGCAGACTGCCAAAACCTGCTCTCCATAGAAAATAGCTGTGATTTCAGTGCCTCTGTTTTGAACTTAAAAGTAGCATTTATCCGGGATGCCGATAGCTACACAGGTGGGGTGAGAGCCTAAAGTGCTTGCATGTGATAACTTTAATGTGCATTATCTGGGGACAGGTTCACTACAAAGATGGTGGGATAATCTCTGGTCATGGAGGAAGATTTGGACTGCCCCTCACACACAATAGAGGTGTTTGTAAACTCCAAAACAGAGGTTCTAATATTTGTTCTACATTCACAGCAACAACAGAAATGAATCCCTTTCAGCAGAGGTTCCATTGCATGCCCTGCCTCCCTTATCAAAAAAAACATCCTTGTGTCCAGGTTGATTCACCACATTCTGGCGGAACTATACTTAAAAGATGACTACCTATATTGATCTAGGGTTTTAATACTTACAGCTCACTATGGAAACCTTAGACCAGGGGTGCCCAACCAGTGGCCCGCGGAGCCCTCTGATGTGGCCCGCGACCTCCTGCTCTGGGGTGGCTGGTTGCCAATCTCAGGGCATCAGTGTTGTGAATGAAGGCAGCGGTAGGGGACGCAATCGGCTGCGGAGCAGGGAGGCATAAGTCGCTGCTTTCTGTAAAGCACCGCCTCCTGTCACAGGTTGAGTGATACCAAATGCACTCTGCCTGGGACAGCAACAGTCAGCGATACATGATACGTGGGACATCAGTTAAAGTGCGTGTGGACGAAAAGCATTTGAATGAAGCATTTCCATTTCTCTTGAGACCACATTGTGTTTGCACTTTGTTGCTCCATATATATGGACCTATCATTATATGGTTCCTATTTGTTGGCTTTTCATTTTCACTCTTTAAACTGTGTTATCCACTTTATTTTCCATCATTGAGAAATATTTCTGTTTCATGTTTTTGCACATGATATTTTCAATGTGGATAACATAACAACTTCCTACGTGTTCCCAACACTTACATGTGTTTTATTTATTTATTTTTGCATATATTTATATATATTTGGCACTAGCCACATGTTATTGTGTTATTTAGATTGCCCTTTTTCTATTTACACACCGATTTGCATTTTTGTTGATTTATTTATAGTTTTAGATTGTATAACCACTTACCTGGAACCACTTCCAGGTTTTCATGATAACATTTCCAGCGCTACACATTTATCTATATACACCTTATGATCCAATAGAAGCCTATGGCAAAGTGCAGCTAAGCCGCAGGAAAGCCACCGGTGCACAGCGCTGCAGTAAACCCCAGCGCATCAACATGAAAGGAGCCTTAGGCTCCTTTCACACAAGCGGTCTGATCCAATCAGACCCTCTATTCACCTCTATGGAGCGGCAGATGTAAACGTACTTGTGTCCATTTACACCCGCCTACCTCCAATCCGATCCGCAAAAAAACAAAACAGAAGGGGATCCGTTCCCTTCCGTCTGAGTAGATCGTATTGGAGGGCCCATAGAGTAGAGTGGGCTGTGTCCTTGTCCGCTCTGCATATGCAGAGTTTGCTCATTGTGGCCCACGACAGGTTATGAAGTCGCTTAAGTGGCCCTCCCTCTTCAAAAGGCTGGGCACCCCTGCCTTAGACAAAGACAAATCCCTGATGTCCAGAACTTTCTCTAGATAGTTTGTCTGGTTATAACCTAGTTGCCCACACACAGCAAAACCACCATAGTAGCATTGTGTCGGGGCAATGGAGTCCATGCAAAAGAAAACTACCAGGGGATGTCTCATCATATCATCCTTACCCACGTCCTAATAGTGACTAGACTTTCCATAACAAGGAACTGGAAAGCCACCTTCATCTCAATTAGTCCCTCAACTCCTTAATAAACATCTAAAGATGGAACTCATGTTCGCCAAAGCAAACTTGACTATCCCTAAATTCCAGAACGAATGGGCCCCATGGCTAAATTACTCCAATACTGGCACTTCCTCCTTACTTCATTGATTACACAGTACTACTCCCTGCTGAATCTGATGATACCTACCTAACTTGCAGAACAAAACCCTCTTTCTGCCTAACTGCTTAAAGCGGTGTTCCGGCCGAAATTATACTTTTTAAATAAAAATACCCCTATAATACACAAGCTTAATGTATTCTAGTAAAGTTAGTCTGTAAACTAAGGTCTGTTTTGTTAGTTTTTAGCAGTAGTTTGTTATTTTATAAACTTGCAGCAGGCTGTGGCCATCTTAAGTGTGGGCATCTGAAGCCAGACTGTATTTCTTCCTGGATCTCATCCTTGCAGATCTCGTACATGCTCAGTGGAGCATAAGCAGTGTAATAGGTTTCAGGTCAGGTTTCCATAGCAACGGCAGTTTGAGAGGAAGTTGCTGCCCCTTCCCAGGAGGCATTGCAAACAGGAAATGATGCGATGGGTCGCGTGCTGAAAAAAAATAAAAAAAATATCCAATTTGTTTACAGTGCACAGTTTAGTGAGGGATGCTGAAGAGTTGTAAAAGTGGGTGGAACTCCACTTTAACCTCTTCCCGCCCGCACTATAGCCGAATGATGGCTACAGCGTGGACCTACATTGACATCCTCCCCTTTGCACACTCCCCACACGCCCCCTGCGGGTCGTGCGTGGTGCGCTCTGTGATCACTTAGTCAATGAGACGGATGATCACAGATTGGATCCTGGCCCCTTACCATGTGATCAGTTGTCAGCCAATGACAGCTGATCACGTGATGTAAGCAGAAGCTCGGTAATCGTTTTTTTTTCTTCTCCTCAAGGCGATCATCGACTTCTGTTGAAGGGACATCATCCCCTAAGAGGAAGAGGAAGAGGCAACCTCATCTGTGCCAACCAGTACCGCCTGCCATTGTCACTTGCCAGCAGTGATGTAAGTAACTGAGTTAAAATAAACTGAGTTACCTAAGGCAGTTACTTTAGAGGGTAACGAGTAATCTAACTGATTACTTTTCCCCTCATGGTAACTCAGTTCCCATTACTTTGGCTTAGTTACCTCAATTACATCTACTGCCACTAGATGGCAGTAGTGTAATTCCGGTGTCCTGCCGAAAAAGTTCCCCCGCCGGATAAGGACCCCCTGTACTGCGCAGGCGCAGGGCTTGCGCAGTACGAAGGACTACGGAGCTTCCGAAAATTGCCGAACCTAAACAGCTCTGAGTGAACTCTACACCGTGCAGGTGCAGTTAACATGTAATTGTACGAGGCAATGCCGCACACTCCTGATGCTCGTGCTACTCTGCAAGGGCCGTCTATCGTGTAAGTAAGGGGCCGGTCTAGTATTACTGTAACCAAGGGGCGCATTTATTATTGATGTTATATATCAAGCTCTGCCCATTAATTTAACATTCACCCTCTTCTGCAGCCACCCGCCCCTTACACGATATAATAATAATAGACCCGCCACTTGCTTACACGCTATAACAGATCTGCCCCGTGGTTAGAGTAATAAAAGAGCAGCCCCTTGGTTACACGATATATAACAATAATAATAAATGCGCCCCTTGGTTACAGTAATACTAGACCCGCCCCTTAGTTACACGTATAGAATATTTAAAAAAAAGTCAGTTACTTTGCTGCGTAACTAATTACTTTTCCAATGTAGTAACTGAGTTACTAACGCAATTACTTTTTGGGAGAAGTAATTTGTAACTTAACTAATTACTTTTTTAAAGTAAGATGACCAACACTGCTTGCCAGTGCCCACAGTGCCACCACTCAGTGCTACCTATCAATGCCCACTAGTGGCGCCAATCAGTGCCTTATCAGTGCCATCTAGCAATGCTGCCTCTCAGTGTCACCCATTAGTGCCCATTACTGCCACCCATCAGTGCCCATCAGTGCCACCCATCAGTGCCCACCAGTGCCAGCTATAAGTGCCACCCATCAGTGCCCTTCAGTGCCACCTATTAATGCCCTTCAGTGCCGCCCATCAGTGCCACCCATCCATGCCACCCATCCGTGCCACCCATCCGTGCCCACCAGTGCCACCTCATCAGTGCCACCTATCAGTGCCACCTTATCAGTACCCATATTAGTACCCTTTACTGCAGCCTTATCAGCGTACATCAATGAAGGAGAAAAATGACCTGTTTGCCAAATTTTATAACAAAATATAAAACCGTTGTTTTGTTTTTTCAAAATTTCATTTTTTTTAAAAAAAATTTTTAACAAAAAATAAAAAATCCAGAGGTGATCAAATACCACCAAAAGCTCTATTTGTGGGGAACGGTTTTACATGACCACGCAATTGTTTTTTCCAAGAGTGAGAGCGTTGGAAGCTGAAAATTGGTCTGGACAGGAGGAGGGTTTAAGTGAACAGTAAGCTAGTGGTTAAGTATAAGGTTCTCCACTACCTCGTCCTAACACTCTCCCCCCTCCCAAATTGTGTCCTGGATATGAAATCCAGACTGTATAACATATTGTCATAGGAATATAGATTTGATATGTTTGTATTCACCAACACTTTCTTGTTTTTTCAGATTGTATATTGTATCACCTACTGTATGCCTTCAACTTCACTCATAAGTAAAGGTTTTTACAATTTGTGAAACATCAATAAAAAAAACTTTAAAAAAACATGCATTTAACCCTTTCACACAGTGAAACAATGCTTACGCATAAGGACAACTTTCTTACATCTGATTAAATAGTTCAGTCCATCAAATCAGGGCTGATTCAGTTAGGCTGACATACGATAGAAGTTGAGAATCTTCACTCAATAAATTGTAGATCATTTTGAATACCCAATTGTATGCCGATAAATAAGCAGTCATTTTTTTTTCAAATGGCCGGTTAATTTAAGTGGTTAGCACTTCCGCCTGGCAGCACTGGGGTCTTCGATTTGAATCCCAACCAGGGCACTACCTGTCTGGAGGTTGCATGTTCTCCCTGTGCCTATGCGGCTTTCCTCCAGGTGCTCCAAAGACACACTGGTATAGTAATTGACTCCTGTCTAAATTGGCCCTAGCATGTGCAGGGGGTCCCCGGGTTACAAACAAGATAGGGACTGTAGGTTTGTTCTTAAGTTGAATCTGTTTGTAAGTCGGAACAGGTACATTTTTTAAGTGTAGCTCCAGCCAATAAAAACTATTTTTACGTTTTTTTAGATAACATAGAGAAGGGTTATCACCCCTGTAACATTTGTTTTGCTGTCTGTGCCCCTGTTTAGAAGATTTCACCTCACTTTCTGTCCCAATGACAATTGGATTTTGAAAATGTTGGGTTGTTAGGGAAACAAGGACTGGTGATAAAGCATCAGTGGAGACACCTTTTCCCATATTAACTCTTACAGGAGTGAATTTCCCTTCCTAGGGGTGGATTTCCTCTCACTTCCTGTTGTCTCCCTCCGTTTGTAAGTAGGAGTCGTTTGTAAGTCGGATGTTTGTAAGTCGGGGACCCCCTGTGTATGAATGAGAGTTAAGGACCTTAGATTGTAAGCTCCTTGAGGGCAGGGCCTGGTGTGAATGTACATGTATATAAAGTGCTGTGTAAATTGACAACTCTATATAAGTACACAAAAGAGAACAAGGAAGCAGGACTTTAAATGAAGTACGCAGAGGGTTAAGTATTATGTGGAGCTATAATTAACAGATCTATAATATGTGTAAAAGAGTAGGAAATTTGTCTTTTAATTCATTTTCAATAGAAAATGAATATACTACACATATAATTAAATACCTGCATAGAGTAAGATTTAATTATATTTTTTTATTTTCTCTTTATGTGATTTGGTCTATTTCATACACTTTCATGCACAATTTTTCCTTTTTCCCTATTAAGGATCTCACCCACAGTTATTTAATACATATATCACTCACCTTTATAAATGTAATTTACTTTTTACAGGCCCAATTTGTTTTTTGCGATCACACATGCTTACTCATATATTACAGGCTGATGTATGACTGTCCTTTGGAGGGTTGCCTGTTGGGCTGTCTGTCTCCTAACATGCCATCTCAGCCCCGGGAAAAGATGTTCCCCATGTGGGGATACTCATGACCCTCAGTACCATATCTATCACACATGGATACCCTGTAAGTATTATATAGGGTGTTTTACCCCTATTTCTTTTTATATTTTTCACACTTGTGACTATATTAGTCCAACTAGAAATGCATAATATATCATTACAGAGATATCTTGCACGTGTACGCGCTTGCTCCTGATAAGTGACATCAAGTCACGAAACGCGTTGAGCTAACAGATGTCATGTTCAAATCGTATACTGTATCCTAACACGTAATTTTGGATTCTGTTCATGCATTATGTATTTGATTATATTCCAATCATGTGCTATCAAATTTTGGGCTTTTCTATATGTATCATGTGCTATCCATTTTTGGGATTATTTATGAATTATGTACTTATGTGTGAAATAAAGTTTTTCATTTAATATCTTACTCTATGTAGGTATTTAATTATATGAGTAGTATTTTATTTTTCTATCGAATCTGAATTATTGGGAGACAAATGTCCTACTCTTTTACACTATATCATAGATCTGTTAATTCTAACTCCACACAACACTTGACCCTCCGCGTACTTCATTTAAAGTCCTGCTTCCTTGTTCTCTTTTGTATATTTTAATAGGGATGGATGCTGATGACAACGTCATCTCCTCATATAAAGTCCCATAGACCCCTCTTTTAGAAACTCTATATAAGCACCTGTAATAAATAAATAATAAATAAGTGAATCGTATCTCAATTCATTGAGATCTCCCCTCAATTCCTGCCCAGGTGATGGGACAGAACAGAAAGAGAAGAGAAGAGAATCTGCTTCTTTGGGAATACAGACAACATTTAAAATCTGACCACAAAATCTCCTCAATAGGGACCCAGACAGCATTAAAAACCTGACAGAAATTCTAACTTTTCCCTGTGCTAGCCAAAACTGAAAAAAAAAAGTTTTTGCTGGAGTTGTGTTTTAACTACAGTGATTTATGTATCTCTATCCGTGATCTTCAAAAATGATGTGTAGATACAAATAGGTCCATATATATTTGAACACAGGCACAATTTTCATACTTTTGGCTCTGTATGCCACCAGAATAAAATAAAACGAAACAATCCAAATTAATTTGAAGTGTAGACTTTCAGTTTTAATTCAAGGGGTTGAAAATAAATATAAAATAAAATATAAAAGTACACATTTTAGGAACTGCAACCATTTGTATACACAGTCCCCCCATTTTCATGGCCTCAAATGTAATTGGAAAAATTAATATAATCATAAATAAAATGTTAATTTTTAATATTTTGAATCCTTTACTGGCAATGACTGCCTGAAGTCTGGAACCCATGGACTTTATCAAAGACTGGGTTTCCTCCGTTCTGATGCTTTGCTGGGCTCTAACTGCAGATCAGGTGATTGACTTGGCCATTGCAGAATATTCTACTTCTTTTCCTTCAAAAGTTCCTGGGTTGCTTTTGCAGTGTGTTTTGAATCATTGTCCATCTGTACTGTGTAGCGCCGTCCAATCAACATTGCTGCATTTGGCTGAATCCGGGCTGACAGTATATTTTTCTAAACATTGCAGAATTCATCCTGCTGCTTCTGTCTTTTGTCACATCATCAACAAACTTCAATGACCCAGTACCACTGGAAGCCATGCATACCCATGCCATCACACTGCCTCCACCATGTTTTACAGATGATGTTGTGTGCTTTGGATCATGAGCTGTTCCAAGACTTCTCCACACTTTACCGTCATTCTGGTACAGATTAATCTTGGTTTCATCCATCCAAAGAATGCTTTTCCAGAACCTGTCTGGCTTTTTTAGATGTTTTTTGGCAAAGTCTAATCTGACTTAGACCTTTCACCTGCTTAAAGTGGTTGTAAACCCTTTA
Source organism: Lithobates sylvaticus (assembly GCA_028564925.1). Lineage (NCBI taxonomy): Eukaryota > Metazoa > Chordata > Amphibia > Anura > Ranidae > Lithobates > Lithobates sylvaticus. The sequence continues at coordinate 116,341,138 of CM053031.1, forward strand.
CAACCACTTTTTACTACAGGCAAGCCTATAATTAGGTTTACCTCTAGCTATATATCCCCTGTATTTGCATGTGCCGATGTCAACAGCTGTTGCTTCGGTTAGACTGTGCCGTTACCGGAAGCTCCCATGCGCATCCGCAGGAGTGACATCATCGTGGCTCTGGCCAATCACATCGCTGGAGCCGCAATACCTGGAAGTAACTCCCAGGAGCGATGTCGGCCGATGGAGCGGTGAACGAGGAGCTGTGCGGGGGTTTCCATCTCAGGTAAGTAATTCATAATGAGCTAGTATGCTAGGAGAGGCCTACCTAGGCATCACATATACAGGAAGATTAACCCTGTCTGGTCCAAAGTGGAGGCTAGAGTGTGACCACTGTCTCTCCCAACTTACACAGGAGCTACAGATAACTAGTATCAGAACTGCAGGAAGCCTGCTGAAGCAAAGGATAAGATAAAATCTGCCAAAGATCTTTCCTGTTGATTGGTCATTTCCCTGATTGGAGTCAGCCTGGCTTGGAATCGTATACTTCATCCTCTACTGAGTCTATGCGTATGTGCATAGCACATTTGGTAAGAGTATTTATCTACCTTCGGTGGAGGACATCACCTTAGAATTATTTGAATGATTATTTACAGTCACCTGGGTGTTATTCTACAATCAGTTATTCACCCATATTGTATCATCTTGCATTGACAAGACATGAACTTTCGTCACCATATATAATTATTTGTATTGATTTTTATATTTATATCATGATTTGTATTAATTATATAATTTCATGATATATTCAATATTTATTATTAATTCACTTTTTTTGATTTGATGCGCTGCACTTATTTCTATTTTTCACATTGCATTTTAGAGGATTCGTGATTGGCCTTTTTTGGCGTTCAGCTTGCACGTTAATTTATTTTATTTTAGCTTTTGCTGGTTTGCGCTGATTGCTTCACATATTATGCTATGCATACTAGCTCATTATGCTTTTGTCTTGCAGGTTTAACCATTAAACAGTTTTTAACAGATTTAATTTACTTTTGCTCCCTTGAAAAAGGAGGGTGGCTATTCTTAAGAGCTGTAATTCCTAAACCCTTCCTCCGATTTGGATGTACATACCCTCAAATTAAACCTGAGAGTATGCACTTTCAGACCATATCCATTATATAACTATAGCTCAAATATGTTTTGGTAAATACCTGAAAAATAACAAAAATTGTGCCTGTGTCCAAATATACAGTATCTGACAAAATTGAGTACACCCCTCACATTTTTGTAAATATATTATTATATCTTTTCATGTGACAACACTGAAGAAATTACGCTTTGCTACAATGTAAAGTAGTGAGAGTACAGCTTGTATAGCAGTGTAAATTAGCTGTCCCCTCAAAATAACTCAACACACAACCATTAATGTCTAAACCGCTGGCAACAAAAGTGAGCCCAATTAGCCATTTTCCCTCCCAGATGGTATGTGACTCATTAGTGTTACAAGGTCTCAGGTGTGAATGGGGAGCAGGTGTGTTAAATTTGGTGTTATCACTCTCACTCTCTCATACTGGTCACTGGAAGTTCAACATGGCACCTCATGGCAAAGAACTTTCTGAGGATCTGAAAAAAGAATTGTTGCTCTACATAAAGATGGCCTAGGCTATAAGAAGATTGCAAAGAACCTGAAACTGAGCTGCAGCACAGTGGCCAAGACCGTACAGTGGTTTAACAGGACAGGTTCCACTCAGAACAGGCCTCGCCATGGTCTACCAAAGAAGTTGAGTGCACATGCTCAGCGTCATATCCAGAGGTTGTCTTTGGGAAATAGACGTATGAGTGCTGCCAGCATTGCTGCAGAGGTTGAAGGGGTGGGGAGTCAGCCTGTCAGTGCTCAGACCATATGCCGCACACTGCATCAAATTGGTCTGCATGGCTGTCATCCCAGAAGGTAGCCTCTTCTAAAGATGAGGCACAAGAAAGCCTGCAAACAGTTTGCTGAAGACAAGCAGACTCAGGACATTGATTATTGGAACAATGTCCTGTAGTCTGATGAGACCAAGATAAACTTATTTGGTTCAGATGGTGTCAAGCGTGTGTGGCGGCAACTAGATGAGTAGAAAGACAAATGTGTCTTGCCTTACAGTCAAGCATGATGGTGGGAGTGTCATGGTCTGGGGCTGCATGAGTGCTGCCGGCACTGGAGAGCTACAGTTCATTGAGGGAACCATAAATGCCAACATGTACTGTGACATACTAAAGCAGAGCACTATCCCCTCCCTTCAAAGACTGGGCCACAGGGAAGTATTCTAACATGATAACGATCCCAAACATACCCCCAAGACGACCACTGTCTTGCTAAAGAAGCTGAGGGTAAAGGTGATGACTGGCCAAGCATGTATCCAGACCTAAACCTTATTGAGCATCTGTGGGCATCCTAAAACAGAAGGTGGAGGAGTGCAAGGTGTCTAACATCCACCAACTCTGTGATGTCATCATGGAGGAGTGGAAGAGGACTCGAGTGGCAACCCGTGAAGCTCTGGTGAACTCCATGCCCAAGAGGGTTAAGGCAGTGCTGGAAAATAATGGTGGCCACACAAAATATTGACACTTTGGGTCCAATTTGGACACTTAGAGGTGTACTCACTTTTGTTGCCAGCAATTTAGACATTAATGGCTGTGTGTTGAGTTATTTTGAGGGGACAGTTGTACAAGCTGTACACTCACTACTTTTACATTGTAGAAAAGTGTAATTTCTTCAGTGTTGTCACATGAAAAGATATAATAAAATATTTACAAAAATGTGAGGTGTGTACTCACTTTTGTGAGATACTGTATATGGGCCTAATTATAGTTCTATATAATAAATAGTAACTTGTGTTGTCTGTTTTTTAGTAGGCTGGAATTAATAATAAAGGCTTACCTTTACCTTGGAAATAAAATATTGCTTACATGTCTTTAAAGACAATCAAGTTGTGCTAACTGTGAGCTCTTTGTTCTCCTCTATCCAAGGTAAGTCAAAGGCAGCTTTAGAAAAGAAATCTATATATGCCACTCCAGATTTCAATATACCATGCTACCGTTTCTCTTGTTGCCTTACTAAATAAAACAGCTAGATTTTTTTTTTTATATTTAGAGCTACATGAAGAAATGTCTATTTTCTATTAATGCAGTATTGTTACTAATCCTTTCTGAACACAGAATATTTTGTGTCTTTGATATTAATGCTTAAAGTTTACAATTAAATCAATCCAGCAAAAGAGAAAAGATCATATACTTAATTCCATATAATGTAGTTACAAGCAACACTGGCATGAATATGCTGCTTCAGTTCTAATAAATGATATGTTGTCATGGAATAGCACATTATTAGTTTTTTTTTTTAATAAAACATCTGATCTTTATTGTACTTAAGATTGCATCTCATTTTGCATTAGGCTACCGACAAGTGGTCTTTGACAGGGAATATTATTTTAAATGGGGACAAATGACAAGCAGGAACTATTGTCTTGAAATTGACAATAACTGTTTAGAGGAAAGATATATTGCAACCTTTCGGGATAACGCAGACAGGCACTGCAGCCCACGTCCTTTTGAGTTTGTCGCCTTGTCCCGGCAGATAAAATGTTCTCGTGTATTTTGAGGTATTTGTCTGAAAATACTCTTCCCACCTAGAATTTTAGGAAGCTTTCGGTTGGCATTGGGAAACTAGAAAGCTACCATTTTGACAAACAGGGTCTAAAGGGCCGTACACACGATCGGACTTTTTGACAACAAACATGCAAATTAGCTGTTTTGGACCAACATCCGACCGTGTGTACGCTCCATCGGACCAACTTTTTCAGTTTTCATCTGACTTTTGTTGGCTGTGCGAACGGACCAACTTTCTGTCAACAAAAGTCAGATGGAGCAAAGTCTGACCGTGTGTACACAAAACCATCGGACTTTTGTACAAAGTACAAACACGCATGCTCAGAACCAATGCAAAAGATCAGACAACAATACAGAAGTTGACCAAAGGTGGCGCTGGAGTATTTGAACTTTCTCTTTTGAAGTGTCGTCAGTACGTTGAAACGTCACTACGTTCATGTTTGTTGCCTAAAAAGTCAGATCGTGTGTATGCAATATAAACTTGGAGCCAACGCCCTTTGTACAAAAATCCACGGGAAAGTTTGTACAAAATTCGATCATGTGTATGAGGCTTTAGAATGATTGTTCCACAGATGTAAACGGATGCAATGAAGGCTGTTCATTTCTTTACTAACATGCATTTTAGAGCCTTATTTGTATTTCACTTTATTAAATACAGAAACATAGATATTTTATGGTATGTTTATGTTTACATTGCATGAGACAGATATAAGCCAAATACTGATTTTATGGGATATAGTATATACAAGACAGCTGAGTGCATGCAATTTTTATTTGACCTTTGTCCATGCAGGGAAAAGTAAGAGGGTCACTTACCCTCCCCCTTTTCCCCGGAAGCATATGCCCATCAGTACCCATCAGTGCAGCATATCAGTGCAGCCTTATGAAGAAAGTGAAGGAGAAAAATTACCTGTTTGCTAAATTTTATATCAAACTATGAAAAAAAATGTTTTCCTTCAAAATGGTCAGTCTTTTTTTGTTTGTTTAGCAAAATAATAAAAAAAAACCCAGTGGTGATTAACCACTTGCCTACTAGCCGCCATCATTATACGGCGGCAGGTCGGCTCTCCTGCGCGAATCACTGTAGCTGTAAGCAGGCACAATTGCGGGCGGGCGTGCGCCGCTGGGAGCGCGCCCGCGGGTCTGACGGACTTGCTGTCCGCCGGATAACCCATGATCGCCTAGTAGAGTACACACGACCGGACTTTTCGACGAATCCGTCGGACAATTCGATCATGTGTGGGCTTCATCAGACCTTTGCTGTCAAAAAATCAGACGGACTTTAGATTTAGAACGTTTCTAATTTTTCCGACGGACTCGAGTCCGGTCAGAAAATCAGTTTGTCTGTATGCTAGTCCAACGGACAAAAACCGACGCTAGGGCAGCTATTGGCTACTGGCTATGAACTTCCTTATTCTAGTCCGGTAGTACGTCATCACGGTCGAATCCGTCGGACTATGGTGTGATTGTGTGTGGCCAAGTCTGTTAGTTCGGAAAGTCCGTCAGAAGTCCGCCGAAAGTTTGTCGGGAAGACCATCGGACCTAGTCTGCCGGAAAGTCCGGTCGTGTGTACACGGCATTAGTCCTAGGACTAGAATGGAATTTTAGTTTTAGTCCCATTTTAGTCTTCTGCGATTGTTTTAGTATTTAGTCGACTAAATCTCCAGGACATTAGCAAACTAATTTTAGTTGTCTAAAATCTAATTGGTGTAATTTAAATTGTAATGCATTAGTGAACATTTCTCTACAATTTCCAAACTCATATACTGCTGCAGTGAAAAATCTCATATGTTATTATTTATGGTATTGAGGTATGAACATGCACTACAGACCAGTGTTAATTTCAATTTAGTTTTAGTCTTATGCCCCGTACACACGGTCGGACATTCCGGATTTTGTCCGAAACTTGTGTTGCACACACACGGTCGGACAAAGTTGTCAGAAAATCCAATCTTTCCGAACGAGGTGACGTACAAAACGTGCAACGGGACTACGTAGAGGCCAGTAGACAATAGTCTCCAAATTTCTTCTGAGCATGCGACGGAAAAAGCCCGCTAGAGCCCACACGCGATCGGATTTTCTGACAACATAATCCGATCTGACTTTTTCCATCGGAATATCCGACCGTGTGTACGGGGCATTAGTCTTTTGACAAAAATTGCATTTTAGTTTTAGTCCCATTTTAGTCTTTTGACTAAAATCCCATTTTAGTTTTAGTCATATTTTAGTCATCTCAATTGTTTTTGTTTTAGTTGTATTTTAGTCGACTAAAATAGTATTCATTTAGTCGACTAAAAGGTTTTAGTCGACGAAATTAGCACTGGTAAACAAGCGTTCTGACAGGGGACATGACAGAGATCTACTGTTCCCAGTGATCGGGAATAGTGATCTCTGTCATGTCCCTGGTAGCCTATCCCCCCCACAGTTAAAACACCCTGAGGGAAAACACTTAACCCCTTGATCACCCCCTAGTGTTAACCCCTTCCCTGTCAGTAATTTTTACATTCATCTGTGCATTTTTTAGCACTGATCAATGTAATAATGTCATTGGTCCCCCCTCAGATTTGTCCGCCGTAATGTTGCAATACTGATAAAAATCACAAATCGCCACCATTACTAGTAAAAACAATTAAAAAAATTAAAAGTCCTTAAATCTATCCCATAGTTTGTAGACACAATAACTTTTGCACAAACCAATCAATATACGCCTATTGTGATTTTTTTTTTTTTACCAAAAATATCTAGAATATATATTAGCCTAAAGTGATGAATAAATGTGTTTTTTTAATACATTTTTTTGGATATGTATTATAGGAAAAAGTAAAAAAAAACAATTTTTTAAAATTATCGCTCTTTGTTTACAGCGCAAAAAATAAAAACCGCCGAAGTGATCAAATACCATCAAAAGGAAGCTCTTTTTGTGGGAAAAAAAAAAGATGTCAATTGTGTTTGGGTACAGCGTTGCACAACTGCGCAATTCTCAGTTAAAGTGACGCAGTGCCGTATCGCAAAAAATGGCTTGGTCATTAAGGTAGCAAATCCTTCTAGTCCTTAACTAGTTAAAAAACACCAAAGGAAAGCTCTATTTGTGTGAATTTAAAAAAAAAATACAGTGTAGCATGACCGTGCAATTGTCATTTAAAGTGCAACAGCGCTGAAAGCTGAAAATTGGCCTAGGCAGGAAAGGGGTAAAACTTCATAGCAGGCAAGTGGTTAAAAAAACTTTAAAGTTTATGGAAACCCTAACAATGAACTTCTTTAATTTGCCTCTTTTTGACCTGTTAAATATACCAATGAAAGCATTTTGTTATATCTGTTTCATAAGTCCAAAAAATATTGAACTTGTCAGAAATCCGGAGCTGTCCTGGGTCCTACACTCTCTACTTGTGTTATCTCAAAAAGACTATTTAGCCCTTCAAGTGAATTAGTACTTACGCTGAAGATAACAAGCGAGTAGGAGTGGTTAAAGTGATCCTAAACACACACTGTTTAATTGACATTGTCCCTTCTATTTCTGTATGTGGATGATGGCACTGTCATTTTTCCTAATCGATATACAGCTGTCACATGACCCAGCTCTTTCCCAGGGTGTCTGTAGGAAAACATAAGCAGGAGGCGCTTCTAGTCCTTTGCTGCTGGTCACAATTAAAAAAAAAAAAAAAAGCCTTTGGAATACGGAGCAAAAACAAATAATTAATATCAATAATCTGTTTTAAATTGCCATACAAATATATATATTTTTTGGCAATAACATGGTGTGGGCAGGCTGTGTCACGCCCCTCCAGCCTGTGTGTTAGAATAAGAGAGAGGTGAAACCTCCATCAATCTAAATGTAATGTCCGCCCCCATTTTGTTTAGCTGGTTAGTGGGCATTGGACAGGAATGAGGGACTGGGCTGTCATTTACCACTGTGTATACGCCCACATGTGTGACTATAGTCACATGGGCTGCTTAGATGTTATAGAGAGGAAATGCTCAGCATAGAAACTCACTGAAAACTGAGCATGTGCAGATCTGCCAACACTGCTCTGCAAAATCCCCACCTGAGTTGGGGATATGGACAGAAAGGGGAAATAGATAGCAGCACGATCAGCCAGGATTTTTGCAGAATACAGCAAATGAATCTCATAGTGACTGAGTGAGTATAAACAGCATGTAATACACCATCTATTGATAGTTTTTTATAATGTTGGTTTAGTAGCACTTTAAGGATATCAGCAAAGTCACTGGAAGGACAGACACCAGTCAGTTCCCAAAAATTTGGGTTTTCAGCCCTCAGTAGGAAAATAGGAAAATACATTTTGCTGAATACATTTGTGGCAGATCAACAGCTATATTTCTGTACTTACAGGGTCTTAAAATGGATAAAACATGGGAAAATTACTATGTATTGCATAGATGTACAGCATGCATTTTCTTTTTTACATTTTTTCTTGACGCATGCTTCAAGGTAGGGTGATTAAAGCAGAACGTCAGTAATTTTTCATCTTTCCATCTATTAAATCTTCTGCCCTTGTTTTTGGATAGTAAAACATTTTTTTTCTGCCAGTAAAGACCTTATACAACCCATTTCCTATTTCTTGTCTGGTAAAAAGCCTAAGGTTATGACATCATGCACAACTCTCTCTCTCTCACTTGCCAGGAGGGGGGGCCATAAGAGGGTCAATGAGAGCTGCAGAGTTGGAGGTGTGCTTCTGTGTGTCTGTGTAAATCCAGGAAGTGAACAGGCAGCAGCTTCAGCTGCCCACAGTTAAAATGGATGCAGCCAGACTTAGTGGAGGGAGATTTCTGCAGCATATTTGGCAAGTACAGAATCACAGTATATATAAAATAATATGCAAAGTGGTTGGAGGGAAGCTTTAGAATGGCAAAGATGCTTTTATTACAAATTATGTGAGCAGACTGCAATTCCCCTTTAAAGCAGAATTTCGCCCAAAAGTGTAGTTCTGCTCTTCCTCCTCCTACCCCCTCCTCTTCAAATTCTGGCACATTATTATTTTTTTTTTGGGGGGGGGGGGGAGCAGATACCTAGTTTTGACAGATACCTGCTCCCACTTCCACTGAGATAGCCTAAGGCCCCATGCACACGAGACGCAGTTAAACGCGCGTTCAGAGGCAGTTGGACACTTTTTTCAACTGCACCTGAACGCATGCAATGTTATCCTATGTGTCCATGTACACAGTCTAGTTTTTTCCCGTTTTTATGCAGTTGCGTTTAACCTTGTTTTTCCAGAAGCAAAAAAATGCGTTCAGACACTTTGCTTTTCCACGTTTCATACGCAAAACGCAGCTAAACGCGGCTAAACGCAGGCACCTGCGTTTAGCCGCGTTTGCGTTTATAAGCCTTTTTAAAGGAACCCAATTTTTTTGACCAGAAAACTCAGAAATATGATGGTAAACCATAAAAAATACTAGAAAAAATTGTTTAAAATGTCGTAATTAGTTTAGATAGCTCATAGAACATATATACTCACTAATGCATACATGTTTGTGAAATATCCAACGGACATTCGCTGTGCCATCAACGGATGGGTCCAATATCGCCAAGCTCTGATTCTGGACCTCTCATGCAAATTTGCGATGACGTTGCTGCTTCATCAAGAGCAACATCAGGAGCATTTCCTGACATATATTTAATATGGGATCCATTTCCAAAAAAAAAACACAGAAAGAGAGGCAAATGCAAGTGTACAACTGCTCTCTCTGCTGCTGCTACTCATAAAATGGCAGAAATAGTTAATAATACATGCTTTCTGAGCTTGGGGAGGGTCTATATGATGTTATCTTTACAAATGCTTATAGACGCAAACGCGTCTAAAGGCGTCTCAACGCGTCTAAACGCGACATGAAAACACAGCAAAACGCGCGTTTTTAAACGCAGGTTTCTGCTTTTTAAAACATGCGTTCAGCAGAGTTTGCATCTGCGTCTCGTGTGCATGGGGCCTAACTCCCCTCCTCCTGCAACCTACTGGGACACATCACATGTTCACAGGGAGTAGAGCAGATTGGGCATACGCAGTGGGAAGCCAAATGTGAAGTCACATGGAGTCACACGCCATGGTGGTGCCGGGAACCCAAAGACTCTTGAAGAAACAGCCTGGGTGAGGACAGTGATGGATCCTGGGACAGGTGAGGGTCTGTTTATTCAAAGTCAGTAGCTACAGTTTTGTAGCTGCTGACTTTTAATTTTTGGAAACCTGGCTGAAGAACCACTTTAAGTACAAATTAGAGAAGTACAGAATAGATGTAATAGGTAAAATAAATGATGGCAATGGCAGTAGTTTCTAGTAACTAAATAGTTCTCTATAGTGGACATGGAAAAACACATTTGCTATAGGATTTGCTGAAGAGAAGGGAATTAAACAAGCTAAAATTGAATTTAAAACTGTAAGCGAAAGAATGTGCACTTTAAAAACAAAAAAGAATCAATATCTCATTTATAAGTGCTCAACTCCACTACGTAAGAAGCAGAAGAAGTAAAATGTAATCTTTTTAAACAGCCCCACAGCGTGTACAGCAAGTTACTGAAGTATTATGTTAAAGTGTTATTAGACCACCAACTTTGAATACAAAGAATCATTGAAACCAACAATCTTTCTCTATAGTTTGCAGAATAAAATGGAAAATATAATAGAATAATGCCAAAGAATCAGAGCCACAACAACCTGCTAAACAGTGTGAGATCCTTCTTTGGTGGAGAAGAAATGAGGAGAGGACTTTGGGAGGTAAAACAGGGCTATGAAATGGTTATCGCAGTGTGCAATACTACCAATTACCACTAGAGGGGAACTCTGCTAAAATCTGTCTGGAAGGACTCACACATGCCGCGGACAATGTCATCCTATGATGAAATGCGTAGGTAGGAGCGATGTGCTGAGGTCATTGCGACTCTCTATCCCCAGACGGACGGTTTGCTGTTAATTTCCCGCCTGGCATAACTGTTTTCTAAGGCGAATATTAAACTTGTTTGATGTACCGTATATACTCGAGTATAAGCCGACCCGAATATAAGCCGAGGCACCTAATTTTATCACAAAAAAAAATTATTGACTCAATTATAAGCCTAGGGTGAGAAATGCACAGCTACTGTAAGTGGAAAAGAGGGTCCACAATGCCCATTTGCAGCCTCACTGTGCCCATTTGCATGCCTCACTGTGCCCATTTGCAGCCATAGGTTCCCTGAACTTCAAACTTGGTAGTCAAGGGTTCCTAGATGCCCCCTAGCTGCAGCCAAAATTTGGGGTCTTTGGACCCAAAGGGTTCCCAAAATGACATTGCTGCAGATGGACACAGTTCACCGACTTTGGGCCCCTTTATCTCGGGGCCACTTGGTGCTAGGAACCCCAAATTTGGATATGTTGTGGTGTTGATTCCACTGGGTTTGCACACCAAATTGAGGTTCCTAGCACCAAGTGGCCCCGAGATACAGGGCCCCAGAGTTGGGTTGGAAAATGTCATTCTCTGCTGCAGAAAAGTGCTTGACTCGAGTATAAGCCGTTACTTTCAGCACAAAAAAATGTGCTGTGTAATTAAAAATGTAATTTTATGAATTTGCGAAATAAAACTTTTAAGGATTTTATGCTATGAGGAGTCTTCTATATTTTGGGGACTACTTATGACCACACTGTTTGGCATATCAGTTTGCATGTCGCAAGAGGATCTTCAGATGACACTTATAGGCCCCAGCTATATAGCCACAAGTGTAACTAACCTTCTGTGATTGAGGGTCCATGCGAGCTGGTAAGGAACTACAGTCTACGGTGGTTGCGGTTCATTTAAAGGATCACATTCTTCAAGATGGCGGTTGGTGGGAATATGAATTAAGAACATTTATCACTTTGTTACTTGTGGACCTTATCGGATCACGTTCTGAATTGGTGTATGCAGAGTTATCACATAATTAGCGCAACTCTGTAAAGGTTTCTAGATAAAAATCTTGCACCACCCCCCCCCCCCCCCAAACACACACATATACATACAAACACTCACAGACCCACACCTACAATGCAAGTTTACACAGATTGACATCAAATGTAAGACTGAACATACAGGCATTAGTAATAAGATTCAACAATCTCTCAAGAAGCTATGAATTCTTAGCTTAGTACACAGAAGGCCAATTATTCATTCTGTATATGTATTATCACTTTTTATTTTACTTTTGGAAGCCGTACCTCAACTGCTGTAACAAGAGTTCTTGCTTTTTGAAGTGGCCAGCCAGTTTAGATGGCTGGTTCAGAGTTAGGATTTCTGACACCAGTACATCATCATGATTGCAGTAAGTCCAAACACAAAGCAGTGTTCATAAAACCATTTAGTAAGTACAAAGGGTGTTCTACAAGGCTAGACCATAACCATTGTGTATCCTTATTTAACCCATAATGTGTACTATGATTAAATAAATGGCACCTTCTTAAGACCACAATCAACTGCAGCCACTGACAAGTGTATTCTGACAGTGGCAGGGGCCTCAATCACAGTACAATATGCCAGCGGGGGGTTCATCCTTCTATACCTCATTTTGTGTGGCCAACTTAATTACTGACCAGTAAATTAGGAAAATATTTGTAATATTATCTCCCTCCCATATTTCAATGTCGCAAATAAGATTAGTTTATTTTATTTTCTTCTTTTTTAGTTTTGGATAGAGTGGAGAAGGCTTAGAACATGTGTCAGTTTTTATTAGTGTTCCCGTTAAAGAGATCCCCCTCTCTATTTGTCCTGTTTACCATTATCATTGAAAGTGAAAGTAAAAAGAAAATCACTGGGTTGTCCCCAGAAAAAAATAGAAGAGAAATCTTACAATGGGGACATTAGTTCTGATGGCCTGGGGGTCCCCAAGGAATTCCCTTAATTTGCACAGATTTCCCCTCACTTCCTGTTTGGCTATGGGACAGGAAGTGAAGGGAAATCTCTGCAATGGGACACAGATGGCAAAAATTTAACTGACGGGGGTTTTAACCCTCCCTTACTCTATCCAAAATGAAAAAAAGTTTTGCTTATAGTTCTACTTTAATATTTAGTGATAAGCAGTACATAAAACCTCAAACCAAATAGATAACTGTTTCATTGACAAAAGGTCTGGAATTTATTTTATGGATGTCCAAAGCATAAGAACTGCGGATTAATATACAGACCATTCTATGTTGCTTATTAAAGTATATCTAAAACCCAAAACCCAAATGTAATTTATTTCATCTTACCAGTCTGTAGATTTTTTCCAGGCTTTTTTCATCCGGTGATCCACCCAGTAACACACGTCTTAAGCCCCATACACACGGTCGGAAAATCCGACCACCAAATCCATCGGATTTGGTCCGACGGATTTAGTCCGACACTGGTGTTGCATACACACGGTCAGACAAAGTTGTCGGAAAATCCGATCATTCTGAACGTGGTGACGTTTGTTGCCTACGACGGGACTACGTAGAGGCTAGTAGCCAATAGCTTTGGTCTTGTAATGTGATCTGAGCAAGCACTTTGTCCGTCGGAATTCGCTACACACGATCGGAATTGGTGTGATCGGACTTTGTTGTCGGAAAATCTATCCAGCAGGAGATAGAACTTTGTCCGTCGGACAATCCGATGGAAACTGTCCGATGGTGCCTACACATGGTCGGAATTTCCGACAACATTGTCCGATAGGACAAAATCCATCGGAAAATCCGACCGTGTGTATGGGGCATTATTCTGGGCTCACTCACTTTACTGTATCTAAACAGGGTGCTCTTTTGCTTTAAACTACAATTACATCCCCCCTCTTTATCCCCATTACATAAGGAGTAGATATACTGTATTTCACAGAGGATAGCTAGAAAGGTTGATAAAGTTGTTTGATATTTAAGTTTTAATGTACGGGACGTTACAAGATCTGGCAAGACCAACATGTGTTTTCTGTACTTGCCAAAAATGCAGCCTGCTCATTTAAGGAATGGTAAGCTTTTCAAATTACATTTTTGTTTTGGGTTTAGACAAACTTTGATTTAAAATAAAATGATGTATGTTCAAAAGGGTTGGGATGTTTGATGTTAAGAAGTTAAAGGGATTCCCCAACCAATTTGACCGCTGCTGGTGCTGCGAGCAACAAACTGGCACTATTCTACACATTTTTTGGGAGTGCCCTAAACTACAAACTTTCTGGCAACCTGTCCTCCGCTTCATCCACAAATTCACAGACATTTCCTTAACCAATGATCCTGCTGCTGTGCTTCTCAACCTCACTCCCATGTCAAGAAAGCGATACCACAAATCTCTCCTTAAACACCTACTCAACGCTGCTAGAGCTTGCATCCCAAGTCAATGGAAGCAACAATCTGCTCCAACTGTGGCCCAATGGTTCGCAAGGGTCAATAATATTGAATGAATGGAAGACCTGACTGTTACGATCCGGGACAAATCCGAGGAACATAAGACCAGGTGATTTTATTGGACCCAGTTCCGCTTCTCGGAGGAATACCTCCATGAGACATAGGCCACGTTGAATACCAGAGGCTCTTGTTCCTAACCTTGCTCTCTAGGTGGACTTCTAACCCCCCCACTCTTCCATCAAACTATCTTCCCTCCCCCCTTATTTTTCTCTACTCCACTCCCATTTCTCACTCTCTCTTTTCTTCCCTTCGTTCTCCCTTATTCACTTCCTTTCATTTAATTCAAAAAATTTGGTATGATTCGACCTCAGTCGGTCTCCCAGCAGCATACTTCCCCTAAACAAGGATACTCAAATTCTCCTTGGATACTGGGGCTAATCCCCAGACCATTGTAAGTGATCAGTTACACCGTCAAGGCGAAGCCTTAGTCCTTTACCGCCTGGGTATCCGAGTACCTTGTATAGTTACAGATCTGTTTGTGTTTGACTTAATTAATCTTGAGTTTACTTATCTTTTGTCCAGATACCACTACCTGGTGTCCATGCGTAGACTACTTTGTGTACACAACATATTCTGTGAAGTTATCGTTTCATTGTTGTCAGGAAAGGAGCCTGAACGCAGGCATCCAACACTAGTGAACAGATCGATGGGCTGCACTAAAGGAATCAGGCTCCAAAGGTAGTGATAAAGATATATTTATTAATAATAAAGACACACGTGAACACAGCAACCACAAACAAGCAAGAACACAAATAACACAGCAAACCCCCAAGCCCTAATCTAACTAAGTAACAATACACTCAAGGAAATGGAACATATATATATACATGTATATACAAGGCAGGGAGGAGAGACAAAGGGGGAAACAGGAAGCAAGGGAACATCAAGGCAGGAATTTAGGGGACGGGTCTCAGGAACCAGGTAAGGGGGACAACATCCAGGACAGGGCAGGAAGCGGATAAAGGGTCAGGTTGCAGGTACAGGTTACAGGTCCAGGATCAAGTTACAGAACAGGCAAGACAAGGCTACAGAACAGAATACTGAAGCACTGAACCTCAGTGAAGGACAGGCTTATATACCCAGCAGATCCACAACAGGTGCAGCTTGATTCCTAGAATGTCCACCTGCAGGGAGACCCCCGCTGGTGGCCACCAGAACTGCACCCTTTGAGGCTGAAGGAAGTAGTGACACCAGCAGGCGATCCAGGTAATAGCACCGTTCCTGACAGTGTCCATCGGCTGGGAGACCCCTGCTGGTGGCCACCGGAACTGCACCCCTTGATGCCGAAGGAAACAGTGACACCAGCAGGCGATCCAGGTAATAGCACCGTTCCTGACAGTTCCCCCCCCTAAGGAGTGGCCTCTGGACACTCCATTCTGCCCCAGATCTGGCAGCATGTGGGAAAGTGGGAGAGTCCCAAAAAGTCTCCTCTGTGACTGCAGACTTCTTTGCGCTCTCAGGCCAGAGTCTCTTAACCAGCTAGGAGGCGTGCCACCCGAGTCCAACAGTGGGACATGTACCCCACCACCAGGGTCTGGAAGTTTAGATCTGGAAATAAAAACAAACAGGGCAGCAGGCTCCGGGTCATCAGGCTGGGCAGCGGGCTTCGGGTCATCAGACTGGGCAGCAGACAGGGACTCATCAGGCTGGGCAGCAGACAGGAACTCATCAGGCTGGGCAGCAGACAGGAACACATCAGGCTGGGCAGCAGACAGGAACACATCAGGCTGGGCAGCAGACAGGAACACATCAGGCTGGGCAGCAGACAATGGCTCATCAGGCTGGGCAGCAGACAATGGCTCATCAGGCTGGGCAGCAGACAATGGCTCATCAGGCTGGGCAGCAGACAATGGCTCATCAGGCTGGGCAGCAGACAATGGCTCATCAGGCTGGGCAGCAGACAATGGCTCATCAGGCTGGGCAGCAGACAGGGACTCATCAGGCTGGGCAGCAGACAATGGCTCATCAGGCTGGGCAGCAGACACGGGCACATCAGGCTGGGCAGCAGACAATGGCTCATCAGGCTGAGCAGCAGACAATGGCTCATCAGGCTGGGCAGCAGACAGGAACTCATCAGGCTGGGCAGCAGACAGGGACTCATCAGGCTGGGCAGCAGACAATGGCTCATCAGGCTGGGCAGCAGACACGGGCACATCAGGCTGGGCAGCAGACAATGGCTCATCAGGCTGGGCAGCAGACAATGGCTCATCAGGCTGGGCAGCAGACAGGAACTCATCAGGCTGGGCAGCAGACACGGGCACATCAGGCTGGGCAGCAGACACGGGCACATCAGGCTGGGCAGCAGACACGGGCACATCAGGCTGGGCAGCAGACACTGGCACATAAGGCTGGGCAGCAGGCAGTGGGTCATCAGAATGGAAGGCAGGCAGCGGGTCATCAGACTGGAGAACTGGCAGCGGGTCATCAGACTGGGCAGCAGACAATGGCTCATCAGGCTGGGCAGCAGACAGGAACTCATCAGGCTGGGCAGCAGACACGGGCACATCAGGCTGGGCAGCAGACACGGGCACATCAGGCAGCGGGTCATCAGACTGAATGGAAGGCAGGCAGCGGGTCATCAGACTGGAGAACTGGCAGCGGGTCATCAGACTGGAAAACTGGCAGCGGGTCATCAGACTGGAAAACTGGCAGCGGGTCATTAGACTGGAAAACTGGCAGCGGGTCATCAGACTGGAAACCTGGCAGCGGGTCATCAGACTGGAAAACTGGCAGCGAGTCATCAGACTGGAAAACTGGCAGCGGGTCATCAGACTGGAAAACTGGCAGCGGGTCATCAGACTGGAAAACTGGCAGCGGGTCATCAGACTGGAAAACTGGCACCAGGACATCAGACTGGAAGGCTTGGACGTCAGGCTGGAAGGCTGGAATATCAGGCTGGAAGGCCGGCACCAGGACATCAGACTGGAAGGCTGGGACATCAAGCCGGAGGGCTGGCACCAGGACATCAGACTGGGAAGCTGAGACATCAGGCTGGAAGGCCGGCACCAGGACATCAGACTGGAAGGCTGGGACATCAGGCTTGAGGGCTGGAACATCAGGCTGGAAGGCTGGCACCGGAACATCAGACTGGAAGGCTGGGACGTCAGGCTGGAAGGCTAGGACATCAGACTGGAAGGCTGGAACGTCAGGCTGGAGGGCTGGCACCAGGACATCAGGCTGGAAGGCCGGCACCAGGACATCAGACTGGAAGGCTGGGACATCAGGCTTGAGGGCTGGAACATCAGACTGGAAGGTTGGCACCAGAACATCAGACTGAAGGGCTGGGACGTCAGGCTTGAAGGCTGGGACATCAGGCTGGAAGGCTAGGACATCAGACTGGACGGCTGGAACGTCAGGCTGGAAGGCTAGTACTGGCTCTTCAGGCTGGAACTCTGGCGCTTCAGGCTGGGACAGATTAGTGGGTGTGCAGGCAGATTGGATTACTGGCAGGATCGTCTTGGTTGGGAAGAACTTTCGTTTTTTCTTTGACTTGGTTGCTGAAGCTTTGTAGGTGGGGGGTGCAGCAGACAGGAAAGGAGGATTGGAATATGGCAGAGAAGAGGTAACAGTAGCTGGGGGACATTTTTGTGAATTTGTAGGCAACTGAGAAGAGGCAGGGGGGTTAAATGCAGGATAGGTACAGGGAGCAGAAACTGGATATGAGTATTTGGCTGGGGGCAGTGTGTACTGGGTGGAAACTGGGTTTGGTATGGGTAATGGGGAAACATACATTCGGGTAGGCTGGTGTCTGATGGCAGAAGTGGTTTGTTTGGCTGGGGCTAATTGCATCATGCCAGACCATGCTGAAAGTATGGGTTGTACAAATTGTGGATTCAAGTTTCCCTGTCTAACAAAAGACTGCGCAGACACAATGCATTCAGAAATCACCTGTGGGGAACAGCCAGAGTAGTGCTCACAAAAGTCGTCGGGATCATCTTCAAAAAGCCATATTAGGGATTCAACCTGATTTATATCAAAAGGGGGAGTGAAATCATCACGGTCCTCAGGAATACAGGGCAGGGCCAGCTCGGCACAAATCTGGATCAGGGGCTGCACGTCCTCAAAAAGAAAACTGCCCTGATCAACAAAAACATGGGCTATACGGATGCACTCCAGTAGTTGCTCCCTAGTATAGTCACCCAAAGTCTGATAACAAAGATCTCTTTCTTCCAATGCCAGGAGTGAAAGATACAATATATCTTCCAGCTGCATCTTTCTTGACAATAGCAAGTGTCCAGACCCAATTCCCAAGTGCAGCCGATCTGTTAGTATGGCTTCAGTATTCTGTCAGGAAAGGAGCCTGAACGCAGGCATCCAACACTAGTGAACAGATCGATGGGCCGCACTAAAGGAATCAGGCTCCAAAGGTAGTGATAAAGATATATTTATTAATAATAAAGACACACGTGAACACGGCAACCACAAACAAGCAAGAACACAAATAACACAGCAAACCCCCAAGCCCTAATCTAACTAACTAACAATACACTCAAGGAAATGGAACATATATATATACATGTATATACAAGGCAGGGAGGAGAGAGAAAGGGGGAAACAGGAAGCAAGGGAACATCAAGGCAGGAATCAGGGGACGGGTCTCAGGAACCAGGTAAGGGGGACAACATCCAGGACAGGGCAGGAAGCGGATAAAGGGTCAGGTTGCAGGTACAGGTTACAGGTCCAGGATCAGGTTACAGAACAGGCAAGACAAGGCTACAGAACGGAATACTGAAGCACTGAACCTCAGTGAAGGACAGGCTTATATACCCAGCAGATCCACAACAGATGCAGCTTGATTCCTAGAATGTCCACCTGCAGGGAGACCCCCGCTGGTGGCCACCAGAACTGCACCCTTTGAGGCTGAAGGAAGTAGTGACACCAGCAGGCGATCCAGGTAATAGCACCGTTCCTGACAGTGTCCATCGGCTGGGAGACCCCTGCTGGTGGCCACCGGAACTGCACCCCTTGATGCCGAAGGAAACAGTGACACCAGCAGGCGATCCAGGTAATAGCACCGTTCCTGACAATTGTATGTCGCATACTACTAAATAAAAAATGAAAAAAAAAAAAGAAGTTAAAGAGGTTGTAAAGGTTCCCTTTTAAAAAAAAAAAAAACAACAAACATGTCATACATACCTCCGCTGTGCAGCTTGTTTTGTACAGAGTGGTCCCAATCCTCGTCTTCTGGGGTCCCTCGGCGGCTGACTCGGCTCCTCCCGGCATCAGCTAACCCCCATTCTGGGAAGCGCTCTCCCAATACAATGATACAATGATACAGTCGGCGGCTATAGCCACCAACTGTATCACTTGGTCCTGATTGACAGCAGCGGGAGCCAATGGCTGCGCTGCTATCAATCATCCAATGAATGAGCCGAGAAGCCTGGTTGAGAAGCCAGCACGTTCAGTAAAAAGGGGGCTGGGGGGGCACTAATCATCGGATGTTTTTTCACCTTAATGCATAGAATGCCTGTCAGTTTAGGTGGACGGCCATGTCTTGGTAGGTCTGCAGTTGTGCCATACTCTTTCCATTTTTGGATGATGGATTGAACAGTGCTCCGTGAGATGTTCAAAGCTTCGGGTATTTTTTTAAAACCTAACCCTGCTTTAAACTTCTCCACAACTTTATTCCTGACCTGTCTGGTGTGTTCATTGGCCTTCATGATGCTGTTTGTTTACTAAGGTTCTCTAACAATCCTCTGAGGGCTTCACAGAACAACTGTATTAATGCTGACATTAAATAACACACAGGTGGACTCTAATTAGGTAACTTCTGAAGGCAACTGGTTCCACTAGATTTTAGTTAGGGGTATCAGAGTAAAGGGGGGCTGAATACAAACGCACGTCACACTTTTCAGATATTTATTTGTAAAAAAAATTTGAAAGACATTTATCATTTTCCTTCCACTTCACAATTATGGGGCACTTTGTGTTGGTCTATCACAAAAAATCCTAATAAAATACATTTAAGTTTTTGGTTGTAACATTTCAAGGGGTATGAATACTTTTTCAATGCACTGTAGCTGTGTAAATTCAGTATACCGTATATAGTCGAGTATAGGCCGACCCGAATATAAGCCGAGGCACCAAATTTTACCCCAAAAAACTGAAAAAAAAAAAACGCATTGACTCGAGTATAAGCCTAGGGTGGGAAATGCAACAGCTACGGGTAAATTTCAAAAATAAAAATATGATTCCTGTTTACCATTATCATTGAAAGTGAAAGTAAAAAGAAAATCACTGGGTTGTCCCCAGAAAAAAATAGAAGAGAAATCTTACAATGGGGACATTAGTTCTGATGGCCTGGGGGTCCCCAAGGAATTCCCTTAATTTGCACAGATTTCCCCTCACTTCCTGTTTGGCTGTGTCAGATCGGCGTGCAGCCAGCGATGTCCCGCTGTGTCAGATCGGCGTGCAGCCAGCGATGTCCCGCTGTATCAGATCGCCATGCAGCCAGCGATGTCCCGCCTCCTATGACACACAGCACAGTGATTCCTAGCATTGGATCACTGTGCTGTCTGTCACAAGAGGAGGCGGGACATGCACAGCACTACACGGCTATCTGACACAGCATGGGAGGGAGGGGAAACTCACAGGGGCGCCGGGCCGATTCAAGAGCATCACCCAGCGGCGCGGCCCCTCCCCTTTTTCTCTTGACTCGAGTATAAGCCGAGGCAGGTTTTTTCAGCCAAAAAATTGGGCTGAAAAACTCGGCTTATACTTATACTATACAGTATATATACCATAGTTTGTAGACACTTTAACTTTCGTACAAACCAATTAATATACACTTATTAGGATTTTATTTTTTACCAAAGACAAGTAGAAGAATACATTTTGGCCTAAACTTATGAAGAAATTAGATTTTTTTATGTTTTGCATTGAATATGTTGTATAACAGAAAGTAGAAAATATAGTTTTTTTTTTTTCAGTCTTTTTTCATTTATATTGCAAAAAATAAACAAAAAAAACAGTGATAATCAGATACTAATAGAAACTCTATTTCTGTTGGGAAAAAAATTATAAAATTGTAATTTGCATACAGTGTTGCATGACCGCTTCATTGCCAGTTAAGCGCAGTGCTGAATAGCAAATAAAGGCTCAGGTCATGGAGGGGGTAAAACCTCAAGCGTTTAAACAAAATACTAGATGGCAACTATAACGGAGGGCAGTAGTTATTATTATTATTATTATTATTATTATTATTATTTTGTAAGGAGAAAAGTTGCGCTATCCTAATGAATTAAAGCTGCTGCTCAAATTGTTATACTACAAAGACAAAATGGCTGTGAAAAGGAGCTGCGCTAAAGATTAAAAAAATAAGACAAAATACTAAATATGGGCTGAATATTATTTCGCCCAGATAACTTTACGTTTCACGTGAAAGGGTGTCAAAAAGGAAGTCTGCATGCCATCAGACTATTATAAAAATGGATAAATAAAAGCCCGGCTGAGCTTGCCTATTTGTGTGAAGGTGAAATTAGATGTGCAAAGTGGGTATCCACTAGTTAGTGAGATCAAAGGACGACCTATAAAGCATAAATTAAAAAGCTAATGAAAAATAAGTAAACACCCTGCTGAGCAATCAATTATATATGATACCTGTTATCAACTGTTTATATATCATATACTGTATATGGTGTACAAATAATAACCCAAACTGTAACCAGTGAGCCTTAGTGTGAATAGACCAAAAGAAAGGGTGATATTTAAACTTAATAATAACAAAAAATAAAGAATAATAAACACCCTACAGGGCGTTCAGAACAATATTATACCTGTAGTTGACTATTGAAAAATAAATGCCAGCTTGATACTATAACTTTAGAGTTATGTGCAAGCTATAACCTGGAATATAGCTAATAGACATTATGTGACAATAAAGCTAAATAAAGAAAACAATAATGTTGAAAACAATAAACACCCTACAGAGCCTAAAGCTTCAATGGTGACCGGATAAGTGTATAATCTCCTGGGGGTGTGGGAAAAACAATCTCCCAGAAAAGTATAGTCAATCACAAACAGTATATATAAATGTGCGTCTTGATATGCACAATGTAGCAAACAAGTTCCGTGCTTTAAACAGTCTATGTGAAGACTCCCAAATTCTTGAAGTGAAAGTGACTTATATGACACCAAGAAAAGATGTGAAGACCTCCACCATAGGACAAACTTGTCTCCTTACCGGAACTATATGGTCCCTTTTTAGGGGGACCTTTCGCGCAAGTGGCTCTCAACCCTAGCCAGGGGTATACTGGGGGGAACGTCCGATATCCAACCAATCAGAATGACTTATCCAGAATGGCTCCCAACCAGGGTCCTTCTCTGATGTCAGCTCGGGATCAGGCTCGGTGGCCGAATTGCAGTTGGAACCAGAGGAGATTAAAGAGAGCTCACATAGTGTGAAATCCAACGATATTTTATTGTATAAAAATAAGTAAACACTTACAGTGTAGCAAAATTAGATAGGCATGAAGCGAGCCGGCCGGTCTCGCAAATACAGCCCGTGGTATGGGATCACGTCTTACAGCGGTAGCGTCAGGACGTAGCTCCTCCTCCCTACGCGTTTCGTCATCAACGGACGTCGTCACGGGGCACGGGCTGCGTCATGACGCACCGCATTATATACAGACACTAATCAAGCCCCAGTGTGAATCTCAGACTAGGGAACAGCGTCCGCCATTTTGGAAGAGGGAAAAACCACTCTAAACCACATATGGACTGAGGGATCAGTTAGTAATAAATTTATTCCAACCAGTAGTAAGGGCAAGTGATCACCGCCATATCTGACTGGAACAAAGCGTTAATAGCAGATTCACATTTGGTGAAAAACATGAATCAAATTGGCAAAAATATATAATAAAAAAAATAGGAAAAAACATATATTGAAAAAAAGATTGTGTATTTAGCCTTGCCAGAGAGGTTTTATAAGACCTAATTCTATGGCAGGGACTGCTCAGAGTTACGGAACTCAGAAGGTCCAATGCGAAATGTTAACCCATTGCGGAGTGAGGAAAAATTGTCTATTTAACAAGATGAATACATATTGATAGACAGAACTCCATTATAGACTGGAAAAATACAAATAAATGTAGAGAAAAAATTTTTTTTATATATAAAAAAATACAAAAAATTATATATAAAAAATAAAATGCAATAAAGCTTGAACTTTAGAAGAGATAAATATATGTTTATGAACAGAGCTCCATTATGAGCTGAAAAAATTAAATTAAAATATGGAATCATAAAAATATTACGCTCAATACAGAAAATTTTACTCGCCAGTAAATAAGACTCGAAGTAAAAAATTAAAATTTAAAATTAAAAATTGAAATAAAAATAGAAAATATGCGAGTTTGCCATTACTGAAGGTATGAATGAGACTCATTTTTTAGCAGGCTGTATAGTTAAGGTAGAGAACGGTCAGGATGGACTGTTCTTACTGTCAGAGATCCACACTAATGGCCAGGCGTATCAGGATGGCAATACCAAATATAATACTGCATAGGCCTAAATTGCATTCTGATATAATACTGCATAGGCATAAATTGCATTCTGATAGGATAATAGAACAAACCTGCATTTTGGGAGTATATAAGCTCATATCTTAACAGAACCCAATATAATAGTGGGACATACCGACATCACTATAATTTATAAGCACATATGTCAAAAATAACAAATAAGAGAAAAACCCAATAATGTCAAGACCTCCCATGCACAGGATGTTATTATTAGGTGGACAGCTTGAAAGTAAGCTACTATGAATTATCTATGAAGCAATTAATATCAACGTCTATGTTGAGTCCGAACGGTGTGTAACTTTTGAGTTTGTGGACCCATGCCATTTCTAGTTTTGAAATACTATTCACCATATTACTCCCTCGCCAGTGTGGCTTAAATTTATCGATGCCCAAAAATATGGTGTTATTGGGATCCCTGTTATGAACTCGAAGGTAGTGCTTAGACACTGAGTGCTTTGTGAAGCCACGACGTATGTTATTGATGTGCTCGTTCAATCTGACTTGTAATGGTCTTTTGGTCCGGCCCACATACTGGAGCCCACACGGGCATTGGAGCATGTAGACCACTCCAACTGTGGAGCATGTGATGAACGGCTCTATATCATACTTTTGGGAAGTACAAGTGGAAACAAATGATGTAGTTTTTCTGGCCTTTATTTTATTAAGTGTGCAAACTTGGCAACGTCTGCATTGATGGTAACCTTTAAGCGTCGGGAAAAAAACAGTCTGAGAGAAAGGAGGATTCAGAATGTTGGGAGCTATCTTATCCTTCAGGGAGGGAGCTCCTCTGAAAACAACCTGAGGTTTCTCAGGGAGGATAGCCCCCAAAATTCTATCACTCCGTAGAATGTGCCAATGTTTTCCAATGATATGTTTAACATTAGCATGTTGGCAAGAAAAACTGGTGATAAAGGGGTTACGGAATGAATCATTTTTCTGACCTGGCGGCTTTTCTGTTAGTAGTGCATTCCGATCAGTCTTGTCCACTAAGGCAAGGGTGTCAGTAAGGAATTCAGATGTGTAACCCTTATCTTTAAACCGTGAGGTGAGGACAGATGATTGAACTAAAAAGGTGTCATGATCAGTACAATTACGTTTTAAACGAAGGTATTGGCTCTTTGGGACTGATTTCAACCACGACATGTGATGGCAGCTGTCTTGTGGGATAAAGGAGTTGCGATCAGTGGGTTTAAAGTAAGTTGATGTCTTAAAGGAACCATTAACAATGGATATGGAGAGATCTAAAAAATGTATAGATTCCTGGCTGGCCTCATAACTGAGGTGTATCCCTCTGTTGTTGTTATTGAGGTAGCACATAAATTCAGATAGTTCTGATTCTCCACCCTTCCATAGGAGGAGGATGTCGTCTATGTAGCGTGCCCACAAGACTATTTGAGGTCTTGGCTGGGCATAGACGACATCCTCCTCCCATTTGGCCATATAGAGATTCGCCAAGCTGGGAGCATATTTTGCTCCCATGGCGACACCCCTATCTTGTCTGTAGTATTGCCCGTCGAACCAAAAGAAATTGTGCCCTGCGGCAAACTCTAATAGTTCCATGATATAATTAATCTGTATATGGGGCAATTTGGAATTTTTTTGCAAATAGTATGACACAGCCTCTAAACCCAATTGGTGTGGGATTATCGTGTAGAGGGAGGTCACGTCTGCAGTTATCAACCATAATCCTTCACATGGTGTTATGGTAGAGAGGAGATTGATGACATGTCTGGTATCTTTTGTGTAAGATGGCATTAATTGCACCAAGGGCTGTAAGAAAAAGTCTATATACTTGCCCACCCGGGAGGTAACCGAGTCAATCCCACTCACTATGGGACGTCCCGGGGGGCAAGTCTGATTCTTGTGCACCTTGGGCAAATAGTAGATAATGGGTATCCTCGGTGTCTTCGGGATCAGAAAAAGGCTCTCCTTTTTATTTAGTACCTTTAAATCCAATCCCTTAACAACCAATTCCTCCAAAATCTTCCTATATCTGGTATTAGGATTAGATGGCAGTAAGACGTAAGTGGCTTCATCAGCCAGAATGCGCCTCATTTCCTGTAAATAGTCATCTTTATTTAGGATGACTATGCCGCCCCCCTTGTCGGCGGGGCGGATCACTAGATTATTGTTGGAGCATAAGGTGTCGATACCCAAATCGATATCCTTTTTATTTCTGAATACCTTAATCTTCATCTCATCTAGGTCTTTAAGGGCTAGATCCCTAAAGACTTTCAATGAAGGGGGCAGATGGCCTGGGGGATTGAATAAGGAGGCGTTTCTTAATCCTGAATGTACGTAACCTCTGGTTGCCGACACAGATGGATTATATGGGTTTGAGGCCATGTACCTCTGTATGTTGAGTTTTCGGACGTATTTATGAATGTCCATGTAAGTTTGGAACTTACTTATGTTACGTGGTGGTGCATATTTTAGGCCTTTGTCTAAAACTATTAGTTCGGGTTCGGTTAAGGTGTGGGAGCTCAGGTTGTATATGCCAGTATTGGTTATGTTCGTGGTCTTTTGGGACTTAGAGCGCCTCCCCCCTCGAGTTCCTCTCTTAGTTCGACTACTCTTTTTACCCCTTGGTTTGGCCTGGGAAAACCCCAATGTTGATCTGTGGTATTTCCCACTTGGTTTATTCTGGCATCTCCTCGCCCGATTGAAGGGTATTCACCTTGGTTTCTATCTGTGTACCCTGTGATGGAATTGGATTGAAAAAATTCCCTAGATGTCTCCAGGTCCCTTAGGGGTAAATAGCTATTCTGTGTATTAATATTGTAGTCATGTTGGTAATCACTATTATAGTGTATAATTGAAGGGTCTCCATATGATTCAGGTTGACTATATGTATTATATTCTGTATAGTTTGAATATGTTGGGTCGTGATTAGCCCCTATTGGACCCATCTGTTGATTGCTATACTGACCTCTATGTGCATATTGAGCACCAGGGTCGGTATTGCCACCTCGACCGCGTGTGGGATATTGGCCGCGCGCACGACCCCGGCCCCGAGAGCGTTGTGGTCTGAAGTTGTTATACTGGCCACTAGTGCCTCTTTGGGATGGGGGGGGTATTGGGTGGTAATATTGAGTTGCTTGGCCTCTGTTGTTCTGATTAGAATGAACTGGGCGTTTGAGGCCAGTTCCAATGGGTGGCCCCTGTGAGCTGCCTCTAGGAGATCCTCCCTTTCCCACGTGTGAATCTTGGTTCCCACTAGGCTGAATGGAGGGCTTTCCTGTAGATGGATAACCTGCCTGAGGGGTGGTATCCATATCCCTACTGTCATTGCCCTGTTCTGCCAGCAGTTTTCTTTGCCACTCAAAGACCGATTGTGAGGCATAGTCTGTAACATCTCTGTTGTATTTTTTCTTTTTTTTGATTTTTTGTTCTCTTTCCTCTTTTTCTAATGTTTTGAGTAGGCCTGCCGACCTTCCTAAATACTCTTCCTTGCCTTTAAAGGGAATCATTTTTTCTTTAATAAGTTTAACCTCTTCATCTAGTCTGGCAAGTTTACTAGATTTGCGTTCAATCAAGAACCGTAAGAGGCTGAGACCAGCCTCATTGAAATGTTTGTACCACCCTTCTAGGTCCGTCTCTCCCTTTTGGGGGCTTACATCCCACCTTAAGCTTCGTGGTACCATATGATGTTTTACATACGTTTCTAAAAACGCTACGTCCCACTGAGTATGTATCTCAGAAATGGTGAGATTTTTGAGCCTCAAGAAGAGACCTCCGAGGTCGCCCTCGCCCTCCCTGAAGGGCTCAAATACCCCATCAATGTTGACTACCCTGGTAGCCCGAAAGTCAAAGATATCCATTACTGTTGTGGTGGGGGTTGGAAGGAAAGCTGCAACTGATAGGTATAAGGAATAGTAAATTGTAAGGAGAAAAGTTGCGCTATCCTAATGAATTAAAGCTGCTGCTCAAATTGTTATACTACAAAGACAAAATGGCTGTGAAAAGGAGCTGCGCTAAAGATTAAAAAAATAAGACAAAATACTAAATATGGGCTGAATATTATTTCGCCCAGATAACTTTACGTTTCACGTGAAAGGGTGTCAAAAAGGAAGTCTGCATGCCATCAGACTATTATAAAAATGGATAAATAAAAGCCCGGCTGAGCTTGCCTATTTGTGTGAAGAAATTAAATGTGCAAAGTGGGTGTCCACTAGTTAGTGAGATCAGAGGACGACCTATTATAAAGCATAAATTAAAAAGCTAGTGAAAAATAGATAAACACCCTGCTGAGCAATCAATTATATATGATACCTGTTATCAACTGTTTATATATCATATACTGTATATGGTGTACAGATAATAACCCAAACTGTAACCAGTGAGCCTTAGTGTGAATAGTCCAAAAGGAAGAGTGATATTTAAACTTAATAATATCAAAAAATGAAGAATAGTAAACACCCTACAGGCGTTCGGAACAAATAAGAAAAAATAAACCAACCCTTTGCTGAGCAATCTAATTAGATGTGCAAAGTGGGTATCCACTAGTTAGTGAGATCAAAGGACGACCTATAAAGCATAAATTAAAAAGCTAATGAAAAATAAGTAAACACCCTGCTGAGCAATCAATTATATATGATACCTGTTATCAACTGTTTATATATCATATACTGTATATGGTGTACAAATAATAACCCAAACTGTAACCAGTGAGCCTCTTCTTGAGGCTCAAAAATCTCACCATTTCTGAGATACATACTCAGTGGGACGTAGCGTTTTTAGAAACGTATGTAAAACATCATATGGTACCACGAAGCTTAAGGTGGGATGTAAGCCCCCAAAAGGGAGAGACGGACCTAGAAGGGTGGTACAAACATTTCAATGAGGCTGGTCTCAGCCTCTTACGGTTCTTGATTGAACGCAAATCTAGTAAACTTGCCAGACTAGATGAAGAGGTTAAACTTATTAAAGAAAAAATGATTCCCTTTAAAGGCAAGGAAGAGTATTTAGGAAGGTCGGCAGGCCTACTCAAAACATTAGAAAAAGAGGAAAGAGAACAAAAAATCAAAAAAAAGAAAAAATACAACAGAGATGTTACAGACTATGCCTCACAATCGGTCTTTGAGTGGCAAAGAAAACTGCTGGCAGAACAGGGCAATGACAGTAGGGATATGGATACCACCCCTCAGGCAGGTTATCCATCTACAGGAAAGCCCTCCATTCAGCCTAGTGGGAACCAAGATTCACACGTGGGAAAGGGAGGATCTCCTAGAGGCAGCTCACAGGGGCCACCCATTGGAACTGGCCTCAAACGCCCAGTTCATTCTAATCAGAACAACAGAGGCCAAGCAACTCAATATTACCACCCAATACCCCCCCCATCCCAAAGAGGCACTAGTGGCCAGTATAACAACTTCAGACCACAACGCTCTCGGGGCCGGGGTCGTGCGCGCGGCCAATATCCCACACGCGGTCGAGGTGGCAATACCGACCCTGGTGCTCAATATGCACATAGAGGTCAGTATAGCAATCAACAGATGGGTCCAATAGGGGCTAATCACGACCCAACATATTCAAACTATACAGAATATAATACATATAGTCAACCTGAATCATATGGAGACCCTTCAATTATACACTATAATAGTGATTACCAACATGACTACAATATTAATACACAGAATAGCTATTTACCCCTAAGGGACCTGGAGACATCTAGGGAATTTTTTCAATCCAATTCCATCACAGGGTACACAGATAGAAACCAAGGTGAATACCCTTCAATCGGGCGAGGAGATGCCAGAATAAACCAAGTGGGAAATACCACAGATCAACATTGGGGTTTTCCCAGGCCAAACCAAGGGGTAAAAAGAGTAGTCGAACTAAGAGAGGAACTCGAGGGGGGAGGCGCTCTAAGTCCCAAAAGACCACGAACATAACCAATACTGGCATATACAACCTGAGCTCCCACACCTTAACCGAACCCGAACTAATAGTTTTAGACAAAGGCCTAAAATATGCACCACCACGTAACATAAGTAAGTTCCAAACTTACATGGACATTCATAAATACGTCCGAAAACTCAACATACAGAGGTACATGGCCTCAAACCCATATAATCCATCTGTGTCGGCAACCAGAGGTTACGTACATTCAGGATTAAGAAACGCCTCCTTATTCAATCCCCCAGGCCATCTGCCCCCTTCATTGAAAGTCTTTAGGGATCTAGCCCTTAAAGACCTAGATGAGATGAAGATTAAGGTATTCAGAAATAAAAAGGATATCGATTTGGGTATCGACACCTTATGCTCCAACAATAATCTAGTGATCCGCCCCGCCGACAAGGGGGGCGGCATAGTCATCCTAAATAAAGATGACTATTTACAGGAAATGAGGCGCATTCTGGCTGATGAAGCCACTTACGTCTTACTGCCATCTAATCCTAATACCAGATATAGGAAGATTTTGGAGGAATTGGTTGTTAAGGGATTGGATTTAAAGGTACTAAATAAAAAGGAGAGCCTTTTTCTGATCCCGAAGACACCGAGGATACCCATTATCTACTATTTGCCCAAGGTGCACAAGAATCAGACTTGCCCCCCGGGACGTCCCATAGTGAGTGGGATTGACTCGGTTACCTCCCGGGTGGGCAAGTATATAGACTTTTTCTTACAGCCCTTGGTGCAATTAATGCCATCTTACACAAAAGATACCAGACATGTCATCAATCTCCTCTCTACCATAACACCATGTGAAGGATTATGGTTGATAACTGCAGACGTGACCTCCCTCTACACGATAATCCCACACCAATTGGGTTTAGAGGCTGTGTCATACTATTTGCAAAAAAATTCCAAATTGCCCCATATACAGATTAATTATATCATGGAACTATTAGAGTTTGCCGCAGGGCACAATTTCTTTTGGTTCGACGGGCAATACTACAGACAAGATAGGGGTGTCGCCATGGGAGCAAAATATGCTCCCAGCTTGGCGAATCTCTATATGGCCAAATGGGAGGAGGATGTCGTCTATGCCCAGCCAAGACCTCAAATAGTCTTGTGGGCACGCTACATAGACGACATCCTCCTCCTATGGAAGGGTGGAGAATCAGAACTATCTGAATTTATGTGCTACCTCAATAACAACAACAGAGGGATACACCTCAGTTATGAGGCCAGCCAGGAATCTATACATTTTTTAGATCTCTCCATATCCATTGTTAATGGTTCCTTTAAGACATCAACTTACTTTAAACCCACTGATCGCAACTCCTTTATCCCACAAGACAGCTGCCATCACATGTCGTGGTTGAAATCAGTCCCAAAGAGCCAATACCTTCGTTTAAAACGTAATTGTACTGATCATGACACCTTTTTAGTTCAATCATCTGTCCTCACCTCACGGTTTAAAGATAAGGGTTACACATCTGAATTCCTTACTGACACCCTTGCCTTAGTGGACAAGACTGATCGGAATGCACTACTAACAGAAAAGCCGCCAGGTCAGAAAAATGATTCATTCCGTAACCCCTTTATCACCAGTTTTTCTTGCCAACATGCTAATGTTAAACATATCATTGGAAAACATTGGCACATTCTACGGAGTGATAGAATTTTGGGGGCTATCCTCCCTGAGAAACCTCAGGTTGTTTTCAGAGGAGCTCCCTCCCTGAAGGATAAGATAGCTCCCAACATTCTGAATCCTCCTTTCTCTCAGACTGGTTTTTTCCCGACGCTTAAAGGTTACCATCAATGCAGACGTTGCCAAGTTTGCACACTTAATAAAATAAAGGCCAGAAAAACTACATCATTTGTTTCCACTTGTACTTCCCAAAAGTATGATATAGAGCCGTTCATCACATGCTCCACAGTTGGAGTGGTCTACATGCTCCAATGCCCGTGTGGGCTCCAGTATGTGGGCCGGACCAAAAGACCATTACAAGTCAGATTGAACGAGCACATCAATAACATACGTCGTGGCTTCACAAAGCACTCAGTGTCTAAGCACTACCTTCGAGTTCATAACAGGGATCCCAATAACACCATATTTTTGGGCATCGATAAATTTAAGCCACACTGGCGAGGGAGTAATATGGTGAATAGTATTTCAAAACTAGAAATGGCATGGGTCCACAAACTCAAAAGTTACACACCGTTCGGACTCAACATAGACGTTGATATTAATTGCTTCATAGATAATTCATAGTAGCTTACTTTCAAGCTGTCCACCTAATAATAACATCCTGTGCATGGGAGGTCTTGACATTATTGGGTTTTTCTCTTATTTGTTATTTTTGACATATGTGCTTATAAATTATAGTGATGTCGGTATGTCCCACTATTATATTGGGTTCTGTTAAGATATGAGCTTATATACTCCCAAAATGCAGGTTTGTTCTATTATCCTATCAGAATGCAATTTATGCCTATGCAGTATTATATCAGAATGCAATTTAGGCCTATGCAGTATTATATTTGGTATTGCCATCCTGATACGCCTGGCCATTAGTGTGGATCTCTGACAGTAAGAACAGTCCATCCTGACCGTTCTCTACCTTAACTATACAGCCTGCTAAAAAATGAGTCTCATTCATACCTTCAGTAATGGCAAACTCGCATATTTTCTATTTTTATTTCAATTTTTAATTTTAAATTTTAATTTTTTACTTCGAGTCTTATTTACTGGCGAGTAAAATTTTCTGTATTGAGCGTAATATTTTTATGATTCCATATTTTAATTTAATTTTTTCAGCTCATAATGGAGCTCTGTTCATAAACATATATTTATCTCTTCTAAAGTTCAAGCTTTATTGCATTTTATTTTTTATATATAATTTTTTGTATTTTTTTATATATAAAAAAAAAAATTTTTCTCTACATTTATTTGTATTTTTCCAGTCTATAATGGAGTTCTGTCTATCAATATGTATTCATCTTGTTAAATAGACAATTTTTCCTCACTCCGCAATGGGTTAACATTTCGCATTGGACCTTCTGAGTTCCGTAACTCTGAGCAGTCCCTGCCATAGAATTAGGTCTTATAAAACCTCTCTGGCAAGGCTAAATACACAATCTTTTTTTCAATATATGTTTTTTCCTATTATTTTTATTATATATTTTTGCCAATTTGATTCATGTTTTTCACCAAATGTGAATCTGCTATTAACGCTTTGTTCCAGTCAGATATGGCGGTGATCACTTGCCCTTACTACTGGTTGGAATAAATTTATTACTAACTGATCCCTCAGTCCATATGTGGTTTAGAGTGGTTTTTCCCTCTTCCAAAATGGCGGACGCTGTTCCCTAGTCTGAGATTCACACTGGGGCTTGATTAGTGTCTGTATATAATGCGGTGCGTCATGACGCAGCCCGTGCCCCGTGACGACGTCCGTTGATGACGAAACGCGTAGGGAGGAGGAGCTACGTCCTGACGCTACCGCTGTAAGACGTGATCCCATACCACGGGCTGTATTTGCGAGACCGGCCGGCTCGCTTCATGCCTATCTAATTTTGCTACACTGTAAGTGTTTACTTATTTTTATACAATAAAATATCGTTGGATTTCACACTATGTGAGCTCTCTTTAATCTCCTCTGGTTCCAACTGCAATTCGGCCACCGAGCCTGATCCCGAGCTGACATCAGAGAAGGACCCTGGTTGGGAGCCATTCTGGATAAGTCATTCTGATTGGTTGGATATCGGACGTTCCCCCCAGTATACCCCTGGCTAGGGTTGAGAGCCACTTGCGCGAAAGGTCCCCCTAAAAAGGGACCATATAGTTCCGGTAAGGAGACAAGTTTGTCCTATGGTGGAGGTCTTCACATCTTTTCTTGGTGTCATATAAGTCACTTTCACTTCAAGAATTTGGGAGTCTTCACATAGACTGTTTAAAGCACGGAACTTGTTTGCTACATTGTGCATATCAAGACGCACATTTATATATACTGTTTGTGATTGACTATACTTTTCTGGGAGATTGTTTTTCCCACACCCCCAGGAGATTATACACTTATCCGGTCACCATTGAAGCTTTAGGCTCTGTAGGGTGTTTATTGTTTTCAACATTATTGTTTTCTTTATTTAGCTTTATTGTCACATAATGTCTATTAGCTATATTCCAGGTTATAGCTTGCACATAACTCTAAAGTTATAGTATCAAGCTGGCATTTATTTTTCAATAGTCAACTACAGGTATAATATTGTTCTGAACGCCCTGTAGGGTGTTTATTATTCTTTATTTTTTGTTATTATTAAGTTTAAATATCACCCTTTCTTTTGGTCTATTCACACTAAGGCTCACTGGTTACAGTTTGGGTTATTATTTGTACACCATATACAGTATATGATATATAAACAGTTGATAACAGGTATCATATATAATTGATTGCTCAGCAGGGTGTTTACTTATTTTTCATTAGCTTTTTAATTTATGCTTTATAGGTCGTCCTTTGATCTCACTAACTAGTGGATACCCACTTTGCACATCTAATTTCACCTTCACACAAATAGGCAAGCTCAGCCGGGCTTTTATTTATCCATTTTTATAATAGTCTGATGGCATGCAGACTTCCTTTTTGACACCCTTTCACGTGAAACGTAAAGTTATCTGGGCGAAATAATATTCAGCCCATATTTAGTATTTTGTCTTATTTTTTTAATCTTTAGCGCAGCTCCTTTTCACAGCCATTATTATTATTATGTTTTTGTGTTTTTTTGTTGAAATCAACAGAATGCAACGCAGCCAGCTTGTCTGCCTAATTAGCCTATGAGTTATTCTGCCCCGCATAGGGGTGGGAGGTGAAGTGGATATCGTTAGGATGCGCACACAGCATGGTGTCCTTTGACTGGACAGTTCCAGACATCCTGGCACCGGGGCTTTGTGAGCTAGTCTTAGCTGAATTCAAAGCACAATTAAATTTCCCTATGCTGGCCAAAAAAAGTGAAAGTCTTTTTGTTGAGCTTTCCCCAGCGATGGACACAGGAGAACTTGTGTCTGCCTGTTCCACTAGAAGGAGACTAGAAAATACATGGAACTGCTGACACTACCTTTCTACTCTTCCTTCAACTACTGTCTGTGTGGCCCTGAAGCTGAGGCCAGGACACACAGCCCTTCGAAAACCCACAATGGCTTTTTGGACCTCTGCCCTCTGGACCTCCTTTTCCCGACCACTCTGTCTAGACTTCCTCTGCTTAGGCTACTGTTGGCTGGTGATTGCTGCCATTTGCTCCTGGACTTTGCTGTACTGGATTGTGGCCTGCTACTCCCTGTGCCCAGATTGTGGCCTGTGATTCTGGACTAAGCCCCTGTTGTACTAAATTGCTGCCCTGTGTCCCTGGAATTTGCTGTACTGGATTGTGGCCTGCTACTCCCTGTGTCTGAATTGTGCCCTATGGTTCTGGACTAAGCCCCTGCTGCACTAAATTGCTGCCGTGTGCCCCTGGACTTTGCTGTACTGTGATTGTAACCTGCTACTCCCTGTGTCCAGATTGTGCCCTGTGATTTTGGACTAAGTCTCTGCTGTACTAGATTTATGCCCTGTGCCTCTGGACTTATCCCTTCATGTGCCCTATTGCCACCCTCTTCAATTTTTGCATGACCCTCACGGTGTTGGAATTATTGCCCTGTGGCCTTCCCTTATCTGACTCCCTGTCCTATAACCCCCCCAAAATAAAGAACCTCTTGGTCTGGGGCCCTAAAACTCTTACTCTCCATGTGTGTTCTGTTCCACCCACACCTCTGTCACAGCAACATTTAAAAAAGTAAAAATAAAATCTGCAGAAAAGGTTATTGTTGTCACAAAATATAAAGGAAAGATAAGTACCTAGAAAGTGAATATAGAAAATAATAGGTTAATCTACAATGTTGGAGAGAAAAACATGTGCAAATATGAATAGCTTGAAGCAGATGAATGGCAAATTTAATTTGCAGCAGGAAGAAAAGAGAAAGGGAAAAGCTCCAACAAATAGAACAGCTATTGGAATAGGAACTTACAATTGTACTTTAAAGTGTCAATAAACCCACATCATAAACTATCAATAAATGCTGTATTACATGCTGTTCATACTCACTCAGTCACTATGAGATTCATATTCTGTATTCTGCAAAAGATGTAGTTGATCCTGGTGCTCTCCATCTGTTTTTTATTTTATTTTAAATATGTGACCAACAGCAGAGGACTAGAAGCTCCTCCTGCTTATGTTTCCCTGCAGACAGATTGGTAAAGATCTGGCTCACGTGACAGCTGTATCTATTGGAAAAAGGGTACTTAGAATTTTTTTTTAATTAAAATAATTAAAGTGGCATCATCCATATACAGGAATAGAAGGGGCAATATAAATGAAACAGTGTGTGTTATCACTTTAAAGTGGAGCTAAACCTGATTTAACGGAATCCCAAAACAGCTACATTCAAGGCATGCACAGAATGCTGTCACATTTGCTTGTGTGAGGGTTGATTTTAAGCTTGTCACTCTTGAAATTATTAAAGCAGATCTTCACTCACCTGTTTGATATTGTATAATCCTAGCCCTCCCTTTTACCTTTGGGATTTTTTGTTTGTTTGCTTTTGGGTAGCAAGTAACCTTTGCCGCAGGTACATTCTTCCACTTCCTTTTTCCTTGCCAAGGTGAAGTTGACATTGTGCTTGGTCCGCTCCGTGCCGCAGCCTCTTAGGATCATTTCACAAATTCCAGTTGGCTTCAGGACAGTCTCAAACTCAAGTCCCAAATCAGTTCTAAATTCAAGATGTGGGCATTGAAACAAACATGGTGGTAAAGACTTCAGGCGGTAGGAAAAAAAGCTCAACTTCTTTGACTGGTAAGTATGTGTTTTTTTAAGAGTCAGTTGACTTTGACTTTTTTAAAACCCTGGTGACTTTCCCATTTAACTCTGTTTGCTGTCTTGCTGTGCTACCCCACTGTTGTGGTTTACTCCTTCCTAAACAGTTAGTCTATGGGGCAGTCACCTCACTGAAAATTATGCTCCCCTTATTTCCTAAATCTTATATAACCTGTAACTAAAGCGAAAATAAACCACCAGAAAAATAGGAAAAATTGGGCCACAAGAGCTTTTTGCCATAATGTGCAAGCATTAAGAAGATATTTGAACATTATAGCTTACTTACCTGGCACAGTGGTAATCTCCAGGACTGGGATGTCCCTTCTGCCCTCCATCACCAGCACTTCCACCTTCTTCTACTAGGATCGCAGTTTTTAGCCATATTGAAGGCTAGGATGACCTAATGATCCATTTCATCCTGGCACAGAGTTGTGCCATGATTGTACACTGAGTTGCACTAAAGGAATTAACACTGGCAGGCAGAGATAAAGGAAGATGAGTGTTCAATCATGAGTGTGATGAGTGTTTGTTTGCTTCCTGTACTTATTAAAGTGTATCTTTAGCCCAAAATTGTAATCTAGAATACCTGGAGGCACAACAGAAAGAGAAAGGAATCCTCTCTTAAGTGAAGATTTTCCCTCAGTTCTTATTCTGATAATACCTGTAAAATGTTCGAATTTCCTCCTGTGACTTCTGGGGCAAGTAAACAAGGTGAGGGGGGGGGGGGGATCCTGCACTGGAGACTGCATGTAGGGGGTTGCTGTTGTCGGGCAGGGAAGAAACAGACACTGCGCACATAACCTGAAAGGGCGAAGGAGTAAAGGCTGTATAAAGCCTGTGGTCTATAGTATGGAGACTGCTTAAAAAAAGCTTTGGATTTAGGTATAGTTTAATTCTGCCCTTTTTTATATACGGTGCCTTACAAAAGTATTCACCCCCCTTGGCATTTTTTCGTGTTTTGCCTCACAACCTGTAATTAACATGAATTGTTTGAGGATTTGCATCATTTAATTTACAGAACATGCCCACAACTTTGAAGATTTTTTTTTTTTTTTTTTTTTTTTATTGTGAAGCAAACAACAAATAGGACAAAATACCAGAAAAAGTCAATGTGCATAACTATTCACCCCCCTAAAGTCAATACTTTGTGGAGCCACCTTTTGCTGCTATCACAGCTCCAAGTCGCTTTGGATAAGTCTCTATGAGCTTGCCACATCTTACCACTGGAATTTTTGTCCATTCCTCCTTGAAAAACTGTTCCAGCTCCTTCAAGTTGGATGGTTTGCGGTTGTGAACAGCAATCGTCAAGTCTGACCACAGATTTTCTATTGGATTGAGGTATGGGCTTTGACTAGGCCATTCCAACACATTTACATGTTTCCCCTTAAACCACTCAAGTGTTGCTTTAACAGTGTGTTTGGGGGTCATTGAGCTGCTGGAAGGGTAACCTCCGTCCTAGCCTCAAATCACACACAGAGTTGTGCAGGTTTTGCTCAAGAATATCCCTGTATTTAACACCATCCATCTTTCCCTCAACCCTGACCAGTTTTCCAGTCCCGACTGGTGAAAAACATCCCCACAGCATGATGCTGCACCACCATGTTTCACCGTGGGGATGGTGTTCTTTGGATGATGTGATGTGTTGGGCTTGCGCCTGACATAGCACTTTCTTTGATGGCCAAAAAGTAAAATTTTTGTCTCATCAGACCAGAGAACTTTCCTCCATACATTTTGGGAGTCTCCCACATGCCTTTTGGCAAACTCAAAACGTGCCATTTTGTTTTTTGCTGAAAGTAATGGTTTTCTTCTGGCCACTCTGCCATAAAGCCCAACAACAATATGCGTACGGCTTATTGTCATTCTATGTACAGATACTCCAGTCTCTGCTCTGGGTTACCTTAGGTCGCTGTGCTGCCTCTCTGATAAATGCCCTTCTTGCCCGGTCCGTGAGTTTTGGTGTGGGGCCAACTCTTGGCAGGTTTGCTATTGTGCCATGTTCTTTCCATTTGGTTATGATAGATTTGATGGTGCTCCTAGCGATCATCAAATATTTGGATATTTATAACCTAACCCTGACTTGTACTTCTCAACAACATTATATCTTACTTGTTTGAAGAGTTCCTTTATCTTCCTTGGTCTTCATGGCAGTGTTTGGTTAGTTGTGCCTCTTGCTTAGGTGTTACACCCTTTGGGGCCTTTCAAAAAGCTGTGTATATGTAATGACACTCAGATTGCACACAGGTGGAAATCATTTCACTAATTATGTGACTTCTGAAGGTAATTGGTTGCACCAGAGCTTTTTTAGGGGCTTCCTAACAAAGGGGGTGAATACATACGCACATGCCAATTATCAGTTTTTAATTTCTGGAAAATAGTTTTATGCATATATTTTTCTAATTTTACTTCACAAACTTAGACTATTGTGTTCTGATCCATCACATATAATTCAGATTAAAAAATTATTGAACTAAAGACTGTAATGTAACAATAGGTAAAAAGCCAAGGGGGTGAATACTTTTGCAAGGCACTGTTTTTTATTTAAAAAATATGAAGATATATGCAGCAATAATAACACAAATATGGTATGATGTTCTTCTGTAAACAAATGCTGTACTTTCCCTTTAATTTGGCTCTGAGTTAAATCTGCAGTTTATCAAGTCAAATAAAAATGTTCATGTTGCATCATGTAGCTGTACATTTTTTTTGCTGTACGTCTCCACCCAGATTTGATCCTAGCTCTAGTAGCAGTGAAACAAAAGCATTTTCCTCCATACTTTGAAGAAATACAGGTAAGTGTTGTAAAATATATGTTTAGTTGTCATAATAAGGCCAATCTGACTGCAAATTGCAATAATCACTTTGTCTAGTTTGCAGTAAGTAGTACTGTAAAAGTAACATTTCATTAGTGATCTTATGTGTCCTTTATAAGAAGTACACAGTTAACATTTATCAAATGAGCAGTTGATGAAATATGTAATTATGACCAGCAAGGAATGTGGCTGAAAAGTCTACTATGCCTAGGGTCATAACTGCTTTTAGGGCATCCATGGTGCTAATGTATAGGGCCTAGAGCCAAATAAGAATATTATGGAAGAATTTCAGCCCCTGGTTCATTTAATATGTAGGTATGTTCTTTTTTTTTTGCTTTAGGTGACCATACAAAGTGACATACAAGGTAACCAAAGTAAAAAAAAAAAAACATTTGGAAAGTAGGACACATGTGACATGCTTTGTCAGGTTGGGGGTCTGTGGCTAAAACTAGGTACTGTAACACATGGACCTTCCTTTATTGTTGGTCTGACAAGAGTACATGAAAAAAAGTGAGCTACAAGTAAACTTATGTCTTATAAACTAACATTTTATTAAGTCAATATTAGAT
The DNA here is from genome assembly GCA_028564925.1 of Lithobates sylvaticus. NCBI lineage: Eukaryota > Metazoa > Chordata > Amphibia > Anura > Ranidae > Lithobates > Lithobates sylvaticus. The sequence goes on from CM053031.1 coordinate 116,380,836, forward strand.
AACTGTACTTCCAAAAAATGTATAATTATAATTGTTTTTCCTAGCCAGTCTTAACAGACTAAACCTATTGTCCCCCACCAGATACATATGCATCCGTTGGCTGCAGGCTTTAGCAATCTTTACAACCACAGGCCAAATTTTTTTTTGCTACCGGCCACCCCATGCAGTCAATCCCTATCGACTTCTATAGCACTGTCTTCTGTATGTTGTGATGGCTCCCTAGGTGTTTATGCAGATTGATTGTGCCTGCACAGCCAGCAGCAAGAACGTCTTGGAATGTGGATGTGAAGATTTGTCGCAGCTATCAGTTTTAGATAAGTATGCACTGGAGGTGAGGGAAGGGGGTTTCTTTAGCTTGGGGTAGGCAAAAAGGATAACTGTTATTTTAATTTAAAATAGCATTTATCATTTAAGGTTGTATTGGGGATTTTAAAGGAAAAAGTCTTTAGAATCTATCCAGTGTAAATCTAACTATAACCCATGTTGTAATTACCCTATTTTTCCTGGCTTTACCAGCATATATTATTATAATTGTAATATTTTTCTATACAATTGCTCCAATTTTATCTTTGCATTAACTTAAAACTCCTACATGTACAAAAACTAGTCATAAGAATAAGGCCATAGCTATGTATGACAAAGCCCCATAGTAAAATTGGTAAGGGGTCTTGTCTTTCTAATCTCCATCTTGAAGGCAATTCCACTAGTGATATTGAATAATAATTTTTTTCAAAGCTATTATAAGGAGGTTCCCATCTTTATATAATTTATTTAACCAAAATGCTACTGCTAGCTGTATACATTATTGTGGAACCAGACATCTCTGGCCCCCATGTGCTCCTGGAACCCATGACACTTGCATCATCTGCTATGGCTATAGTTACACCCTTGGGTTAGAGGCATGTTTTATATTAGTCCAGTGTAATGTCAGATCAGCACAGGAGGATGTCAAAATTAATAAAAAAGTGCACTACTTCTTTCTGCACTTTTATTCCATGCACCTAGAATGATAAATATATCCATTGGCATATGTGCTAAACTGAGTGTAATTAATGGCCTATTCACACCACTCAGTGCTATGTTACTAGTACAATTTAAACAGTCAACCTATGGCAATCATGTAAATAATGTCTTTAAATCAATCACTTTAAATGAATTGCATACAATAGCAGCTGCTATAAAAAACAAAACATTATATAAAATATACAGTAGCAAAGAATCCAGTCCAAAAGTACTGTGCAAATCCAATACTATAGCAGTGCTACTGTCAGTCCATTAAAATATGAGTGGCATTTATATGCTTAATCATATAAGGAACAAAAGGATGACACTTGGTGAATACAGTTCTGAAAGCAGATGGTGGTCCTAGTAGATGTTATAATCGTGCACCATACACCAAAATCCACACAGCGTGAATCACACTCCCCTAGGGGTTCAAACTCACCAGAAAGAAGTAAATCACAAGCCTTGAAATAATCAGAGGAAAGTCATCCAAAATATAGATCTGGTTACGGCTGCAAGCCACTCGATGGATAATGAATCATAAAAGAGTAAGGGCTCTTTCACACGGGACGGATCCATGATGATCCGCCCCGTGAACATCCGCTGCTCAGCGGGGATGGCTCCGTTGATTCCCGCTGAGCCGGCGGATGACAGGGCGGTCCCTGCACAGCGGAGACGGACGATATCGGGTGTCAGCGGATGTTCATCCACTGACACCCGCTATCCCATAGGGATGCATGTATGTCCGTATTTCATCCAAAAACCGATGGATGAAATACGGACATACACTCTGCCCGTGTGAAAGGGGCCTAAGATTCCACATAGCGTGATCCTGTTTAACAATTTTTATTGGAAACCCGACCCACTTACAAACTGTAAGAAATCAATGAGCAAGTACAGTGGTGTGAAAAAGTGTTTCCCCCCTTCCTCATTTCCTGTTCCTTTGCATGTTTGTCACACTTAAGTGTTTCGGAACATCAAACCAATTTAAACAATAGTCAAGGACAACACAAGTAAACACAAAATGCAATTTGTAAATGAAGGTGTTTATTATTAAAGGTGAAAAAAAATCCAAACCATCATGGCCCTGTGTGAAAAAGTGATTGCCCCCTAAACCTAATAACTGGTTGGGCCACCCTTAGCAGCAACAACTGCAACCAAGCGTTTGCGATAACGTGCAATGAGGCTTTTACAGCGTCCTGGAGGAATTTTGGCCCACTCATCTTTGCAGAATTGTCCTAATTCAGTTACATTAGAGGGTTTTCGAGCATGAACGGCCTTTTTAAGGTCATACCACAACATCTCAATAGGATTCAGGTCAGGACTTTGGCTAGGCCACTCCAAAGTCTTCATTTTGTTTTTCTTCAGCCATTCGGTGGTGGACTTGCTGGTGTGTTTAGGATCATTTTCCTGCTGCAGAACCCAAGTTCGTTTCAGCTTGAGTACACGAACAGATGGTCGGACATTCTCCTTCAGGATCTCTTGGTAGACAGCAGAATTCATAGTTCCTTTTATCACGGCAAGTCTTCCAGGTCCTGAAGCAGCAAAACAGCCCCAGACCATCACACTACCACCACCATATTTTACTGTTGGTATAATGTTCTTTTTCTGAAATGCAGTGTTCCTTCTACGCCAGATATACTTGGACACACACCTTCCAAAGAGTTCCACTTTTGTCTCATCGGTCCACAGAATGTTGTCCCAAAAGTCTTGGGGATCATCAAGATGTGTTGTGGAGAAATTGAGACGAGCTTTGATGTTCTTTTTGCTCAGCAGTGGTTTTCTCCTTGGAACTCTGCCATGCAGGCCATTTTTGCCCAGTCTTTTCCTGATGGTGGAGGCATGAACGCTGACCTTAACTGAGGCAAGTGAGGCCTGCAGTTCCTTGGACGTTGTTGTGGGGTCTTTTGTGACCTCTTGGATGAGTCGTCGCTGCGCTCTTGGGGTAATTTTGGGCGGCCGGCCACTCCTGGGAAGGTTCACCACTGTTCCATGTCTTCGCCATTTGTGGATAATGGCTCTCACTGTGGTTCGCTGGATTCCCAAAGCTTTGGAAATGGCTTTATAACCCTTTCCAGACTGATAGATTACTTTCTTTCTCAATTGTTCCTGAATTTCTTTGGGTCTCGGCATGATGTGTAGCTTTTAAGGATCTTCTGGTGGACCTTACTGTGTCAAGCAGCTCCTATTTAAGTGATGCCTTGATTGTGAACAGGTGTGGCAATAATCAGGCCTGGGTGTGGCTAGAGAAATTGAACTCAGGTGTGGACAACCACAGTTATAGTATGTTTTAACAAGGGGGGCAATCACTTTTTCACACAGGGCCATGATGGTTTGGATTTTTTTTCACCTTTAATAATAAACACCTTCATTTACAAATTGCATTTTGTGTTTACTTGTGTTGTCCTTGACTATTGTTTAAATTGGTTTGATGTTCCGAAACACTTAAGTGTGACAAACATGCAAAGGAACAGGAAATGAGGAAGGGGGCAAACACTTTTTCACACCACTGTAAATGTAAAAGCGTAGTCACCAGTCCACTGGTATAGGGAACAGCCAGTGTAGGTTAAATAGCTGCACTGATTACTCCTGGTTATCAGCATAAAGAAGGATAGTTCTTTACCCTGTATTGGTAAAGTCCATTCCAGGGCTGGTTTTATTGGAAGTCTGATAGAGATCTGGGTGGGACAGGCTTACAAGTCTGTGGACCGCTGTTTAATGTTTTCTTTTCAGGTCTTGATTAAGGCAGCTGGTCCTAGCTCTCAGAGTGAGAGTGTATGTCTCCATGTGAGGAGGCAACTAGGAACATGGCTGCTTATCCCTGACTTTGGATACAACGTATTTGCGTTTGTAAGGACACTTACTACAAAACCAAGGACTGGTCAGACTACGGACACAGTGAGGCTCGGTAGAGCATATGTTTATTTTTGTTTGATTGATGGCAAGATGCCTTTTTTCTTCTGTTTGGGAAAATCCTGTGGATTAAACATGATGTTTTCCTAAAGAAACTGTGAGTTTGTCCCCATATTAAGTCTGATCCCCTACAATCCATATACATACACACAGACACACACACTATTATGGCAGAGCGCGTAAAGTGAAAGAGAAATACGGTAGCACTTCATTAATGGCAGAACGGGTCAGAGGGAGATAGTTTCCATCTCCCCGCTGGCACACAAAGCGATAATGCTAATGCACATGGGCAGATTAGAGTGTGCCAAGGCACACCCCCTGTGCACACCTATGATACTGTACATCTTGTAGAGATTAATGTGATAATTCGTAGTATATGTGAGAGATTGTACTGTAAGTGGAAACAGGTCCCTAGGCACAATTTGCTGGCTTCTCCTATCAAATTGGGTTAGCTTGACACTAGCTTGCACTAAAACATGTAGAGGTTCCCGCCCACTCCTGTTACGCTGCTCCCCACATTGATGAGTTGCATGAGGCTCTGCTGTAGTCATCTACATTGGCGGGTCCAGCTTCACTGATCAGAGGCTCAGGGATCGGGCAGGCTGAATGCTTTCTGCCTTTACTGTATCACCTATCCATTGCATTCCAGGCTGGAGTTTGAACATTTTATATGTAAGTGTGCTATTTATTTTAATAATGTGACATTGTTTTACTAACTCCTGCGCCCTACTGTTCTGTTTCCTTTTCATACATCAAAGTAGAACTATAGGCAAAACTTTTTTTTCCATTTTGGATAGAGTAAGGAGGGTTATAACATCTGTCAGTTTTTTTTTTACATGTGTGTCTCATTGGGGTGATTTACCTTTACTTCCAATCCCACAACCGAAACAGGAAGTCAGAGGAAAACCCTTAAAATTAAGGTAATCCATTTTGGCCCCCCGGGTCACCAGCAGTAGTGTCCCCATTGAAAGATTTTGCCTCTTTTACATTTCTGGGGACATCCCAAAATTTGGGATTTCTTTTACATTTACTTTCAATGATTATTGTAACCAGGACAAATAGAGAGAGCCAATCTTCCTAATGGGGCCACAGACAGCAATACAACTTAATAGGTGTTCTAATACCTCTCAACTCTCTCCAAAACAAGAAAAAAAATTTTGACTTTAGTTATACTTTAAATTTACTGCTGCTCCCTTGGTGATTAGATTAAAGCCTCATACATGTGATTTGATTTTCAGACGGGAAATATGTGATGACAGGCTGTTGGCGGAAAATCCGACCCTGTGTATGCTCCATCGGACAATTGTTGTCAGACTTTCCGCCAACAAATGTTGGCTAGCATGTCTTCAAATTTTCCACCAACAAATATCTGTTGTCAGATTTTCCAAGTGTGTGTACACAAGTCCATCGGACAAAAGTCCAAAGTACAAACACGCATGCTCGGAAGCAAGGACGAGCCGGAAGCGATCCGTCTTGTAAAACTAGCGCTCGTAATGGTGATATCACATTTGCAACGTGGCAAATTATGAAATCTCTAAATTCAGCGCATATTCTCTTCTTCTTTAATGGGATAATAATGAAGCTGCGTTTATGGTGATACTGATGGAGTTAGTGCAAACGAAGGCTTTTTTTTTCTAGTGATATCAAGAAAAATATTATTATGCTTTTTTTTTGGGCACGTTATCACAACACCATTATCCCATTGTTATTAAGATCAAAGATACAACTATGTTGGTTTCCCTTGTTAATTTTACATTGTATTTTTTAAAAAGTAACTGCCTACTCCCAAACTGTCAATTGAAGTAAAACACATAGCCAAGTATTATTCTACACAATGTTTTTATTGTGCATTAAAAAAAGGAAACAGATAAAATTACACATGCTATCTGCCAATAGAACTTAACCAAAAAGTGCATTCTATGCATCCAAAAGTATAGAAAATATACCAAATCAAATCATTATTAAACCAAAAAAATAATGTCAAAGCAATAACTCCAAGGCCAATAATAAATAACACGTTATTTCCCCCGATTCCACAACATGTTTGCTTGACGAACGGCCGTTCAGAAATTAACTGAACAGAACAAAATGAAAAGTGCAAAATGAAAAGTGCGAAATGAAAAGTGCAAATCAACACTCACCAAATTTCTACTAACACAAAATTAGCAGAAGGAGCCTGAAGGGTCGGGCTTAAGAGATGAAAAACCACTTAGTACGTCTAGTACGTCACTACATTCGTAATTGTTGGCCAACAATTGTGTGGCCGTGTGTATGCAAGACAAATTTTAGGCCAACGCCCTTCGGACAAAATTCCATGGTTTTGTTGGCCAACAGAACTTAATCAAAAAGTGCATTCTATGCATCCAAAAATATAGAAAATATACCAAATCAAATCATTATTATTCAACCAAAAAATAAAATAAAAGCATCATGCATGTGTCCTGCTTCTTAATATAGGGGGTCAACAATGCCAAGAGTTGGTGAAAGCAGGGGTCCGTCATCCGGAGATAATGCCGAAAAAAACATCTGGATTATTCTCCTGGAGCTCCCGCAGCAAAGGCATATGATTAACGATTAATAAAGCAACCGATTTTTGGTCCAAGAACTCCTCCTCCTCCTGTTCCTGGATTGGATTTGGGTCAAAGCAATAACTGCAAGGCCAATAATAAATAACACGTTATCTCCTCCGATTCCACAACATGGCTGGCTGACGAACGGCTGTTCAGAAACGAACTGAAAAGCATGAAATGAAAAGCGCAAACCGAAAAGTGCGAACCGAAAAGTGCGAATTGAAAAGCGCAAATCAACACTCACCAAACTTCTACTAACATGAAATTAGCAGAAGGGGCCCAAAGGGTGGCGCTAAAGAGCTGAAAAACAACGTAGTACGTCACTACGTTCGTATTTGTTGGCTAACAATTGTGTGCCGTGTGTATGCAAGTCAAGTTTGGGCCAGCGCCCTCCTGACAAAAGTCCACGGTTTTGTTGTCCAACAATCCGATCAAGTGTACGAGGCTTAAGTTTGACCACAGACAGACATTTTGCTGCTGTCTACAATTTAGGATTTTGAGAAAAACTCCAAATAGCACAAAACCTTTTTTAAAAGGATTTCAAATGTATTTAAAAATAATACACTCACATATAAGTAAGCAGGCATAAAATCTGCACCGGGAATGCTCTGAGATTACCATGAGCAGAGACTCAGCATATCATTGCGACAACACATCCAATTCCAGCCCTACGTATGTTTCATCAATGGCCATCTTCCCGGGGACGACCAGTGGTGATGTTTACAAGTAAAGTGTGCTTATTTTATGCTGGTGGAGCACCAAGCTAAAACAATTCTCAAGGTGCCATTATCTACAAATCGGCTTGTTAATGTTAAAGCAACTTTCAATTGCCAAGATCCTCCAACTATTATCCTTTCTGCTTCATGGTGATACAGTGGCAGTCCCTGTGGAGAAGCAATGTTTGCACCCCTCCCCTTGATAAAGCTATAATGATTGATATTTTTAGCAAGAAAATGATAGTTGAAGATCAAGATGTTAAAGCGGAGCACCTAAAGTGGAACTTCCACTCATCTGAACCCTCCCCCCTCCGGTGCCACAGTTGGCACCTTTCAGGGGGGAGGGGGGTGCAGATACCTGTCTAAGACAGGTATTTGCACCCTCTTCCAGGCATAGACTCCCACGGGAGTCTATGCCTCTTCCTGTCCCGCCGTGCTGTCTGCTGGGACACACACGGGTCCCAGAGACAGCGCCGAGCATTCTCATTGTGCTGCGCGACTCGCGCATGCGCAGTAGGGAACTGGGAAGTGAAGCCGCAACGCTTCACTTCCTGATTCCCTCACCGAGAATGGCGGCGGCAGCAGCCGAGCAATTGATTGGTCTTGGCTGCCGATATCGCTGGACTCCAGGAAAAGTAAGTGCCCATTTATTAAAAGTCAGCAGGTTTAGTATTTGTAGCTTCTGGCTTTTAATATTTTTTTTCGGGTGGACTCCCTCTTTAATGACTAAAAATAAGTATAGTAATGGTAATGAATGTGAGATTTAAAAAAAAAAAAATCTTCTCTAGGAAAATTCTAATTTCATGCAAAAAACCCACACCAAAAAGATATTGTTTGTGAATCAAACATTTTTCTGAGAAAATTATCACGAAATAAAATAGTGATTAGAGTTAAAATAAATCATCTATATTAGTGAGTTTAACATGATATAGTATGTCACTGCCACAACCACACAAAATTGCACTACAACAGCACATCTCCATCTTCCACCCAACTCCCTTGCTGGCATGGTCCATGACTATTTATGAGGTAGGCTCTGCCCCCTGCCGGCTCATTGCTGGGGATTTGCCGAGGCCTCATAAATATGCATGATAGCCCCTCCCACTACATCTAGAACCTTCTCCAAGGTTCCAGAAAACAGGATAAGGCACCAGAAGAGATGAGATTAGTAATCCAGCCTCCCTGAGTCTCTAAACCCTGACCCAGATTCTCAGCCAAGCCAATTTACCTACACTAACAACTAAACTATGTACACCCAGTACACTAGCTAGACGGTGCTACATTTGTTATTTTAGAAAAAAAAGACTTTAATATTACTTTAATGCCATTATTATTATTTTTATGATCTTAAAGCACTCCCATTTTTTCCTCAGTGTTCAATGTCTCTAAAATTTGATCTCATTTAATATTATGTAGTATGGAGCATAGTTTATAAAAGTTGGCTCCTCTGAAATTAAGTGTTCTTGCACTATTCTAATGCCTCCTTTTCCTAAAATGTATGCTGAATCTAATTACTCTGTGAATGATATTTCCTAAGTTATCCTTTATTTCCACATCTGCAATCAGATCTTTGCTGTTTGTAATTAGTAGATCTGGCAGAGCATTACTTCTAGTTGAGGCATCAATTGACACATGAAATTCTCCTGATATTTAAGATATTTAAGAAATTGCAAGCCATAAATGAGTGAGCAGTTCCATCTGCCCAGTTGATATCTGGATAATTGAAGTCCCCCATTATAGTAACATTGCCCTGCCTTGCCTTCATTCCTAACTGTGACAGGAGGTCAGACTCCTTCTTATCCTTCCGGTTAGGGGGCCTGTAGCATACGCCCACTATTAATTACCCTTTGAAGTTCCAGTAGTTGCATAAAGTTGCAGTAGTTGCATAAAGTGGTGCTGCTCTATAGTGGTATTATATAGTATTACTACTATAGTAGTTCTAGAGAGAGTAAACAATGAAGCAAGGACGAGCCGGAAGCGATCCGTCTTGTAAAACTAGCGCTCGTAATGGTGATATCACATTTGCAACGTGGCAAATTATGAAATCTCTAAATTCAGCGCATATTCTCTTCTTCTTTAATGGGATAATAATGAAGCTGCGTTTATGGTGATACTGATGGAGTTAGTGCTAACGAAGGCTTTTTTTTTCTAGTGATATCAAGAAAAATATTATTATGCTTTTTTTTTGGGCACGTTATCACAACACCATTATCCCATTGTTATTAAGATCAAAGATACAACTATGTTGGTTTCCCTTGTTAATTTTACATTGTATTTTTTAAAAAGTAACTGCCTACTCCCAAACTGTCAATTGAAGTAAAACACATAGCCAAGTATTATTCTACACAATGTTTTTATTGTGCATTAAAAAAAGGAAACAGATAAAATTACACATGCTATCTGCCAATAGAACTTAACCAAAAAGTGCATTCTATGCATCCAAAAGTATAGAAAATATACCAAATCAAATCATTATTAAACCAAAAAAATAATGTCAAAGCAATAACTCCAAGGCCAATAATAAATAACACGTTATTTCCCCCGATTCCACAACATGTTTGCTTGACGAACGGCCGTTCAGAAATTAACTGAACAGAACAAAATGAAAAGTGCAAAATGAAAAGTGCGAAATGAAAAGTGCAAATCAACACTCACCAAATTTCTACTAACACAAAATTAGCAGAAGGAGCCTGAAGGGTCGGGCTTAAGAGATGAAAAACCACTTAGTACGTCTAGTACGTCACTACATTCGTAATTGTTGGCCAACAATTGTGTGGCCGTGTGTATGCAAGACAAATTTTAGGCCAACGCCCTTCGGACAAAATTCCATGGTTTTGTTGGCCAACAGAACTTAATCAAAAAGTGCATTCTATGCATCCAAAAATATAGAAAATATACCAAATCAAATCATTATTATTCAACCAAAAAATAAAATAAAAGCATCATGCATGTGTCCTGCTTCTTAATATAGGGGGTCAACAATGCCAAGAGTTGGTGAAAGCAGGGGTCCGTCATCCGGAGATAATGCCGAAAAAAACATCTGGATTATTCTCCTGGAGCTCCCGCAGCAAAGGCATATGATTAACGATTAATAAAGCAACCGATTTTTGGTCCAAGAACTCCTCCTCCTCCTGTTCCTGGATTGGATTTGGGTCAAAGCAATAACTGCAAGGCCAATAATAAATAACACGTTATCTCCTCCGATTCCACAACATGGCTGGCTGACGAACGGCTGTTCAGAAACGAACTGAAAAGCATGAAATGAAAAGCGCAAACCGAAAAGTGCGAACCGAAAAGTGCGAATTGAAAAGCGCAAATCAACACTCACCAAACTTCTACTAACATGAAATTAGCAGAAGGGGCCCAAAGGGTGGCGCTAAAGAGCTGAAAAACAACGTAGTACGTCACTACGTTCGTATTTGTTGGCTAACAATTGTGTGCCGTGTGTATGCAAGTCAAGTTTGGGCCAGCGCCCTCCTGACAAAAGTCCACGGTTTTGTTGTCCAACAATCCGATCAAGTGTACGAGGCTTAAGTTTGACCACAGACAGACATTTTGCTGCTGTCTACAATTTAGGATTTTGAGAAAAACTCCAAATAGCACAAAACCTTTTTTAAAAGGATTTCAAATGTATTTAAAAATAATACACTCACATATAAGTAAGCAGGCATAAAATCTGCACCGGGAATGCTCTGAGATTACCATGAGCAGAGACTCAGCATATCATTGCGACAACACATCCAATTCCAGCCCTACGTATGTTTCATCAATGGCCATCTTCCCGGGGACGACCAGTGGTGATGTTTACAAGTAAAGTGTGCTTATTTTATGCTGGTGGAGCACCAAGCTAAAACAATTCTCAAGGTGCCATTATCTACAAATCGGCTTGTTAATGTTAAAGCAACTTTCAATTGCCAAGATCCTCCAACTATTATCCTTTCTGCTTCATGGTGATACAGTGGCAGTCCCTGTGGAGAAGCAATGTTTGCACCCCTCCCCTTGATAAAGCTATAATGATTGATATTTTTAGCAAGAAAATGATAGTTGAAGATCAAGATGTTAAAGCGGAGCACCTAAAGTGGAACTTCCACTCATCTGAACCCTCCCCCCTCCGGTGCCACAGTTGGCACCTTTCAGGGGGGAGGGGGGTGCAGATACCTGTCTAAGACAGGTATTTGCACCCTCTTCCAGGCATAGACTCCCACGGGAGTCTATGCCTCTTCCTGTCCCGCCGTGCTGTCTGCTGGGACACACACGGGTCCCAGAGACAGCGCCGAGCATTCTCATTGTGCTGCGCGACTCGCGCATGCGCAGTAGGGAACTGGGAAGTGAAGCCGCAACGCTTCACTTCCTGATTCCCTCACCGAGAATGGCGGCGGCAGCAGCCGAGCAATTGATTGGTCTTGGCTGCCGATATCGCTGGACTCCAGGAAAAGTAAGTGCCCATTTATTAAAAGTCAGCAGGTTTAGTATTTGTAGCTTCTGGCTTTTAATATTTTTTTTTCGGGTGGACTCCCTCTTTAATGACTAAAAATAAGTATAGTAATGGTAATGAATGTGAGATTTAAAAAAAAAAAATCTTCTCTAGGAAAATTCTAATTTCATGCAAAAAACCCACACCAAAAAGATATTGTTTGTGAATCAAACATTTTTCTGAGAAAATGATCACGAAATAAAATAGTGATTAGAGTTAAAATAAATCATCTATATTAGTGAGTTTAACATGATATAGTATGTCACTGCCACAACCACACAAAATTGCACTACAACAGCACATCTCCATCTTCCACCCAACTCCCTTGCTGGCATGGTCCATGACTATTTATGAGGTAGGCTCTGCCCCCTGCCGGCTCATTGCTGGGGATTTGCCGAGGCCTCATAAATATGCATGATAGCCCCTCCCACTACATCTAGAACCTTCTCCAAGGTTCCAGAAAACAGGATAAGGCACCAGAAGAGATGAGATTAGTAATCCAGCCTCCCTGAGTCTCTAAACCCTGACCCAGATTCTCAGCCAAGCCAATTTACCTACACTAACAACTAAACTATGTACACCCAGTACACTAGCTAGACGGTGCTACATTTGTTATTTTAGAAAAAAAAGACTTTAATATTACTTTAATGCCATTATTATTATTTTTATGATCTTAAAGCACTCCCATTTTTTCCTCAGTGTTCAATGTCTCTAAAATTTGATCTCATTTAATATTATGTAGTATGGAGCATAGTTTATAAAAGTTGGCTCCTCTGAAATTAAGTGTTCTTGCACTATTCTAATGCCTCCTTTTCCTAAAATGTATGCTGAATCTAATTACTCTGTGAATGATATTTCCTAAGTTATCCTTTATTTCCACATCTGCAATCAGATCTTTGCTGTTTGTAATTAGTAGATCTGGCAGAGCATTACTTCTAGTTGAGGCATCAATTGACACATGAAATTCTCCTGATATTTAAGATATTTAAGAAATTGCAAGCCATAAATGAGTGAGCAGTTCCATCTGCCCAGTTGATATCTGGATAATTGAAGTCCCCCATTATAGTAACATTGCCCTGCCTTGCCTTCATTCCTAACTGTGACAGGAGGTCAGACTCCTTCTTATCCTTCCGGTTAGGGGGCCTGTAGCATACGCCCACTATTAATTACCCTTTGAAGTTCCAGTAGTTGCATAAAGTTGCAGTAGTTGCATAAAGTGGTGCTGCTCTATAGTGGTATTATATAGTATTACTACTATAGTAGTTCTAGAGAGAGTAAACAATGAGAAGAAGGAGGCAGGGGAGAGAGCATAGGCCCATTTGAAAGTCATAGGATATTATTGGAAGGATGACAACTGTGCTTGATGCATGACTGTATAATTGAAGTGAATTTTTTAAATATTCTCAACTTCTCTAGTAAATCAGCCTCATTGTTTTGTAATGAAATCCTTCCATCCCTCATCTCTTCTGTTGTCTTTCCTTTTGAATGAATATACAGACCTTCATAAATACATTTTCAATTTAATTATCAAATGTTTATGCTGCGCGAAACACTCCATTGAACTTCTAAGTTACTGCATTTGTTATTTTCAAATGTTAGTATAAAGGAAAGTAGTAGTGAAAAAAGCACCAGCTGGTTAAATTAATAATTGCGTATGAATTCTTCATAGCTGAGAGCTTGGAGATCATATTTAAAGCTGAACTCCAGACAGACACTGTATAAAAAACACAATTTAATACAGTTTTTTTTTCTGTAATTAAAGTAAACTAAACCAAATTATGCAGGGGAAGTTTATGTCATAATGTGGAACTTGCACATAACAGTAGACTTACCTCCACTGGTGACGCTGTCAAATTTTCCATAGCTTCTTCTGATTTCGGTGTGTTCCTCTTTAGCTAATGGTGTAAATCCTGTGCATGCATTCTGGGGTTACATCGTTCTGGTTTCATTCTCCATCTCTTACATATGCCAGAAATGGGCCTGAAAGTGTACATTGTACTGCCCATGCACCAGAGATAGAGTACAGTCAACCGCAACCAATATTGTAAACAGACCACAAAGTCCACACCTTGAAGAGTTAAGAAAAAAACTGTTTTACACATCTGAAGTCCAAAGCAACCAGCTGCTTAACAAACATATTTTATTACATATTTGAAGAAATCTTAAAGACACAGAACACAAGCTAAGAACAAAGGTATACCTATTAACCACTTCAAGTACAGACAATTTCACCCCTTTCCAGTCAGGCCAATTTCCAGCTTTCAGCGCTGTCACATTTTGAGTGATAATTACTCAGGCATGCAGCACTGTACCCAAATGAACTTGTTATCATTTTTTGAGACAGATAGAACTTTCTTTTGGTGGTATTTAATCACCACTGGGTTTTTTATTTTTCGCTATATAAACAAAGAAATTACCTCAAAATTTGGGGAAAAAAACACTTTTTTTATTGTTTTTTTTAATAAAATTTTGTAAATAAATATTCTTTCTTTATAAGATTAGGCCACAATGTATTCTGCTACAGTTTTTTTTTTACAAAGCAATATATATTATTTAGTCTGTGTGAAAGCCATATAGTCTACAAACTATGGTATGGCATATGGTGGTGATTAGAATGATGGTATGGCATATGGTGGTGATCAAAGCACTGGTATGGCTTATGGTAAAGATCAGGATGCTGGTATGGCATATGGCGCTGATCAGGATGCTTGTATGGTGATAATCAAGATACTGGTATAACGTGGTGGTGATCAGGATGCTGGTATGGTGTATGGAGGGGATCGGGATGCTGGTATAGTGTATGGCGTTGATCATGACAACGCCATTGTGAGTCCACTTGTTTGGCTTTGAGGATTCTTTCTTTCTAATACTATATGAAGCCATTGATGAGCCCTTCCTGAGTGTGATCAGGAGGATCTATAATTGTAGTGCTTCTATGGATGACGTGGATGAGATACATAGTTACATAGTTAATCTGGTTGAAGTCCATCCAGTTTACCAACAGAGAAAAAAAAAACAACAACTATCCTATACCCACTGTTGAGGAGAGGAAGAGGAAGGCAAAAAAAAAAAAACAATAACGCATGATCCAATTTGCTCCAGTGGTGGAAAAAAAATCCTTCCTGATCCCCCAAGAGCAATTGGATATTCCCTGGATCAGTTTTACCTATACGATTAATATCAGCCTCTTCCTTCATTAGCTGATGAAGGCAGCGTACCGTAGCTTTGCCTCTGAAATGGTTCTTGATTGTCTACTAGCATCCAGGCTTTTGACAGCTCCATCTGACAGTTCTTCTGAGGTTCTCGCGGAAGCTCTCTGACAGCTTCCCTGGATCTCATCACTAGCATCTACTGGCTCTCCCAGCGGCTCCTGTCGGGACTATTACAACTACTGGCGGTTTCACATTGAACTAATTCTATGGCTGTTTCTCACGAAGCTTGTGAGTGCATTACCATTGTTTTTTTGTTAGTTATTTTTTTTTTTTATTTTAAAGTTGCACTTCTGTTTGTCAAAAAAAACTATATTTCTGTAACAAAACTTGGTTTTATTTATAAAGACGTTATATGTCACATCAGCTAACTCTGTGTCTGTAGTGCATGTACAAAAACTCCTCGTTTAACGACTTCCCTGTTTAACGACCGATTGGACTTACGACCAGCTCTCCCCACCCAAACGACACACTGTACAATATTGTATTGTACAGTACAGAATTTTAGTTTGTGTTCTGTACTTATGCAAATTAAAAACAACGTTATTGAGCTGGAGTTTTGTGTTTAGACCTTTTTTTCACAATACAGTACAGTAGTTAAGAAAATATTGATTATTGTGGCTCCTCGTTTAACGACCAATTTGTTTAATGACCTGGTAGTTGGAACGGAACCTGGTCATTAAGTGAGGAGAGCCTGTACCATAAATAATAACATGTTATTAGATTTTTACTCCAGGAGTTTGGAAATTCTAGAGAAATGCTTAAATAATGCATTACAATTTAACTAAATCCATTAGATTTTAGTTGACTAAAATTATTTGAATTAACTAAAATGTACTGGAGATTTTAGTCGACTAAAATGTAGGAGATTTTAGTTGACTAAAATGTACTGGCGATTTTAGTCGACCAAAATGAAAACAATTCCAATGACTAAAATACGACTAAAACTAAAATGGCATTACTAAAACTATTGAAATTTGATGTAAAAATTCAATAAATTAAATTAATTTGTTTTAGTTTGTGCTCTGTGTCTTTAAGATTTCTTTATTTGTAATAAAATGTGTTTGTTAAGCAGTTGGTTAGATAAGAGGTATATAAAGTATTTTTTTTTGCCTTCTATATTTGAACTTCCATGGTATCCCTGCAGAATAGATATTTTTATAGTAGTAGTCGCTAATGTAAACACAAAGTGCTGGGAGAAAACGTTTTTTGGGAGAAAAGACTTACAAAACTGATTGCTTACAGTTTTGCTTTAGGTATTTGCCCCATGCCATGCTAAAAGATGTCACTCTTTCCATCTCAGAAAGTTGAGAGGTATGCATACCTATAGCCAGCTATAGTTATCGCTTTTTTAAAATACTGATTTTAAAACAAACCTGGCATCAGATCTATTTTCCACACTTGCAGCATGCTGAGTAATCTGTAAATGTTCAATTTCCAGGTATTTATTATCTATCACAGAGATCACAGTGCCAATCATTAGACAATGCCTTCATCTGCTTTTCCCCTCATGAGGATGGAGCCAAACTTGTATTAAGGGTCAATATTAACACCATGGCCTGATATGTTGGCTCAGAGTTGAGACTGTCCAATAAATCCTGGTATTTATGTATTATTGACATAGATCCAACCTTGCTGCAACCTTTCTGCTTGTGACTTGCTAAAAATTTACAATGTACAGGCTGATTGTGGGAGAAAAGGAGATTGAGGAAATCCTTCTTGCTACCTCTAACAGCAGACAGGTTGGCTGTTCACTTTGGAAGGAAAGTTGCATTTTGCTTAGTGAATGTGATGACATTTCACTTTTTCAAGGAATACGCAATCACATGTGTAGCGCCCGCCTAGATAGGCTGCTATTTAGGTTAGGTAAGTGTAATTCCTGTAACTCTCTTGTAATCAGTTGAGCAGCTTGTGAATATTTTGGGCTGTTCTGTGTCTCACTGGTTGCAGATTTGACTGCTTCCCTCTGCCTTCTGGAGGGTTCTGGGATGTATTGGGCTGGGAGAGTCAAATAAGCAGCCTGAATATTTATGTGGCCCCAGACAATCCTTAGGGGGTGGGGGCCCAATAGGTGACTCGGGAGCACATAAATAGTCTGAGGCTTGGAAATGTAGGGTCTTGTCCAGGAGGAGAAGTTCCCAGCCTGAAGGGTTGCTGCCCTTCTGGGCAGCCCAGCTTTGCTTCTAAACTTGTCCATTGAGGTCCCAGCTGTGTTAGAGCTGGGAAGGCCTATCCTACTGAACTTAGCTAGAATTGACTGAGGAATTCTACTAAGGATCTGGTCTGGGGATTTCACGGGGAGATGGGAGAAATGTCTGTCTGATTTTGGAAGGAGACAACCAAGTATCCAAGGACATCTGTGAGTAAAGGCCTGTGTGAAAATTCCTAGTGACTGGGAGCTGCTACTATCCCCCCTGAGTCAGTGTCAGCTCTTGCTCAAAATGTGGACATTTCCTATGGTGTCCCAGTGTAGCTCAGTTCCCTTGTTGCTGCAAGTTCCCTAGTTGCTGCAAGAAGCTTTAAGAACCTTGAGAAGAGTCCTCATGTTACTGTTTTTGTACCACTGGAGTATCCCACAGCTTCCATATACCCTGTTCAAGTTCAATTTTAATAAAGCACCAAGAAAAGATACCCCTAGACTGTTCACTGAGATAGAAAAGAGACTGAGACCATGTGCTTGGCTGCTAATACACTAGTTGGTGAAAAGAACCTTGAAACTGCTCATCAGGCCCTTAGGGGGTGAGCACTACCCATGCAAGGAAAATTTTTTAAAAAATGCTTTTTTTGCTTGAACATGATTGGATGATGGAAGTCAGTAGCGCTATACCTCATTCACTAAACTCTGGGGAAAATTCCCTTCCATAGTGAACAGTCTATTTTCCTTTAGTAAAGCATCCCATAGCCTCAGCCTAGGCTACTTGGCGGCAGTTCAAGAACCGCTGTTAGTGATAAAAGCTACAGCTTTCTTTTTAATTACCGTATTTATCGGCGTATAACACGCACTTTTTCCCCCTTAAAATCGGGGAAAGTCGTGGGTGCGTGTTATACGCCGATACCCAAAAAAAAAATGACAAAAAAAATCGGTTGCGGCGCCGAAAAATGGCGACCGCGGCCGAAAAAGGCCGAACCGCGGCCGAAAAAGGCCGGAAAAAGCCGAAGCGCGGCCGAAAAAGACCGAAGCCGGCTGTTCAGCTCCGCTCGGAGTCCCGCCTCCCTGCGCTCGCTCCCGAAACAGCAGGGAGGCGGGACTCCGAGCGGAGCTGAACAGTCGGCTCGGTCTTTTTCGGCCGCACTTCGGCCTTTTTCGGCCGCGGTTCGGTCTTTTTCGGCCGCGCATGCGCGGTATTTCTCGCGGCGGGAAATTTAAACGCTGGCGAACTTCAACTGACACTAGCAAGCTGTAAATGACACTAGCAAGCTGCAAATGACGCCGGGCAAGCTACAAATGATGCTGGGCAAGCTACAAATGACGCTGGGCAGGTTGCAAATGACGCTGGGCAGGTTGCAAATGATGCTGGGAAAGGCTGCAAATGACGCTGGGCAAGCTGCAAATGACGCTGAGCAAGCTACAAATGACGCTGGGCAAGCTGCAAATGACGCTGGGCAAGCTGCAAATGACGCTGGGCAAGCTGCAAATAACGCTTAAATGTAAGTTTTTTTTTTCCCTAAACTTCTCTCCTAAAACTTTTTTTCCTTAAAATTCCCTCCTAAACTTGGGGTGCGTGTTATACGCCGGTGCGTGTTATACGCCGATAAATACGGTATATGGTTTCAGTAAATTGTGACATGTCGGAATGTCTTCATAGAGACTTGTAAAGTTACTGAAAGGTCCACTTCAACACAATATCTTGTTTTTCTTTTAATTAGGCTGGAGTCGTTGTTTAATGAAGCTGAATGCTTAGGATAAGTTCAAATTTCTTCCATGGATCCCACTGTTTTAACCTTGAGCTTTATTGCTGCCAGTAACTAAATCTATAGGGCACGCATAAAAAGAGTGCTACACTAAGAACACATACACAAAATAAAAGTAAAAGAAACGTGCATAGGAGAGGAAACAAAGAAATATCTAAGAAAAGGAAGAAAACACAAGGAAGAAGAAAAGGATGATTGGGGGAGCAGAAGGCAGCATACAATGGCTTGAAGACAGCAAACAATGAGTGTCACACAAAATAGAGACAGCCAGAGACAAAGGGAGAAGGAAAAAGGCTCTCATAATCCAGGGTAGACAGACACAAACAGGCACACAAATGCTGCCTGAAACAAAGAGTGCAAGACAAAAGACGAGGCACAAAAAGGTAGCAATGACAGAGATGCTAGAAAAATGAAATGGTTTTATGAATCGTACTGTGAATGAGTCTGTACACTTGCGTTACCCCACTAGCAGGATTTTGTAGCAGAATATCCAATGGCAGTTTCAGCTTCTTACAGGCAGATGTGTATTTAATTTGTGCGTTTATGAGTCATTTAGTCATTCCCTAACGAGTGAGAATGCATTTCCATCCCCCGCTCCCTGCTGTTTTGTGTTCTATAAATACTGCACTAGTTAAAATAAATGGAGCAGGTAGAAGCAGCGAACGGCTTGTTTGGCTTTTTGCGCACACTCTATTTATTTTTATTGCAATAATCCTCTCGTGACTACATTTTATGAACTATTCTGTTATTCCTATGCTGCAGAATTGCACAAGGAAAATCTCCAGGGTTCAAACCCCTCTTCCTGCCAGAGAAACTTTGCGGCGTGTTAATTGTCGCTGTTGCTGAGAAATCGTTATGGGGTAAGTAGCATTAAATCAAGCTGCTGCTTTATGGGTGCAAAATGGTGCAGACGGGTGCAGCACATGGTGTCAGGCACATACAGGTCTTCTTCCATAAAATCACCCAGAACAGCTGTTTCATCTCAGGCTAGGTCCAAGCAATGCCTTTGCTCTAGGCAATGAGATAAATTGTGCCCCTCTTTGCCACTTATACTAAGTGACACACTGAAAGGATTTTATTAGCGCTCACAACTGTACTATTAACAGATATTGTTCATGCAAGAATCAGCAGGTCAGAAAATCCAATTCCCAGACCGATCTGCCTCATTCAGGACCTTTTCATGAAAATATGCATTCAGTTACACGGTGATGTAGAAAACTAATAAGCATTAAGCTGCGATAAGGAGTTATGTAAGACTACAAAGAAAATCTGCAGCACATTATTTTCAGTTGCTGGGAGTCCAGTGCTATTAACATTGTTTTGATAAAATGGGAATTTATTAGATCTGCCAAAGTATTCCGGCATTCCAAAGTATTCCATACCCATGGGTATAAGGATGCGGCATTTGTGCAGTGTATACAGTGAAGCGAAAGCTCCCATGGGTACAAGTATATAGAGCAAAGCAACAACATGTACAATTATATTAATTAAAGTGACAATGCAAGTGAAGGGGGAGCTTGGATTTAAACTCCCAGAAATCCCTGCACACTGAGGATGAGTGCCAGTGAGTTTTTCCCAGGCAATAGACCAGAGATCAGGCCAGTCTAGTGCATGGGGGGGGGCAGAAAGTGCAGAATTGCTGCCTGTGGGGTCCATACCCACACAAGAGAGCATGAGGACTGAGCCCTCATACTGTTTGTGTGCTGGGCTTGAGCTGTGCCGACATTGGAGCCATGTGTGTGCTTACACCAGAGAGGACAGAGCCTGTGAGGACCAAAGCTGAGAGACTGAACCATGTAACAACCTGTTAATGAGGACTGGGATATCAGAGGACAACTGCCAAGAATTCTGTCCTGGTTCCATTGGGTACCAGGAGTGGTGAGCGGAATCAGCTGTGCTTATCCCCTCACTGTACACAATTAATGCCAAGAGAGATTGCCCCTTACTTAGCAGCCCAATAGTCATACACCGCTTACAGTTTAAAGAGCGTACCACCATACAGAAGGGCCCCAACATCAGCCGGCTCAAATTTGCTAATTAGGCACTAGGTGCTTTACAACCATTCCCAAGGTATACCCCTCTCAGGAACGTGTGCACCCACCCACACTTAGGGGTGTATACTCAGAGTGCACTCAGGGACACATTTTGAATAGCTATTGCTAACTGTTACAGTGGGACTTTTCTTTGAGCCATTCATGTTTTTCACGGCTGATTTTGTTCTGATCAATGCTGTGTATACTAGTTAATTGGGTTTAACCTTATTGTGGTTTAGAAAAATTTCCACTGTTGAGGCTAATATTCTCGTCAGTTAATCTAACGTATCTGTTGTCTTGTTTATAATTATGCTCATTGCATTTTGCTTGAACTGCTATATACATTTACTTTGTCTACAATCAAGCAGCTTGTGCTCAATTTCCTGTATGCTAATACAGTTGTCATATTATATAATACCTAAGCTCTTGCAGCATGCTAAGATATATCCAGGCGTGTCACAGGGGACAAAGCGGTTACAAAGTCGTGGCAGAGAACAGATAACCCATCATACCAAGCAGCCCTTCCTGGGGTAGCGCTACATCAGAATTTAATAATAAAAAAATAGCTGTGCCTGGAGTTGAGATTTACATTATTTGAAAAAGAAAAGTAATCAACAACCATAACTCCATTTAAAGAGAGCTGTAGAGAGCTGTGTTTAATCCAAGCTTCACTAGTTCAGATTATTTTTTTTTAACATCAGTTGAACAGTGAGCTGGCAAGTTTTTGCGAGGACCTTGAAGTTCCTCAATCCAGATATAGGGTAAACAACACTAATTAACTATGCTTACTTGAACCAACAACCACAAAAAGACACATTTTAATAACTTTCCCATATTTTACCATAAAACTAGCATGTCTGGAGTAAAACAGCTCACCTTTGCACCACCAGGCTTATGCAGAAGGTTTTATGTGTGTGCTCTGCATTGGATGAGATTTATGGTTTATAACATTTTTTCCAGGATTTTATTGATTAAAATACACATTGCCTCAGGCTAGGTGAGACTTTTTTTACCTCTAGATTGTGCTAATAAGGGTGCATCTATATAATGTAGGGCCAGTTCACATCACACCCAGTCCAGTGTGTTTTTAATCTTCACCAATCAATCATCACAGCGTTTTTCATGTATTCCAATGGCCCTATTTCCAGTGCAGTGCATTCTGATGCCGTCAACAAAACATGATGCATTTTTTTCTGCATAGAACTGCAAAATGCATCAGAATGCACTGAAATGTTTTTTTACTTTTGATTTCGTTTGGTTGTTAATGGCCGACACTCAGTGTCATCCTAACAACCAGTGACTCAACCCTGTGTCATTGATTGAGCTGGCACCCATGAACTTCCTAACAATGATGAGACATCACTGCTGTCAGCGGGGATTCCCCGCTGACAGCAGGATGTAAACAAAAGAGCCGGCATTACAAAAAACACATATTGTGTAAACAGCAGCATTGTCAGTCTTGGGGGGGGGGGGGGGGGGGGACATTAGCAGATTTAAATACGTTAATAAATTGAGACCAAACTGCAGCTAAAACTTTATAAGAAGCTACAGCAAACAGTTTCTTTCCATTTAGGATAAAGGTTTTACAAGCATTAAAAAAATTATGATTGTAAGTACCCCTGTCAGTGGTAAATGGTTTGCTCACAGCGTCTGTGACACTCATAGCCATACCCAGACAGAAATGTAGAGTTTAAAATATGGTAGCTTTCTTCAAAATGGCAAGGGTCCTTTTATTTCTTATTAGCGCATCTAAAGATTCATCTTAAACTTAAAGTGATTTTTATTTTTATTTTTTAAATAACAAACATGTCATACTAACCTGCTCTGTGCATGGGTTTTGCACAAAGTGCCCCCAATCCCCCTTTTCTGGGGTCCCCCCATGGCACACCTAGCTCCTCCTCTTCTCGAGTTCCCCCACGGAGAGCCACTTTCCATGAGGGGAAACTTGTGCAGGTACGCTCCCGAGTCCGGCTGCTGCATCCATTGACACGGACAGCATGACTCAGCATGACTCGGCATTCCCACCGTCTCCCGTGTCACTGGATTTGATTGACAGCAGCGGGAGCCAATAGCTGTTGCTGCTGTGTTCGTCCCAGTCGCTGGAACAATTGGGCTCATGTAAGAAAAAGGGGGGATTGGGGGGGGGGGGGGGGGGTGCTGCAGCACAGAAGGTTTTTCACCTTAATGCATAGAATGTGAAAACCGTGAGGGCTTACAACCCCTTTAAACATTTATAACTATAATTTTAATGAAAGAAATGGAAAAGGGTGCAAGAAAGAAATTACAGAAAAAGCATATTACAATATATATATATAAAAAAAGCCGTGAACTAAATGTGAATAAGAATGAAAGGTACTTCGAAAAGTAAAGTGCCCTGTCGACTTCCTCAATCAGAACTGTTCCGATATTTGCAAATCACATTTTTTTTCCAACCTTATCTCAATTCCAACTCCCAACTATCCCAGATGTCATGTTTTGAATGCATATGTATTTCTGACCCTCATGCTAGAGGACTTGTTTCATGTCTCTATAAGCAAATTTTAGCTGGTACTAACACTGGTCCCCCCTCATATGTCTCCATATGGTAACTAGAACTTAATCGCTCATTTTTATGCTATTGAATTGTCTAGCATATGGTCCGCCACTAAGTCTGCTTCTTCTAATGCTGTTGTTGTGGAAACTGACTTTAACCGGTTCCCGACCGACGCACGACGATGAACGTCGGCAGAATGGCACGGACAGGAAGGAGGGCGTATATATAAGTCCCTTTTTAATGCCGTCCGTGCCATCGGGAGCGCGCCGGGAGCGGCGCGCTCCCGCGCCGGTCGGGACCCCCGTGAGGCCGGTCGCGGGTCCCGCAGACTCGATCGCCATGGGGACACCCGCGATCGTCTCACGGGAAGGCTGAACGGGGAGATGCGGAAATAAACAGCATCTCCCCGTTCTGCCTAGCAACTAGTGACGCCGATCTCTGCTCCCTGTGATTGGAGCAGAGATCAGCATTCACTAGCTGACAGCCACGCCCCCCCCCCCCCCCACAGTAAGACACACACCCCTAGGCATACTTAACCCCTACACTGCCACCTAGTGGTTAACCCCTTCACTGCCAGTGTCATTTATACAGGAATCAATGCATTTAAATAGCATTGATTGCTGTATAAATGACAATGGTCCCAAAAATGTGTCAAAAATGTCCGATGTGTCCGCCATAATGTCGCAGTCACAATAAAAATCGATGATCGCCGCCATTACTAATAAAAAAAAATTATTAATAAAAATGCTATAAAACTATCCCCTATCTTGTAAACGCTATAACTTCTGCGCAAACCAATCAATAATCGCTTATTGCGATTTTTTTTACCAAAAATATATAGAAGAATACGTATCGGCCTAAACTGAGAAAAAAATATGTTTTTTTATATATTTTTGGGGGATATTTATTATAGCAAAAAATAAAAAAGAATGCGTTTTTTTTTTTTTCAAAATTGTCTTTTTTGTTTATAGCGCAAAAAATAAAAACCGCAGGGGCGATCAAATACCACCAAAAGAAAGCTCTATTTGTGGGAAAAAAAGGACGTCAATTTTGTTTGGGAGCCACGTCGCACGACCACGCAATTGTCAGTTAAAGCGACGATGTGCCGAATCGCAAAAAGGGGCCTGGTCCTTTGACTGCAAATTGGTCCGGTCTGAAAGTGGTAAAGGTTCTAACCTATTGGTATTTGGTCCCTGCTAGAATATCAAAATATGTTCTGATTACCCTGGAGCTTGTTTTTGTGACTGTTCAGAGTCTGGCACTCAACTTCATATTTGGTGGGATTGCCCAATTGCGCAAAAATTATGGAAGGCAGTTTTTGACTTAGCCTCCAAAATCTTTGATACACCTGTAGCGTCGGCACTCTTTCAAAGTGTGCGCTATGCATGTAAATTTAGTTATTGCCCAGAACTGTAGTTGAGTTTTGGGGTTAATTATTCTAGGTTATACTTTGGCATCAGTTTGGCTGGGCTACATTAAGGTTCTGCCTGGTCATAGGTGAGGTGAGCACCTGTGACAGGCTGAGAACGCATCTGGTTGGACGCATTGCGTACCAATCTTTCCTCAGAGCCAATCAGTGGGCGCGTCTTTCCTCGATGTGTATTCCGGGGGGGGGGGGGGGGTACTTAAGGTGCTGAAGTCACGTGTTCCGGGTTCCTGTTCTGGTTCCAGTCCTGACCAGTAGGGATGGGCCCGGTGTTCGATTCGAACATGGCATGCTTGGCCAATCACAGCGCCGGCAGCGAGGAGAGCCATAATTGGCTACAGGCAGGATGCCTGTAGCCAATTATAGCTCAAGGGCTTTAGTACACGCCCCACGGTATAAGAGGCCGCCGCCGCCGCGGCCACGCATATTGTGTTTCAGTGTCAGCGTGTCAGTGTGCTGCTGACTGCTGACAATATGTGCTGTATTTCTAGGGATTTGTGTGTGCGTGCTGTTAGTACAGCATTGCAGTATCACATCTGGGGGGTGTCTATAGGTTGCCTGTGAAGGGGGGCATGTTTCCTGTGCTTAGAACTGCTCCCCTTCACAAAAGCTATTTAAAAGCACTCGCGGCTAATGAATTGATGGCTCCCGTAACACAGAGAACTGTCATTCATTGATAAAAAAAAAAAAAAGCAGGGGGGTCCCCCCAAATTCAATAACCAGGCCCTTCAGGTCTGGGATGGATATTAAGGGGGACCCCAACCAAAAAAAAAATGGCGTAGGGTCCCCCTCAAAATCCATACCAGACCCTTATCCGAGCACGCAACCTGGCAGGCTGCAGGAAAGGAGGGGGGGACGAGAGCGCCCCCCCCTCCCTCCTGAACCGTACCAGGCCACATGCCCTCAACATTGGGAGGATTGTGATTGTGGGGGTCTGTGACCCCCAAAGCACCTTGTCCCCATGTTGATGAGGACAAGGGCCTCGTCCCCACAACCCTGGCCGGTGGTTGTGGGGGTCTGCGGGCGGGGGGCTTATCGGAATCTGGAAGCCCCCTTTAACAAGGGGACCCCCAGATCCCGGCCCCCCCTGTGTGAAATGGTAAGGGGGTACAAAGGTACCCCTACCATTTCACCAAAAAAGTGTCAAAAATGGTAAAAATGACAGGAGACGGTCTTTGACAATTCCTTTGTTAAAATCTTCTTTCTTCTGGTCTTCCTTTCTTCATCCTTCGGTTTCTTCATCTTCTCCTTCCGGCATCTTCTTCCATCATCTTCTTCCTCCGATCCGCTTCTTCTTGCGCTAGTCTTCTCGTCCTTCTCATCCGGCATCTTCTTCCATGGCGTCGGCGTCAGTGTCTCTTCTTGGGCCACTCTTCGCAATGGGAGGCTCCCGCTGTGTGAGGCTTCGCTGCGTCTGACAGGTCTTTTATAACGGAGGGCACCTGGTGACCCCGCCCCCTCTGACGCACGGGGACGTCATGGGAAATTCCCTATGGCTTTCCCCATGACGTCAGAGGGGGCGGGGTCACCAGCTGCCCTCCGTTATAAAAGACCTGTCAGACGGAGCGAAGCCTCACACAGCGGGAGCCTCCCACTGCGAGGAGCGGCCCGACAGAAGAACAGACGCTGACGCCATGGAAGAAGATGCTGGACGAGAAGGACGAGAAGACCAGCGCAAGAAGAAGCAGATCGGAGGAAGAAGAAGATGGAAGAAGAAGATGGAAGAAGAAGATGGAAGAAGATGACGGAAGGAGAAGATGAAGAAACCGAAGGATGAAGAAAGAAGAAAGAAGATTTTAATAAAGGAATTGTCAAAGACTGTCTCCTGTCATTTTTAAAATTTTTGACACTTTTTTGGTGAAATGGTAGGGGTACTTTTGTACCCCCTTACCATTTCACACAGGGGGGGGCCGGGATCTGGGGGTCCCCTTGTTAAAGGGGGCTTCCAGATTCCGATAAGCCCCCCGCCCGCAGACCCCCACAACCACCGGCCAGGGTTGTAGGGAAGAGGCCCTTGTCCTCATCAACATGGGGACAAGGTGCTTTGGGGGTCTCAGACCCCCAAAGCATCCTCCCAATGTTGAGGGCATGTGGCCTGGTACGGTTCAGGCGGGAGGGGGGGGCGCTCTCGTCCCCCCTCTTTTCCTGCGGCCTGCCAGGTTGCGTGCTAGGATAAGGGTCTGGTATGGATTTTGAGGGGGACCCCACGACATTTTTTTTTGGCTGGGTTCCCCCTTAATATCCATCCCAGACCTGAAGGGCCTGGTTATTGAATTTGGGGGGACCCCCACGCTTTTTTTTTTTATTTTTATTTTTTTTTATCAATGACTTTTTTTTTATGAATGACTTTCAATGAATGACTGTTCTCTGTGTTACGGGAGCCGTCAATTCACATTAGCCGCGAGTGATTTTAAATAGCTTTTTTCCTGCAAAAATTACACTTTTTGCAGGGACAGTTCTAAGCACAGGAAACATGCGCCCCTTCACAGGCATACTATAGACACCCCCCAGGTACGGAATTTAAAGGATTATTACACTTTTATTGTTTCAATTTAAGCATTATTAAAATCACTGCTCCTGAAAAAACGTCCGTTTTTTAAAAAAATGTTTGCATTGACACATGTCCCCTGGGGCAGGACCCAGGTCCCCAAACACTTTTTATGACAATAACATGCATATTAGCCTTTAAAATTAGCACTTTTGATTTCGAACGTTCGCATCCATTATAACTAATAGGGTTCTAAAGCTTGCATGGACTTTAGGTCCGTTTGCGGGTTCTGGTGCGAGCCGAACGGGGGGTGTTCGGCTCATCCCTACTGACCAGCCCCGTCAGGGGTCTCGGTCCAGGAGGGTCTGCTGACTCCATGGTCCTGGTTCTCCTGACCAGCCCCAGAGGCCCTCATGATCTGGGGTGGGGATCCTTCTGTTTCCGAGCCTCGAAACTGGCTAGTTCGAGGCGCAATAACTGAAGGAGGATTCTAAAGTTTTCCGGTGCCGTCTCAGGATTGGAGAGGCCCAGCAACTCTACATGCTACCAGGGGAGGACTCTTCGGAGGAGGGCCACTCACGAGGCTGGCTGCTCGGTAAGAGCCTGGAAGCTGAGATGTATGGACACTAGTTGAATCTGCATTTCCTACGGTATCACCGGATTGGCTGAGAGATACTGGTACCATGAGAAGTTCCTAACCTATCCTTCAGTTGCAACTAAGTTCCTGTGAGAGACTTTTGTGTGTTCACCTGAAGTTTCCTAACCAGGTCTGTGGCAGAGACTTTGCTAAGCTGAAATCCCTTGTTGGCTGCTAGATCTACAAACAAGGGTTTATCCAACAGTGAGTCATGCAGTTGCGAGTGGCTACTCCCTGGATCATCTTGAGAGAAACATTTATTTGAATGTCAGCAAGTTCCAAGTGCCTGAGCTTCTATACCCTTACCCTCTATTCTCAACTGAGAGACTGTGTTTTAAGCTCTTATTCATGCTAAAATGGAAGCAATTGAAAGAGACCGAATTGGTCAATTTTAGAAACTGTGGCTTCCTTGGGTTAAACATTTTTTTTTTTTTAAAGGTATTTTATTAGTTTTTAACAAAGGCATCAACAATATTCCACAAGAAAGGGTATCTATCATTCAATATGCAATGTCGTCAGATAAAAAATAGAGACATACGGACAGTGCAGCGTACCCTGATAGGTAAGATTGATTACCGGAAAACAACAATATCCAACAAAACATAACAGCTGGTGACTAAATCAGTTTATCAAAGCGCTATCCCTCCAATCCAAAGATATAGCAACATGACATTAAGGAGGATGTAACACAGGGCACACATCTGTGACTCTGTACCTTTATAGGGGTATACTACATAGTGTCATTAAACATCAATCTCGCCTGAGACCTTAGAGGTCCATTCTGTCCATATTTTATCTTTGGTGCAGGGGTATACCACACAGTATCATTAAACATCAATCTCTCCTGGAACCTTAGAGGTCCATTCTGTCCATATTTTATCAAATATTTTTGTACAACCTCTAGCAGTATAGGTCATTTTATACATAGGCAATACTTGATTGACCAGGTCTATCCACATTTGTAAAGATGGAGGTTCTGGGCTTTTCCATCGGAGGGCAATTACTTTTTTTCCATAAAAGAAAAGCAGCCTTACCAAAACCTTCCTGGTGGCACTTAACTCTTCCTCCTCCAGAGCGCCAAGGAGACATCTGACAGGGTTACATATATTGGGTAAAGCAAGTTTGTCCTCCATAAAGTAGGTAACTTCAGACCAAAACCAACGTATTTTCGGACATTACCAGATCATATGGAAAAAATCCCCTAGCGCATTGTGCCATCTGTAGCATTCAGAAGATTCCAACCTCCTCATCTTACATAAGTGGGTCGGAGTAAAATATGTTCTATGCAAATAGTTTATTTGTATCACCCGCAGCTATGACACTCGTTACCTAAGCACCCAAGACCTCCTCCCAGGCATCATCCTGCAATGTAGGTATATCATTTTGCAATTGGGTTTTAAGCTTGAGCATTCTAAGGATAGACAAGGATAACAACAAAGAGTAATTCCCGGAGATCAACTTGGAGTGGTCAGTGTCATAGAGTAAGGCTTCCAACACCGAGGGCTGAAGTCGGACATCCCACAGCCCAAATTGAGCCGTCACTGCATATTTAAGCTGGAGATACACAAAAAAGTAATTATTAGGGACACCAAGTTCAGCCATGAGGGTTGCAAATGATTTTAAACATCCCTTCAGTGAATAGCTGATGCGCATACTTCAAGCCAACACAGGCCCAGCGGTGTACATCAGGTAAATGAGAAAGTTCAGATAAGTCGCCATTGAACCACAAGGAGGCGTTAGGTGACAAGGCAAGAGGAGAGGCCTTAAAGAGCAGTTCCACCCAAAAGTGGAACTTCCGCTGATTTGTCCACATTTGGCACATTTCAGGGGGAATGGAGAGCAGATACCTGTCTTTGACAGGTATCCTGTTCCCACTTCTGGGAGTCAGGGCCGCTGCCCATGACATCACTGCTCGGCTCCCTCCTCCTCCTCCTGCCGCCAGGCCAGTAGGAGAGAGGAGCAGAGCGCATGTGCAGTAGGGTTCCCGGTGTGAAGCTGTAAGGCTACACTGGCCAAAATTAGAATCACGATTTTTTTGCTTAGAATAAAGATCACGATTCTCTCATGATTCTCGCATCGTAACATCTTTTGGGCTAACTTTACTGTTTAGTTTCTTTTTAATTCATTAAAGTTTTTTTTTTCCAACAAAATATGTATTTGAAAGACTGCTGCACAAAAACAGTGTGACATAAAAGCTGCTAAAAATATATATATATAATGTTTGGGGGTTCTAAGTAATTTTCTAGCAAAAAATAATAATTTTAACTTGAAACCAGCAAATGTAAGAAAAAGGTTTAGTGTTTAAGTAGATAAACTTCCCTTTTTAAACACCGAAGTGTATTCCTTTGACCTAAAGGACAAAACGTTACAATGTTTATACTTAGTTCTGCGGCTGAAGAATACTTTGATACTGTGATACTTGGCAGACTGCCCTTTTTTTTCTTCTTTTGACGGCTGTGGCTTCAGCAGAGCAGAGAATTCTCTGCATAGAAAAAATCGTGAAAATACTTTGTCAAGTTTGCAAGGGGGAAAAAATTGTGATAACGATTCTTGACGATTAATCGTGCAGCTCTAATAGACAGTGCTGCACTATAAAAAAAAAAACATCTAGAATAATAAAAGTGTAAAAATGGTAATCAATAAACATATGTTGCTAACAGTTCACATATAGTATCTGTGACTGATTGAAGTGAATTCAAAAAATCAATACATCAACGGTGCAAAAATCCAAAATGCTTGTGCTTTCCTCCACTAGTCTCACAGGCTGCTCACCTCACATTCACAGTCAAATCAGCAGTGTTCCACTCTGGGGATAATAGAGAGGGCTGGCGTGGTGCTGGTAATCAATTTCATCCTCCAAATTGCTTATTCACATGGGATAAAAACCCTGATCATATCACCAAATATGAGGGTCTTACTTAAGCAGTCAATGCTTTGGCGATACGCGTCTGGAGGACGGAGCCTGCATATTGACGTTACATTGCGGCCATCTTGAGACTTATTGTGTCTGAAATGTGTTTTCAGCTTGCACGGCTTACTGTGCCATCTTTGTGAGTTTATACCTTACCTTTTTTTATATATTATTAACATTTTAAATGGAGAGCACTAGATTCTGCCTTCCTTCTTTTGCATATCCATCATTTTTGGTGTGATGATCAGGGTTTTTATCCCATGTGAATAAGCGATTTGGAGGAGGAAATATTGTCTTGGTTTAAAATAAGAGTTTCTGGCATATTTCAAGTTGTCAGTAAAAAATGTGCTATGTTAGTATATTTTCCATGTTTTGTCAGTAAAAAAAAGTCATCGGGGTTGGCAACACTGCCTCTAGAGGTTGTGCTAGGAATGCTAAAGTGTTTCATTATACTTTAGTAGACAACACCTTAATGCCAAGTACTTGATCTATATCCATTTTTCTATATGGAATGGTATTGCAATCCAACAACCAGCAAGTTTTTGAAAAAAATGAAATTAGAATTGGATAAAGATCATGACATAAATTGTAAACCTGTATTGCCTAGAGGATTTAAAGAAGAACTCCAGGAAATGTATTACTTTACAAACGTACTTTGTACAAGCTTGGCTTAAACAATTTATGCAGGCGCCACCTATGTGTGGCTAATGGTGAATCAGTCATTTACTGTTGTAGCAAATGCTACAAACAGGAAAAGGAGTTCTCATCTAGTGGGTACCCCTGCAACTTCCCTCTGTGACATTTGCCCCGGCACCTCTGGCACTCAGGAAAAGTCTTGTATTTCTTTTTTAATATAGACAAGGCTTCTTCTCCTGCATTAAGGCTTATTAAAAATGAATGAACTGCAGCAATGCAACATTTCAAAATAAAGCATGTTACTGAATCTTATGATTGTCTTTTGAAAGTCCTTGAGGCAATTCAGTTCGCATTTGTAGCGCTATACAAATCTTTAATTCATTCATTCATGAAAACCATGAATACACAGCAGTGGCATACCTGGAGGAGGGGTGGGGATGGGCAGCCATGGGTACAGCCATGATAGAAAAGCTTTAGGACTCACCCCCCCAGACACACATTGCCACATTGCCTGCAGTAAAAAAGTCATTGGGGTTGGCAACACCGCCTCTGGAGGGTGTGCCAAGAAGGCTAAACCACCAACCTTTTTAGAAATGGCAAAGAGCAGAGGAAAGTTCTCCTATGTTCTTCCCTAGCTCTAATATGTCACAATAAGGAAAGTGGAAAATTTGCATTTAACCAGTAAGGTTATCTATTGGTATTGCTATCTTAATGTGAAGATGTTGATAAAGGTGATCTGGCTCCTTCTGCTTCAACATCTCAGAGGATCATCGTAGTCTCGTTGGCTTGTAGTGTAATATAACAGAAATGTGAATTGAAGCACCACATCACTGCTGAAAGGTCCAGATATGACCTTGTGCCAGTAAGGGTCAGGAAGACAATTAAAAACTTTTTTTGAAAAATTGGAATTGAAAAAAATTAAAAAATACAATGCAATCTGGGGTCCCAAAATGCCACCAAGCAGTGGTGTGGCACTTAAATTCACACAAATGTGTCACAATTCACTCACACTGCTGGGTATGGCTGTGTGTAAGGTCCAGTGATATAAGTAACTCAGTTAAAATAAACGGAGTTACTTAACGCAGTTACTTTAGAGGGTAACGAGTAATCTAACTGATTACTCTTCCCCTCATGGTAACGCAGTTCCCATTACTTGGGCAGCGTTACCACAATTACATCTACCGCCCGGGAGGGGGGGATTTTGCCCACTGAGCTGAGAAGAGGCTGGGACTCAGAGAGACTATATGGACAGCCCCAGCCATCCCGCCCCGCCTATCCAGAGAGAGAGAATGTAGGGAGGCGGGTTGGACACTGAAAAATTAATTCAGCTGACCAGCTGACACCAATCAAGTGAAGGGAGGGTCTCTCTCTCTCCCCATGAGGAAAGGCATCCCTGGAGGCATTCAAGTAAGTGACTGTCTGACGATTCGAATTGCAGTGCAATCGATCCATCCCAAGTCCTCCACCACCTCTGCTTCTTACTGATCCCATCCCTAGCCACCCATCATAACTTCTATAGCAGAAGTGGTGGGGGGGATAGGGTAGGGATGAGATCAGTGGTGGTGGGGAATGGAATCAGTAAGAGGCAGAGGTGGTGGTGGGAGAGGATGGCACCACCGCCGCTGCCACCCCCAAGTACCACTGCTGCCTGCCACCCCCCCCAAGTACACCACCGCTGCCACCCCCCCAAGTACCACCGCTGCCACCCCCCCAAGTACACCACCACCACTGCCACCCCCCCAAGTACACCCCCACCACTGCCACCCCCCAAGTACCACCGCTGCCACCCCTCAAGTACCACCACTGCCATCCCTCAAGTACCACCGCTGCCCCCCCTGTCACAGTTACTTTGCTGAGTAACTAATTACTTTTCCAATGTAGTACCCGAGTTACTAACACAATTATTTTTTAGGAGAAGTAATTTGTAACTTAACTAATTACTTTTTTAAAGTAAGATGACCAACACTGGTAAGGTCAGTAAGTGTTTTAATGGAAGGAGAAGATTTGCTGGGAAAATAATGTGCTGGTGGGGGCTTTGGGGGAGATAGACTTTGCTGGGGGATGGGGTTTTGCTGAGGAGGGGTGCTTTGTTGGTGAAGAGGAGGTTCTCCAGGGTTTTCCAGGGTAAAGGCATATTTGTTAAGGAAGAGAGGATTTTTGCATGCAGATCATTTTTTCTTCTGTGTGCATGGTGCATTGCTATTAACCCTTCAATTGTATTTTATGTTTTGTACCACCATGGATTTATTTAAAACACTGATGTACTGAACATCTTCACTGTCTTCTGTCCATTATTAGCATTTTTTAATATCAAAATGACTACAGAAATAAATTGTGGCATATCGAAGACCATGGTGTGGGGTGGGGGTTGAAAATAATCCCCCCCGGGTGTCAAGTATGCTGGGTGAGCCACTGATACACAGCACTTAAAATATTGTTCAGAACTGCCCTGTGTCTAAGCTTCTGCTGTCATTTGTCTACATAAAGCAAGTAAGGAGTGGTGCAGCATTAAACTTATTTTTGGCAGTGCTATCAATATTTCAGATTTAACACATTTATTGCCAAAATCCATCAGTATGATTTGTCAGTCAGCTTCTCTGTAAGTGGTTCAGAGTAGCTGCATATATCGCTGTTGCCAAGCAGTGGGATGTTTGAAGTAGACCAATCACTAGTGGCTTATAAGATGGTCTTAAATACATTGCCATGGTTTCCTTTATATTACTTTGGATTTGTTCCCAGTGTCCTTGTCCATTAAGGGTCACATAAAATGAGTTATATCCACCATGCTGATTCAATTCCTCGGGCAATGTATTTTTAATCCAATGGCACCTAAAGGAAACCAGTGTCATGATCCTTAGGTGAGCTGGAGGTGATACATGTTTCAAACAAAGTGTTTAGTTGTAAATCCTTATTTTAATCTTCTAATAGTCTTGCTGATTTTGTTGAATTATCATTTTTTTTCTGTCTAGTCATTTGTTGTTGAGCACTTATTACTGTTAAATTATATTGTTAATGCAGATTAAAGCATTTGTAGATGTAGCTATAAAATAAAATGCATTGCTATCTGATTCTGGCATAAGAACAACAGATAGCTTATCAAACAGAAAGACAAACAGAATTTCACACAGTTTGAGATATATGGTTGACCGACAGGAACCCTAATATTGGACCTTAATACAACAGTCCTAATATAATGCATACTGTATCTGTTAGCGCTGCTGGCCTATAACAGCCCAATTTTCATATAATTTGAGTAGATATGTTTGCAGATCTGTTTCTTGGATATATAGTCTTAAACCTACTCAACATTTGTATGAATAGAAATTCACGTTTCTTTACCCTTTTCTTTATTTTTTGATGTAAGAATGTACTTTTGAGACCACTACTGCAAAGATTTTTTTTTTTACGTTTTCGTAACAATTGACCTGTACTTAAAGTCATTGGATTTATATGAATGGTATATCTTCTGGAGACTTCTATATTTTTGTATATTTTCTAAAAGATTCATAAAAATGTAGAGTGTAATGTTTTTTAAAAAAAAATTAATTGCTGAAAGTATTACCATATTTCTTTGTAACATGCCTATAGCAGTATACTGGTTACACAAAAATAAACTTTTGGAGGACTGGTTATTAAAGCAGACTTTTCATGAAAAAGAGAAGGTCCACTTCCCTTCTAGCACCCCCATCCAAACAAAATTAGCAGTTAAAAAAATTACAATGAATGATAAAAAAATATATATATGTATATATACCTAACCTAATTGAAGTTGAATCTTGTAAATTTTGCTGGCTTTTTTTCAAGGCTAATTTGCAATGCCATGGGGGGCATGTAACAATACAAAACTAAATGTTTTTAAAAGTAAAGTTCAGCAAATCCTATAAATTACATGCTTGGTGCACCTATAGGTCTGGTATGGATTTTGAAGAGGACCCTATACAAAATCCATACCAGACCCTTATTCAGGCATGCACCCTAGCGAGCCTAAAAAGGGGAGGGGCAGCAAGTGTGTGCCCCTCTCCAGAGCCATACCACACCATATACCCTCAACTTTGCTATTTTGCCAGGTGCCAGGACAACCCCCCCTCCCCAAGCAAAGCACCTCATTATCATGTTGATGGGGACAGGAGCCTCATACCCACATCTCTGGCGCAGTGGATGTGGGGATCCACTGCTGTTATTAGGGTTGAGAGGCAGAGTAACGGACTGAACAAACAAAAGCAACTCCTTCGGGGGTATTGCTACATAAGCTATACTAATGGGTGTAGAGCTAGGAAGGGGTGATTCTGCATGGGTGGTGACTATCCCCCCCCCCCCACCCAGAATTTTCCCTTCCCAGCTCTACACCCATTAGTATAGCTTATGTAGCAACACCCCCGAAGGAGTTGCTTTTGTTTGTTCAGTCCGTTACTCTGCCTCTCAACCCTAATAACAGCCTCAGCTCCCTCTGGCACACATGGCAATAGTGTAAGTGCAATGACCAATGAGAAACACACACATTAAGATAAAACACAGAAATTGTCTTTACTGAAATATTTCTGTGATAGAATAACAGACAGTAACAGTATATATCCAAGTAATCAACCAGAGAACAAGAGCAATAACTGAGATTTAAGAGCAATATAGCTCTCAATCCTATATTCATGCTGCTTTCAGGGGATTCCAAACCTGAGAATGTCCCCAAGAGCAGAGGCACACTTAAATGGTAAATAAATCACAATATGACACGGATTGGTTACCTTTACGCAGGTTGACTCTGTGAGTCCAGGAAGGAGGAGAGCAGAAGAATGACCCTCTTTGTGTCAGGCCTCTCTCTCCTGTCCCCTGACACCACAGGCCCAACTTTAAACACTTATTTTATTAAAATCAACATGCAATAGCTTAAAAAGGTGGTCCGGTTAAAAAAAAAATAGTAATTAAAAGTCAGCAGCTACAAACACTGTAGCTGCTGACTTTTAATAAGCACACTTACCTGTCCAGGGT
Organism: Lithobates sylvaticus; assembly: GCA_028564925.1. Lineage (NCBI taxonomy): Eukaryota > Metazoa > Chordata > Amphibia > Anura > Ranidae > Lithobates > Lithobates sylvaticus. Next base: position 116,417,279 of record CM053031.1, read on the forward strand.
GCCCGCGATGTCGGGCGCCCGAGGCCGAATCGTCCATCTGATCGGGTCCCGGTGCCTTTATAAGTAAGGGAAACAGGCCATTTCCTACTGCGTATGCGCGAGTCGCGCAGCACTTTGTGAATGTCCGGCTGTGTTCTGGGACACACACAGTTCCCAGAATTTTTTTTTTCACATTTTTAGGAGCATTTTAATGCATTTTTTTTTTAGGGTGGACCTCCGCTTTAAGTTTTACTAAACCCAGTAATGCCCACAGCTTATAAATCTTTTCACATTAAAATACTGCCACTATATACCTTTTTGGATGATCTGCATACCAAAGTTACACGATAAACTGCACAGTTTCTCCAGTGCTGAGAATTCAGGAAGGAGGAGATTTTCACTGCAGCCTGTATACACGCCCACATGTGTCAATATCATGTGACCTGGCTATCTCTGAGAACAAGACAAAGTTCTCTTCAGCATAAAAGACACAACTGAGCTTGTGCAAGTGGGGAGGATCTGTGCATACAGGATAAAAACAGCCTTTTTACACAATGCAGAGTTTTAACCCCTTAGGTTCCACAGTGAGTATAACAAGCTGCATATACAAACAGATTTTACTTTTGTGGGTTTAGTAACACTTTAACCACCTAGATAAACTGTCCCACCCACACCCACTGCATATACAGAGCCCTGAATATGTGTGTGTGGATCCGTATGGCACTAGTAGCTTCAGTACTTTTGAATAAAAGATAAAACTTTGTGTCTTCATATAGCCACTTTCTTTGGTGCACTTAAACTCCTGGATAGCAGGGCCAAACAACACAACTGGCCCAAATTATCAAGTGAAGCAGGCAGGATCTTTCTCAACAAGGTGAAAGGACAACGATTTCTGTAAACAGTATCCCCAGAAATGGATGGCCTTATCCTCTATCCCTGTGGCACTACAAGTGTCAGCAAGATAACTGGCAGCAATGATGTCTGTATACAGTGATCATTTAACTCCTTCTGTGGTGCAGTGTCCCTGTTTCCTGCAAATGGGCAAAAAGCCCTCTCACCAAATCCTGTGGTCAAGGCCCAAAACATTCTGGAACAGCAGGCTCTCCTGGCGACCTCACACTGGAACGATTCACCGTCGGTGCAGGTTCACCTGGGATCCCCCTCTGTCAGGCTGGATGTCCCGACTGGTGGCGGAGGCCTGCATTGCGTGGTGAGATCACCTGAGAGGCAGCATCTTACCCTCGGGTCTGATCATCCTTCTCCACCTCGTGCTGACTGAATTCTCCTCAGGGTTATCAAAATTGAATCTCTCCTTTCATGCCAGCAGAGCATGCTGGGATTTGTAGTCCTGCCTCTTTAAAAGTCAGTGAGGCCCTTCTGTGCTGAGACTTCGTATTCCAGAGTCCTTTGCAGCTACTTCCTGTGGCTTGTTAAAGTCTTATTTTATTGGCTCCCTTCCTCCTGCCAATAGGAACACAGGGGAGGGTGCAGAGTGAGCAGATGTCTATGTTAATATGCAGTCAGTGAAGAGAAAAAGGGAGAAGGGAATCCCCCTCTCTCAGAAACTGACAGGCAGCTCTTCCTTTGTGAAAAGCTTGCGTACTCACATCGGCCAGCTTGGCGGGTCACGGGAGAAACGAGAAACCTGCTACACTTATATGGGTCAGTTCTGTGAGACTGAGGGAACATGTGGGTCAGTACTGTGAGACTGAGAGAAGATATAGGTTATAACAGTGAGAATGAGAGAGCATATGAATCAAAACTATAAGACTGAGAGAAATTGGGGTCAATTCTGTGAGATTGAGAGAAAATATGGGTCAGTACTGTGAGATTGGTAGAGCATATGGGTCAGTACAGAGATTAAGAAAACATATGTGTCAGGAAAACCTATGTGTCAGTACTGTGAGACTGAGAAAGGTATTTGTACGGTTTGTGTGGAATTGTCCAAAACACACATCAAAAATCAATTCAATTGCAATTAGGATAGGTCTGGATCTATTTTGGTGTTATGCCTAAACATACTGGATGCACTAGATCTCTTTGAGATTTGTCCAGGTCTGTACTAAAATGTATATACTTTATGACATGTCCTTGTTAGATGGAAAAATGAAGTACATTAAAGTGGTTGTAAACCCTTACATATAACCAGTGAGGTGACTAAACTCCGGTAATACACAGAGATGAAATAAATCCTCCTACATAAATTGTACCTGTTTATCTGCAGCCCTCTCTCCTCTACAGCCTTCTAAAACATGTAGATAAAAGCTTTTTCTCAGCTCCAGAAGGCAGGGCTAAGGATCTGACATCACACACTGCATAGAACTGAGAGGAGGGAATGGTCACAACCCCGCCCCCCCACACTTATTTATGGGAACATGGACAGCTGATGTGGCCAATCACCTGCTGTGTGCTGAAGGAGGGGCTGAGGGCCATCTCCCAAAATTGTCTGGTGTCAACATAACCTGTTAGAAGCAACAGATAGCAGAGGAAGGAGATAGCAGAGAAAAAATGACAGTGCTTTGAATTGAGGCACTTTGGAAATATTTCTTCTATCTTCCTGTTTTGTCTATGGCTATGGTACAGGAAATGAAGGATCATTTCCTAAATGGGACACAGGTGGCAAAAAAAAAAACACTGACAGGGGTTATAACCCTACCTCATGGTATCCAAAATTACTTTTTGTCTTTAGTTTACTTTAGGTAAACTCTCCATCAGCAACACAGAAGTGGAAAATGCTTTTTTTAAGTTGGAATGCTAGAACCCATTGTAGTTTGTTCTCCTGTTGCTGACTGTTCCTCGCCGTCTAGTAAAATGTTTCCCTAGGAGTGGGGGGAAATCTCTCTACAGAGACCTGTGCAGCAGTAAAATCTGACAGATGTTTTAACCCTTCCACACTCTTGAAATTTAAAGAAAAACATTATAACTAGATACACTTTAACAAAAGGACAACATGGGCAGCCAAATGACCTATTCGATGTTCTGTTGGTTATAGGATTACCCATATACACTAAATGGAAGACTGTTAGGAAGCAAAGAATTTGAGAAGCAGTTAAACCTCAGCACTCAATGCCAAACAGCAACTGCAAAAGCAAATATAACTTTAGTATGTAATAAAGGGGAAATAAATGTGATCCAAGTATAGGCAACAATACATCTGCTTTCTGTGCATCATGATCTTGCATGTATAAAAATAAAGGATGGTATATAAGAAAAGAAAATCTTGAATACTTAAAGTGGTTGTTAAGTTAGTGATTACAATTACTGGTAGCCCCTCTGTAATAACAAGATATACTGGGCATTGTCTTTGTTTTGTTTTTTTAAATCGTGCAGCTAAATACCTTCTCTCAAAACGCTGATGTGTGGTCATGTGACTGCCCGCTGCTCTCCTTCCATGATCTGAGGACTACAGCAGGAGAAGCTGAGATTCACCTCTGACATCAGCCGGGAGGTCACATGACTGCACACCGGCGATGTGAAAGAAGATATTTAGCTGCAAGATTTAAAAAGCCATTGCACAGTATATCTTGTTATTACAGGAGGGCTTCCAGTAATTGTCATCACTAACTCTACAGACAAATGTAATAGCGGCCAGAAGGGAGGGGCAGGGGGGATATGGCTCACACACTAGGAACAGACAGGCAGGGAGGGAGGGGGAGAGGGGAGAGACTCTGAACACAGCAGGATGACGGAGGCACGCAAACTCACCACGGTATCATGGATCAGCAGCCATGATTACAGTAGTCAGCACACACAGAAGGACACAGGAACAGACAGAATCAACCAGGTATTTTACAGCATAGAAATGGGCAAATAACACTGTAAAAGCACTATGCCGTTTAACATGCTTTAACCACTTTCGGACTAGCCGCCGCAATTTTACTGCGGCAGGTTGGCTCGGCTGGGCAAATCGACGTTACTTTACGTCGCTTTTCCTTTTAGCCACTAGGGGCATGCACACCTACAACATGTGCCCAGAACCGATGCGAGTGCTCGGTGGGCACGATGACTGCCTGGCACCCGCAATCACTCGTGACAGATAGAGAATCGGGATCTGTGTGTGTAAACAGGGGAGTAGAGACAGATCGTGTGTTCATACTAAGTATGAACACCGATCTCTCTCTCCTCCTAGACAGTCCCACCCCACCTACAGTTAGAACACAGTGTGGGAACACAGTTAACCCCTTGATCTCCTCCTAGTGTTAACCCCTTCCCTGCCAGTGACATTTATACAGTAATCAGTGCATTTTCATAGCACTGATCGCTGTATAATTGTCAATGGTCCCAAAAATGTGTTAAAAGTGTCCAATTTATCCACCGCAATGTCGCAGTCCCGATAAAAATCGCAGATCGCCGCCAGATCCCCTATTTTGTAGACGCTATAAATTTTGCGCAAGCCAATCAATATACGCTTATTGGGATTTTTTTTAACCATAAATATGTAGAAGAATACATATCGACCTAAACCGAGGAAAACATATTTTTTTTAAATGTGGGATATTTATTATAGCAAAAAGTAAAAGATATTGGGGGTTATTTACTAAAGGAAAATCCACTTTGCACTGCAAGTGCATTTGGAAGTAAAGTCGCTGTAGATCCGAGTGGGACATGCAAGGAAAAAAAAAAACAGCATTTCAGCTTGCACATGATTGGATGATAAAATCAGCAGAGCTTCCACTCATTTCAGATCTACCCCTTAGATTTAGAGCGACTGCACTTGCAGTGCAAAATGGACTTGCCTTTCGTAAATAACCCCCATTGTGTTTTTTTCAAAATTGTCACTCTTCTTTTGTTTATAGCCGTGCAATTGTCAGTTAAAGCGACGCAGTGCTGTATCGCAAAAAATGGCCTGGTCATTGAGCAGCCAAATCTTGTGCGGCTGAAGTGGTTAAAGGAACAGGATCTTTTATTTATTTTATTTTATTAGGGTTGCAACCGCCTTAAGGCTTGACAAGACACTACCTTGGTTTATTTTAATCAACACTGAGATAATCTGGGATAAACTCTGAAAAGCCAGACTCCTGGTAAAAATCATATACAGATCTCATTTAAATGTCCCACATTTAAGAAAGTCTGCTTCTAATGTTTTCATTATGAATGCATTTGGAGCATTCAATAGATTGGTGGCTCTGATTTCCAGATGTGTGGACTACAGGGGAGGGTTCAACTATCAGTTAAAGGGGACTTTTATCAGGAGAAAATAGGCCACCAATGCAAAGAACTTATATTTTGGGGGCATGTAAACTAACCACTCACATAAAGAAGGTTTATTTCTGAGGGGTGTAGTTCAATGTGTACTGACAGTAAAAGTGGCAAATTAGGCAAATTAGGCTACTGACCTCCAGTGCAAAGACCTAGGTGCCAAAAAAAAGCCCACCAAATGAGTGACCATTGGAAAACATGGCTATTAAAGTTCTTCCTTCCTTCGTTCCTTTTCCTCCTCTTGCTTGCTGATTACACAGTAGAGCTGGACATACACTATTCGATTTCTTTTCATTTATCTATCTAGGTTATACAGTGCAAATGGAAAATCCCCCCTGCTGGGGTATTTATTCAGGCAGGCACCACTGGCTTACTGGAGCAGCCTTTGTTGGCCAACAACTTCCCATCAAGCTCGATTGATTTTTCACTCAAAGGATGTCAGGCAGAAGGGGGCAACAGGGCCACCCACTAAGCTAATTTCAACCGGGTCATCAGGAGCCAGCAAAAATTAAAATAGTGTATGGCCAGCTTTAAGGAACAACAGCATATTTATCAAATCTGACCTTTGCTCTACCCTCCAGTTAAACAAGCTCAGAATGTTAAAGTGGCAGCACTGTGCAAATTGATAAAGGCCTGAGTTGCTCAGAATCCTGACCTTGCCCGACTGAGTGCCCTTTATGGTGGAAAATAGAATGAATTAAAAAGGGTTTGTATTATTCTTGCTTGTAGTTCTACCTTTCGATTTTCCCTTTATACATAATTTATATTAATGCTTCAAATCTAAAAATATAACAGATGTTAATGAGCTAACAGATATACAAGTTACAGTATACATTTTTCTTTAGAACTCTCTAATTACCTTGATTTACTTAAATAGTAGAGGCCTTTTAACTAGCAAAGTGAATGTTCACTTGGCAATGTAAAAGTTAATGAATAAGGTATGGCTGTGTTAACTTTGATTATCCAATTGTATGCGATGGGGGAAAAAAACAAAAAACAATGGATTTTTGCTAGCACAAGAATGGGTATTTAGAGTGAACTCAGCTTTATATTTTTTAATTCTACCCACTTTGCAAAGAAAACATATTTTGGTAGTTGAAAATCCTCTTTTCCTTTAGTAAGTAAAACCTGTATGTGTTCAATCTATGGTTAAATTATCTAGATATTTTTTTTTTTTTGATAAATTGGAAAGGGCCAGAGCAAGACCTTCAATGAGACCATAAAATTAGGGCAGACATTTGACAGATTCAGCATTAGATAGAAATTTGTGCTCTGGACTTGGTACATTACAATCATTCGCAAGATTGTGACTATTAATGGCTAGGGTCCTAATCCAATTTGCACGCAAGGGCACTTGTTATGTCATGAATAACAATGAAGGGTGTCAAACTTAAATGGGTGGTAGTTACACTTCTATGACGGACAGTGGTATTCATATTACCAGCTTAACTGTGGTTTACATATTAAAATGGGTCCTGCAAGAATACAATTATATAAGAAAAAAATGTGAACTGTTCCCTCAGGTGTGCAAGTAATTGAAATGTGTGGAGCGAGGAGCTTCTGATTCAGTTTAGAAAATCTGATATCTGTTATTACTTTCCAGAGGTCCTGTCTGCTTGGCATGTGATATATGATGTCAGCAACATTTCTTCTGTTCTTTTAAAGAAATCTCGGCTATCTTTTGGGAATTACCTCCTAAAACATAGCACTCTGTATTCAAAAAGGCTGTAAATTTATATGCTGGTGTAATTTGTCCTTTTGTTATGTGTCCATTTTTGAAAAATGAGCAAAACAAAGTTAATAAATTACTCATTATGAGTAAGGAGTATGAGATGAGTAACAATTGACCCATGTCTGAAGCAGAAGCAAGAAGATAATGGGAGGGGGATTGGTTAAACCTCACCCATTTCTGGAGCAGAGTAATGCCCCATACACACGGTCGGAATTTCCGACAGAAAAAGTCTGATGGGAGCTTTTGGTCGGATATTCCAACCATGTGTATGCTCCATCGGACTGTTTTTGTTGGAATTCCCGATGGACTTAGAGAGCAGGTTCTCTATTTTACTGTCGGAAATTCTGACGTAGGCTTTCCTGTTGGAAAGTCGAACTGTGTGTACACGGCATAAGAAGATCTAAGCAGGTTGAATGATATATGTGACTAAAGTCTGGAGAAGTAAGAAGGTGATGTGAGAATGATAAGTTACACCTGACCAATATCTGGAGGAGAAGCAACAAGGTGCTGTGAGGAGGTTAAGTTACACCTGACCAATATCTGGAGGAAGAGAAGGAAATGTGAGGAAGATGAGTGATTCCTGAACCGTGCCTGGAGGAGAAGTGAGGAAGAGGTGTGAGGACAAGTTACACATTACCCTTCTCTGGAGAAGAAGCAACAAGGTGATGTGAGGAGGTTTAGTGACACTTAACTCTTGCTTGGAGGAGTGAAGAGATGGGAGGAGAATGAGTGACGCCTAGCCCTTGTCTTTAGAAGGAGAAGTGAGAAGGTGATGTGTGGAGAACCAATTACAACTGACTTACGTCAGAAGAAGACGTGATTGGCAATGAAAGGAGAATAAATGACACATGACCTGTGCTTGAAGAGTGAAAACAAGAGGTGAGGACTGGAGGATGACTGACACCGGACTCATCTCTGTAGGGGAAGTGAGAAGGCCATGTGAAAAGGATGAATGACATCTGTTCTATTTCTAGAGGAGAAATCACTAACAACTGGTGAAGGACTGTCAGAATTGCAAGAACCTAAAGTGGACACCATAAAATGTGGTTTTGGCAAGTTATTAAAAAAACTTTTCAAGCAGCCAAATGAATATGTATGGATATATCCAGGGTCAATATAAAGAATAATCATGTTATTGTTTTATTAAAAAGACTGTGCAAAAGGCAAAGAGCCCTATGTTGTGCTTGGAGGAATATGAAGGAAAGTTTATCACTAGTTTAATAAGCTGTTATTTCTCATAAGAGAGGTTAATACCCAATGGAACTTCCAGTTTAACTCAGCTAAACACATTCCAGGTGCATCAAAACAAGGGTGGGAACAACTCTTGGTTGGGTGCCAGGGATGATGCATGTGTCTCTGTGGGACAGTTAAAGTGGTTGTAAACCATTACATATATCCAGTGAAGTTACTGGCCTCAGGTGATACACAGAGAGGACACAAATCCTCCTAATTAAGTTGTACCAGTTTATATGCAGCCTTTCTTCTTTACATCAGTTCAAAGTGCTGAATTTATAGCTCGTCTGAGAATTTAGAAAATAAAAAAAAAGGTGGAGAGCTGAAGCTACACTCTGCAGAGCTCAGTGATGAGAGCTTTGAGAGCTGATTGGAGAGACCCCCCTCCCCCTCCACACAGCACACAGGAACAGGCTGTCAATCTGCTGGATATCCCTCTCATGTCATCATTTTTCTCTTGGTGTCAGGAAAACGTGTCAAAAGTTCCTAATTGAGAGTACACACTATAGATGGATATGCTGCATTCATATTTCATGTCTGAGATTTACAACCATTTTAAGTGGGATGATCAGCTACAGTATTTTGAAGTGCTTTAAAATACTACTATAAATAACATCACGCTTAACACAACCTAACTATTACATAGCTGCCATAGTAAAATGCAAAGTAGGGAGTCTGAATGCTTTGAGAGGCAGGGTTTAAAAAAAGAAAAAAAGGCATTCTATGTTACCTACTGTGTACAATTTTATCTGTTCTTTCTTACAGATCGACTCTGTGATATATACCTTTAATTCACTTGTAGTATGGATAATATTTTATCATGAGAAAAATAACGGATAAGTCCCCTGAATTACAACTACTGTATAGACTATAGCTATTGGATAACCTGTCATATATAGTGCTTATTCTATGGCTAACCCAGCCAATACTATCATTCACATGACATGATCTGTTTAGCTACATAATCCTATATTGTGCAAGTATATAATGCTCTTATCTATGTAATCCTTTCCCCTACCTACATAATCTTGTTATCTATATTGAATCTAACTTCTATCTGTTATTTATTGATTTCTCCATAAAGCATCTACAAGCCATAGCAACATTTCCAAAGAAAATAATTTATCCTTCTGCAGTACAGTTCTCTGGCCTCAGCCCGTAGGCACACTAATTACCAGCTGCTTGGGGATGTGATCGGGGACATGGCAGTAAGATGTGTGGGCTGAATACCGAAAGTGAGTAAGTGTCAGTATGAGAATTATTAATGTCATGTCAGTTAACAGTGATTATCATTTAGATAACAGAATGGTTATCCATTAAAAGTTATTGCAATAAGGAGAAAAGATCTGTTTCTTTGGCACGTCTGTTAAAATGTACATGCCATTAAGGAATACTTAATACGGAGACAGCCATTTGTAAAAAAAAAAAAAAAGAACTTCAATCACATTAGACAGCGTGGGATGTCAGTGGGGCATCTCTGTGACTTGTACACGTGGAACCGTTTACCTATTGCAGTAATGATTGCCGACCCCCCCCCCCCCCAAAGTGCCTACCACTGGGAAGAAAGTGGTGTAGAGTGCAAAGTATTCCTCAAAATAAGCACAATAGTTCCAATTTTACATGTGCTTATCATCTTGGGCAAAGTTGAGCAAGAAGAAAGCTCACAGCCCTGTGTAAGTTCCAAGTCACAAACATTATAAAATGATTGTGAACCAGATGCACATCAAGACCAAATGCAGCCCTAGGTGAGATAGCACCCTGCTTAACCAGTTAAGGACTGCCCACCGCATATACTGCGCCAGATTATGTACCTAGTATGTGATCTGACACTTCCGGGTCTGGGGGGCACGCGTGCTGTGATTATACACAGTGGGAGCCCAGCAGCGGGTACTACGGACTCAATGTCCACTGGCACCAGTCGATTGTACAGGGCACAGGCAGAACAACAATCTGCCTATGTAAACAAGGCAGATTGTCAGTCTGTCAGAAGGGAAGGCACAGATCCTGTGTTTCTGCTAAGCAGGAACATGGGTCTGTGCCTTCCCTTAGTAGAAGCACCTCCCCCACAGTGGGTAAACGCAACCTAGGCATACGTTTAACCCTTTGATTGCCCCCGATGTTAACCCCTTACCTGCAATTATCATTAGTACAGTGACAGTGCACCTTTTTTTTAGCACTGATCACTGTTATAATGTCACTGCTCCCCAAAAAGTGTCAGTTAGGTGTCCAATTTGTCCGTCGCAATATCGCAGTCCCGCTATAAGTCACTGATTGCGGCCATTACTAGTAAACAAAAAAAAAAAAAAAAAAATATATATATATATATATATATATATATATATATATATATATATATATATATATATATATATATAGATAGATAGATATAGATATAAATATCCCATAGTTTATAGACGCTGTAACTTTTTCACAAACCAATATACGCTTATTGGGATTTTTGTTTTACCAAAAATATGTAGCAGAATGCATACATATTTTACATATGCTTTACATATACAATGTATATGTAAAGCGCTGCGTAAATTGATGGCGCTATATATGTACCTTAAATAATAATAATAATACTGGCCTAAATTGATGAAGAAATTTGATTTTTGACATTTTTTTATTGGATATGTTTTATAGCAGAAAGTAAAAAAATATATATATGTTTCTTTTAATTGTCAGTCTTTTTTTGTTTATAGCGCAAAAAAATAAAAAACTGCAGAGGTGATTAAATACCACCAAAAATATCAATTTGAGGGCAAAAAGGGACATAAATTGTATTTGGACACAGCGTCGCTAGACCCGGCAATTGTCAGGTAAAATAACACAGTGCCGTATCGCAAAAAATGGCCTGGTCATGAAGGGGGGTAAACCTTCCAGAGCGGAAATGCATTCAGATATCCAGTCTTCCATAGGCGTATGCACAGGGTGTGCCAGGTGTGCATAAGCAACCCCTGTGGTGCAGATTCCTCCTGTTTAGACCCCTGATACTTTACCAAAGCCTCTTAATGGGGCTGCTAAAAAAAAATTGTAAAAAATAATAAAAAATGTAAAATGGTAAAAAATACTAAAAAAATTAAATAACAAAAATATAAACTACTGACACCATCCACTCCCTATGGACACCACTCTCTGACACTGTACACTGCTCTACTAACACCGTCAGTGTATATTTACACATGCACACACACACATATGTGTTTGAGTTTTGGGGTGCACAACCTAATTCAATAGGCTGTGCACACCTATGCAGTCATCATTCCTGCATGTGTCTGTTAAAGCATAATTAAGAATCTAAAATGTTTAAACTTTTACTGATGCATTTACAAATCTAAACAAGCAACAACACAAAAATTATGAAATTACTTGGTAACCAAGGACAGCATTCACTTGGCAGTTGGCACGTCACATTTAGAATTTCTGACTGGGCAGTGGCACTGGAGTCCTGAAAACTGGAAAGCAATACTCAATTACACTTACACTTTTGCTTGTCAAAAAGAATTCTATTAACAGTCTTAGCTTTTAGCAAACTGCTAATTCTATTCAAAACAGAACCTGAGAAAAAGTATTTTTAGTTGTCTAAAGTGTACTGTTAATTCACTAAGCTGTATGAGTTATTTTGCCTGTTTTCACTCCCCCAACGATAATGTTCTCATTAAAATGTTCATTTCAAATATCTAAAAGCTAGTATACAGAGGCTTTTGAGATCAGTCAAGCTCAGTTTGAGATCAGTTTGTGCTTTGCCATTATTCCTCTATACAGGTCAATGAGAATGTATAGTGAAGACAATACAAACGCATGAAAAACACATCATAAATAAATCGCAAACTGATCTCACATGCCAGAGTAAACTAAGTTTAAATATTACATATGTATGCATTTAATATTCATTACATACAATAAATATTTATTGCAAGTGCTTATTTCTTATAAATATATATATTAAAAAATATATATCTATATATTAGAATGTCCCAATTTCTGTTCTTCTTAATAGGCACCACATAGAACCTCACAGATTAACATCCAGACCAGAAGCTAGCAGTAGGAGCTAGAAGCTATTTAACCACTTGCCTACCAGGCACTTAAACCCCCCTCCCATCCAGACCAATTTTCAGCTTTCGGTGCTCTCATGCTTTGACTGACAATTACTCAGTCATACAACACTGTACCCAAATAAAGTTTTTGTCCTTTTTTTCCCCACAAATAGAGCTTTCTTTTGGTGGTATTTTATCACCTCTGGGTTTTTTATTTTTTTTGCGCTATAATTGAAAAAAGACCGAAAATTTTGAAAAAAAAACGCATTTTTCGTTGTTTCTGTGATACAATTTAGGAAATTATTAATTTTTCTTCATAAATTTTGGCCACAATTTATACTGCCACATATCTTTGGTAAAAATAACCCAAATTAGTGGAAATTATTTGGTCTTTGTGAAAGTTACAGGCTCTACAATCTGTGGTGCGAATTATACAAAATTGATCACATCTGATGCACTGGTGGCCAATCTCATTTCTTGCAACCCGAACAAGCCAGGAAAGTGCAAATACCCCCCAAATGACCCCTTTTTTGAAAGTAGACATTCCAAGGTATTTAGTAAGAGGCATGGTGAGCTTTTTGATGTTGTCATTTTTTCCCACAATTCTTTGCAAAATGAATTATTTTTTTATTTTTTATTTTTTTTCTACAAAATTGTCATTATAATAGGTTATTTCTCTCACATGGCATGTGTATACCACAAATGACACCCCAAAATAAATTCTGCTACTCCTTCTGATTATTACGATACCACATATGTGGGACTTTTACACAGCCTGGCCACATAGAGAGGCCCAACATGCAGGGAGCGCCATCACGTGTTCTGGGAGCATAAATTACACATCTAAATTGTTGACTACCTATTACACTTTTGAAGGCCCTGGAGCAACAGGACAATGACACGTGACACTGACGTGGCACTGATGACACGTGACACTGACGTGGCACTGATGACACGTGACACTGACGTGGCACTGATGACACGTGACACTGACGTGGCACTGATGACAGATGGTACTAATACGGGGCACTGATGACACGTGACACTGATGACAGATGGCACTAATATGTGGCACTGATGAGAGATGGCACTCATACATGGCACTAATATTAAGTGGCACTAATATGTGGCACTGATGAGAGATGGCACTAATACGTGGCACTGATGACAGACGGCACATGGCACTGATGACACATGACACTGACAGATGGCACTGATACGTGGCATTGATGACAGGTGACACTGATAACAGATGGCATGTGACACTGACAGGTGGCACTGATGACAGATGGCACTAATACGTGACACTGATGACAGATGGCACTAATATGTGGCACTGATGACAGATGGCACTATGTGGCACTGATGACAGATGGCACTAATGACAGGTGGCACTGATGACAGGTGGCACTGATGACAGGTGGCACTGACTACAGATGGCACTGACTACAGATGGCACTGGCAGATGGCACTGACTACAGATGGCACTGGCTACAGATGGCACTGACTACAGATGGCACTGGGGATGGCACTGGGGATGGCACTGGCAGATGGCACTGGGGATGGCACTGGGGATGGCACTGGCAGATGGCACTGGGGATGGCACTGGCAGATGGCACTGGGGATGGCACTGGCAGATGGCGATGTCACTGGGCACAGATGGCATTGGGGACAGATGGCATTGGGGACAGATTGCAGTGGTGGCAGTGGGGACAGATGGCATTTCATTTTTATTTTTTTTTTTTTTAAAACTTACGGCGCTGCAGCCGTTCATCTCCCCCTCCTCACACGCTGTCTCTGTGTGAGGAGGGGGAGTGGCACTGACAGATGATCTCATATGTTTACATATGAGATCATCTCTCATTGGCCAGGGCGATCGCGCTGTAAACGGCCGCTGTGATTGGCCATTTACAGCGATCTGTGATTGGCCGTGTCCGAGGGACACGGCCAACACAGAATTTCCCTGCTGCGCGCTCGTGAGCGCGCACAGGGAACGAGGAAAGGGGAGGCCGTCATATGACGGCCTCCCGGGATTTCACATCCGCGCTGTGGCCGTCATTCGGCTACGGCCGGATGTGAAGTGGTTAAGGTGTGACAAACCACAGTGTAACATTTTTGTCAAGAGAGGAGCGTTGGAGAAGGTGTTGGGAGCTTTTTGTCGGAAATTCCAATCGCGTGTACACAATTCCGACGCACAAAATTCCACGCATCTTGGAATCAAGCAGAAGAGCCTCGCTGGCTATTGAACTTCATTTTCTCAGCTCGTCGTACGTGTTGTACATTACCGCGTTCTTGACGTTCGGAAATTCCGACAACATTTGTGTGACCGTGTGTATGCAAGACAAGTTTGAGCCAACATCCGTTGGAAATAAATCCAGGATTTTGTTGTCGGAATGTCAGATCGCGTGTACGCGGCATAAGTGAGGCGTTTCAGATTTTTTTTAGTCCTTGCCACCCAGGGCTGTCAGCTTCCACATTCCATCGGAAGCGTCTGCATCACATGGTTGACGATTACCTCGGGGCCAAAACAGAGATGGAGAGCTTTCCAGCTGACGATCCACTGACTTACTGGGTCATGAGAATAGACCACTGGCCAGAACTTGCCTAGTATGCTATTGAGTTGTTGAGCTGCCATGCATCCAGCGTGCTTTCAGAATGGGCATTCAGTGCTGCAGGAGGTTTCGTTACTGATCATAGAACGCTTCTGTCCACAGACTCTGTGGACCGTTTGACTGTTATAAAATGAATCAGTCCTGGATTACCAGCTATGATGCCCCTGATGCCGATGTCATTGATTAAGTCTTTTTGGGATGTGGAATCTCTGCAGGACTTCGAGGCTGCCTAGCTTTGAGGGTGTTCAATCATTTCATCTGGAAGAATGTTTTTGATATAGATTTCATGGGCACAATTAACACCCAAAGGCCAGTTTTTCTGCACCTATTTGACAGGTGCATATCATTGCAATTTTTTTCAACAAGGCCAATTCTTGGTTTCATCAAGATTATCTCTATAGGGTTACGGTGGGAAGGCGCAAAGACACCCAAAGACCAATTTTTACACACCCGTTACTTCTACCCAAAGTCAAAGTGACACCAGAATGTATCCAAAAAATCTCTAATATTGTTCCCAGTGCACTACAATGTGGCCCCATCATTCACACTGGCTCCCCAGCTGTTGCTGAGCAAAATTAAGGCAGCTTGCAGGAAAAATTTCACTTTTTTGGGCTTTATAAATGCAATTATTGCTGCAGCAGATTCTAGACATGGTACAGATCTGCCACTTTACAGGTAGACTAATGCCGCGTACACACGACCAGACTTTCCATCAGACTAGGTCCGACAGTTTTTCCAATGGACTTCCGGTGGACTTCCGAAGGACTTTCCGAACGAAAGAATGGACTTGGACACACACAATCACACCAAAGTCCGACGGAATCGAACGTGATGACGTACGACCGGACTAGAATAAGGAAGTTCATAGCCAGTAGCCAATAGCTGCCCTAGCGTCAGTTTTCGTCCGTCGGACTAGCATACAGACAAGCGGATTTCCGGCGGAGTTCAGGCAGAAAAATTTGAAACATGTTCTATTTCTAAAGTCCGTCTGATTTTTTAACAGCAAAGGTCCGATGAAGCACACGATTGAATTGTCCGGCGGATTCCTTCGGTCGGACCTTTGCTGTCGAAAAGTCCGGTCGTGTGTATGCGGCATTAGGGAACCCCCAGGCACTATATTGGAAGGATTTTTTTTTATTTTTATGCTTTCATTTTAAAAATCACTGCTCATTTAAAAATGAAATTTTTTACAAAAAAAATTTTATTGACACGTCCCCCAGGGCAGGACCCGGACCCCTATAACCATTGTATGCCCAATTACTTGCATATAAGCCTTCAGCCTTGAGGCGATTCAGTTCGCATTTGCAGCGTTATACAAATCATTTATTCATTCATTCAAAATGGGCACTTTTGATTTTTGATGTTCGGTTTCCATTGACTTTAATGGGGTTCGTTATTCAGGACCGAACTTTCGCAGTGTTCGAAAGTTCTGGTGCGAACCAAACAGGGGTCTGTTTGGCCCATCCCTACTGCTGAAGCAGCCCGTGCTGTGATTCTAGAGTCCCGCCACTCCGTGACGTCACTGCATGCTCCACCCCTGTCCAAGCCCTTGTTAAGCCTGCCAAATTCCCTAGTGCTGCCCAACAAACCTGCCCGAGCCCAGCCTGCAGTTCCAAAGTTAGCGTGCGGCCAAATTTTTTAAGGTGCAGATACCAGACCAGGAGCCTGTAGCGGCCCGGCAACCCCGGCCAACCGGGCAAGTGCCCGGTGTGCCCTATGGCCAGTCCAGGCCTGCTTGACACCTCCCCAATGTGTGGCACCCGGGGTGGACCACCCCCCCCCCGCCAGTTGGTATGCCATTGCTGTACTCACCCACCTGAGGCCTTATGGTAGCAGGTGCCAGGGGAGGCAGCAGACTCTTCTCAAGCTGGTACAGTCCATTCCTGGGAAACACCTCGTACTCAGTGCAGCCAAATAATAAATACCATCTCCCAGCATCCTTTAGGACCACCCTCCCTGGGATTGGCTGGAGTGGCATTATTATTCATGCTGTGTTCTGCATAGCATCCACCTACTCATCCAGAACCTTCCTAGGTTACTGGGATACAGAGGATACCAGAGGCAGGCCCAACCAGAAGCTGAGCACACCATCCAGGCTACACTAATCAATTACAGCTTTCTGCTAAGCAAAGAGCTAAGTACATTTCTCTAGCAATTCTCCTGTTAAACAGGAGAACAAAACTATATTACACTAATCCTAGCACCTACTTAGGAGGGTGCTACAATTGGTTACACAGAAAGTCTACACATATCAGTGACATGTTTACAGCATGTACTTTGGGAACAGTACACAAAGCACATAGCGTCATCAGCATTAAATCAGCATATCTGTCAATACACTGGTGTTTTGGGTTTTTTAAGAGAAGGTGCTCCCAGTGTTATAAGGAAAAGTACAGTATATTTGGCATTGGTAGGGTATACATGGCCCCCACCCTTCCCTGTGAAGTAACTACAACACAAGAGCAGAGGTTTTGGCCTGTGGCATGATTTCTTGACAGACCCTATACTCTTTCATCAGAATGAATCAAGCTCTGAAAGTTACAGTGCATATATTCGTGCAGCAACTACCAATGTTTGCTTACAACTTCTAACATCTATAATCCTAATGGAGAAAAAGGAAACCGGCACTCTTTCCTTTCCTTTCGTTTTCATATGTCAGAATCTGATGGTCAATAAGGAACAAGCTAATTGAGAAATATTGCCAAAATGTTACCATTCTGCCAAAATGCCTTGGAGTCAAAGGGAAAAGTGAAATGAAGGTGCTTTTAACCACTTGAGGATTTTGAATGTAAGAGTTACACCATAAATAACTTCAGCAATAGTTTTAAAGACATATTGCCTTATCTCCTCTCCCCCTGCTGCCACTCTCACCCACCTAAAACTATTATCAGTAACTACTCAATGTCAAAATGACAGCTGGAAATTGCTTTGTATTACACAATATGTCAAAATGCAGTGGCTCCTGTGTAAAATGACACTTAGATAGTAGATAGTCTGCACCGAGTAAATACAATGTAACAATGCATTATTTAATTGCATTTACTATATGTGTATCAAAGTTGTAACTTTGCATATTGCATCAGTCTAATACATTTTACAAGTTGTTAATGTTGTTCTATTGTATTCACATTTAACCCCTTATTAATCCATAATCAGCACAATGCCTAAGTGGTTAGCACCTCCACCTAGCAGGAGCAGGGTTGTCCGTTCAAATCCCAAACACAACACTACCTGCCTAGAGTTTGCATGTTCCCCTGTGCCCGTGTGGATTTCCTCCCACGCTTGAAAGACATGCTGGTAGGTTGCAGCTGTTTAAAATGGCCCTAGTACAGTTTCTCACAAAAGTGAGTACACCCCTCACATTTTTGTAAATATTTTATTATATCTTTTCGTGAGACAACACTGAAGAAATTACACTTTGCTACAATGTAAAGTAGTGAGTGTACAGCTTGTATAACAGTATAAATTTGCTGTCCCCTCAAAATAACTCAACACACAGCCATCAATGTCTAAACCGCTGGCAAAAAAAGTGAGTACAACCCTAAGTGAAAATGTCCACATTGGGCCCAAAGTGTCCATATTTTGTATGGCCATCATTATTCTGCAGCACTGCTTTAACCCACTTGGGCATGGAGTTCGCCAGAGCTTCACAGGTTGTCACTGAAGTTCTCTTCCACTCCTCCATGACGACATCACTGAGCTGGTGGATGTTAGAGACCTTGCGCTCCTCCACCTTCCGTTTGAGGATGCCCTACAGATGCTCAATAAGGTTTAGGTCTGGAGACATGCTTGGCCAGTCCATCACCTTTACCCTTTAGCTTCTTTAGCAAGGCAGTGGTCGTCTTGTAGGTGTGTTTGGGGTCGTTATCATGTTGGAATACTGCCCTGCGGCCCAGTCTCTGAAGGTAGGGGATCATGCTCTGCTTCAGTATGTCACAGTACATGTTGGCATTCATGGTTCCCTCAATGAACTGTAGCTCCCCAGTCCCAGCAGCACTCATGCAGCCCCAGACCATGACACTTCCATCACCATGCTTGACTGTAGGCAAGATACACTTGTCTTTGTACTCCTCACCTGGTTGCTGCCACACACGCTTGACATCATCTGAACCAAATACGTTTATTCTTGGTCTCATCGGATCACAGGACATGGTTCCAGTAATCCATGTCCTTAGGGCACGTACACACGATCGGACTTTCTCACAGGATTGTCCGCTGGACTAGAGTCCGCCGCACATTCCGACCGTGTGTGGGGCTCCGGCTGACTTTTTGTTCCCAATCCCGCCGTCTGTGTGCTAGTCCGCGGGACTTTTGAAATGAACGGACTTGCCTCACACACGGAGGAAAGTCCGTTCATTTAGAACGTGACTCCAGGTAGACGGGACTAGCGAAGGCAGTCAATGCCGCCGTGCTAGCCCCGTCACCTGGTATGATTTAAAGGGGAATCCCTACGCCGAAAAAACGGCGTGGGGGTCCCCCCAAATCCATCTCAGACCCTTATCCGAGCACGCAGCCTGTCCTGTCAGGAAAGGGGGTGGGGACGAGCGAGCGCCTCCTGAGCCATACCAGGCCGCGTGCCCTCAACATGGGGGGTGCCCTGGGGAAAGGAGGGCCCTGCGGCCCCTCCACCCCAAAGCACCTTGTCCCCATGTTGATGAGGACAAGGGCCTCTTCCCGACAACCCTGGCCGTTGGTTGTCGGGGTCTGCGGGTGGGAGGCTTATCGGAATCAGGGAGCCCCCTTTAATAAGGGGGCCCAAGATACCGGCCCCCCACCCTATGTGAATGAGTATGGGGTACGATGTACCCCTACCCATTCACCTAAGGAAAAAAGTATAAATAAAAAAAAAACGACACCATTTTTTTAAATACTTTATTGCACAGCTCCGGGTTTCTTCTTCCGTCTTGGGGGGTCTTCTCGCCGGACTCATCCGCTATCTTCAGCTCTTTTACTAGCTCTTTCACTAGCGGAGGAGCCCGGCTTTCTTCTTCGTTGCCGCCGCCATCTGGGGGTTTCGTTCCGACTTCGGGGGTCTTCGGGGGTCTCTTCTGTTCTTCTTGCTGGGCCTCCGCTTTCTTCTTCCAGCTCTTTTATAAGCGGTGGCCGGGGCTTCTGTTGCCGTTGCTGTGGCCGCCTTCTGCTTCTGCTTCTGCTTCTTGATCTTCTTTCTTCATCCGATGTTGACACAACGCTCTCTCTGGCCATAATGGCAGAGACACGCTGTGCTGTGACTTATATAGGGACAAGGGGCAGGGCCACCAACTCATGTCACATGGTGACCACGCCCCCTTATGACGTCACACTCCCGGAGGCGGCGACGAAGAAGAAAGCCGGTCTCCTCCGCTAGTGAAAGAGCTAGTAAAAGAGCAGAAGATAGTGGAGGAGTCCGGCGAGAAGACCCCCCCAAGACGGAAGAAGACCCTCGGAGCTGTGCAATAAAGTATTTTAAAAAATTGTCGTTTTTTTTATTTACACTTTTTTCCTTAGGTGAATGGGTAGGGGTTAATAAAGGGGCCCCCGGATTCTGATAAGCCCCCCGCCCCGCAGACCCCGACAACCAACGGCCAGGGTTATCGGGAAGAGGCCCTTGTCCTCATCAACATGGGGACAAGGTGCTTTGGGGTTGGGGGGCCGCAGGCCCCCCTTTCCCCAGGGCACCTCCCATGTTGAGGGCACGCGGCCTGGTACGGCTCAGGAGGGGGGGCACTCGCTCGTCCCCACCCCCTTTCCTGACTGGCCGGCTGCGTGCTCGGATAAGAGTCCGAGATGGATTTGGGGGGACCCCCATGCCTTTTTTTTTTCGGCGTAGGGATTCCCCTTTAATTCCATACCAGGTGACGGGGCTAGTGCGGTGGTATTGACTGCCTTCAATAGTCCCGTCTACCTGGGGTCACGTTCTAAATTAACAGACTTTCCTCCGTGTGTAAGGCAAGTCCGTTCATTTCAAAGGTCCCGTGAACTTTCGCCAAAACTCCGGCGGATTGTCCGCCGGAAAAGTCAGAGTGTGTGTGGGCAAGTCCACACATTCGGAAAGTCCGGCGGACCTCCACTGGAAAGTCCGGCGGTTTGTCCGCTGGACTAGGTCCGGCGGGATTTCTTGTGCACCATCTGTCTTCAGCAAACTGTCTGCGGGATTTCTTGTGCACCATCTTTAGAAGAGGCTTCCTTCTGGGACGACAGCAATGCAGACCAATTTGATGCAGTGTATGGCATATGGTCTGAGCACTGACAGGCTGATCCCCACCTCTTAAACCTCTGCCGCAATGCTGGCAGCACTCATACATCTATTTCCCAAAGACAACCTCTGGATATGACGCTGAGCACGGGCACGAACTTCTTTGGTCGACCATGGCGAGGCCTGTTACATAGTTACATAGTTACATAGTTACATAGTTGTTGAAAAAAGACACAAGTCAATCCAGTTCAACCACAAATAAAAAAAAAATAAAATAATATCCTACAATCCCATATACCCCATTCTATACCCACAGTTGATCCAGAGGAAGGCAAAAAAAAACAGCAGTGCATGCTCCAATTTGCTAAAGCAGGGGAAAAAATTCCTTCCTGATCCCCCGAGAGGCAATCGGATTTTTCCCCGGATCAACTTTACCTATAAATGTCAGTACCCAGTTATATTATGTACATTTAGGAAAGTATCCAGGCCTTTCTTAAAGCAATCTACTGAGCTGGCCAGAACCACCTCTGCAGGGAGTCTATTCCACATTTTCACAGCTCTTACTGTGAAGAAACCTTTCCGTATTTGGAAATTAAATCTCTTTTCCTTTAGACGTAAAGAGTGTCCCCTTGTCCTCTTTGTTGACTGTAAAGTGAATAACTCAACACCAAGTTCACTATATGGACCCATTATATATTTGTACATGTTCATCATATCCCCCCTTAATCTCCTCTTATCAAGGGTGAATAAATTCAGTTCCTCTAATCTTTCCTCATAGCTGAGCTCCTCCATGCCTTTTATCAGTTTGGTTGCCCTTCTCTGCACTTCCTCTAGTTCCCCAATATCCTTTTTTGAGAACTGGTGCCCAAAACTGAACTGCATATTCCAGATGAGGTCTTACTAATGATTTGAACAGGGGCAACATGACATCTTTCTCTCTCTGGAGTCCATACCTCTCTTAATACAAGAAGGGACTTTGCTCGCTTTGGAAACCGCAGCTTGGTATTGCTCTGTTGCATTGCATTGTTCTGAGGGGAACCTGTCCTGTTAAACCACTGTATGGTCTTGTTTACCATGCTGCAGCTCAGTTTCAGGGTCTTGGCAATCTTTTTATAGCCTAGGTCAGTGATGGCGAGTCTTGGCATCCCAGATGTTTTGGAACTACATTTCCCATGATGCACTCTGCAGTGTAGTTGAGCATCATGGGAAATGTAGTTCCAAAACATCTGGGGTGCCAAGGTTCACCATCCCCGGCCTAGGCCATCTTTATGTAGAGCAACAATTCTTTTTTTCAGATCCTCAGAGAGTTCTTTGCCATGAGGTGCCATGTTGAACTTCCAGTGACCAGTATGAGTGAGAGCGATGACACCAAATTTACCACACCTGCTCCTCATTCACACCTGAGTCCTTGTAACACTAACAAATCACATGACACCGGGGAGGGAAAATGGCTAATTGGGCCCATTTTGGACATTTTCACTTAGGGTGTACTCACTTTTGTTGCCAGCGGTTTAGACATTAATGGCTGTGTGTTGAGTTAATTTGAGGGGACAGAAAATTTACAGTTATACAAGCTGTACACTCACTACTTTACATTGTAGCAAAGTGTAATTTCTTCAGTGTTGTCACATGAAAAGAAATAATAAAATATTTACAAAAATGTGAGTGGTGTACTCACTTTTGTGAGATACTGAATGTGTATGAATGTGAGTTAAGGACCTTAGACTGTAAGCTCCTTGTGGACAGAGACTGATGTGAATGTATAATATATGTAAAGTGCTGATTAAATTGACAGAGCTATATAAATACCTGTAATTAATAAATACTTTTAACTTCTTTCTCCCCTTAGCTATTCTTCTTCTGCAGTTTTTTATTATTTTTATTTCAGTTTTTACCATTAGTATTAATTAATATATATATATATTTTTTCAGCATTGCTTGAACAAATGTGCAACATTTAGACAAATTGCCTTTTTATTCTTTGCAAATAGCTCTGGTTCATATGTGTTATAAAGGTATGAGAACTAAAATAGTTCAGGGTGCAACAGGCTGTAAATGGCTCCCGAGGGTTACAGAAGCTCCTTTCAACTCACCTGACCTGGTCTTGTGCCAAAATAGAGCTCTTTATAAGCCTCATCATTTAAAATGTCACAGTGTACAAATAAAATTAAAATTATAACTGAAGGCAAAACTTTTACTTATAGATGGAGTAGAGAGGGATTAGAAAACCTGTCAGGTTTTTATTGCTGGCTATGTCCCTGGTAGGGAGATTCACTTTCAATCTATCCGGATGACTCACTGAAAGCGCCTTTTTACCTCTGCTTTTCCAATATTTTGGCTTTTTAAAATAACAAATGCAGTAATACAGAGGTTGGATAAAACGTTTAGTACGGCATAACACTTTTGGCAGTAAAACAGTACATTTTGTATAGGGATGTACTCATTAGACTCAAAAGGGGGACAACCTAGGGTGCATGAAGGACAGAGGGTCCCAGAAGATGGACAATACCTCCAATTGAGAGACAGTTAGGAGCAATGGCTATGGAACAGGACGCAATTGGAATTCTCCCCAATGAAACATAGATGACAAAAAAAAATCTGACAGGGGTTATGAGCTTCCCTTACTCTATGCAAGATTTAAAAAAAAAAAAACATTTTGCCTTCTGTTCTACTTAAAATATACCAAACACAGGGGAAAACACCTACAAAGAACACTAAGGCCCCTTTCACACCGGGGCGTTTTTCATGCGGCACAGCGCTAAAAATAGCGCCTGTTCACCGCCTGAAAAAATCCGGCCCCTTTAACTCCAGTGTGAAAGCCGGCGGGCTTTCACACTGGAGCGGTGCGCTAGCAGGATGACAAAAAAAGTCCTGCTAGCAGCATCTTTGGAGCGGTATAGGAGCGGTGTGTTCACCGCTCCTATACCGCTCCTTCCCATTGATTAGAATGGGACACCGCGGTAAAACCGTGGCAATACCGCCACGGTTTAACCCTTTTTCGGCCGCTCGCGGGGGGTAAAACCGCACCGCGAGCGGCCTAATACCGCAGTTAAAATGACGGTAAAGCAGCGCTAAATATAGCGCTGCTTTACCGTCACCGCGGCTCCCCGCCCCAGTGTGAAAGGGGCCTAAATGAAAGAAACTACTACTATCCAATGCACCCCAACAAATATTCCTTCTAAATCTCTGGTGCCCAATCTTAGGCTTGGGGCGCACATGCAGCCCTTTGCCACTTATTGTGTGGCCCTTGAGGCCCCTGAATACAGTAGTCTATTGTACCTTGCCTAAGTGAGGTGATTGTTCAGGCCAGTAGGGGCAAAATATTCTTTAGACTGGGTTCTAGTAGTTAAACAGATTGTTTTATTTTTTATTCCCACTTTTTTCCAGAGAAAAATCAAATGTGGCACAAATAATTTTTAAAGGGGCTGTAGGGAGCACGGATGTAGAAGCATTGATTTGTAAGGGGCTGTAATAACAGTGATCTCTAGCAGTCTCATATAATGTGTCTCCAGTCTTTGACTCCCCAGTCTCCAAAAACGATAGCATGTTTGTAGGCTTTGACTGTCACTTGTAGCCTGTCCATAGTCTTTGACCGCATCCTGTTGGTTGTCTGCAATGTCTGAGAGCTTTCTGCAGCATTACATACCCTGCATGTTACCTGCGATCGTTTGGTGATGTCAGGGGCCACACTTGAAGCTCCCTGAGTCAAGAAAGTTTACTGTCACTGGTCTAAATAAAGAAAAAGAGTAAATCTTTTTTGTTTTGTTTCACCTATGTACTGAGTGTTTCCATTTTGGCAACATTTTACAAATGGCAAAGTTGGTAATTTTGCATCAAAATCTATTTATCTGAAATCATTGTGTTCATCACTATTTAAAGTGTGCAAAGGGATATAATAGCCTGTAAAGGTATATAAAAATGTACAGTATGTATTTATGCACACCCTTGTGCCTTTATCATGCTGCGTATAACTGCTGTGGTGAAGGGTAAAAGGCAAGGAAGACAGGCAGCGATGTCCACTGCCATACAGTGATCACTGTTAAGCCTCATACACACGATCGGACCGTGGACCAACTTTCCCGTGGATTTTTGTCCAAAGGGCGTTGGCCCCAAGTTGGTATTGCATACACACGGCAGGACTTTTTCAGCCAACTTTCACCAAATCACTTGGTTTTTCTGCTCTTTACCGCCACCTTTGGTCAACTTCTGTATTGCTGTCTGATCTTTTGCATTGGTTCTGCATTGGTTTGTACAAAAGTCCGTTGGTTTTGTGTACACACGGTCAGACATTGGTCCATCTGACTTTTGTTGGCAGAAAGTTGGTCCGTTTCGCACAGCCAACAAAAGTCAGATGAAACCTGGGAAAAGTTGGTCCGATGGAGCGTACACAGGGTCGGATGTTGGTCCAAACCAGCTAATTTGCATGTTGGTTATCAAAAAGTCTGATCATGTGTACGGGCCTTTAGGCTGGTCATACATTGTACAATTTTCTTGTACAATGTTCCTTTATATTTACCAAAACCACATAATATGAGGTCAAACCTAAACACTTTCAATTTGTATGCAATCAGGCAGGCCCTTGCACTTGTAGTTGAAGGTAAATCTAAAGGAATTTAAATAAGAAAATTGTATAAATAAATGTGGATAAGCTACACTCGTCCTAAGAATATGTATAAAGGAAGAACAAGAGGGGGTTTAGCCAACCTGACGGACCTGTTCAGGTACCGAAATAGTCCGTCCGGTTGGCTAAACCCCCTCTTGTTCTTCCTTTATACAAGAAAATTGTATAATCTATGGCCAGCCTTGGTATCGCAAAACACCTGACAAAGCAACATTTCCCCAAGTGGTCACTTTCACTGACTTTTCCAATATACATATTCTTATTTTTTTTTTCATTTCAAACAATGTTCGTTTTAAGCTCTTCTCAATTGTATTCACTATCTTAAGATGGGAAGGTGGTATTTTCTTTAAAATGGCATTATTTTACCTTTTCAAAAGCTATTGTGCCATCCTAGCTTTTCCACTTAAGATAAAATGGCCGGAAATTTAAATGTAAGTGAACACTGATTAAACAAAAAGTTAATCTATAGGAAAGGTGACATTGCAAATAAAAGGATAAAGCGGCCATATAGTATACGGTATGTTTAATTCAAATATATTTTAATGTACTCAGTTTTAAAAATTGTCTTAGACTGGCAAGTTTTTTTTCTGAAAACATACAAGACCAGTGTCAAAAGGATACGCTAACATACACACTAGAACAAAAATGTCTTCTATGCTAAAAAAATGTAATAAATAAAATGAAATATTAGTGGATATAATCTATCTAGATGTATGCCTCCTAAAATGTTTTATTGAAACACCACAAGGACTTAAAGAAAATGTATGTTTTGCCCACAAAGGACAAAGCAACAGATTTATTTTACTGTGCCCTCCTTGCAGCAAATACAGCAAATTACCAAAGTAAATATCTACTTCTTCCTGGTATAGAGGAGCATCTTACTTGCTGCATGTGACAGCGTTGGTGATTGGTCCAATTAATACTGTCACAAAGGGACGATGAAAATGATCAGACTGGAACAACTTGATGCTTACACAGGACAGTCTTTCTTCTCTCCCAGTTGCCAAACAGGACAGAGGACAAACAAGAAAAAGCTAAGTATGTTTAGCTGGTTAGGTCTGCATCAAAGTGAACCAGTAATTTAAAGCTGACCATATGCTAATTGACATTTAGTGGGTTCAGCAGGGATGAGACGAATTTCAATCAGTGTGTGCTTACCCTGTAATTTATACAATCAATAAAGTGCAATTAGTTAAAGTGCTATAGTCTCAAAAATTCATGTTTTAACCTCCAACCAATAAATAAAATAAATAGTGCACAATTTCATATTTACTAGCAGATAACAAACCTATTATAGCTATGTAATGCAATATCTTAAAGTGTCAAAATTCATGTACAACTTCATCCAATATTAAATAAAAAAAAAGTGCACAAAATGTCCTCATAAAGTGCAAAGATCTTCAAAGTGCATTAGTGCTAAATTTGTGACATGCAAGTCAAAAGTGAGTAGTGCGCTGTACAATTTATCAAATAAGCAATCTTCCGACTGCTGCCACTACCTTTCCTCCCCAGTAGAAATTAAGGAAGGTTGTATATAAATTTTGACACTTTAAGATATTGCACTTCATTGCTGCAAGAGATTTGTTATCTGCTAGTATATATAAAAATATATATAAATATATAAGTATATATAAATATATAAGTATATATAAAAATTGTGCACTGTTTTTTTATTTATTGGTTTAGAGGTTAAAACATGAATTTTTGCCATTATAACACTTTAACCAATTGCACTTTATTGATTGGTAAGTGCAGCTCTATTTGTATATGTTTAGTATTTTATGTGTATAAGTATATATACAGTTGAAAGCAGCAGCCACCCATTACTGTCTGTTTTTACATTTTCAACCAGTGTGTGGCCATTCGAAATTCGGCAAAGATGAATCATGTTATTGACTTCTGTAAAAGGGACTCGATGGAAAGTTTTCCTCGATCAGTGGCTATAGCCAATCAGCGCGTGCCACTGTCAGAATACAATGTCCTGACGGGGTGATTTCTTCATCTGCCTGTTTGTGTTGATGGAGGAATCGGGTTAAACTAAAAAAAGCTGTGTATGGCCAGCTTCAGGCCGGGTTCACACTGGTACGACAAACGCTCTGACATTGTAAGCTCATGTCGCATGACGTGTGAAAAGCAATGTTTCCCTTTGAGAGCCGTCTTAACTGGTCCGACTTTGAAAATGCTCCCTGCACTACTTTGGTTCGACTTTGATCCTACTTCAGTCCATTGAATATCACTGAAGTCTGATCAAAATCGGATCGCGGTCTTAACTGATCCAACTTTGGCATGCAACTTGTGCTCTGATGATCTTGAAGGGGAACTCCACACCAAATACAAAAAAAAAAACGGCATAGGTCCCCCCTCCAAAAGCATACCAGGCCCTTCAGGCTGGTATGGATTTTAAGTGGAACCCCAATGCTGAAAAAACGGCATGGGGTCCCCCTCAAAATCCGTACCAGAACCTTATCCGAGCACGCAGCCAGGCAGGTCAGGAAAGGGGGTTAGGACGAGCGAGGCGCCCCCCCCCCCCCTGAACCGTACCAGGCCCTCAACATGGGGGTGGGTTCCCCAAAGCACCTTGTTCCCATGTTAATGAGGACAAGGGCCTCTTCCCAACAACCCTGGCTGTTGGTTGTTGGGGTCTGCAGACGGGGGGCTTATCAGAATCGGGAAGCCCCCTTTAACAAGCCCCCTTTAACCATTCACCTAAAAAAAAAAAAGTGTCAAAAATAAAACACAGTACACAGGTTTTTAAAGTAATTTAATAAGGCAGCTCCGGCGTCGTTTCCAATTTCTTCTCCTCCTCCAGCTCTTCTGCCTCCTCCACTGATGTCTTCTGCCTCTGCTGGTTCTTCTCCCCTCTCTGGGTCTTCTCCGTTGATGTCTTCTAGCCCTCTCCGGTTCTTCTCCATCTGTCCGCTGTCTGCTGACGGTTCTTGTCCGCGGTCTTCAAGGTCTTTTGCCAGGTCTTCTCTGCTGTCTTCTCCCTCTGTTCTTCTTCCAATGTTGACTCAACACCCTCTCCCGCTCTAATGATGGGTGCGCGGTGTGCCACTACTTATATTAGCATGGGGCGAGGTCACTGGGTGATGTCATCCGAAGGCCCCACCCCTTATGATATCATCGCCCGTGTCATAAGAGGTGGTGCCTCCAGATGACATCACCCGGTGACCCCGCCCCATACCAATATAAGTAGTGGCACACCCAGCATTAGAGCAGAAGAGAGTGTTAAGTCAACATCGGAAGAAGAACAAAGGGAGAAGACAGCAGAGAAGTCCCGGCAAAATAGCGAGAAGACATCGGACAAGACCCGGCAGAGGCAGAAGACAGCGGACAGAGGGAGAAGAACCGGAGAGGGGAGAAGAAGCAGTAGAGGCAGAAGACATTAGTGGAGGGAGGAGTAGAGCCAGAGATGGGAGAAGAAATCGGAAGAGACGATGGAGCTGTCTTAATAAATTACTTTAAAAACCTGTGTACTGTGTGTTTTATTTTTGACACTTTTTTTAGGTAAATGGGTAGGGGTACAATGTACCCCATACTCATTCACATAGGGCGGGGGGCCGGGAACTGGGGGCCACCTTGTTAAAGGGGGCTTCAAGATTCCGATAAGCCCCCCGCCCGAAGAACCCGACAACCAACGGCCAGGGCCCTTATCCTCATCAACATTTCCCCTTAAAATCCATACCAGACTTAAGGGCCTGATATGCTCTTGGAGGGGGAACCCAAGCTGTTTTTTTTTACATTTGGCGTGGAGTTTCCTCTAAAGATTCATACCAGACACGAAGTGCCTGGTATTGTCGGGATCAAAGTCGGATCCCCATTCATTGAAGTCCGACAGATGTTGGACTTCAAGTGGCAGGGCAAAGTTGAATCCACAGTCGTACGACTGTTGTGTCGTACCAGTGTAAACCCGGCCTTACTCTGATGGGCCAAGGATAGGTTCACTTTAAGGTGCCCATAGATATTCAACGAACAGTCTTAGATCTGTCTGTTTGTGACCACAATTGGGTGTCTAATGACTAGGGAGCACACCCATGAAGTTCTGCATGCCTCTCCTTTGGTAAAAAATGTTTTAATTTGGTCAGGCTGGACTTTAACTGATCACTGTTGCTTCCCCAAGATACATTCAGAAGAAATTCTAAAGATTTTAAAAGTTGTGCTTATGACTTATAATTTTATAAAAAAATTTACATTTTACATGTATTTGCAATGGTATCTTTAAATTCTGCAGCAAACCGTGGTTTCAGAAAATATATTTTATTAGAGAAGTTTAGTTAATTTTGAATCCTGCACTGCAGAGACAGGTTTCTATCACTAGAACCATACATATAAAAACTTTGCTCCAAATTGACACCCACCCTGCTGGGATTCTCCTACATAAAACACGTTCTTGTGTTACTGGGTCTAAAGTGGCTTAGAATGTTGTTACAAATTGTAAATAGGTTTATAAAAGATGACTGTATTTCTACTTACCATGGATAATCTGTAATAGTAATAGTCTGTAAATGATAACTATACTTTGCCTCTGTTGTGTATAGGGTAAGGCCAGGGGCGTAACTAGAAATCACAGGGCCCCATAGCAAAATGTTGTATGGGGCCCCCCCTGCATACAGCCCCCCCCACAAAAAAAATTAACTAATTCCATTGAACAACAGATTACCACACTCAAGTGGCACAGTACCCAGGCAACAGCTTATATTAATTTCGAACAACAAAACCAAAATTTAAATAACCATATAATAAACACAGGACACACTTAACCCCTCCCCGCCCCCTAGTGGTTAACTCCTTCACTGCCAGTGTCATTTACACAGGAATCAGTGCATTTGTATAGCACTGATTGCTGTATAAATGACACTGGCCCCAAAAATGTGTAAAAAATTGTCCGACGTGTCCGCCATAATGTCGCAGTCACGATAAAAATCGCAGATCGCCGCCATTTAAAAAAAAAAATTATTAATAAAAATACCATAAAACGATCCCCTATTTTGTAAACGCTATATCTTTTGCGCAAACCAATCAATAATCGCTAATTGCTTTTTTTTTTACCAAAAATATGTAGAAGAATATGTATCGGCCTAAATAATATAATAATAATATAAATTTTAGATATTTTTGGGACATATTTATTATAGCAAAAAGTAAAAAATAATGTGTTTTTTTTTTTTTTTTTCAAAATTGTGCTATTTTTTTGTTTATAGCGCAAAAAAAAAAAAAAAACGCAGGGGTGATCAAATACCACCAAAAGAACGCTCTATTTGTGGGGAAAAAAAGGACGTCAATTTTGTTTGGGAGCCACGTCGCACGACCGCGCAATTGTCAGTTAAAGCGATGCAGTGCCGAATCGCAAAAAGTGATCTGGTCAGGAAGGGGGTAAATTCTTCCGGGGCTAAAGTGGTTAAAACAGAAGATACTATGACAGTAGTGCAGGACATTTCCCCCCCCCCCTACCCCCGCCATGTTGCATATTAGAAAAAAAAAATTAGAAAAATCAGACAGTCATCACAATCACAGACTCTTTAGACCTATGGCATCACTGCATCAGCTTAATTTAGCTTGTTGTACCTGGAAATTGGAATGGAATGATTGCTATGCCAATTCTGCAAAAACATGGGTTCGTCCTCAGCGGCGCTGCCTGGCTTCACTTGGATGCACCTCAGTCGATTGACGCTCCTCCCATCGCTCCCCCGGCCGAGTGACATCAAGACGCTGGCGCCGGTGTTCTGACAAGAACAGTCCGGCTATCACCAAGTGTCCGCTGTGTACTGCGCATGCGCAGCGCATGCGCAGTACGGAGCGGAAGGGGGACGGAAAGTTATATTATTGTGTATAGGACAGGTCACAGCACAGGAGCTTGCAGATGCCGAGCCCAGACCACTCGTCAGCGGGCCCCGGCTGAGGGCCCCACTCGGCAGTGGTTTCCACTCAGATGCGGGCCCCCTAGCTGCCGCGGGCCCCCTAGCGGCCGCATGTGTTGCTATGGCGGTAGTTCCGGCATATTGTGCCCTATGGAAAATCATGCCCTGTGGCACTGTCATCTATTGCTGCATAGGAGAACTGATTTGAACTCCTGACGCAGAAACTGTGACCATGACAGGGAAATGGTTATACAAAATGTGCAATCATGGTTAAAATCCCCAATAAAATCCATAGGGGTTGATTTACTAAATTCAAATAGACTGTGCAATTTTCAAGTTCAATTGCTATTGCCATGGGATGCTTTACTAAAGGAAAATAGACTTTTAACTATGCAGCTTAGTAAATGAGGGAGAGCTCTGCTGATTTTCATTATCCAACCATGTGCAAACAAAAATGCATTTTTTTTTTACTTGTGGTAAATGCAATACACAAACACAGACTGGGGTAGGAGGGGGTAGTGTATGTAGCCCAGCTACAAGCCAGGCAGTTGCTTATAAATGGTAGGAGTATATGGCATCTTAATAGATCTACTTTGAAGACCTTGTCAGGTGCAAACTCATATTTCAGTATGCAACCGTATCAGTGGACACAATTTTTTGGGTTTGCATATGGAAATAAAATGATAAATACAAAAAAGGAGCACAACCAACTCTCAGTGCAGTATTAGTGAAAATTGTGTGAGGAGGAAAATATAAATGCACTCACATTTATGAGCTGGAAAAATGGCAGCAGATGGTGACCTCATATCCATCCATGATGTTGACAGTAAGCTAAGCAAAGTTCCTGGTGAATATCCTCGTCAGCCAGTAGGGATAGCACTGATCGCTGTATAAATGTCAATGGTCCCAAAAATGTGCCAAAAGTGTCCGATCTGTCCACCGCAATGTCGCAGTCCCGATAGATCACTGCCATTACTAGTAAAAAAAAATGGCATAAATCTATCCCCTATTTTGTAGACGCTATAACTTTTGCGCAAACCAATTTATATACACTCATTGCGATTATTTTTTTTTAATTTTGGGATATTTATTATAGCAAAATATTGTGCTTTTTTAAAAATTGTCTCTCTTCTTTTGTTTATAGCGCAAAAAAATGCGATCAAATACCAGCAAAAGAAAGCTCTATTTGTGTGAAAAATAGAACATAAATTGTGTTTGGGTACAACGTCGCAGGACCACGCAATTGTCAGTTAAAGTGACAAAGGGGCATATCGCAAAAAATGGCTTGGTCAGGAAGGTGGGTAAATCCTTCTGGGGCTGAAGTGGTTAAAATGACCTTTCCATTTAAATCTGCAGCACTGTAATTTTCTGTAACATTCAATCAAAAATGGCAACCTGGAGGCATTCCGTACTCCACTGGTATGTGGAACACCCCTATAACGGTCATTTCCTGCCTGTGTGATTGTCTCACTAATTTTCTCAAAAGTCTGCACAGAGATACTTCAATAATGCCTGCATACTGCTTCTTCAATTTTAGTGCTATGCCCTGTAACTGCAAATCATGAAATTGGATAGTTCTTTATGAAAACCCTGAAATGATGTGTGATATTTTAACTCCAGGAGGTAACAGACATATATGGATAGCTTACAATTTTAACATTATGATTACATGTTGGATACTATTCTTTAACATTTTAAAAGTGAAAGAGGTAAAAAATATACATTTTATTATTAAGCAATTTTAGGGGTTGATTTACTAAAGGAAAATAGGTTGTGCAATTGGCAAGTTCAATTGCTATGGCCAAGGGATGCTTTACTAAAGGAAAATAGACTTTTAATTAAGCAGCTTAGTAAGTGAGGGAGAGCTCTGCTGATTTTCATTATCCAACCAGGAGCAAACAAAAATGACTTTTTTTTTTGTTCTTTGTGGTAAATGCAATACACAAACACAGACTCTAGGAGGGGTAGTGTATGTAGCCCAGCTACAAGCCAGGCAGTTGCTTATAAACGATAGGAGTATATGGCATCTTAATAGATCTACTGTGAAGACCTTGTCAGGTGCAAACTCATATTTCAGTATGCAACCGTATCAGTGGACACAATTTTTTGGGTTTGCATATGGATATAAAATAATAAATACAAAAAAGGAGGACAACCAACTCTCAGTGCACAGTATTAGTGAAAATTGTGTGAAGAGGAGAATATGAATGCACTCACATTTATGAGCTGGAACAATGGCAGCAGATGGTGACCTCATATCCATCCATGATGTTGACACTAAGCTAAGCAAAGTTCCTGGTGAATATCCTCGTCAGCCAGTAGAGGAAGACCGTTTCACAAGTATAAAACAATTGTATGAAAAGAGAGAGCTTTTGCCACTCTAATGCCACGTACACATGGTCGGAATTTCCGACAACAAATGTTCGATGGGAGTGTAGGCTCCATTAGACATTTTCCGTCGGAATTTCCGACAAACAAAACTTGAGAGCTGGATCTAAAATTTTCCGACAACAAAATCCGTTGTCGGAAATTCCAATTGTGTGTACACAATTCTGACGCACAAAATTCCACGCATGCTCGGAATCAAGCAGAAAAGCCGCACTGGCTATTGAACTTCAATTTTCTCGGCTCGCCGTACATCACCACGTTCTTGACGTTCAGAATTTCTGACAACATTTGTGTGACCGTGGGTATGCAAGACAAGTTTTAGCCAACATCAGTCGGAAAAAAAAAAACATGGAATTTATTGTCGGAATGTGCGTTCCTGTGTACGCGGCATAAGAGTAATATTTATTATAATCGATACAAACAAATGTTAAAACAGTATTGCACTCACATTACATAGATTGGCATTATGCACAGATACCAGCAGATGATGCCATTTCATGAAATCCAATGGAAGGCAAATGGATGACGCATCTCCAATGACCACAGATGTATGAGTCTGTCAGGGAGTGGAGCAAGCCAGCCATGGGCTGAAAACCAGGAAGAGCCAGCACTAATAGTGTGTAGTCGGGGGGGGGAGGGGTTATAGCAGTGGACAGCAAGGAGGCATCGATATGGTCACATACTGAAGTATGAGTTTGCACCTGACAAGTTCTTTGCAGTAGACCTACGGAGATACCATATACTCCTACCGTTTATAAACCACTGCCAGCCAACATAGAATATACATATTGACGTGCTGTGTTTATCTTTGTGTATATGTTTGCAATACCTACCTTTCTGACATTTTTTTTACCGGAATCCTCAGGTATACTACACTTAGACAGTGGCACTCTCTCTCCCTCTCCTCCTCTTTTTTTGCCTTTTATAGCATTGATTTCTAGCAGTCTCGTGTAACATTTCCAATCAATGATTGTCTCCTGAAGCATGTCCCCAGTCTTCAACAATTTCTACTGCCTCTGACTTGACTAGGGTAGCTTCGAAGTATCCATCCTACTACCACATAGCCCCTTATACCTCCAACCCTCATTCCCATTAAAACACATGACACTAGTTGGAGTTAAATGGCCATCCGGCCTTTTATTAAATAACAATTTAAGCAGTAACATAAACGAAAACTAGATGTCCCCAGCCACAAGAACACAGACTCTGGGACATTAACACTTGCCCCACAGACCTTACAGGTCTACCACTGCCTGGTCCCTCTTAGTGGACCACACCCAACCAAAGGACACAATACCAACGGTGGTTCCCCACTTGTATTCCACAGACAGATATTTTAACCCCATCCAAGTGGTCCTAACAGCCATCTCTACACCTACACCCTCAAACCGACTTACATTATCTCAGGGAGGGAGGGCGGGATGGTCATCTGATGGCTTCCCAACCCAACTGTTATGGTACCACCCCTTCTTCCAGTCTTTTCTCCAATGCTCCACCCCATAACCCTGTCTACTCCTCCAATCACGTAAGTAGGAAACTCCCAACTATCTCTTTTGCACATCAACACTACTCTGTCTGGTTCCCCTTCCACTCTGTCATGCCAGCCCTCTGCTTTATTTGTTCCTCCTAGCTCCAGACCTTCCTATCTCTTGTATAATTTCTGCAGTCTCTGACCATCTCTTGTATTGTGTCTGCAGAATCTGACAATTTCCTATATTATATCCACAATCTCTTGTGCATCTGCTGTCAATGACACTGAACATTTACTGAATACTATGTGTGGCCCTGTGGTGATGTCAGAGGCTGTACTTGAAGCCCCCATATCAAGAACGCTAACCACCACTGTTCTAAATGGAGCTTTCAGAAACTAAACATAGACCTACTCTTTCTGTTTCACATATTAAAGCTGGATACACACGATACAACTTTTGTTGTTCACTTTCCTTTAGATTTACCTTCAAATATGTAGCCTGCTTGATTGCATACAAATGTTGATACAGAAGTGTTCAGATTTGACCTGATATTGTATGTTTTTTGTAAATCTAAAGGAATAAAAATCTAAAGAAAATTGTACAGTGTGTATCCAGCTTTACGCCTTGTATTTAGTCTTAAATTCATCTTTACATCTCTGTCTGAACAGAGACAACATATATACCAAAACACATTACAGCTGCAGATTTCCTTTTATATTTATCTTTTTGATCAGAATGTGTCAAAGAACATGGACATAGAGGAAAAGGAAGCCTTATATAGCTAAAATGTATTACAAAAAGTATGTATAAAAGCAATACTGTCAACGTGAACAGCTAAGAGCTTATCTCCAGCTTTAATCATTTCCTCCGGCTATTAGCGTATGCAGAAAGAAGTGACACAGGACTGTCAAAGGAAGAATGTGTGGACTCTGACTGACAGGCACCACCTTCTCTGTGCTGTGTGAGAGGCGAGATAGCGGCATGTATAGTGCCCAAAAGGGAAATAATTCTTGGGATAGACTCCAGCAGAATTTTATTTGCTAATTATGCATCTGTGAGTTGTTTGCAAGCTGAATGATAGATTTTTGCTACCAGGTTCTGTAAACATTTGGAATTCTTGTCAAGACACGATCTGCATTGAGTTTGTATGTTCTCCCTGTGCTTACATGGGTTTCCTCTGGATACTCTGGTTTCTTCCCACACTCCAAAGACATGTAGGTTTATCGGCTGCAGTCCAAAGTAGTTCTAGTATGTGTATGCATATGTTTTAGATCAGGGCTCAAAATGTCATGTCCTGAGCTACTAGCCAGGCATCAAGGGTTACTCGCCACCAGATGCCCCACCTAACCCCTACCCTCAATGCCCCTAATTCCACCCCTAAACACGGCCTCATAAATTATCTCATGAAATTACACTTAAATGTTTTATGCAGAATTAAGTTATAACAATAAAGTTGCAGCCTCACCTGAGCCCAACAATGCAGCCTCACCTGAGCCTAAC
This sequence comes from Lithobates sylvaticus, assembly GCA_028564925.1. Taxonomy (NCBI): domain Eukaryota; kingdom Metazoa; phylum Chordata; class Amphibia; order Anura; family Ranidae; genus Lithobates; species Lithobates sylvaticus. The sequence continues at coordinate 116,454,091 of CM053031.1, forward strand.
AGTGCAGCCTCACCTGTGCCCATCAGTGCAGCCTCACCTGTGCTCATCAGTTCAGCCTCACCTGAGCCCAACAATGCAGCCTACCTGTACCCATCAATGCCTCTTCACCTGTGCCCAACAATGCAGCCTACCCATGTCCATCAATGCCACTTTACCTGTGTCCATCAATGCAGCCTCACCTGTGCCCAACAATGTAGCCTACCTGTATCCATCAATGCCGCTTCCCCTGTGCCCAACAATGCAGCCTACCTGTGTCCATCAATGACGCTTTGCCTGTGCCCAACAATGCACCCTACCTGTGTCCATCAATGCAGCCTCACCTGTGTCCATCAATACAGCCTCACCTGTGCCCAACAACGCAGCCCACCTGTGTCCATCAATGCTGCTTCACCTGTGTCCATCAATACAGCCTCACCTGTGTCCAACAATGCAGCCTCACCTGTGTCCAACAACGCAGCCTCACCTGTGCCCAACAATACAGCCTACCTGTGTTCATCAATGCTGCTTAACCTGTGCCCAACAATGCAGCCTGTAGTGACAGCTCCCTTTCAACCCCGCCTGCTGGCGGTGCTCACCCCCCCCCCCCTCCTCGGACAGCCCATGCTTGGCAGACATCATTTTCCACTCGCAAAATGCAAGTAGGCGAGTGGAAAATTTGAGGGCTGTGTTAGATAGATGGGTTGTAAGCTCCTTGAGGGCAGGAACTAATGTGAGCCTACAGCATGTGCACTTAGTAAATTGTCAAAACTAATAAATAAAAAGGTTGCTTTAAAGAGTACCTCCACTTTTGTGAGGAAAGAAATAGCAAATAAAAATAAATAATATACTGTAGCATACACAATTGCTGCACAAGCCATATTGTAATTTATTGTTGTGGCACCACCTAGCGTTGCTAGAGGGCTCGAGTAGGATGTTTGTTAGTGTAGGTAAATTTTTTTTTCCTGGTTTGGGTGAGTGACTCAGGTAGGCTGGATGACTCAGCAGCAGTTTTTCTGGCAACTCCTCCCTGCTTGCCAGAAACTTGGAGAAGGTTCCAGAAGCAGTTAGGAGGAGCACTTCCGAACCAGCCACCGCAGTTATACTGCAGCAGGTTGGCTCCCCTGCAAGAGCCGTCGTAGCTGTACGTCGGCTCTTTAAGATGACTCCGGCAATTGACGGTGGCAGACTGGCACTCCTGCGCAAATCGCTGTAGCTGTACGGGTGCTTTAATGAGTATAGGGGCGCTCGCTCGCCACTGTGGGGCGCGCACACGCCTGCCGTGCTATCTTCCAGTAGAACTTAACCAAAAAGTGCCTTCTATGCATCCAAAAATATAGAAAATATACAAATCAAATCATTATTTAACCCAAAAAATAATGTCAAAGCAATAACTTCAAGGCAATAATAAATAACGCGTTATCTCCTCCGATTCTGCAACATGTCTGGTTGACGAACGGCCGCTCAGAAACGAACTGAAAAGCGCAAACTGAAAAGTGCGAAATTAAAAGCGTGAATCAACACTCACCAAACTTCTACTAACACAAAATTAGCAGAAGGAGCCCAAAGGGTGGCGCTAAATAGCTGAAAAACAACATAGTATGTCTAGCAAGTCACTACGTTCATAATTGTTGGCCAACAATTGTATGGCCGTGTGTATGCAAGACAAGTTTGGGCTAATACCCTTCGGACAAAAGTCCACGGTTTTGTTGGCCAACAATCCGATCGTATGTACGAGGCTTTACTCTCAGCTCTTGGCAGGAACCATAGTTCATACACTTACTGGGGCAATGTGTAGTGGTGAGGGGCAGGGCATTGTATCACTTCTACACCAGGACATTATGGTGACTTGGGGGTCATGAGTGGGCTTGGTTTGTTTGCCACCCCCCCCCCCCCTTTAAACAATTGCTAAAATTAACTTTAAGTGATAATGGTAAACAGGACCAAAAATAAATGGTAAATCACTCCTATATGGCCGACAGCAATACAAACCTGGCAGGGTTCAGATGCCGAACCCAAACTTCACTGGAGGGGGACCCTAATCCTAATCATCTCTGTGCTGCACAGAAAGTATTTCAGCTGCAATGAAGAGTGTGGGTAAATAGCTGCGCCCCCCAGAGAATGAAGCTGCCAACACAACAATGTGACAAATTGTGAACAGATATATATAGGCAAAAAGTGTGGCGCTAAAAAAACATGTGAGAACACTCTTTACAGACGAAAATATAAAATCTCGACCATTATTGGGTGTTCGAATATAATGTAAAAAAATATGAAGACATTAATCATATGTGCACTACATAAAAAACGTGTATCACTTGCAAACAATACTCATCTGGTGCACTTTGTGAAATCAGCCAAGTCAACCGATCTTCATAGGCGGAGAAGGTGACGCTGATATGTACACTAGACAGTAGCACAAATGTACTAATCTTAAAGATACGTGATGGTATATAGCTAAAACGTATGAACCATATAGCCACGGTAGGGATCAGACGATCTTAACGAGCGGTGATGGTGATCTTGGTGGGAGTCAAGTGCTCTAACGAGCAAATGGAGGCGATCACAGCCTAATGGGTATAAAGGTCCACACCAAATAATAAAGTGAAACAGCAAAGAGTTGAAATCTTACTGGCACAAATTAATAAACATGGAAAATTGTGCTGGTATACAAGTTAAACATTTGCTTCCGGAATACATTCCAATAAAAATATTTTTAAACAAAACAAAAACATAAATGAGCCCCTATCAGACGAAACGCGTTGGGAGAACCTTGCAGATATACCGACTCTAGTGCGTCTTTATGTTTTTGTTTTGCTTTTAAAAATATTTTTATTGGAATATATTCCGGAAGCAAATGCAACTTTTTAGCAATAAATTGAGTCCTTTCCTGGACTTTTTACACGATGAGGAGGCCCTCTCTCTTTTTTTCTTTTATCCATATACCTCCACATGCTGAGATGATCTGCGGGCGGCGGTGAAAGTTTACCTGCTGAATGCGTTCTGGTGATCCATTGCCGTTTGGTGAGTGTAGAGTGACATCTCCGGCTGAGCCTCACTTCAAGCATCGACCCAGTATAGGCGTAAGCCTTAAAATCTAGAGCTCGTTTGACCCCTCACCACCGGTTAGTGGGTCCACCGGATGTGGTAAGCGTACCGATATTCATTTTTATACCTTCTGGTTTGCAACTGAATCCGACATCAAGAGGATACAGTTTTCAAGCTTCCTTTAAGGGAAATTATTTGAATCCAGATATGCTATGGCCTTCTTTATTAACCTAATTGATGTTTGATTAGTTCTCTATGAGATATTGTATACACTTATGTCCAATTTGGCGTGTTTGTCCATAGTTTTAATCCACATATTTATGCCGGTTTAGGGGTGTTTGTCCCTATTTTTCATTTATCAGCCTTTCCTGGTATCACCCATTATGGTATCACCCAGTATGACTGTATGAATACTGTTTAACTTGTATACCAGCACAATTTTCCATGTTTATTAATTTGTGCCAGTAAGATTTCAACTCTTTGCTGTTTCACTTTATTATTTGGTGTGGACCTTTATACCCATTAGGCTGTGATCGCCTCCATTTGCTCGTTAGAGCACTTGACTCCCACCAAGATCACCATCACCGCTCGTTAAGAGCGTCTGATCCCTACCGTGGCTATATGGTTCATACGTTTTAGCTATATACCATCACGTATCTTTAAGATTAGTACATTTGTGCTACTGTCTAGTGTACATATCAGCGTCACCTTCTCCGCCTATGAAGATTGGTTGACTTGGCTGATTTCACAAAGTGCACCAGATGAGTATTGTTTGCAAGTGATACACGTTTTTTATGTAGTGCACATATGATTAATGTCTTCATATTTTTTTACATTATATTCGAACACCCAATAATGGTCGAGATTTTATATTTTCGTCTGTAAAGAGTGTTCTCACATGTTTTATTTAGCGCCACACTTTTTGCCTATATATTTCAGCTGCAATGACATTTGCAAAGAAAAAAAAGTTTTAAAAATTACCAGCAAATGACTTGTATAGCTTCTATGTTAAAAAAAAAAAACACATACAGAGACCCCACTTAAAGGGTCTGCTATGTATTTTGGGGAAGTCTGGAGGGATTTTTGTGCTGGCAATGAATGTAATTTACCAGCAATTCAAATTATATACGGTTGTGCTCATAAGTTTACATACCCTGGCAGAATTTATGATTTCTTGGCCATTTTTCAGAGAATATGTATGATAACAAAAACTTTTCTTTCACTCATGGTTAGCGTTTGGCTGAAGCCATTTATTATGAATCAACTGTGTTCTCTTTTTAAATCATAATCACAACAGAAACTACCCCAAATTACCCTGATCAAAAGTTTACATACCCCAGTTCTTAATACCGTGTATTGCCCCCTTTAACATCAATGACAGCTTGAAGTCTTTTGTGGTATTTGTGGATTAAGGCTCTTTATCTTCTTAGATGGTAAAGCTGCCCATTCCTCTTGGCAAAAAGCCTCCAGTTCCTGCAAATTCTTGGGCTATCTTGCATGAACTACACATTTGAGATCTCCCCAGAGTGGCACAATGATACTGAGGTCAGGAGATTGAGATGCCCACTCCAGAACCTTTACTTTATTCTGCTGTTGCCAATGACAGGTCAACTTGTCCTTGTGTTTTGTTGTTTGTCATGTTAAAATGTCCCATGCGCAGCTTCCTGGCTGATGAATGCAAATGTTTTTCCGGTATTTTTTGATAACATGCTGCATTCATCTTGCCATCAATTTTGACCAAATTTCCTGTCTTTGTAGCTCACACATCCCCAAAACATCAGCGACCCATCTCTGTGTTTCACAGTAGGAATGTTGTACCTTTCATCATAGGCCTTATTGACTCCTCTCCAAATGTAGCGTTTATGGTTTTAGCCAAAAAGCTCAATTTTGGTCTCATCACTCCAAATGACTTTATGCCAGAAGATTTGAGGCTTGTCTCTGTGCTGTTTGGCGTATTGTAAGCGGGATGCTTTGTGGCATTTGCATAGTAATGGCTTTCTTCTGGCGACTCGACCATGCAGCCCATATTTCTTCAAGTGCCTCCTTATTGTGCATTTTTGAACAGCCACACCACATGTTTTTAGAGAGTCCTGTATGTCACCTGAAGTTATTTGTGGGTTCTTTGCATCCCAAACAATTTTCCAGGCAGTTGTGGCTGAAATTTTAGTTGGGTCTACCTGACTGTGGTTTGGTTTCAACAGAAAACCAAATTTTTCACTTCTTGATTAGAGTTTGATCACTGCTGATTGGCATTCTCAATTCCTTGGATATCTTTTTATATCCATTTCCTGTTTTATACAGTTCAACTATCTTTTCCCACAGATCCTTATAAAATTCTTTTGCTTTCCCCATGACTCAAAATCCAGAAACGTCAGTGCAGCACTGGATGAAAGATGCAAGGGTCTGTCAGGAGTCCAAAAACTCATTGACCTTTTATACACACACACTAATTACAAGCAAACATATCACAGGTGAGGATGGTTACCTTTAATAGCCATTCAAATCCCTTTGTGTCAACTTGTGTGCATGTTATCAGGCCAAAATCACCAGGGTATGTACACTTTTGATCAGGGTCATTTGGGTAGTTTCTGTTGTCATTATGATTTAAAAAGAGTAAACACAGTTGATTGATAATAAATGGCTTCAGCCAAACACTAACCACGAGTGAAAGAAATGTTATTGTGTTATCATTCATATTCTCTGAAAAATGGCCAAGAAATCATACATTTTCTTTGCAAATGTAATTTGTGTTGTAGCATATCCTACAGCAAAAATGAAACAAAAATTGCATAGAGTTCCCCCCAAAATACATAACCTGACCCTTCGAGTTCAGTATGGATTTTAAGGGAGTACCTCACATAGAAAAAGTGTGAGGTCCCCCTAAAAATCCATACCATATCCTTAATCCTAGCTTGCAGCCTGACTGGCCAGGATAGGGGGGAACAAGCATGCCCCCCTCCAGAACCATACCAGGACACATGCCCTCAACTTGCCAGGGGATTCACATAAAGCATGTAAAGCAAGGGAAATTGAATGAGGCGGTGTGGAATAGCAATGTAGAGCATTGCACATGGAATGAGGCAGTGCAGAATAAAGAATGTGCAGTATACAGTATGGAATGATGCATTGTGGAATAGGGAACATACAGCATGGAATATGGTGTGTAGTAGCAAAAATATTTTTGTACCTTAGCATAATTATCCCGGTCCTCAACCTTCATCAGCACAGACCCGCTATTGATTGTAGTGATAGCTTAGACTGTCAGTCTACTGGATGGCTATATTCCTCTTTAGCCAGGCTGTATCCCATTCAGGCTTCCTGTGAGAGCAGACCTGCAGTGATTGTAGTGAAAGACAACTCAGCTGATCACTGCTGTCACATGTAAAAAGCAGTCAAGGCAAAGGAACACTTACACTACTCTCTTCCTGTGCCGTTCTCTGCATTGGATGATGTTATCAGTCAGAGCCCAGCAAACGAACTGTAACTTCCTCTGTCCCAGGTCTTTACATTTAAGGTTAAATTTATGGTTTAAATTTGTGACAGCAGCAATCGGCTTCTATTTATTATAGTAAAGCTGGTTTTACATCAGTGTGCAAAACAAAATAGATTACAGCGCACACATACAAAAATTACATTTAAATCCTGCAAGGCTATTTGAAACACACTGCTTTCAATTTTAATCGTGATCACTTTTATTTTCTTTTTAAAAATATTTTTGGGGTTTTTGTTCAATAAAACCATCCATGCTGATCTGCACTATAGTCCTAAGCACCACTTGAGAGCTTTCACCATACCAAAAAGTGTTTTTTGGACATCAGTCCCATGCTCCGGTCAGTAGGTCCTACATTATTCATAGAAGGAAAGGTCCTGCATCTCAACCATGGGAGACAAACTCCTCTTTATGGGAGAACTATAAGGGCTCCTCCTATAACACAAATGGACACTAATAAGAGGTAATGAATGGGGGATGGGTTCCTCAGCCCAAGGGATCTGGTCAAGACCCTTACAATATAGGGTGTGGGGGGGACACCCTAAAAATGCATTTACATTCATGATGGTGCTGCTATAAGACTGCAAACAGAACCAAAATAGATTACAGCGCACACATACAGAAATTACATTTAAATCCTGCAAGGCTATTTAAAACACTTGAACATATTACATAGTTACATTGTTACATAATAGGTTAGGTTAAAAAAAGACCCAAGTCCATCAAGTTCAACCTATGTGTGTGATTTTATATCAGTATTACATTGTATAACCCTGTTTGTTGTGGTCGTTAAGGTGCTTATCTAATAGTTTTTTTTTATACCATCATTATGGTGCTTATCTAATATTTTTTTTTTATGCACATTGGACATTTGCTGCCCCCAGCTGAAACCACCACCTGTGGAAGGGAATTCCATATCCTTGCAGCTCTTACAGTAAAGAACCCTCTATGCAGTTTAAGGTTAAACCTCTTTTCTTCTAATTTCAATGAGTGGCCACGTGTCTTATTAAACTCCCTTCTGCGGAAAAGTTTTATCCCTATTGTGGGGTCACCAGTATGGTATTTGTAAATTGAAATCATATCCCCTCTCAATCGTCTCTTCTTGCTCCATTTCCAGCACATCTGGACAGCATACTTCAGGTGAGGCCAGACCAGAGTCTTGTAGAGTGGGAGAATTATCGCTTTATCTCTTGAGTTAATCCCCTTTTTAATGCATGCCAATATTCTGTTTGCTTTGTTAGCAGCAGCTTGGTATTGCATGTTATTGCTGAGCCTCTCATCTACTAGGACCCCCAGTTCCTTTTCCATCCTTTATTCCCCTAGAGGCCCTCCACGCAGTGAGTAGATTGCATTCATATTTTTGCCACTCAAATGCATTTTTTTAAATTTTTCCACATTTGCCATGTAGTTGCCCATCCCATTAATTTGTTCAGATCTACTTGCAAGGTTTCCACATCCTGTGGAAAAGTTATTGCCTTTACTAGTTATGCTTTTCTCCAATCAGCTGGTACAGTCAGTAGACTGTCAGTAACAATTAGGAACAATGGTCTGGCAATTTCTTGACTGAGTTCACTAAGAACCCAAAAATATGGGGATTTAGTTACATCACATGGCCATATAGTGCTAAGCCCACTACTGCATCAAAGTACCCCATTATCAGTGGGTCCTACACTATTCATACACTATTCATAGAATGAAAGGTCCTGCATCTCAACCATAGGAGACAAACTCCTCTTTATAGGAGAACTATAAGAACTCCTCCTATAACACAGGTGGACACTAATAAGAGGTAATGAAGGGGGGGTGGGGTGTTCCAGCCCAAGGGATCTGGTCAGGACCCTTACAATATACAAACAACAGACTTGCATCAGTGTGCAGCCCATCCATTTCTACTTGACAAAGGGTATGCAAAAGGGTTTCACATGTGCATGTGCCTATGTGCATTTATTCAGAAAAAATGCAAGCAACAAAGTGTTAAGTCTCATTTGCAGCAATCTATATGAATTCTAGTTGGGTTCCTGCACTTAAGCTAGCACTAGCACTTTGTTTAATAATCCTGAAATGTTTTAAACTGGACATGTGAAATTTACATGTTCCATAATACTGCTGAGATTGGCTTATGCCGCGTACACACGAAGGGACTATCCCGCGGGATTGTCCGCTGGACTCAAGTCCACCGGACAATCCCCTCGTGTGTGGGCGCCGGCGGACTTTTTGGTGCCAAAAGTCTGGCGTACTAGGTTTTAAGTTTTGTTTTAAAATTGTCCGCTGGACTTGGCAGTCCGGCGGACTATCCCGCCGTTAGTAGGCTAGTCCGCTGGACTTTTGAAATGAACGGACTTGCCGCTCATCAGAAAGTCAGTTCATTCCCGCTGACTTTTTCCAGCGGATTGTCCGCCGGAGAAGTCCGGGCGTGTGTGGGCAAGTCACACGCTCGGAAGTCCGGGCGTGTGTGGGGAAGTCCCGCCGGACTAGGTCCGGCGGACAATCCGCCAGACTAGGTCCGGCGGACAAAGTCCGAACGTGTGTACGCGGCATTATACATACTCCCTCAATCAAGGGCGGTGAAGGTTACAGAAGTCTTACGTTCAGTTTGGGAACACTCTTCAGGCCCCATTCATGTGAATGTCACTGTAGGAGCAGTAAAGGAGAATGAGGGCTATTACACAGAGAAAGCAGATTACCCTCAGTGGCCAGATGGGCCAACAGAAAGGTAGGAGTTCTGTTAGGAATAGATAAGGGGGTCAGAGTCATTATTAGTAGATATAATGAAAAATGCGATGGGGTGATGCCAGGCTATCCAAGGATCATATCAACCAAATACAGAAGCTTGTTAACCACTTTACGACCTCCTAAAACATATGTGCCACCTTCAAGAAAGTGGGCTTTATTCCTGGGCGCAGCATAGATGCGCTCCTGTGTTTATGCTGGAAGCATGCTTGATTGCACACTCCCAGCACTTAGACCGAGCTGTTAATAAAAGCTCTGGGCCATGTTCTAATGATCAGGAGCCATTTTGAACTTTCCTCCTGCTAGTTTGAAGTCATATCCCAGTGTTCTTGAATTTGGCTTGATATTGAAAATATTGCCCTCCAATGTTTCTTTGCCATACTATGGGTACACATAATGCACACATAATTGGCATCAACAGACATGTATTATTATTAACCAACAAATGAAAGCCTAATCTGTCCTGAAAAAACAAGGTATAATATACTGTATCATGTCAAAGTTCCAGAATTGGTTTTGTGCATTAATGTTTGTTTTGACCTTGGTCATTAAGGAGTTAAAGCAGTTGTCCGCATTTATGGAAATTAAAGTCACCATACATAGGCTGATAAGCAAAAATTATAGATCAACATAGGCTTTCTGGCAGTTTAGGGGATTAGCTAGAATATAGTATAAATCCCTTCCCATTGGTAAGTAACATTTACATTTTAGTCTTGCGTGCCTTGAGATTTTGCATACATTTAGGCTGCTTTCACACTGGGGCGGTGCGGGGCGGCGACGGTAAAGCAGCGCTATATTTAGCGCTGCTTTACCATCGTTTTACCCGCGGTATGCGGCCGCTAGCGGGGTGGTTTTAACCCCCGCTAGCGGCCGAAAAAGGGTTAAAAACCTCCGCAAAGCGCCGCTGCAGCGGCGCTTTGCGGGCGGTATCCCCGCGGTCTCCCATTGATTTCAATGGGTAGGAGCGGTATAGGAGCGGTGAACACACCGCTCCTTCACCGCTCCAAAGATGCAGCTAGCAGGACTTTTTTTACCGTCCTGCTAGCGCACCGCTCCAGTGTGAAAGCCCTCAGGGCTTTCACACTGGAGACACAGCAACAGCTGTTTTGGGTCGGTTTGCAGGCGCTATTTTTAGCGCAATAGCGCCTGCAAACCGCCCCAGTGTGAAAGCAGCCTTAGAGTGTCGTGACTGAAAAAAGGTAGAGAAATGCTGCTCTAAGTACAGTACATTTATACTTTACGAAATATTTAATATTTCCTGGATGGTAACCCTTGTGAGTGTTTCTCAGTCAATGTACATTGAAGCTGAACTTTGGTCATCTTAAAAAAAATTGAGGCTGCCCCCCCCCTCCTCTATATTCAGGATATAATGCTCTGTTGGTCTAGACTCTAGAGTAATAGAGAGGGATATTTACCTTATTCCACAGTCACAAGGACACCCATTACATTTTTTGGGCCAGACTTGAGTTGGGCGCTAATATTTCACTTTACCCTTCCCGTTTACACCTGCAACACCACTATCTTCACAGATGGATACCTTTTTTTTTTTTTAAATATATTTGTTGTTGAGTTCATCGACACCCCCAGTTGGCCCCCATCAGTCATCCCTGCCATATTGTGCATTATTTAACTTGCATTATTTAACAGTCCTTAGCAATTTGCCTGTTATATAATAAAAGTTATTTGAAATCAGGATTCGAAAACACATTTAGTAATCCCAAAAAAAAATTCAAAACTGGTATGTTTCTAAAAAGCTATAGCTGTTGGCTTGGATCCAGAGATAAATCCTGGACACTGTGACAGCATGAAAATTAAGCTTCAGGCCATATAGAAGAGCTGAACAGGAAAGGTTTCTTTTTCTTACAGAGAATGCTTTCCAACTTATCACCACTTACATACTTTATTCTTATTATCTGTAAACCTGCTAGTCAGACATTAATTCCCAAGCACTTCTTCGGATAACAAAGACTATATTAGAAACACATGCTTTGCCTCTTCCTTCAGTAAGCTTCTTAAGCAAGCTTATATATTATCCAGCCATGTACAGTAGACATTTTGCTGTCTTAGGCTCCTTCTCCCAGATCCCACCTTTATAACAGGGGATCAAAGTGTGGTGTGGCTCATCGTATTGCATTAACTCCTTTGTTATGGCACAGCTGTAATAAGTATCTTACAAGTAAAGCTGGCCATAGTTGAACAGGTGTCTCACAGATAATGCCAGTTGGAGAGACATAGGAAAGAGCCTACGGTTCAAATCAAACGTAAGTACGACCCGAAACATCGGGTGTTCGTTTACTGTAAAACAAACCAAACATATCGTTTTTTTCGCAGAAAATTCGAGCACTGCGGAACACCCCTGAATACACTGTGAGATCGCAGTGCATTGCTGTATGATGATTGGCCAAAGTATGCACCTGACCTGCATGCTTTGGCCAATCACAGCGCGCTTTGCAGAGAGAGCCATAATTGGCCAAAGGCAGAGTGCCTTTGGCCAATCATGGCTCAGGGGAACTAAGTCCACGCCCCACACTATATAAGGCTGCTTACAGAGCGGCCGTGTGTAGTGTTGTTGGCAAGGACAGAGAGATAGCTTGGGTTAGATTAACCTCCTTGCGACCGCCGGCTGTCAAATGACGGCCAGGCGGCGCAGCTCTCAGCGTGGGAGGACGTCATATGACGTCCTCCCCTTCTGTGCACAACAGGGAGCGGGCGCGCGCCGCCGTGTCACTGGTCACCCGATGCGCGTGCCCAGCGGCCGATGTCCGCTGGGCACCCGCGATTGCCCGGTAACACAGCGGGACCGTGGATCTGTGTGTGTAAACACACAGATCAACGGTCCTGTCAGAGGAGAGGGGCCGATGGTGTGTTCTCTGTACAGAGAAACACCGATCGGTCTCCTCCCCTTGTGAGTCCCCTCCCCCCACAGTAAGAATCACTCCCAGGGAACATAATTAACCCCTCCCCGCCCCCTAGTGGTTAACCCCTTCACTGCCAGTGTCATTTATACAGGAATCAATGCATTTAAATAGCATTGATTGCTCTATGAATGACAATGATGCCAAAAATGTGTCAAAAATGTCCGATGTGTCAGCCATAATGTCGCAGTTACAATAAAAATCGCAGATCACCGCCATTACTAGTAAAAAAAAAAAAAAACGCAAACTAATCAATAATTGCTAATTGCGATTTTTTTTTACCAAAAATATGTAGAAGAATACGAACTGAGGAAAAAAAATGTTTTTTTATATTTTTTGGGGATATTTAGTATAGCAAAAAGTAAAAAATATTGTTTTTTTTTTTTAATTTGTCGCTCTTCTTTTGTTTATTGCGCAAAAAATAAGAAACGCAGAGATGATCAAATACCACCAAAAGAAAGCTCTATTTGTGGGGAAAAAATGATAACAATTTCATTTGGGTACAGTGTTGTATGACCGTGCAATTGTCATTCAAAGTGCGTCAGCGCTAAAAGCTGAAAAATGGCTTGGTCAGGAAGGGGGTGAAAATGCACTGTACTGAGGTGGTTAAGCAGGCAGGTTATTCAGTTAGTGACAGTGTATTTGAGAGATTATATATGTGTGTATATGTATATATATATATATATATATATATATATATATATATATATATATATATATATATATATATATATATATATATATCAAATACACTGCCACTAACTGAATAACCTGCCTGCCTGGTTTTCACCACAATCATCTACTTTATATATGTTTCACAGGCATCATCACACATGGAATCAATTTGGTTAATTATTCTCAGTTTCTATTCAATCAATGTTACAAATACTAATCTTCTACCATAGACACAGAAAATAGCTAATCGCACGGCCGATAACCTCAATATCTCATTATCATCTTGCAATTTATCCTATTGTCAGACCTGAAAGACATATATATGCAAAAAAATATATATATATCTTTGATAAATAGATATAAAAATATGTTCAGTCACCACACAGAACCAATAACCTTTTAAATAAACAGATAAAGATCTAGATTCACATTTAAACCATATGGGGCAATTGTATTCAAAAATTGATCCAGTGTACCTCTCTTTTTCTAAGGGTTAATTCACGATCCACCCCTCTTCTGTTTCTTTCAATCCCCTCCAGGACCATATATTTCAATTGTGATACACTATGACCAAATTCCACTAAGTGTCTAGCAAGTGGTAGCTATGTTAATTTATCCCTAATAGAATATTTATGCCTTGCGATTCTAGCCTTCACTTTCTGTGTAGTTTCACCAATGTAGACTAATCCACATGGACATTTGATGGCATATACTACAAACGATGATTGACATGTATAGTGTCCCCTAATAGGAATATTGCAACCTTCATGGGGGTGTGTGAAAAATTTGCCCTTAATCAGATTAATCAGTTAATCATAGAGTTGCATTGAATGCATGATAGACAGGGAAATGAACCTAGAATTTTTTGATCCCAAAAGCGTTGTTTTTGATACTATTGATGAAAATTGATCAGATCGAATTAATTGATCGCGTATTGTTCTACCCTTCCTATAAGATGACATAGGAGGACTCCAGAACTCATGAACCATAGGATAACTGGTTCTGAGTAGGTTCCAATATTTGTTAATTATTTTAGAGATTCTATGTGAAAAAGGATGATATTGCATAATAAAGGGAATTCTTTTAATACATTTTTTTGAGGTCCTAATACTATCCATACTGGACCGTTCCTTTTTAACCAAGGCTTCAGGATATTTTCTATTAATCAATTTTGTCTCCATGTCATCAAGTCTCTGACTACAGCACAGCGGATCACTAACTATCTGCTGAACCCTCATCAGCTGATTCCTTGGGATGGAGGCAAAGACATTAGAGGGATGAAAACTTTTAAAATGTAATAGTCATATTTTAAAGTTTTAACGTAGTATAATGAAACGAGATTTCAGTAATACCAATCTCAATATTAACAAGATAATTAATATATTTATCAAATAAGAAAAGGGTATCCATGTCGCCATCCCATACAGCAAAAATATCATCCACAAACCTATACCATCCCTGGCAATGCTTAAGGAACATATCATTAACAAAAATATAAGATGTTTCTATCATATTCATGAATGAATTTGCATATGGGGGTGCGACATTAGAACCCATCGCTGCTCCTTTCAGTTGTAGAAAATGAGTATCTTTAAAGAGGAAATAGTTCTCATCAAGTACAATTTTGAGTAAATCCAATAAAAACTCAATATGCTGTGTTCTATATATACCGGACTTGATCAGCAGCCGCCAACAAGCCTGTATCCCAAGTTCATGTGGAATTATTGTATAAAGACTAGAGACGTCCCATGATATCAGGATGGAATCGGCTGACAGTTTAATATCCTGAATTTTGGATAAGAAGTCAGAAGTGTCTTTTATATAAGATTTCGTGTTCAACAATAGCGGTGTTAAACATTTATCAAGATACTGTGCTAAAGGAGCTGTGACCGATTCCATCCCAGATACGATGGAACGTCCAGGGAGATTGATAGGATCCTTATGGATCTTTGGTAAAACGTATATCACCGGTGTAATAGGATGTTCAGAAGTTTGAAAATCAACAGTTTCATTATCTATGATTTTATTTTTTACTGCAATAGTCAAAATATCCTTAATTCTTTTTTGTACCTTGAATACTGGGCATGTGTCTAGTTTTCTGTAAGTGTTAGTGTCCCCAAGCTGTTTCATCACCTCTAGCTCATACTTTCAAGGAGTTCAACGCCATTACCTCATCTTTATTTAAAACAGAATAAAAGAATTAAGGATATTTTGACCATTGCAGTAGAAAATCAAGAGTTTCATTATCTTTGATTTTGTTTTTTACTGCAATGGTCAAAATATCCTTAATTATTTTTTTCTATTTTAAATAAAGATCAGGTAATGGCGTTGAACTCCTTGAAAGTATGAGCTAGAGGTGATGAAACAGCTTGGGGACACGAACACTTACAGAAAACTAGACACATGCCTAGTATTCAAGGTACAAAAAAAATAAAATCATAGATAATGAAACTGTTGATTTTCTAACTTCTGAACATCCTATTACACCATTGATATATGTTTTACCAAAGATCCATAAGGATCTTATCAATTCCCCGGGTCGTCCCATCGTATCTGGGATGGAATCGGTCACAGCTCCTTTAGCACAGTATCTTGATAAATGTTTAACACCGCTATTGTTGAACACGAAATCTTCCATAAAAGACACTTCTGACTTCTTATCCAAAATTCAGGATATTAAACTGTCGGCCGATTCCATCCTGATATCATGGGACGTCTCTAGTCTTTATACAATAATTCCACATGAACTTGGGATACAGGCTTGTTGGCGGCTGCTGATCCAGTCCGGTATATATAAAACACAGCATATTGAGTTTTTATTGGATTTACTCAAAATTGGACTTGATGAGAACTATTTCCTCTTTAAAGATACTCATTTTCTACAACTGAAAGGTGCAGCGATGGGTTCTAATGTCGCACCCCCATATGCAAATTCATTCATGAATATGATAGAAACATCTTATATTTTTGTTAATGATATGTTCCTTAAGCATTGCCAGTAATGGTATAGGTTTGTGGATGATATTTTTGCTGTATGGGATGGCGACATGGATACTCTTTTCTTATTTGATAAATATATTAATTATCTTGTTCCCTGGCTCAAATTTAATATTGAGATTGGTATTACTGAACTTTCGTTTCTCTATACTACGTTAAAACTTGTAAATATGACAATCACAAGTGATCTCTATGTGAAAACTGCTGATCGTAATCAACTATTACATTTTAAAAGTTTTCATTCCTCTAATGTCTTTATCTCCATCCCAAGGAATCAGCTGATGAGGGTTCAGCGGATAGTTAGTGATCCGCTGCACTGTAGTCAGAGACTTGATGACATGGAGACAAAATTGATTAATGGAAAATATCCTGAAGCCTTGGTTAAAAAGGAACGATCCAGTATGAATAATATTAGGACCCCAAAAAAATGTATTAAAAGAATTCCCTTTATTATGCAATATCATCCTTTTTCACATAGAATCTCTAAAATAATTAACAAACATTGGAACCTACTCAGAACCAGTTATCCTATGGTTGAAGAGTTCTGGAGTCCTCCTATGTCATCTTATAGGAAGGGTAGAACAATACGCAATCAATTAATTAGATTTGATCAATTTTCATCAACAGCACCAAAAACAAAGTTTTTGGGATCAAAAAATCTAGGTTAATTTCCCTGTCTATAATGCATTCAATGAAACACTATGATTAAGGGCAAATTTTTCACACACCCCCATAAAGGTTTCAATATTCCTATTAGGGGGCACTATACATGTCAATCATCGTTTGTAGTATATGCCATCAAATGTCCATGTGGATTAGTCTACATGGGTGAAACTACACAGAAAGTGAAGGATAGAATCGCAAGGCGTAAATATTCCTATAGGGATAAATTAACATAGCTACCACTTGCTAGACACTTTGTGGAATTTGGACATAGTGTATCACAATTGAAATATATGGTCCTGGAGGGAATTGAAAGAAACAGAAGAGGGGTGGATCGTTAATTAACCCTTAGAAAAAGAGAGGTACACTGGATCAATTTTTTTAATACAATTGCCCCATATGGTTTAAACGTGGATCTAGATCTTTATCTGTTTATTTAAAAGGTTATTGGTTCTATGTGGTGACTGAACATATTTTTATATCTATTTATCAAAGATATATATTTTTTTAGCATATATATATATATGTTATTCAGATCTGACAGTAGGATGAATTGCAAGATGATAATGAGATATTGAGATTATCGGCCGTGCGATTAGCTATTTTCTGTGTCTATGGTATAAGATTAGTATTTGTAACATTGATTGAATAGAAGCTGAGAATAATTAACCATATTGATTCCATGTGTGATGATGCCTGTGAAACATATATAAAGTAGATGATTGTGGTGAAAACCTTCAGATGTGTTCTGACTGATCTAAGGAAGAGCCCGAACAAACCAGCCCGAAACGTATTGATGGAATAAAGCAAAAAATTTAAGTGCAGTAACTTTTGGAACTTTATATAGGTGGTGTACACAGTATCTAATACAGTGTGTACAGTTTCTAATACACTTCTGGTGGTGTACACAGTATATAATACAGTGCAGCCATTGTACAGTTGCTAATACAGTACAGGCGGTGTACACAGTATCTAATACAGTGTGTACAGTTTCTAATAGACGTCAGGCAGTGTATTAATATATAAATATATATACAGTCTAATATATATATATATATATATATATATCAAAAGTGGAACTTCCACCTATCTGTCTCCTCCTGTTTTTGACAGGTGCTATTCCCCACTTCTTTCAAGTTCGGCCCCCTCCTCCTTCCTGCTCCACCAGACCAATTAGAAAGCTTAGCGTGCTTCGCGCATGCGCAGTAGGGAAGGCTTCACTGCTGGGTTCCCTTACGAAGAATGGCGGCAGCTGCACCCGACAGCTGATCCAAAGATCAGCTGGGGTGCCGACATCATGGGCTCCCTGGACAGGTAAGTGTCCCTATATTAAAAGTCAGTAGCTGCAGTATTTGTAGTAGCTGCTGACTTTTAATTTTTCGTGGGGGGGGGGGGGCTGGACCTCCTCTTTAAGTTTTATAGGAATGGTTAAAACACCTGTCCCCCAAACTGTCAGTTGTACCTCATTGGGGATATTTTCCTTCACTTCCTGCCCTGCAGACACAACAGGAGTTGAGTGTCAGCCCATCAACAGTGAGGGAAATCCTCTCTTAGACAGTTGTCGCCACATTAAAGCAGGATTAAACTGCAGCTGATCGCCACACACTGAAAAATTATTTAATTCATTTTTAATATTCAAAAGCAATCTCACCTATCCATCCATGCCTCCATGGTTTATTTTGCTGATATTCTTTATTTTCCAGTTTCATTGACAATCCAAAATTTGGGATTTCCCATAACTTTCAGCCTAGGTGCCAATGGTCAACTCATGAAGACTCTAACAATTCCAATGTAGCTTATTTGTAGCTTATTTAAGCTTGGTGCATAACCCAGAGAGTATTCTCATTGTTTCTTGTATAGTGAAAAGACAATGATTTTTCAACCCTGTACTCTGCAGTCATGAATTTAACGCACCAGCAGCATGGAGAGTGACTAGCTAGGGGCTAGCTAGGCACTGTCCTACCTATTCAGAAACAAAGGGGAGCGGGGTACAATGGAACATACCAAGATATAATAAACACAATACAATAAGCGAGCTGCATAAGATTAGTGAATTTTGGCTCTATTGAAACTTTTTTTTATGTTTTTTTATGTCACTTGTATTAAAATATATATATATATATATATCCCCCTGACTTTATTATAATAACAACTGTCACCCCTTCTGCTGCCTTCCGCCGCTCACCTGAGCTCTGCCGTCCCACCTGGAGGCCCAAACAACCAGCCGGCACGTCTTCCGGCTGGCCAAAGACACGAACAAAGCCGATGCTTCATTCGAGTCTCGGATCTAGTAACCTAGAAGAGATGTCATGACATCACTTCCCAGATTACTGGCATCCTAAAGGCGACAATTTAAAAAAATAGAAAGTATTTAAAAATGCTGATCTTGACGTTTTGAATACTTTCAAGTGCAGAGGAGGGATTTGGGGTCTTATAGACCCCAGATCCCTTCATAAAGAGTACCTGTCACTGTCTATTACTGTCACAAGGGATGTTTACAATCACACCCGGGCAATGCATGCAACTAGTTTCTCCATACAATAGGAGTCTTGAAGCTGTCATTACCAACAAAGAATTGTGTACTAAGTATTAAATACATTTCTGTTAGCGTTTTCAATACTTTCTCCCTGTGTCATTTCATTTTATTGCACAACTTCATTTCTGAACTTATTTGTTTTGGTTTCTTTGTATGTATGGATTGCATGGGTTATTACTGACATGTGGTGAAAATTGCACATCAATAGCACCTTTAGAAATATATGTACCTAGAAAAGAGGTGACGTGTTCAATACTTATGTTACTTGCTGTATATATATATATATATATATATATATATATATATATATATATAAAACTTATTTTTTTATTTTTTACCTGAGAGACTCAAAAACTTAGCTATTCTAATATTTAAATTGTTGACAGCTCCTGTGGTCACCAACTTTAGCTCTTCCCCTTGTGTAGACCTGTAGGTTAGAGAGGCCACCGATCATGGTGCCGCAGCAGTGGTGAGGAATAGCGATAAGCCTAAGGTACCTGGGTTTGCTCAGCAACCTTTATCAAAATTTGGATGCTGAATCTGAACCCCAATAGAAGCTGAATCTTGGAATTCACTATGGACCATTTTCTGGGCTTATAGGCAATGCTTGTCAATCAAGCCTGCCTGAGAAGATTCACATTGTATAATTTATATAACCTGCTACAGCAAAATACACATTAACAAAGAAAAGAAAATGTTGTTTAAATTGCTCGTAAATGATAGCTCCTGGCTGATTCGGTATTCCCTTCATCTATATCAGACCCTTATCCTAGGTGAGGGTCTAGCATAGATGTTTAGGGGACGCCACGCAAAAAAAAAAAAGCGTAGAGTTATAAAAATACATACTAAACCCTTATCCTGGATGAGGGTCTGATATATACTGTATTTTAAGGGAGAACTCAATGCTAAAAAACAAAGAAAAAAACATGGGATCCCCTTCAAAAACCATGTAAGATGCTTATACAAGAATGCAGATAGGCAAGCCAGGAAAGAGGGGAGATTATCAGGCACCCCAGCCCCAAACCATACTGGGCCATATGCGCTCAACATGGGGAGGGTACCTTGCCAGGGGGGCCTGGGTCTGCAGATGGTGGGGGTTATTGGGATCATTCATAAAATTCAAATGTAAAGTAAAAAACACACAGACACACTTTGACAATTCCTTTATTTAAAAAGCCCCACAATGTAATCCATTGTCAGTCATGTCATACATTAATCTCATTAATTATGGTAAACGATGCCCACCAAACTGCCAAAAGCTGGCATGATCAGCTTCTGACCACTGCTCACTGTAAATGAGCACGGGGATCTGGGCAGTGCCCATGCCCATAGAAATATGTTTGTGCCTACAAAACAATTACGTGCTACTGTGTGTGCGTGTTTGTGTGGATGTGTGTGTGTGTATAGACATTCACAGATAAAAAAAAATGTTAAAATGGTGTTTTTAAACTATCATATTTTCTGTAATGGGAATGGATTTTTGTTATAACTTTTCTTTGTTTTTTCAAGTTGAAGACAAAAAAATAAAATAAAATACTTGGATTCTTATTATCTTTGACTAAAAAAAATTGCATAGAGATGGTAATTTTATCTCCAGCTATTAAGCTCTATTGAGAACACACAAAGTTGTACATTATTAGAAAAATGTAAGCTTGTACTCCACAGACTATGATTGCAGTATATCTTTATTTTTATATTCTTCCGGCAGAATAACAATTCTGCTTATATTTTCCTGTTGTTACAGCATCCTCTGTACATCTACCCAACCCCTCCACCTGACACTTGGGCAGTTTTGAATGACACCAGCACACTGGTGTCATGTCTCTATCTCTGTGTACACTTTTCCATTTACAAAACAAAGCCTGTAAAGACAGATGTCAGCCAGAGGGACAGAGGCTGTACCAACAGACAAAACTATAAGCTACATTTTAATGCTGTTGGAAGAAAAAAAAAATGTAAACTGCAGAGGTAAAGCAATAAACCACACATCTGCGCATAATAAAATTACGGTGCCCGGAGTTCAGCTTTAAACAGAAAATGTCATATGACATTGATTGTTTCAGATATACTCTAGTTTATGTGGAAATATCTTGAGAAGACAATGCACATACTGTAAGTATATTACATGTATCAGGAGAAAGCAAAAAATACAAGAAGGGAAGATCACACTATATTTTTATTTTATGTTTTTTTCCATTTTAATCAGACAGTTTGTATTGATCATACAATAAAGCTATTTTATCTCTGAAAATTGCAGTAAGGTCTGAATTTCTTTTAGCCTAGTAATTATCATAGCTTTTAATAATTAATTTGAAATTAATTAAAAATTAAATTTAAAAAATCAACCTCACATTGCTATGGCTTAAATCATATCTTCCAAAAACCTGAGCTTGTATTGAGTAATACAGAATACCTGGATTATACAGGTATCTGCATCCCCCCCCTGAAAAGTGCCATTTGTGGCACCAGAGGGGGGGAGGGTTCCGATGATGACTTTAGGGTGGAGGTCCGCTTTAAGTATGGGGATACCACATGTATGAGATGTTTTCACAGCTTACGTGCCTAGAGGGTCCCAAACTCCAAGGAGCACCTTTGGGCCTTGAAGGAGCATAAATTCCACATCTAATTTCCTGACTACCTATCATATTTTTTGAGGCTGTGGAGCACCAAGAAACACCCACACCCAATTTTGGAAAACAAACACTCCAAGATATTTTCTAAGATTCAACAAGTCTTTTGAAAATGTCATTTTTTGCCATAAGTTTTTGGAAAAGGCAGGAAAGTAAATGAACGTTTATATTTTTACACCAAGTTCTCAATAATAAGATATTTCTAACACACATCATAGGCATACCTACTTTCAGCCCAAAACAAATTCTGCTACTCCTTCTCAGTGTGATGATACCATATGTGTGAGCTTTTTTACAGCCTAGCCACACAGAGGGACCCAAAATCCAACAAGCACCCTCAGGCTTTCTAAGGGCATTGGAAACACCCATAAACTGACCACATTTTGTAAAGCAAACACCCAAGGTATTTTCTAAGAGAGATACAAGAATTTTGAAGACTATTTTTTTACCCAGAGCTTTTGGAAAATGCATAATAAAATGATAATTTGTTTTTTGTACATAAAGTTGTCAATTTAATAAGAAATTTCTCACATAAAGCATGGGCATATTTAGAATTACACCCTAAAACACATTCTGCTTTTCCTAATGAGTATGGCCAGAATTTCGTATTAAACACTGAAAAAGTCTCACACATGTTTGGATTGATTATATATATATATATATATATATATATATATGCACTCACCGCCCATTTTATTAGGTACACCTGTTCAATTGCTTAGTAACACAAATTGCCAATCAGCCAATAACATGGCAGCAACTCAATGCATTTAGGCATCTAGATGTGGTGAATACAACTTTCTGAAGTTCAAACCGAGCATTAGAATGGGGAAGAAAGAAGATTTAAGTGACTTTTGAACATGGCATGGTTGTTGGTGCCAGACGGGCTGGTCTGAGTATTTGAAAAACTGCTGATCTACTGGGATTTCACAGGTTGCCACTGGAGTCCTCTTTCACTCCTCCATGATGACATCATGGAGCTGGTGGATGTTAGAGACCTTGCGCTCCTCCACCTTTCGTTTGAGGATGCCCCACAGATGCTCAATAGGGTTTGGTCTGTAGACATGCTTGCCCAGTCCATCACCTTTATCCTCAGCCTCTTTAGCAAGGCAGTGGTCATCTTGGTAATGTGTTTGGGGTCGTTATCATGTTGGAATACTTCCCTGCTGCCCAGTCTCTGAAAGTAGGGGATCATACTCTGCTTCAGTATGTCACAGTACATGTTGGCATTCATGGTTCCCTCAATGAACTGTAGCTCCCCAGTGCCGGCAGCACTCATGCAGCCCCAGACCATGACACTCCCACCACCATACTTGACTGTAGGCAAGACACACTTGTCTTTGTACTCCTCA
The DNA here is from genome assembly GCA_028564925.1 of Lithobates sylvaticus. Lineage (NCBI taxonomy): Eukaryota > Metazoa > Chordata > Amphibia > Anura > Ranidae > Lithobates > Lithobates sylvaticus. The sequence continues at coordinate 116,477,103 of CM053031.1, forward strand.
CCTGGTTGCCACCACACATGCTTGATACCATCTGAACCAAAAAAGTTTATCTTGGTCTCATCAGACCACAGGACATGGTTTTAGTAATCCATGTCCTTAGTCTGCTTGTCTTCAGCAAACTGTGGGTTTTCTTGTGCATCATCTTTAGAAGAGGCTTCCTTCTGGGATGACAGCCATGCAGACCAATTTGATGCAGTGTGCGGTGTATGGTCTGATCACTGACAGGCTGACGCCCCACCCCTTCAACTTCTGCAGCAATGCTGGCAGCACTCATACGTCTATTTCCCAAAGACAACCTCTGGATATGACGCTGAGCACGTGCACTCAACTTCTTTGGTCGACCTGTTCTGAGTGGATCCTGTCCGGTTAAACCACTGTATGGGCTTGGCCACCATGCTGCAGCTCAGTTTCAGGGTCTTGGCAATCTTCTTATAGCCTAGGCCATCTTTATGTAGAGCAAAAAAAAAATTTTTTTCAGATCCTCAGAGAGTTCTTTGCCATGAGATGCCATATTGAACTTCCAGTGTCCAGTATAAGAGAGTAAGAGCGATAACACCAAATTTAACACGCATGCTCCCCATTCACACCTGAGACCTTGTAACACTAATGCGTCACATGACATCGGGGAGGGAAAATGGCTAATTTTGCCCAATTTGGACATTTTCACTTAGGGGTGTACTCACTTTTGTTGCCAGCAGTTTAGACATTAATGGATGTGTGTTGAGTTATTTTAAGGGGACAGCAAATTGACACTGTTAAACAAGCTGTACACTTACTATTTTACATTGTAGCAAAGTGTCATTTCTTTGGTGTTGTCACATGAAAAGATATAATAAAATATTTACAAAAATGTGAGGGGTGTACTCACTTTTGTGAGATACTGTATAAATATAATATATATTTATATGGAATAACTGCAACTGTATAGTGATGTGCGCATAGTTTGCTAGCTAAAGTGGCCTTTACTAATACAATTCCTTAATTAAAGCCCATGTATGGGTGGGTTGGTGTTTTTTTGCCATGTCCTCCATGTTTCCCTCCCTTTACACGAGAGGCCTTCCCTGGGGTGGGTTCTTCTGGGCTATGCTAGGCACCTTGTACAGGGTAATTTTCTTTTACATGGGGTACCTTTGCTTTGTGCTGTCAATGCCCAGGAACAAGATGAGGCTGCCATGGGGAGTACTTGACCTTAAGTCAGACCTCTACTGTTAGAGATGAACGTACATAATGTAAACAGACAACGTAACTGTTCTCCAGTTAACTCTCAACTCCCCATGACAATGTACACCTTCTCTGTAGAGAGGGACATACTGAGCCAATGTCCACATTCACATGTCCAATGTTTTTCACTACTAATCCCCAGTAGTGGAGTGGGTCCCACGGTGCACTCTGCGCAGGATCCACACGTGCACTTAACTTAATTCTTAAACCTCTGTACAGGATAGGAACCTCTGCAGCACAAATCTGCTTCCATTGCTGTGGGAGATAGAGTGTTGACAACATCTCCCTCACTGCTAGAGAGCATTCCACCTATAACAGGTACATGCTATTGACAGGCTGCTTGTTAATCTTCCGTTATTCTAGGTCAGCTTTTTTTCAACCAGGGTGCCCAGGCACTCTGGGGTGCCTTCAGGTTTCTTCAGGGGTGCCTTGGCAAAATGACAAAAAATTGCCCACAATTGTATACAAGCAGCGAGTTGATGAAGCCTGCCTCTTAGTTACACAAAGCCACAGGTTTATATTGTGTACCATCAAAACCTTCCAGCCGCCAGCGTCCTAACAACCATTGATGGCATCAGTTGATAAGGAGGACACTGGGCACTTGCACAGCATCATTCTTTGTCCCTCCGCTATCCCTTTCCATCAGTACTGGGGTCATATTATCTGAGTGAGGGAGAAGAGAAACATTGGAATTCTAGTCAGTACCAGTGTGAAAAAGTGTATTTGCTTTGGAAGAAGAACTCGCCTTTAATGTTAGGTATCCTATGTGTGTTGATGTTGCTGTGTTATGTAAAACTATTTAGTTTAGTTGTTCACATTATAGAATTGGGTGCCTTGAGATTGTGCATCATTTTAAAGAGTGCCTTTAAATAAAAAAGAGGTTGAAAAACACTCCATTCCGCACAAATGCCTTCATACCCCAATGAGTTAAGACCCACTGTATAACTATTTATGCACCGGTTACTTAATACACCTCTTCAGTAATTTCAGACCATGCAAGGACAATGATTCAATACTTTACATGTGTAAAAAAAAAAAAGCAAAATTAACATTACACAGTCAAACGTACAAATGCAAGATTATTTCTATGTCCCTACTCTTAACTAGAGGCTCATTCTGCCCCAGCTTACCTGCAAAGGTGAAGTCCCAGCAATTACAGTCCTTCAGAGGCACTCTCATGCAGACATAAGTCCTTCGGAGGCATGTTCCATTGTTGGTATCTTCAGGGCATCCCAATGGAATTACATGGAATACTTCTGCTCCTTGCGTGTGTCATTCTCCATCTCACTCCCTTATGGGCCCTTTCATTAGTGATAAGCCTAAACTCTCCCAACTCTCTCATTGAGCTCTCTCTATGAAATTCAAACCTCTGCCCCCTTCTCCCTGTGCCCCAGGTCATTCTCCCTTTGATATCACACAGGACCAGTGGGCCAGACCCAGAGAAGAACCCACCAAAAAGACCAAAGAACTCCCACCCTCCCAGCCAGGACAGCACTCAACTATTTCAACCTGCCCACAACCAGATCAGCCTTTAAGAGCCATCCCAAAGAAATACAGGACATGTATATGTTATAACTTTCCATTTTTAATTTACCAACTTTACACATCAAAACACACAATTCTACAGTCCCTCGTCAGTAAATAATTCCCGCTTCTGACATCCGCAATCTTTAATTACATAAGCAATTAATAATTTACAACCTTCTTTTTATATAGACACGCTCACTTAATTTACACTTCTGCTCTAGAAAGCAGAACAAACGCCTGTCTATATGATCTTACAACACTGAAACTGAACATTGCAACCATATTATATTGTTACAATGAACAAGCTCCAAATCATTTACCACTGTTGGTGGCTGCTACAGACCAAACTAAACTTTTCCAAAATAGATGCACTTTATATTATAATATACGTAGCTTCAGGGATTATTTTTTAACTGTTATATATGTGGGAATAAAGTTGGGTTGAAACTGGAAACCAGTCTATTGTTTTATCATTTTTAATTAGATATACAGTCTGTACATAATAGATTTTTTTAATACATTTAAAGGGGTTGTAAACCCTCAAGGTTTTTCACCTTAATGCATTCTATGCATTAAGGTGAAAAACCTCCTGTCATGCAGCAGCCCCTCTGAGCCCCCCTTTTACTTACCTGAGCCCCATAATTTCCACGACGGGAATGAGCACACCAGCTCTGGCTGGTGTCTTGTGTCCTGATTGGAAAGATTTATAGCAGCTCAGCCATTGGCTCACGCTGCTATCAATCAAATCCAGTGATGCGGGCACTGGGGGGCAGGGCCGAGTCCTGCTGTCTGTGTCAATAGAAGCATGAGCATGGCACAGGAGCACACCCGCATGGGTGTCCGGAAGGAGATCGCTTCTCTGATGGGGCACTCAAGAACAGGAGGAGCCACGAGAACTGCTGAGGGACCCCAGAAGAGGAGGATCGGGGGCCCCTCCGTGCAAAACCAACTGCACAGAGGAGGTAAGTATGGCATGTTTGTTATTTAAAAAAAAAAAAAACAGGGGTTTAGTAATTTGGTCTGTAGCAGTCACCAATGGTGGTAAATCATTTTGGATTTGTTATTTGGATGGATAACCCAATGATTACAGCTCATTTGTTGAATGGGGTGTTTGAGCGTTTTATGAAAAGTTTTTAATATTGTTGCAATACCATATTTAAATTTGCGTGATACCCAAAAGTTATGTTACTGTTTGTGAGGAATACGCTTTAATTATTATTCTTATAAAATAAAAATACTGAAATTGAAAAGTGCAAAAACAGCATATGCCCCAAGTCACTCCAGAACAAGGCATCAGATAGAAGATTTGTTGGCTGGAGAACAAGATCTACCTTTCAGTTTTTGTGTTATTTCATAACCTTAAAGCTAACACAAAAAGAATTGTATCGCACAAGCCTTCCCCTTATCAAATATTAATTTGTTAGAAAAACACTCACAATATAAAATTGTGTACAAATATACATACTTATTTTTTATACACTTCTTGTGAGAAGCTTAATGTACTCTTCAAAAATGCAAGTGTCCTTCAGACTCTCTGTTTTTCATTCTGTTGTTAATATTACATTTGCATATTTGATTTTGAATGGGAAGGACCTGGCCCTCTTGCATCAAATGGTACTTGGCTATTGTTCAAATTTCCTCCATTATAATCCATCACTGAATGAAGAATACACATACACCATTAAGTTAAAGCTAGTGTATATGAATATTAACAATGAACTTTGATTTTCTCCCTTTTGTTCTGCTGAATTTACTAATGAAAGTGATATAAATATATCTGTGGTGCTCTCTTCCCATGAAGAAGGAAGGGTTTAAGTGTTTTTTCCCACTTACTCCCCATTCTGCTAGAATGTGAGGAAGAAGTGTCCCGTGCCTACATATGGTGTAATTGTCCACTAATTGGACCCTACTGGTGTAAAGCGCTTTGACTAATAACTAATAACTAGGCTGTTTACTTTGCACATGGATTTTTCCTAGAGCTTAGTGAATGAAGTGAAGCTCTCGTGAATTCCATTGTCCAGTCATCTGCAAGAAGAACTACAGTTTTTTTGGTTTCCTTGCACTTAATTGGGTATTCTTTGCAAATTGAAACTTCGCCACATTCACTAAGGTCTAGGGCAAATTCCCTTGCAAAGTGAACATTTGCCTTTGATAAAGTAACCTCTATATTCTAACACATGAATATGCTTTGATCTAAATCATTCCATTGTAGCTCTGGCTGTATGTTTAGGGTCGTTGTCCTGCTGGAAGGTGAACCTCTGCCCCAGTCTCAAGTTTTTTGCAGACTCTAAGGCCCCTTTCACACTGGGGCGGGGAGCCGCGGTGACGGTAAAGCAGCGCTATATTTAGCGCTGCTTTACCGTCGTTTTAACCGCAGTATTCGGCCGCTCGCGGTGCGGTTTTACCCCCCGCGAGCGTCCGAAAAAGGGTTAAACACCCCCGCAGAGCGCCGCCGTAGCGGCGCTTTGCGGCGGTGTTGCCGCGGTTTTACCGCGGTGTCCCATTCTAATCAATGGGAAGGAGCGGTATAGGAGCGGTGAATACACCACTCCTATACCGCTCCAAAGATGCTGCTAGCAGGACTTTTTTTTGTCATCCTGCTAGCGCACCGCTCCAGTGTGAAAGCCCGCCGGCTTTCACACTGGAGTTAAATGGGCCGTTTTTTTCATGCGGTGAACAGGCGCTATTTTTAGCGCTGCACCGCATAAAAAACGCCCCGGTGTGAAAGGGGACTAACAGGTTTTCTTCTAAGATTGCCCTGTATTTGGCTCCATCCATCTTTCCATCAACTCTGACCAGCTTCCCTGTCACTGCTGAGGAAAAGCATGCCCACAACATGATGTTGCCACCATCACGTTTCACGGTGGGGATGGGGTGTTCAGGCCAGGGTGACGTGAAGTGTTAGCTTTCCACCACACAGTGTTTTGCCTTTAGGTCAAAAAGTTCAATTTTTGTCTCATCTGATCAGAGCACCTTCTTCCACATGTTTGTTGTGTCCCCCACATGGCTTCTCGCAAACTTGGGACTTTTTATGGCTTTCTTTCAATAATGGCTTTCTTCTTACCACTCTTCCATAAAGGCCAGATTTGTGGAGTGCACAACTAATAGTTGTCCTGTGGACAGATTCTCACACATGAGCTGTGGATCTCTGCAGCTCCTCCAGGGTTACCATGGGCCTCTTGGCTGCTTCTCTGATTAATGCTCTCCTTGTCCGGCCTGTCAGTTTAAGTGGGTGGCCATGTTTTGGCAGGTTTGCAGTTGTGCCATACTCTTTCTATTTTCGGAGGATGGATTGAACAGTGCTCTGTGAGATTTTCAAATCTATTTTTTTTAAAACCTAACCCTGCTTTAAACTTCCCCACAACTTTATCCCTGGCCTGTCTGGTGTGTTCCTTGGCCTTCATAATGCTGTTTGTTTACTAAGGTTATCTAACAAGCCTCTGAGGACTTCACAGAACAGCTGTATTTATACTGAGATTAAATTACACACAGGTGGACTCTATTTACTAATTACTAGGTGACTTATGAAGGCAATTGGTTCCACTATATTTTAGTTAGGGATATCAGAGTGAAGGGGGCTGAATACAAATGCAAGCCACACTTTTCAGATATTTATTTGTAAAAAATTGGGAAAACCATTTATCATTTTCCTTCCACTTTACAATTAGGTGCCACTTTGTGTTGGTCTATCACTTAAAATCTCGACAAAATACATTTACGTTTTTGGTTGTATCATGACAAAATGTGAAAAATGTAAGGGGTATGAATGCTTTTTCAAGGCACTATGGGGTTGATTTACTAAAGGCAAATCCACTTTGCACTAGAAGTGCACTGCAAGTGCAGTCCCTGTAGATCTGAGGGGAAGATCTGAAATGAGGGAAAGCTCTGCTGAATTTATCATCCAATCATGTACAAACAAAAATACTGTTTTTTATTTTTCCCTTCAGATCTACAGTGACTTTACTTCCAAGTGCATTTTCAGTGCACTTGTAGTGCAAAGTGGATTTGCCTTTAGTAAATAAACATATATGTCTGCTTTTATTTTAACACTGGCATCAGGGTCACCCATACCCCTAGCACCAGCACCCCAAAAATATTGTCTAGGCTTGCCCCTGAACAAACCATGGTGAACCATAGGGGAATGTGCATGTGTAGAGATGTACTTGTCTGTATATATATATATATATATATATATATATAAAAAAAATATATATTTTTTTTTAATTTTCCTTGACATACGCTTTAAGACTTGTTTTTTTTATGTAATGTTCTTTTGTGTTCCCACGCAAAATACACTAGCTGCATAAAGGTTTAAATGTCTGCATTAAGCAATCTATATATTAGTAGTGTCTAAGCATCTTGATAATGAGAACGCCACAAAAGGCCACTTCTGTAACCCAACATTCACATTTTTCCACTGTGTTTTGTGATTACAGCTTCTCAAATAATACACAGATAATAACAGTACAGAGGATCACCGAACAGCAAGCTGTGCTATTTTTCCACATCTATGCTGTAAAGTGAATTGTATGAAACAGTGCAAAACTGTATATATCCAGCATCCCTGCATGATAACTGGATGCGTTTCTAGTAATCTTTGCTGTGCAAGCTGCTAACATCCTGGGTAAGTCATTGTCATGTGCAGACTTTATAATGACATTTTGGTTACATTATCAATGATGATCAGGGACAAGCTTATACGGTATGTCTGTTTAGATGCTGCAGGCCAGACATATGCAGCATCTATTACATGTAAATTAGGTGCAGTGTGGAGCTGCTGCCGATCTTGGTTACTGTGCTGAATTCTTATATAGAAAAGCTTTTCCATTTTTGAATGCCTGGTGACTGAAAACATAGATAGATAGATAGATAGATAGATAGATAGATAGATAGATAATTAGATCACCAGAGCAGCCAACATATGTGAATATGTACTTTAGGCATTCAAATGACCCTTTGCAGTACCACTGATGCTTCTTTAGGAATACTCTTTAAAAAAATGAAATAAATATGCATCTATGACTGTGTATGTACATCTGTATGTCTGGATACATTCCATATGATCCTCATCCATCAATTACAGTAAATGTGTTTTTATTATAGTTAGTTATTCCTTTTGTTATATTATGCAATTTTTATGCATTGCAAAAACAGGTATTATAACGGAATATTAATATGGTATTAAGTATGTTAAATGTATATTAAAAACACACACACACACACATAGATTATACAGAGCCACTCAACTATTTCACTGTAACAAAGGAGGCAAGCACAATATCTCAAGGTCTCTGTTCTCCTGAGCTCAGCTTGCGTTAGTTGTAAAGGTGAAGAACAGTCACCTAGTGCCATCTAATGGCTATAAAACATTCCAGTCTCTGTGGATAGGAAATATTTATTGTGATTTTTTTTTAGCTTCATTTATGATGCATTAGCTAATGCAGCTGTCAGCCTGTAACTAGGGATGCTAGAAATACTGTGTAAAATGTCTGGAGTCCAATTTCCACTGAATAGTGTTCAGTTACTAGCTTGAGGAAACTGTATAACAAAAAGTAGGACAGCAAAGATGACCCTGATTACAAAAAAACACATTCTCACCAGATTTACAAACAGCTATTTGGTAAAAAATAAATTTTACCTTTTAGACCCCATGATTACCCACTAGGCACTGTAGGCATGTGCCTACACATGCCTTTCCTAGAGGGGCGCTCTTCTGTATGAGGTTTTTCTTGTTTCTTTTTAAAACCCTTTCACTGCCAGGTTCATACATCGTACGGACTGACAGTGGGAGATTTCACGCACCATCCAGGATTGTGTTTGAAACTGACACACCCCCCCCCCCGGTACCCCAGCGCTTAAACCCTCCCCTGCCCCCCCTGCCCACATGTGCCCTCGCCATATAATCTGGGCTCTGCTTGCCCATCTGTGGACCCAGGATGTGCCGGCGGGTGGAGGGGAGGGAGAACAGCAAGCACTTGTCTGCTCACCTCCCCTTCTTGCTATGACCCGGAAAGCAACGCCATAGCATATTCGAGAAGGCATGTATTGCAATTCAGTGGAGCCCAAAGGTCTTTTAGACCCTGCATTTCTCATTAAAGAGAACATGTCACCTAAAAATCATCATATTGGGGACTTTTTGTCCCCTGTGTGATAAAAAAAAAAGAGTTAAAGTGGTTATCAAAGCAGAAGTTTTTTTTTTATCTTAATGCATTCTATGCATTAAGATGAAAAACCTTCCGTATGCAGCAGCCCCCCTCAGCCCCCCCTAATACTTACCTGAGCCCCATCTCTATCCAGCGATGTCCATGATTGCCTTCATAGTCGCGGTTCTCAAGTCAAATAAAAGTTGCATCAAAGCAGTGCAGCAACGTTTCTAAAGTTGCTGTGACTTTAAGTTGCAAAGATTTTAACGGCTTCTATTGAAATACATGGGCTGCGACTTGTCATGCGATTTTATGTGTCCAAAGTCACATGACAAATTGCATGTGTGAATGGAGCCTTACACCTAGTAGTTAATTGGTTACTATGCACAGCTGCACCAGATTCTCTGTGCTCCAGCTTTAGTAAATATCTCCCATTGCCATTCTCTGATGTTCTTCACTCTGGTATCCATCTGCCAAACCTTAAAATTGATGACACCCCTCTCCTACCAGCTAAAGGTCATCTTTGTAAGGATATTCGACTATTCCTAATCCGCTTCTGTCTTGCGAAAATTTTCACCAAAGATATCTCTAAAGATATTTGTGAAAAACTAAAGTACTCCCACTACATATGACATATACTATATTACCAAAAGTATTGGGGAGCCTGCCTTTACACGCACATGAACTTTAATGGCATCCCAGTCTTAGTCCGTAGGGTTCAATATTGGGTTGGCCCACCCTATAACAGCTTCAACTCTTCTGGGAAGGCTGTCCACAGGTTTAGGAGTGTGTCTTTGGGAATGTTTGACCATTCTTCCAGAAGTGATTTGAGAGGTCAGGCACTGCTGTTGAACGAGTAGGCCTGGCTCCGAGTCTCCGCTCAAATTCATCCCAAAGGTGTTCTATCGGGTTGAGGTAAGGACTCTGTGCAGGCCAGTCAAGTTCCTCCGCCCCAAACTCCCTCATCCATGTTTTTATGGACCTTGGTTTGTGCACTGGTGTGCAGTCATGTTGGAACAGGAAGAGCCATCCCCAAACTGTTCCCACAAATTTGGGAGCATGAAATTGTCTGAAATGTCTTGGTATGCTGAAGCCTTAAGAGTTACCTTCACTGGAACTAAGGGGCCAAGCCCGACCCCTGAAAAACTACCCCACACCATAATCCCCCCTCCACCAAATGATTTGGACCAGTGCACAAAGCAATGTCCATAAAGACATGGATGAGCGAGTTTGGGCTGGAGGAACTTGACTGGTCTGCTCAGAGTCCTGACCTCAACCCGAACACCTTTGGGATGAATTAGAGTGCAGGCTGCGAGTCAGGCTTTCTCTTTAACATCAGTACCTGACTTCACAAATGCACTTCTGGAAGAATGGTCAAACATTCATAGACACACTCCTAAATCTTTTCAACAGCCTTCCCAGAAGAGTTGAAGCTGTTATAGCTGCAAAGGGTGGGCCAACTCAATATTGAACCCTGCAAACTAAGACTGGGATGCCAATAAAGTTCATCTGTATGTAAAGGTAGGCGTCCCAATACTTTTGCTAATATAGTGCATGGAATTGTACCATTTTGAGATGCATGGACAATCGTATTATGTTTGAAGTGATTGGGAGGTTTACTCAGCAAATGATGTATATGCTTTTATATACACAAAAAAAAGCCTCTAAAAATCTGGCGAAATGACACAAGAAAATAAATAGATTTCACTAAATGTAACACTTCTGCATTTTTATCCATATTTTGATTTCTATGCATTACTGTTGAGAGACTACTGATCCAAAAAGGTAGAGAGACTACTTCACATTGGCTATTATATTTTTACATTCCTTCAATATCGCAAGCCTGGATTACTACTTATTTAACGCATGCATTTATTTCCTTTAGTGAATTGACTTTAACACCGCTTTACGAAGTTTTTGCTTTTTGAGGTAATAGCCGCATAAATATATATCAAAATTACATTTTCAATTTTGCATGCGCTATTTGGGAAAAATGGTCAGGTCACCCAAATACCACATGTGATATGCTTTAGTGAATGTAGCCCCATATTCCTATCATTTCAATAAATGTAATGCTTCCTGCCCCTGAAGCATTTAAAGCTGGAAGCAAAAGCACACTTTGAATGTTCACATTCAGGGCTGGATTTACCACTAGGTGCAGTAAAAGTTCAGTCTGCTGGACGAGAAAAGTTCACGGCTGGACGTTCACCAAATATTTAAAAATCTTGTTATTTTCTCTTACATTTTTCCAGGCCAATTGATAAATTAAAAATGCATCGGTAGCTGCACAGTATTATGGGGAACATGTACCAATGCACGAAAATACTGTTAAGCAGCATCAGGTCCTTAATTAAAGTGGTTCTGCACCCATTTCATTTAGTAAATCTCTTTGCCTTCCAAATCAGGCAAAGAGTACTAAATGAAATGTGTTTTTTTTTTTTTTTTTTTACTTACCTTGTAATTGATGACTTCCGGTCTTCTCTCTCTTCGGCGGTGGGCGGGGTCTCTGCGTCGATCGTCGTCAGGCCACACTGTCTCCTGGGATCTGGTGTCATTGTTCCCAGGAGTCAGTGCGGACATCTTCCGAAATCTCACGAGATTTCGGACACATCTTCCGAAATCTCGTGAGATGTCGGCAGATGTGCCGTTACTGCGCACGCGCGAGTAACGGCGGTGCATGCTGGGCCATCTAAAGTGCTTGTGGGGGTTTCACATGCCCACAGGCAAGATGGCCCCCAGCACAAAAGAAGAAGATGAGGAACTTCATCGGACGAAAACCGGCGGCGATCGAGATGGAAGATGGAACAGGTGAGTCCCCCAATAAAGGTAAGCATCCTTTCTATACCACCCCAAAAAAAAATATATATATACAGAGTGCAGAACCGCTTTAAGGCTTAAAAAGTAATATTAAAAATAAACATTTACTTTAACCACTTCAACACCGCTCACTGTCATATGACGCCCACAAGGTGGATCTCCCATCCTGGGTGGGCGTCATATGACGTCCTCGGATTCCCGGCCGCCTGGGGGCGCGCGCGCGCGGCCGCAGCATCGCTCGGGACCCGGTGCGAGTGCCCGGCGGCCGCGATGTCCGCCGGGCACCCGCGATTGCCCGGCACCAGCGATTCCATGGTCCGTGCGGGACCGTGGAGCTGTGTGTGTAAACACACAGCTCCACGTCCTGTCACCGGAGAGGAGACCGATCATGTGACCCCAGTACGGAGGAACACATGATCGGTCTTCTCCCCTTGAGTCCCCTCCCCCCACAGTTAGAATCACTCCTATAGGGACACACATTAACCCCTACAGCGCCCCCTAGTGTTAACCCCTTCCCTGCCAGTCACATTTACACAGTAATCAATGCAATTTTATAGCAATGATCGCTGTGTAAATGTGAATGGTTCCAAAATGTGTCAAAAGTGTCCGAAGTGTCCGCCGCAATGTCGCAGTCACGAAAAAAAAATTGCAGATCGCCGCCATTACTAGTAAAAAAAAAAATTCAATAAATCTATCCCCTATTTTGTAGACGCTATAACTTTTGCGCAAACCGATCAATATACGCTTTTTGCGATTTTTTTTTACCAAAAATATGTAGAAGAATACAGATCGGCCTAAACTGAGGAAAAAAAATAGTTTTTTTTTTTAAAAAATGGGATATTTATTATAGCAAAAAGTAAAAAATATTGTGTTTTTTTTTCAAAATTGGCGCTCTTCTTTTGTTTATAGCGCAAAAAATAAAAACCGCAGAGATGATCAAATACCACCAAAAGAAAGCTCTATTTGTGGGAAAAAAGGACGTCAATTTTGTTTGGGTGTAACGTCGCACGACCGTGCAATTGTTAGTTAAAGCGACGCAGTGCCGAATCGCAATAAGTGCTCTGGTAAGGAAGGGTAAAAAATGGCCCGGTGCTGAAGCGGTTAATTACAATGCTCCCTCAGCTTCCCCCCTGTCCCGCTGTACTGGAGTCCCATGATCACCCACTATCAGACACCGGGACAGCACATCATTGGTCCAGGCATTTGAAATCCTACCAGATTTCTCTCCTTCAGCGTTGATAGGATGGGCTAGATGGAGTCTGATTGGTCAAGGACATCCATGTGACGGTGCTGACCAATTAGAATGCCTCCTATCCCTACATGCTGAGCTGTACGGATAGGAGAATAATTTGCTGGGATTTCAAATGCCCGAACTGGTGAAGCAGTGTCCTGGTGTCTGACAGCAGGGGATCACAGGACTACAGTATAGTACACTTTAACCACTTTCAGACCGGACCAATTTGCAGCCAAAGGACCAGGCCCCTTTTTGCGATTCGGCACTGCGTCGCTTTAACTGACAATTGCGCGGTCGTGCGACGTGGCTCCCAAACAAAATTGACGTCCTTTTTTTTCCCACAAATAGAGCTTTCTTTTGGTGGTATTTGATCGCCCCTGCGGTTTTTATTTTTTGCGCTATAAACAAAAATAGAGCGACAATTTTGAAAAAAATGCATTATTTTTTATTTTTTGCTATAATAAATATCCCCCAAAAATATATAAAAAAACATTTTTTTTCCATCAGTTTAGGCCGATACGTATTCTTCTACATATTTTTGGTAAAAAAAATCGCAATAAGCGATTATTGATCGGTTTGCGCAGAAGTTATAGCGTTTACAAGATAGGGGATAGTTTTATAGCATTTTTATTTAATAATTTTTTTTTTATTATTAATGGCGGAGATCTGCGATTTTTTTTTGTGACTGCGACATTATGGCGGACACATCGGACATTTTTGACACATTTTTGGGACCATTATCATTTTTACAGCAATTAATGCATTTAAATGCATTGATTTCTGTATAAATGACACTGGCAGTTTAGGAGTTAACCACAAGGTGGCAGTGTAGGGGTTAAGTAGGCCTAGGGGTGTTTTTTTTTTTACTGTGGGGGGGCGTGGCTGTCAGCTAGTGAATGCTGATCTCTGCTCCAATCACAGGGAGCAGAGATCGGCGTCACTAGTTGCTAGGCAGAACGGGGAGATGCTGTTTATCTCGGCATCTCCCCGTTCAGCCGCTCCGTGAGACGATCGCGGGAGTCCCCGCGGCGATCGAGTCCGCGGGGACCGCGGCCGGACTCACGGGGGTCCCGACCGGCGCGGGAGCGCGCCGCTCCCGGCGCGCTCCCGATGGCACGGACAGGCTAAAGGAGGGACGTATATATACGCCCTCCTGCCTGTACGTGCCATTCTGTCGACGTATATCGTCGTGCGCCGGTCGGCAAGTGGTTAATGATGGATCTACATGGATGGATGACATAATTGACATTGGATTTATACTGTGGGACACTTTTTTCAATAAAATACTTTATAACTGTTTCTGTGTGTTTACTTACTTTTTTTGTGGGGGAAAAGGTAACAAGGGGTACTAGGAGTCCCAACCCCCCGCCTGTACACCCCTACATCCACCAGCCAGGGATGTAAGGATGAGGCCCTTGTCTTCATCAACAAGGGGCCAACTTGGCCAAAGTACCCTCAACATGGTATGGGCATGCAGCCTGGTATGGATGGTTAAGGAGAGGGGTCCCCCCCGAAAATCCAATGCAGACCTTTATCTTTGATAGGGGTTTGGTATGGGTTTTCCAAGGGGACCCCATGCAAAAACAACAAAAATGAAATGGACACACCCCAAAATCCATACCAAACCCTTATCCTAGTAAGGGGTCTGGTATGGATTTTTAAGGGGGACCCAAGCAAAAAAAATTGTGTGGGGTCTCCCCAAAATCCACAGCAGACCCTTTTCAAGACCCGCAGCCTGGCTGATCAGAAAGAAGAGGAGCAGCAAGCAAACTTCCCTGTTCTTCCTGAACCATACAAGACCACATGGCCTCAACATGGAGAATGTACCTTGCCATGGTGGTCCCTTCAAACACACAGAAGCCATAGGGAAATGATTTTATTGAAAAAAAAAAAAACATGTCCATGATCCATAAATCCTACTTCAATTGTGTTGTCCAGTTATGAAGATCACAACCCGCGGCAATAATCCTCTCACAAATGACAGCACCTCGGCTGGCTGTTGAAAGCCCACAAACTGACCAGTGATCTGGGCTGACATTAAATAATCAAAGATCGTCATGCCCATATTTGAGTTAGTGAATATGGAAGCATATGTGTGTTTTTAGAGAAAGATTGGTGGTGTGCATTACAATGAATCTCAGATAGACTCATGAAGGCCTTTAGCGGTTTAGTCATTGCAAGCCTGGAGATGAAACTTCGTAGACGCTAGTTAAAAATATTGATTGGCCCCGCCAGCATAAAGGTATCATATTGCTGAACACAATAGCAAGCCAAAGCACAGTAGTTCATTGCAGGTCTCTGATTTGTAAAGCAATTGTTTGCTTTTATTTATTTTTTTGAATAAAACAGTGTTTATGACTCATATTCTAGACCGTAAAACTAAATGCTTTGCTTGTAATGTTAATGCTTGTAGTAGTTTAAAGTGTAATGTGTCCTTCGCGCCGCTAAATAATCATATAATATTTGATCACTAAAAGTGCTAAAAGTGCAAATGCTAATTATAGTGAATACAATAAAGGTGTTTAAAAATACTGTGATAAATATCAAAAAACATAAATAAATAGATAAAATTCTGTGTTATAAAAGTTGCTACCTGCTGCAGAATCTAATATGTGCACCAACACACTTAAATGTAATTAAAAAGTAAAAGTGACTCAGCGCATAGTATATATAACATCAAGAGTTCATGATGAATCAATCATAAAAATGATAAAAAGCAAAGTGAAAAAATGGTGAATAAATACGTAAAAACAAAAGACTAAAATGCACCAAAAAATTTGTCCAAAAAAATGTGTCCAAGTAAGATAATTGATCCGTGCTAGGAATGCCGGTATAGATAAATGGAATGGGGCTCCGGTGCTTATCTTCTAGTCTCTATTTGTATAACACAAAAGAAAATGAAAGACTGCCACACAGATCCTCAAATAGGCTCACAGGACTCTCACCTCCAGATTTCTTTTAATGTTGCAAATAGCCACTTTCTTTTACTGCTGGTTAAACTGTTCCACACGCTGGACTGTGTCCTTTGAATGCCCCGGTCTGTTGATCCAATCCGCTAAAACCTCATCAAACAGAGAGATAAGGGGGAAGGAGGGCAAAGAGGACTTCCATAGTGTAGTAGTTTAAAAGTAAAGTGTTTATTTATAAGTAAAAATTGCGCCCTTACATCTGAAATAATAATAACAGGCAAGGAATCAAACAAAGCGCTGTTACACGCTATTCTCACTGCACTTCCGGTTGCGTCCGTCCAGACCACTCCCTACGCGTTACGTTAGTAGTTTGCTTAGTATTTTGAAAGTGACAGAATAACGTTAAATTGAAAGAAAAATGTTTTAGAAAAAGACAGTTTAGACCTACGTAATGATTACTTATCAAATCATTTAATAATCCATAAAGCTGTTGGGTACTTGACTATAAAGCACATTATTTGTAGTCAAGGCTGCTGTTAGAAATCATGGGGCCCTGTACAGCCTACCTGACAGGGACCCCTAAAAATATCAAATTATATTTTCACTAAAAGGCCATGGCCGTGATGCTGTGTTTTGCAGCCATAGCAGATATTATACCCTCGTTGAATACGACCTATTCAATTGAATAGAACGGCGACTGTTGTTCTGCACAACCACTTGCAATGCATTAGTGTGGGGTTAAAGCAGGTGTTGAGGAGGCAATATGCCTCCTCACTGCCTCTCAAATATTCTCTGAAGAGTGATCCAAATGGTGACTGCTCTTCAGAGACCAAAGCACATGTGAACGAGCCCTTAATGTTTTTAAATTATTTTATATATATATATATATATATATATATATATATATATATTATATATATATTTTTACATTTTCTTTTAGAATTTTATTTGTTTATTTGTTTTTTATTTATTTATTTATTTAACTTCTCTGTTGGGGGGCTTTGGTGAGACCTTAGGAGTCTAAACAAACCCCTACTGTCTCACTTTTGAGACAGAGAAATTAACTGAGGACAGAGATTCCGCAGTCCCTTCATCTGCAGCCTCAGCTGCACTGGGCAGTGAATGAACGGGATAGTGTTCTGCTAAGCGGCTTCACAAACTGAAGCATAGT
The DNA here is from genome assembly GCA_028564925.1 of Lithobates sylvaticus. Taxonomy (NCBI): domain Eukaryota; kingdom Metazoa; phylum Chordata; class Amphibia; order Anura; family Ranidae; genus Lithobates; species Lithobates sylvaticus. Next base: position 116,494,125 of record CM053031.1, read on the forward strand.
AAATACAGTTTACTATGTTTAAGTTATGAATGGACACAGGAGCAAAAGGTACTGAGCTCCATCCTGAAACAATCCTGGTGTTCCTACAGCAGCTGCTTGCAAGAGAGGAGGGAAGCCCGAAGTGCAGTGGGGGAGTGGGGACACACAGAGGGTCCAGACAGTGGGTGGAAGGGGTAGATATTAGAACTGATCCCCGTGCAATGCTGCCATAGGGAGAAAACTGCCAGTGGTGCAGGGTAGGGATGAGCTCGGTGTTCGAATCGAACATCGGCCGTTCGCCTGTTCAGCAAACCCAGAACTACCGTATTTTCCGGCGTATAAGACGACCTTTTACACTTAAAAAACATGCCCAAAAATCAGGGGTCGTCTTATACGCCGGGTATAGAATGCTGCCCGATGAATGTCAGCCCCCTGAATGTCCGCTAATACTGTATGTGGCTTCAGCTACATACAGTATATGCCGCTGAGCCAATCCCGGCTAGCGATGTATTCTATTAATGAATACAGAGCCTGCTTGGATTGGAGTAACAGCCTCTGCCAATCCAAGCAGGCTACATACAGTAGCCTGCTGGAATTGCCTTTGAGAGAGAGAGAGGCACGGGCTGATGATGCTTCAGCCTCTGCCAATCCAAGCAGGCGTTGTATTCATTAAAAGAATACATCGCTCACCATACTTCACTGGGTAAATCAATTCACTGATCTCCCACTACTATACATCCTGCCGTTTGCGTTTGAGATCCCAGGCACCCAAGAGGGACAGGTGAATCTGGGACATGACAGGGGGTTTATGAAATGCATTTTGGTGGACAATTCCCATAGAATGTAACCCAAAAGTGGTATAGGTTTGGTTAGTGAAAAATTCTACTATCCAGAGTTGTGGCATTTGAGGGATCTCTGTCTGTGTTATTATTGTTTGATTTCCTGTATGACATTACACAGCATGGCGGATGAGTAGTTGGCATTCTTGCCTTGTGTTTTTTAATGCTATTAATGTTTTTTTTTAAATGGTGCTGCCTCAGAAGGCAGGTAGTCTTATACCGCGAGTATAGCCCAAAACCTATGTTTTCACTTGAAAAATAGGGGGTCGTCTTATACGCCCAGTCGCCTTATACGCCGGCAAATACGGTATGTGGGCCGTTCGCGACAAATTCATGTGCCACGAACGGCCCACAATGCACTACGCCATTGCAGTGCATTGCTGGCTGATGATTGGCCAAGCATGCACTGTGACCCTGCATGCTTGGTTAATCACATCGCCGGCAGCGAGGAGAGCAATAATTGGCAAAAGGCAGGATGCCTGTGGCCAATTATAGCTCAGGGGGGTTTAGTACACGCCCCACACTATATAAGGCCGCCAGCGTGGCGGCCTTGTGTAGTGTGTTGGCGTGCAGGGAGAGAGCAGGATAGGCAAGCTCAGCGAAGCTGGCCCCCCTACAATCAGCACAAATAAAAACTCAAGTGTGTTTCTTTAGTGCTATGTTTGTGCTGTTTTGTGCCATAAAAATTTACATTTGTGCTGCTTTTATTTTTAAGATATTAGCTTTTTTTTTCCTAGACTATGACATCACCTAGCCCCCCTATAACAGCCAAATGGCACGAAACTGGTCTCATTGGTTAGTGCTACGTTTGTGCTGTTTTGTGCTGCTAAAATTTCTGTTCAATCTTTTGTAGTTTTTGCGTTATTAATGATTTATTAAAGGTCACCAAAGGTCACTCAGCCCCCCTACAACACCCAAATTACACGAAACTGGTCTCGTTGGTTAGTGCTACGTTTGTGCTGTTTTGTGCTGCTAAAATTTCTGTTCTATCTTCTGTCGTTTTTGCGTTATTAATGATTTATTAAAGGTCACCAAAGGTCACTCAGCCCCCCTACAACACCCAAATCACACAAAACTGGTCTCGTTGGTTAGTGCTACGTTTGTGCTGGTTTGTGCTGCTAACATTTTTATTTGTGCTGTTATGGTTTTTAAGTTATAACAGCTTGTTTATATTTGATAACACCCCACCCATTTTGCACCCTATGTTATTAAATCTTAAAAACAAACATACAATTTGTTAGTGCTACGTTTGTGCTTTTTTGTGTCATAAAAAAAAAATTATGCTGCTTTTATTTTTAAAATAATAGCAATTATTTTTTTTCCAGACGATGACATCACCCCGCCCTCCTGTCACGTACCTAGTTAGCGAGCTCCTGGTTAGACAGCAGCCATGGGAGCACAGCGAGGTATGAGTGCCTGTGATCAGTCCAGTAGACTGCGTGGTGGCAGCAGTCAGCAGGTGGATGTGGCAGAAGAACCGGCTGGTGGCAGATGAGCTGGCACTAGCTGTGTGAAGTTGGCACCCCCATATTCATGTGTGCCGCATTTGTGCTGATTTGTGCCGCAAAAATGAGCGTTTGTGCCGGTTCAGTTTCTGAGATATTGTGCGTTATAGTTGCTGAAACCCCGCTACTTTACACCCCATGTTGCTGAATTTTAAAAACAAACACGCCATTCGTTTGTGCCGCATTTGTGCTGGTTTGTGCTGCAAATAAAAATGTTTGTGCCGCTTTGGTTTCGGAGATATTGTGCGTTATAGTTGCTTAAACCCGCGCACTTTGCAACCCATGTTGTTGAATTTTAAAAACAAACGCACCATTCGTTTGTGCCGCATGTGTGCTGGTTTGTGCCGCAAAAATAAACTTTTGTGCCGCTTTGGTTTCGGAGATATTGTGCGTTATATGTTGCCAAACCACACTGACTTTACACCTCGTTATTAAATCTTACATACAGATCCTATACTCAGCTTGGGTTTCCTTAATGTAATGCTCCTCCCACTGTAACGGGCACTGCACTTCATACTGTACCCTGGTAAAGGCATGACCATTGTAGAGCCAATAATTGCCAGACCAACCCCATACTCCCTCCCGCCCGTACCATTAAATCCCATTAATGGAGACCACACCATAAATGGAGTGAAAAATTGGCTGTAGTAGCATCTTTATTAACAAATAAACTTAAATGAACATAAACCGTAAAAAGCAATTATTAACGACATTACCACCGCCGCATGTACATATACGTCGGCAGAATGGCACGGACAGGCATATGGGCATACAGGTATGTCCCTTTGAATTTGCCGTGCCATTCGCGTGCGTGTCCGTCGCAAGCTCCGCGAGGCGGGTCGCGGGTCCCGCGGACTCGATCGCCACAGGGATACCTATACATTTTTGGGAAATATTTATTATAGCAAAAAGTAAAAAATAATGTGTTTTTTGTTTATAGCGCAAAAAAATAAAAACCGCAGAGGTGATCAAATACCACCAAAAGAAAGCTCTATTTGTGGGAAAAAAGGATGCCAATTTTGTTTGGGAACCACGTCGCACGACCGCACAATTGTCAGTTAAAGCGATGTAGTGCCGAATCGCAAAAAGGGGCCTGGTCCTTTGGCTGCAAATTGGTCTGGGGCTTAAGTGGTTAATAAATAATTAATAACACAAAAATGATAAAAGATAGAACGGAAATTTTAGCAGCACAAAACAGCACAAACGTAGCACTAACCAATGAGACCAGTTTTGTGCCATTTGGCTGTTATAGGGGGGCTAGATGATGTCATAGTCTAGAAAAAAAAAAGCTAATATCTTAAAAATAAAAGCAGCACAAATGTAAATTTTTATGGCACAAAACAGCACAAACATAGCACTAAAGAAACACACTTGAGTTTTTATTTGTGCTGATTGTAGGGCGGAAAAGTGAGTGGGGTTTGAAAAAAATAAATAAACTGTTATAACTTAAAAACCATAACAGCAGAAATAAAAATTTTAGCAGCACAAACCAGCACAAACGTAGCACTAACCAACGAGACCAGTTTTGTGTCATTTGTATGTTGTAGGGGGGCTACGTGACCTTTGGTGACCTTTAATAAATCATTAATAATGCAAAAACGACAAAAGATAGAACAGAAATTTTAGCAGCACAAACCAGCACAAACGTAGCACTAACCAATGAGACCAGTTTTGTGCCTTTTGGCTGTTATAGGGGGGCTAGGTGATGTCATAGTCTGGAAAAAACAATTGCTAATATCTTAAAAATAAAAGCAGCACAAATGTAAATTTTTACAGCACAAAACAGCACAAACGTAGCACTAAAGAAACACACTTGAGTTTTTATTTGTGCTGATTGTAGGGGGGCCAGCTTCACTGAGCTGCTCAACATTTCTCTCAGCAAATAGCTTGGGGTGTCTACTTTCCAAAATGGGGTCATTTGGGGGGGGGTTTGAACTGTCCTGGCATTTTATGCACAACATTTAGAAGCTTATGTCACACATCACCCACTCTTCTAACCACTTGAAGACAAAGCCCGTTCTGACACTTTTTGTTTACATGAAAACATATTTTTTTTTTGCAAGAAAATTACGTTGAACCCCCAAACACTATATATATATTGTTAAAGCAAAGGCCCTACAGATTAAAATGGTGGGTGTTGCATTTTTTTTTTTTTCCACACAGTATTTGCGCAGCGATTTTTCAAACGCATTTTTTGTGGAAAAAATACACTTTTTTATTTTAATGCACTAAAACACACTATATTGCTCAAATTTTTGATGAAATAAAAAATATGATCTTAAGTCGAGTACATGGATACCAAACACGACATGCTTTAAAATTGCGCACAAACACGCAGTGGCAACAAACTACATACATTTTTAAAAGCCTTTAAAAGCCTTTACAGGTTACCACATTAGATTCACGGAGGAGGTCTACTGCTAAAATTACTGCCTTCGATCTGACCTTCGCGGTGATACCTCACATGCATGGCGCAATTGCTGTTTACATATGACGCCAGACCAACGCTTGTGTTCGCCTTTGCGCAAGAGAAGGGGGTGCAGGGGGGCTTTTTATTTTTTATATTTAGCTTTTTTATTTTATTTTTAAACTGTTCCTTCCATTTTTTTTCTTAGTTATAATTTTTATTGTTATCGCAGGGAATGTAAATATCCCCTATGATAGCAATAGGCAGTGACAGGTACTCTTTTTTTGAAAAAATTGGGGTCTATTAGACCCTAGATCTTTCCTCTGCCCTCAAAGCATCTGACCACACCAAGATCGGTGTGATAAAACGCTTTCCCAATTTCCCAATGGCGCGGTTTATATCCGGGAGGGGGGACATTCCCTCCCACTGCTTGTAAAAGCAGTCTAGAGGCTAATTACCCACTAGAATTGCTTTTATATGAAAGCCGATCACTGGCTGAAAAGAATGATACCTACACCTGCAGGCATCATTCTGGTATAACCATTCAAAGTCCAGCAACATACTGGACATATATTGTAATCTTTTTTTTTCATGCAGCCTCTTGGCTGAACGAAAAAAAAAGAGATTGATTGGTGGGTATGCCCACCATTAGAATACCTCCCTTCATCCACATCCACTTCTAATGGTGGGCATACATGCACCATTTATATATGCCGAAGCATGGGGGCATCCTCCCGCAAAAAAGTTATGCCACGTACACATGGTCGGACTTTTCCACGGGCAAGCCTCCGTCGGAATTTCGACCGTATGTACGTGGCATTAGGAGCAAAATCGCTCCTCCGCCCCTGCGGTTAACAATAAAACACAGTAAACAAAATTACATACCTGAAAAGCAAGCATGATAAAACATAATAAAACATTGCAGAATAGAATAGAGTAAAAAAGAGCAACAATAGAGAGAATAGAGAGAGAGAGAGAGAGAACAATAAAACGACAACTATTTTTTTTTTTTTTTTTTATATTTTTTTGGGTTTTTTTTTTTTTTGTACTTTTTTATTTTTATTTTTGACACTTTTTTTTTTAAACTTTTAAACTTTTTTTAAACTGTAACGGTCGGGTCTCAAAATGCGATGGCATTCTTGAGACCCTGTAACTATAATTTTAACGGTCGGGTCTCAAAATGCGATGGCATTCTTGAGACCCTGTGAAAGTGTATCCTAGCCTGTGAAATGCTGTACCCTACGCTAATACCTCACTAGTGAGTGGTAGCGTTCAAAACATTCACCAATGCAGAGACCAGGATTGTCAGGACAGCGTGGACAATAATAACGGGTGTCACGCCTACATCCGCGCTTGGTACAGACACGACATCTTCTTTGGGGGGCTCGTTGGGTAGGGGTACTCTGGAGGGCATAAGGAAAATGCCTCTCATGCAGCCGGCTTACTGCATTTGGTAGGGGATGTTGAGGTGCAGAACCACCTGGATACAGGAGTTCTGTGAGAACCTCTTCCTAGAATTCAAGGAAGGGTAACCTCCCGCCTGAAGCTCCGTATAGCACATGAGCATTCAGCAAAGCCAATTGGAACAAATAAATAGACACTTTTTTGTACCAGCGTCTAGCCTTATGGGCAACTAGGTACGGCGCCAACAACTGGTCGTTGAGGTACACCCCTCCCATATTAAGGTTATACTCGTGGACACAGAGTGGGTTTCGTCACAACACCAGTCGCCGTACGAATTTGGACTGTCGTGTCTGCATGAAGGGAGGTAAGAACGAAAACATTCTTATTATCCCTCCACTTCACAGCGAGCAAATTATTACACTTGAAGCAGGCTCTCTCCCCCAGCCTAAGAGCGGAATCTACAAGCCGCTGGGGAAAGCCCCGGCGATTAGGTCGCACGGTGCCACATGCTCCAATCTGCTGATCAAACAAATGACTAAACAGTGGCACGCTCGTGTAATAATTGTCCACGTACAAGTGGTACCCCTTTCCGAATAAGGGTGACACCAAGTTCCACACTATCTTGCCAGCGCTCCCTATGTAATCTGGACAGTTCTCCGGCTCTACGTAACTATCTTTTCCCTCATAAACCGAAAAGCTCCACGTATAGCCTGTTGCCCTGTCACAGAGCTTGTAGACCTTGACCCCGTATCTGGCACGCTTGCTGGGAAGGTACTGTTTGAAAGACAAGTGGCCAGAAAACTTAATCAGGGACTCGTCAATGCAGACAACTTGATTGGGCGTAAACAAGGCTGCAAAACATTGGTTGAAGTGGTTTATGAGGGGCCGAATTTTGTAGAGCCGATCAAATTCAGGGTCTCCACGAGGACGACAAAGTTCATTGTCACTGAAGTGCATGAACCGCAAATCTGTTCATATCGTGCCCTGGACATGGAGGCAGAGAACACGGGCATTTGGTGGACTGGTGAGGTGGACCAATAAGTCCTCAGAGTCGGGAATTTATGTATGCCCATGTTGAGGGAAAGGCCCAGAAAGGACTTAAATTCGGAAACCGTAATTGGTTTCCAATCTCTGGCAAGGGAAGGCAACTGGGGATTAGCGGCGATGTATTGACCAGCGTATATATTACTTTGGTCCACAATAGATCTATAGAGATCTTCCGTGAAAAACAGCGAATAAAAATCGGATGGCTTAAAATCAGCTGTTTCCACCTGAATACCGGGTTGGCCAGTGAATGGGGGAAGTACGGGTTCTGCAGAAGTGGTGGGCACCCAATCAGGATTGGCGAATTCTGCAGGAAGGGCACTATGTGATCGACGGGCCTGACTTTGTCTTCTTCTTGGTGGCAGCGGGACACTACTTGTGCTTGCCACCTCGCCAGCTTGAACTGCACTTATGGGACTCGCCACGTCACCACGTGTTACTGCAGTGCTGGATGTACGTCCAGGGTGTACTAGGCCGCTGGTGCTTGCCAGTTCACCAGAAGGAATAGCGGCGCTAGTACTTCTCTGCTCCATACAAGAGACCTGCGGTTCCTGCACCTCAACAACAGCAGAAGATCGGGATCGGGTACACCTGACCTTAGCAGGGACCACACCTCTGTCGCGAGAGCTATCTGTCATGGAGCCGCTGTCGTCTACTGGATCGTATTCTGAGCCTGATTCTGACAGATGAGTGACCTCCTCTTCACTATCTGACATACTCAGAAACAAGTAGGCCTGTTCACTAGTGTACTTGCGATTTGCCATTTTGGGCTCTAAATTTAGTAGTACACTAGTGAGATTCATAGGTAAAAAAGCTCCTAGGCTGCTGGCGACTGAATCAAAACGCTACCAAAAAAACTGTTAGCGATCGCAGGGATCAGGCCTGACTCTGCGAACGCTGCAGTTATGTGTGCTTAGTGTTTTGTAAGTGACAGTGATCGATCGATACTGCACTTGGGTGGGCTGGGCTGGGCGGAGGGGGAAAATGCAGGTGCTAGCAGGTATCTGGGCTGATCCCGCTAACAATGCGTTTTTTGGAACCCTAAACTGCTGGGACGCTAGTATAGATCTGATCAGATCAGATATTGATCTGTTCAGATACTGTACCACTAAGGGAGGTGTATGCTTTGCGCGTGGGTGTTTGCGGTACTGGCACTAACCTGGGGCGACGCAGACCTTATTTGACCCTAAAACCTAATTGATATCACCCGCCGGGCGATCAGGGGGTTAAAACCGTTATTGGGTAATAAATGGCGGGTGCCCTGACACTATAAAAAACAAACTAACTAACCAGCGTCACCCGTAACAGTTATACGGTGATCACTGGTGAAAGGGTTAACTAGGGGCAATCAGGGGGTTAAAACCTTTATTAGGTAATATATGGGGGTACCTGACGCTATATAAAAACCTGACGGGGAACCTAAATAACTAACTGGCTAACCAGCGTCACCAGTGACACTTATACGGTGATCACTGGTGAAAGGGTTAACTCTAGGGGCAATCAAGGGGTTAAAACCTTTATTTAGGTTGTAATATGGGGGTACCTGACCTATAAACCTATTTATGAACCTATATAAACCTGGCGGTTAACCTAAAAAAAACTGGCTACTTAGCGGCACCAGTGACACTAATGCAGCGATCAGAAAAACGATCGCTTAGTGACACTGGCAAAAGGGGGTGAAAGGGTTACCTGGGGGGAAATCAAGGGGTTAAACCTTTATTAGGGGGGGTAGGGGGCTACCTTAGACCTAAAGGGGCCTAAAACTAACTGCCCTGACAGTTATTGCAGTCACAACTGACACTAAATGCAGTGATCAGTAAATAAATGATCACTGCAATCAGTGACACTGTGACTGGGGAGGCAGGGGGTGATCTGGGGGGTGATCAGGGGGTGACAGGGGGTGGAATGTGTGCCTATGTGTGACTGGTGTCAGTGTAGTGTTGGTGCACTAACCTGATGTCTTCTCCGCTCGGCGTCCCGGTCAGAAAGACCGGCACGAGGAGCGTGACATCACTTCCTCTTGCCTGTGTTTACAATACGCAGGCAAGAGGAAGCATCTGATTCGCCAGGAGCGATCGCAAGGGGGTTTCCAGAAACCACTGGCCGGCCCCTTAGTTTTTTTCAAACAAAAATTTCGTTTTTTTCAAACAAAAATTTCGTTTTTTTCAAACAAAAATTTCGTTTTTTTCAAACAAAAATTTCGTTTTTTTCAAACAAAAATTTATTTTTTTTCAAACAAAAATTTTCGGGGTGTGTCCCCCTTCTTCAAGGTCTAAGGTCTATGAAAAATGATATGTTAGTGCAAATAAAAAAAGTGTCACAGATAGTACTCAATTTTCTCTGTCACAATTGCACTAATACGGCTACAATTACTTCAAGTATTTTTTTTCAAAAATTATTTTTATCATTTTTTTTTTCATAATGTTTTGGCTGATCATGATTTTTCTTTTTCAAAATATTTATTTTTTTATTATTATTTTTTTTTCATGGGGTGGTGATAATGTTTTGGCTGATCATGGGGTGGTGATAATGTTTTGGCTGAACATTTTTTTCAAAAATTCTTTTTTTTTTTTTTAATGGGGGCGGTCATAATGTTTTGGCTGATCATGGGGTGGTCATAATATTTTGCCTGATCATGAGGTGGTGATAATGTTTTGGCTGAACATTTTTAAAAAAAAAAATAAAAATTTTTATTTATTTTTTTCATGGGGTGGTCATAATATTTTGGCTGATTTTTCTTTTTCAAAATTGTTTTTATTATTATTATTATTATTTTTTTCATGAGGTGGTCATAATGTTTTGGCTGATCATCGGCTACAGGAAATAGGTATATTTTTAAAGACATGTTGTATATTGCTAAATCATTTTAATAATCTATTGTCATAGGGGTATTTACATTTTTATATGTTTTTCTATTTGGCTTTTGTCTTCTGTCCTCTTCTGTCCTCTTCTGTCCTCTTCTGTATTCTGTCTTCTGTCCTCTTCTGTCTTCTGTCCTCTTCTGTCCTCTTCTGTATTCTGTCTTCTGTCCTCTTCTGTCCTCTTCTGTATTCTGTCTTCTGTCCTCTTCTGTCTTCTGTCCTCTTCTGTCCTCTTCTATCCTCTTTTGTCCTCTTCTGTCCTGTTCTCTTCGGTCCTCTTCTGTCTTCTTCTGCCTTCTGTCCTCTTCTGTCTTCTGTCCTCTTCTGTCTTCGGTCCTCTTCTGTCCTCTTCTGTCTTCTGTCCTCTTCTGTCCTCTTCTGTCTTCTGTCCTCTTCTCGCTCATCTGTCCTCTACTGTCCTCTTCTGTCCTCTTCGGTCTTCTGTCCTCTTCTGTCTTCTGTCCTCTTCTGTCTTCTGTCCTCTTCTGTCTTCTGTCCTCTTCTGTCTTCTGTCCTCTTCTGTCCTCTTCTCTCTCTTCTGTCCTCTTCTGTCTTCTGTCCTCTTCTGTCTTCTGTCCTCTTCTGTCTTCTGTCCTCTTCTGTCTTCTGTCCTCTTCTGTCCTCTTCTCTCTCTTCTGTCCTCTTCTCTCTCTTCTGTCCTCTTCTCTCTCGTCTGTCCTCTTCTGTCTTCTGTCCTCTTCTGTCTTCTGTCCTCTTCTGTCCTCTTCTGTCCTCTGTGAGGAATGGTGCCTTGTATCAGTTTAAGGAATAGCCCTCCAAGTTCCAGATATAAGACAAGCAAAGGTTTGCCTCTGGCCTGCAGGACACAGTTTGGAGACCAATGAGGTAGAACAATAAAATATGATGGCTGGATTACTTACCAATGTGTGATGCGCTTGCTATGAAGACATTGTACGGCACACAGCACCTCCACAGCAATATATCTGATAGAAAAAGAAGAAAAGTTTTATTAGTGATAAACATGCCCTATAGTAACCTAGGTCCCCGATTAATATTATCTGATCCTAATGCTACAGGAAATAGGTATATTTTTAAAGACATGTTGTATATTGCTAAATCATTTTAATAATCTATTGTCATAGGGGTATTTACATTTTTATATGTATTTCTATTTGGCTTTTGTCTTCAGTCCTCTTCTGTCCTCTTCTGTCCTCTTCTGTCCTCTTCTGTCCTCTTCTCTTCTGTCCTCTTCTGTCCTCTTCTGTCCTCTTCTGTCCTCTTCTCTTCGGTCCTCTTCTGTCTTCGGTCCTCTTCTGTCCTCTTCTGTCCTCTTCTGTCCTCTTCTGTCCTCTTCTCTTCTGTCCTCTTCTGTCTTCGGTCCTCTTCTGTCCTCTTCTGTCTTCTGTCTTCTGTCCTCTTCGGTCCTCTTCTGTCCTCTTCTGTCTTCTGTCTTCTGTCCTCTTCTGTCTTCTGTCCTCTTCTGTCCTCTTCTGTCTTCTGTCCTCTTCTGTCTTCTGTCCTCTTCTGTCTTCTGTCCTCTTCTGTCCTCTTCTGTCTTCTGTCCTTTTCTGTCCTCTTCTGTCCTCTTCTGTCTTCGGTCCTCTTCTGTCCTCTTCTGTCTTCGGTCCTCTTCTGTCCTCTTCTGTCTTCGGTCCTCTTCTGTCCTCTTCTGTCTTCTGTCCTCTTCTGTCTTCGGTCCTCTTCGGTCCTCTTCTGTCCTCTTCTGTCCTCTTCTGTCCTCTTCTGTCTTCTGTCCTCTTCTGTCCTCTTCTGTCCTCTTCTGTCTTCTGTCCTCTTCTGTCCTCTTCTGTCTTCTGTCCTCTTCTGTCTTCTGTCCTCTTCTGTCCTCTTCTGTCTTCTGTCCTCTTCTGTCTTCTGTCCTCTTCTGTCCTCTTTTGTCCTCTTCTGTCTTCGGTCCTCTTCTGTCCTCTTCTGTCCTCTTCTGTCTTCTGTCCTCTTCTGTCCTCTTCTGTCTTCGGTCCTCTTCTGTCCTCTTCTGTCTTCTGTCCTCTTCTGTCTTCGGTCCTCTTCGGTCCTCTTCTGTCCTCTTCTGTCCTCTTCTGTCTTCTGTCCTCTTCTGTCTTCTGTCCTCTTTTGTCTTCTGTCCTCTTCTGTCCTCTTTTGTCCTCTTCTGTCTTCGGTCCTCTTCTGTCCTCTTCTGTCCTCTTCTGTCTTCTGTCCTCTTCTGTCCTCTTCTGTCTTCGGTCCTCTTCTGTCCTCTTCTGTCTTCGGTCCTCTTCTGTCTTCGGTCCTCTTCGGTCCTCTTCTGTCCTCTTCTGTCTTCTGTCCTCTTCTGTCCTCTTCTTTCCTCTTCTGTCTTCTGTCCTTTTCTGTCCTCTTCTGTCTTCTGTCCTCTTCTGTCTTCTGTCCTCTTCTGTCCTCTTCTGTCCTCTTCTGCCTTCGGTCCTCTTCTGTCCTCTTCTGTTTTTGGTCCTCTTCTGTCTTCGGTCCTCTTCTGTCCTCTTCTGTCCTCTTCTGTCTTCTGTCCTCTTCTGTCCCCTTCTGTCTTCGGTCCTCTTCTGTCTTCTTTCCTCTTCTGTCTTCGGTCCTCTTCGGTCCTCTTCGGTCCTCTTCTGTCCTCTTCTGTCTTCTGTCCTCTTCTGCCCTCTTCTGTCTTCGGTCCTCTTCTGCCCTCTTCTGTCCTCTTCTGTCCTCTTCTGTCCTCTTCTGCCCTCTTCTGTCTTCGGTCCTCTTCTGTCCTCTTCTGTCCTCTTCTGTCTTCTGTCCTCTTCTGTCCTCTTCTGTCCTCTTCTGTCTTTGGTCCTCTTCTGTCTTCGGTCCTCTTCTGTCCTCTTCTGTCCTCTTCTGTCTTCGGTCCTCTTCTGTCCTCTTCTGTCTTCGGTCCTCTTCTGTCCTCTTCTGTCTTCTGTCCTCTTCTGTCCTCTTCTGTCCTCTTCTGTCTTCTGTCCTCTTCTGTCCTCTTCTGTCTTCGGTCCTCTTCTGCCCTCTTCTGTCTTCTGTCCTCTTCTGTCTTCGGTCCTCTTCTGTCTTCAGTCCTCTTCTGTCCTCTTCTGTCTTCTGTCCTCTTCTGTCCTCTTCTGTCTTCGGTCCTCTTCTGCCCTCTTCTGTCTTCTGTCCTCTTCTGTCTTCGGTCCTCTTCTGCCCTCTTCTGTCTTCTGTCCTCTTCTGTCTTCGGTCCTCTTCTGTCTTCGGTCCTCTTCTGTCCTCTTCTGTCTTCTGTCCTCTTCTGTCCTCTTTTGTCCTCTTCTGTCCTCTTTTGTCCTCTTCTGTCCTCTTCTGTCTTCGGTCCTCTTCTGTCCTCTTCTGTTTTTGGTCCTCTTCTGTCTTCGGTCCTCTTCTGTCCTCTTCTGTCCTCTTCTGTCTTCTGTCCTCTTCTGTCCCCTTCTGTCTTCGGTCCTCTTCTGTCTTCTGTCCTCTTCTGTCTTCGGTCCTCTTCGGTCCTCTTCGGTCCTCTTCTGTCCTCTTCTGTCTTCTGTCCTCTTCTGTCCTCTTCTGCCCTCTTCTGTCTTCGGTCCTCTTCTGCCCTCTTCTGTCCTCTTCTGTCCTCTTCTGCCCTCTTCTGTCTTCGGTCCTCTTCTTTCCTCTTCTGTCCTCTTCTGTCTTCTGTCCTCTTCTGTCTTCTGTCCTCTTCTGTCCTCTTCTGTCCTCTTCTGTCTTTGGTCCTCTTCTGTCTTCGGTCCTCTTCTGTCCTCTTCTGTCTTCGGTCCTCTTCTGTCCTCTTCTGTCTTCTGTCCTCTTCGGTCCTCTTCTGTCCTCTTCTGTCCTCTTCTGTCTTCTGTCCTCTTCTGTCCTCTTCTGTCTTCGGTCCTCTTCTGTCTTCGGTCCTCTTCTGTCTTCGGTCCTCTTCTGTCTTCGGTCCTCTTCTGTCTTCGGTCCTCTTCTGTCCTCTTCTGTCCTCTTCTGTCCTCTTCTGTCTTCGGTCCTCTTCTGCCCTCTTCTGTCCTCTTCTGTCTTCGGTCCTCTTCTGCCCTCTTCTGTCTTCTGTCCTCTTCTGTCTTCGGTCCTCTTCTGTCTTCGGTCCTCTTCTGTCTTCTGTCCTCTTCTGTCCTCTTCTGTTCTCTTCTGTCTTCTGTCTTCTGTCCTCTTCTGTCCTCTTCTGTCTTCTGTCCTCTTCTGTCCTCTTCTGTCCTCTTCTGTCTTCGGTCCTCTTCTGTCTTCGGTCCTCTTCTGTCCTCTTCGGTCCTCTTCTGTCCTCTTCTGTCTTCTGTCATCTTCTGTCTTCTGTCCTCTTCTGTCTTCTGTCTTCGATCCTCTTCGGTCCTCTTCTGTCCTCTTCTGTCTTCGGTCCTCTTCGGTCCTCTTCTGTCTTCGGTCCTCTTCTGTCTTCGGTCCTCTTCTGTCTTCGGTCCTCTTCTGTCCTCTTCTGTCTTTGGTCCTCTTCTGTCTTCTGTCCTCTTCTGTCCTCTTCTGTCTTTGGTCCTCTTCTGTCTTCTGTCCTCTTCTGTCCTCTTCTGTCTTTGGTCCTCTTCTGTCCTCTTCTGTCTTTGGTCCTCTTCTGTCTTCTGTCCTCTTCTGTCTTCTGTCCTCTTCTGTCCTCTTCTGTCTTTGGTCCTCTTCTGTCCTCTTCTGTCTTCTGTCCTCTTCTGTCTTTGGTCCTCTCCTGTCTTCTGTCCTCTTCTGTCCTCTTCTGTCTTTGGTCCTCTTCTGTCTTTGGTCCTCTTCTGTCTTCGGTCCTCTTCTGTCTTCGGTCCTCTTCTGTCTTCGGTCCAGGCTGCAATGATAAGCATGGTAAGGCTGCAATGATTGCCATGGTGAGGTGGCAGTGATGGGCACGGTGAGGCTGCAATGATTGGCATGATAAGGCTTTAATGATTGGCACGGTGAGGTGGCAATGATGGACACGGTGAGGCCGCAGTGATGGGCACACTAAGGCTGCAATGGTGGGCACGGTGAGGTGGCAATTATTAACACGGTGAGGCTGCAATAATGGGCACGGTGAGGCTGCAATGATTGGCGCGGTGAGGATTTAAGGAAGTCTCTCTGGGGATCCTGATGTAGGGGGAGGCTCTCTGGGGACCCTGATGTAAGGAGGGGCTCTCTGAGGACACTGATGTAAGGGGAGCCCTCTGGGGACCCTGACGTAAGGGGAGGCTTTCTAGGGGCCCTGACGTAAGGGGAGGCTCTCTGAGGACCCTAATGTAAGGAGGGAGGCTCTCTGGGGACCTATGCTCACGGCAACATGGGTCAGGTAGAGGGCCCCTTAGCAGAATTTTGCTTAGGGCCCCAGGGAGTCTATAGATAAACTTCAACCTTTTATCTCTGATCTGTTAGGAATTGTATGCATTTGGCAGAGCCGAGCGCTGGAGCCATAGCAACCGATCAGCCAATCACAGATCTTCCTAGAAATGTCAAACTGATGCAGGGGAAATGTTGTGGCAGTTGCAGTTGCCTAGCAACATAACTGATGACCTCACAGTGCACCTGTGTCTATAGATAAACTTCAACCAGTTGACTATGAGACGTAATCCCCATTCATTCCCATGTGTCAGTGCTGTGATAGTCTGATAACTACACCATCATACAGCACTACACACAAATACATTTTATATCCTTTTTGGATACACAGTGATGGTGTGGAATATAAGCCACTGGTCACCAATAGGGGGTATATATAATCTATTGTTTACCAATAAGAAGATACAATGCAATACTTCTAAATATAATGGATCATAAATGTACCTTTTGGATCCCTACCCGCTTTGTTCTTTTTGCCACGGCAGAAAAAGACGCCGGACATGAGCCCCAACCTGGCCAAAAAATGTCTGACGTTTGCCCTCAGGGATGGGATTCTGATGGGCAGTTTGGGAAGAATCTGTGTTAAGGTTGGGCTTTGTTTTCATTCCCTGTCTGATCTCTGTAGGTTCCCCTTTGATGATTAATTGAGGAACAGATTACATTTTTTTAACCACTTTCCGACCGGCGCACGACGATGTACGTCCCTTTTTTGAAGAGGGATATCTCGGTAACGGCAGCAGCTGCTGCCACAACCGAGGTATCCATCTCTTCAGGCGCCGGTCGGCTGTCCGATAATGGTGGTCATCGCGGCGGATTCGCCGCGAGAACACCGTTATCGGCGGCGGGAGAGGTGCCCCCCCTCCCTCCACTCGGTTCCATTCCCCTCCTGTGTCTAGAGATGAGTGACGCTAAGATGGCCGCCACTCATCTCTATACCATAGGAGGGCGGAAGCGACGTCAAAAACGTCACTTCCGCCCATACCTCTTAAAGAGGAATTTTCAAATGTCATTTTTTTAAATGACATTTTTTTTTTTTTTTTATTCATTGAAGTCCAAATATGAGATCTGAGGACTTTTTGACCCCAGATCTCATATTTAAGAGGACCTGTCATGCTTTTTTTTCTATTACAAGGAATGTTTACATTCCTTGTAATAGGAATAAAAGTGAGCCAATAAATTTTTTTTAAAAAAACAGTGTAAAAATAAATAAAATCAAGAAAAATAAATAGGAAAAACAAAAAAAAATTTTTTTAAAGCGCCCCGTCCCGACGAGCTCGTGCGCAGAAGCGAACACATACGTGAGTAGCGCCCGCATATGAAAACGGTGGTCAAACCACACATGTGAGGTATCGGCGCGATCGGTAGAGCGAGAGCAATAATTATAGCTGTAGACCTCCTCTGTAACGCAAAATATGCAACCAGTAGAATTTTTTAAATGTCGCCTATGGAGATTTTTGAGGGTAAAAGTTTGATGCCATTCCACGAGCGGGCGCAATTTTGAAGCGTGACATGTTAGGTATCAATTTACTCGGCGTAACATTATCTTTCACAATATATAAAAAAATTGGACTAACTTTACTGTTGTCTTATTTTTTTATTCAAAAAAGTGAATTTTTTCCAAAAAAAGTGCGCTTGCAAGACCGCTGCGCAAATACGGTGTGAAAAAAAAGTATTGCAACAACCGCCATTTTATTCTCTAGGGTGTTAGAAAACAACAATATATAATGTTTGGGGGTTCTAAGTTTTTTTTCTAGCAAAAAAAACTGTTTTAAACATGTAAACACCTAAAATCCAAAACGAGGCTGGTCTTAAAGTGGTTAATGATACGGTTCAGTCTCCAAAAAAATCAAATTTCTCTTGGAGCTCAATAGAATACAACCTTCAGGCTTGCCTTCAATCCGTAGACTGACTGGCTAACTCAGGTGCAGCTGAACTGTAGTGTCATTGGCCATGTGACCTGCACTGTGAGGTCATCAATTATGTTGCTAGGCAACTGCAACTGCCACAAAATTTCTCCTGCATCAGTTTGAAATTTCTAGGAAGATCTGTGATTGGTTGATCGGTTGCTATGGCTCCAGCGCTCGGCTCTGCCAAATCTATACAATGCATTCAATGCATACAATTCCTAACAGATCAGAGATAAAATGTTTCCATTTCTGCTACCAGCCTGCTGCTTTTACATAAACAATCGAATACAGATATCATTCTTTTCTAGGTAAGTAACTGCTTCTTGCGGTGATATTGTCAGCAAAATAATTATTATTTAACCACTTCAGCCCCGGACCAATTGTCAGCTTAACCGCTTCCCGACCGCCTAACGCCGATATACGTCAGCAAAATGGCAAGGGCAGGCAAAATCACGTACCTGTACGTGATCGTGCATGTGCCTGCCTGTGGGACCCGGTCGGAAGCTCCGTGACCACGGCCGCGGGACCAGCGGACCCGATCGCCGCTGGTATCCCGCGATCGGGTTACGGAGCTGAAGAACGGGGAGAGGTTTGTGTAAACAAACCTCTCCCCGCGCTTCCTACTCTGCCTGTCATTTATCGGCTGTTCCCTGTCATCGGGAAAGCCGATCAATGACGTCAGACGTACAGCCACGCCCCCCTACTGTAAAAAAACACAACATGTCACACTGACTCCTCCCCGCCCCTAGTGGTTAACTCCTTCACTGCCACTGTCATTTACATAGGAATCAGTGCTATTTAAATAGCACTGATTTCTGTATAAATGACAAATGTCCCAAAAATGTGTCAAAAATGTCCGATGTGTCCGCCATAATGTCGCAGTCACAATAAAAATCGCTGATCGCCGCCATTACTAGTAAAAAAAAAATATTAATAAAAATGCTATAAAACTATCCCCTATTTTGTAAACGCTATAACTTTTGCGCAAACTAATCAATAATCGCTAATTGCGATTTTTTTTTTACCAAAAATATGTAGAAGAATACGTATCGGCCTAAACTGAGGAAAAAAATGTTTTTTTATATATTTTTTGGGGATAGTTATTATAGCAAAAAGTAAAAAATATTGCATTTTTTTTCCAAATTGTCGCTCTATTTTTGTTTATAGCGCAAAAAATAAAAACCGCAGGGGCGATCAAATACCACCAAAAGAAAGCTCTATTTGTGGGAAAAAAAGGACGCCAATTTTGTTTGGGAGCCACGTCGCACGACCGCGCAATTGTCAGTTAAAGTGACGCAGTGCCGAATCGCAAAAAGGGGCCTGGTCCTTTGGCTGCCAATTGCTCCGGGGCTGAAGTGGTTAAGGACCAGAGGTCTTTTTTCAATTTCGCACTGCACTGCTTTAACTGGTAATTGCGCGGTCATGCAATGTTGTAACCAAACAAAATTTGCGTCCTTTTCTTCCCACAAATAGAGCTTTCTTTTGATGGTATTTGATTGCCTCTGTGATTTTTATTTGTTGCGCTATAAACGCAAAAAGACCGCAAATTTAGAAAAAAAAAGATATTTTCTACTTTTTGTTATAAGAAAAATCGAATAAACTCAATTTTAGTCAAACATTTGGGCCAAAATGTATTCAGCCACATGTCTTTAGTAAAAAAATGCCAATAAGCGTATATTTATTGGTTTGCGCAAAAGTTATAGCGTCTACAAACTAGAGTACATTTTCTGGAATTTACACCGCTTTTAATTTATGACTGCCTATCTCATTTCTTGAGGTGCTAAAATGGCAGGGCAGTATAAACCCCCCCCCCCCCAAATGACCCCATTTTGGAAAGTAGACACCCCAAGCTATTTGCTGAGAGGCATGTTGAGCCCATTGAATATTTTTTTTTTTTTTAGTCCCAAGTGATTGAATAAAGACAAAAAAAAAATGATATATTGCTCACACATGCCATGGTTATATGTGGAGATGCACCCCAAAATACATTTTGCTGCTTCTCCTGAGTATGGGGATACCACATGTGTGGAACTTTTTGGGAGCCTAGCCGCGCACGGGGCCCCGAAACCCAAGCACCACTTTCAGGATTTCTAAGGGTGCAAATTTTTGATTTCACTCCTCACTACCTATCACAGTTTCGAAGGCCATAAAATGCCAAAATAGCACAAACCCCCCCCAAATGGCCCCATTTTGGAAAGTAGACACCCAAGCTATTTGCTGAGAGGCATGTTGAGTCCATGGAATATTTTATATTTTGCCACAAGTTGCGGGAATTTTACAAACATTTTTTTTTTTTGCCCAAAGTTGTCACTAAATTATATATTGCCCACACATTCCATGGGCATATGTGGAATTACACCCCAAAATACATTCTGCTGCTTCTCCTGAGTACGGGGATACCAGCTCAGCGAAGCTGGCCCCCCTACAATCAGCACAAATAAAAACTCAAGTGTGTTTCTTTAGTGCTACGTTTGTGCTGTTTTGTGCTGTAAAAATTTACATTTGTGCTGCTTTTATTTTTAAGTTATTAGCAATTGTTTTTTCCAGACTATGACATCACCTAGCCCCCCTACAACAGCCAAAAGGCACAAAACTGGTCTCATTGGTTAGTGCTACGTTTGTGCTGTTTTGTGCTGCTAAAATTTCCGTTCTATCTTTTGTCGTTTTTGCCTTATTAATGATTTATTAAAGGTCACTCAGCCCCCCTACAACATCGAAATGACACAAAACTGGTCTTGTTGGTTAGTGCTACATTTGTGCTGGTTTGTGCTGCTAACATTTTTATTTGTGCTGTTATGGTTTTTAAGTTATAACAGTTTATTTATTTTTTTCAAACCCCACTCACTTTTCTGCCCTACAATCAGCACAAATAAAAACTCAAGTGTGTTTCTTTAGTGCTATGTTTGTGCTGTTTTGTGCCATAAAAATTTACATTTGTGCTGCTTTTATTTTTAAGATATTAGCTTTTTTTCCCTAGACTATGACATCACCTAGCCCCCCTATAACAGCCAAATGGCACAAAACTGGTCTCATTGGTTAGTGCTACGTTTGTGCTGTTTTGTGCTGCTAAAATTTCTGTTCTATCTTTTGCCGTTTTTGCGTTATTAATGATTTATTAAAGGTCACCAAAGGTCACTCAGCCCCCCTACAACACCCAAATCACACGAAACTGGTCTCGTTGGTTAGTGCTACGTTTGTGCTGGTTTGTGCTGCTAACATTTTTATTTGTGCTGTTATGGTTTTTAAGTTATAACAGCTTGTTTATATTTGATAACACCCCACCCATTTTGCACCCCATGTTATTAAATCTTAAAAACAAACATACAATTTGTTAGTGCTACGTTTGTGCTTTTTTGTGTCATAAAAAAAAAAATGATGCTGCTTTTATTTTTAAAATAATAGCAATTATTTTTTCTCCAGACGATGACATCACCCCGCCCTCCTGTCACGTACCTAGTTAGCGAGCTCCTGGTTAGACAGCAGCCATGGGAGCACAGCGAGGTATGAGTGCCTGTGATCAGTCCAGTAGACTGCATGGTGGCAGCAGTCAGCAGGTGGATGTGGCAGCAGAACCGGCTGGTGGCAGATGAGCTGGCACTAGCTGTGTGAAGTTGGCACCCCCATATTCATGTGTGCCGCATTTGTGCTGATTTGTGCCGCAAAAATGAACGTTTGTGCCGCTTTGGTTTCGGAGATATTGTGCGTTATAGTTGCTTAAACCCGCACACTTTGCAACCCATGTTGTTGAATTTTAAAAACAAACGCACCATTCGTTTGTGCCGCATGTGTGCTGGTTTGTGCCGCAAGAATAAACTTTTGTGCCGCTTTGGTTTCGGAGATATTGTGCGTTATATGTTGCCAAACCACACTGACTTTACACCTCGTTATTAAATCTTACATACAGATCCTATACTCAGCTTGGGTTTCCTTAATGTAATGCTCCTCCCACTGTAACGGGCACTGCACTTCATACTGTACCCTGGTAAAGGCATGACCATTGTAGAGCCAATAATTGCCAGACCAACCCCATACTCCCTCCCGCCCGTACCATTAAATCCCATTAATGGAGACCACACCATAAATGGAGTGAAAAATTGGCTGTAGTAGCATCTTTATTAACAAACAAACTTAAATGAACATAAACCGTAAAAAGCATTTATTAACGACATTACCACCGCCGCATGTACATATACGTCGGCAGAATGGCACGGACAGGCATATGGGCGTACAGGTACATCCCTTTGAATTTGCTGTGCCATTCGCGTGCGTGTCCGTCGCAAGCTCCGCGAGGCGGGTCCCGCGGACTCGATCGCCACAGGGATACCTATACATTTTTGGGAAATATTTATTATAGCAAAAAGTAAAAAATAATGTGTTTTTTGTTTATAGCGCAAAAAATAAAAACCACAGGAGGTGATCAAATACCACCAAAAGAAAGCTCTATTTGTGGAAAAAAAGGACGCCAATTTTGTTTGGGAACCACGTCGCGCGACCGCACAATTGTCAGTTAAAGCGACGCAGTGCCGAATCGCAAAAAGGGGCCTGGTCCTTTGGCTGCAAATTGGTCTGGGGCTTAAGTGGTTAATAAATAATTAATAACGCAAAAATGATAAAAGATAGAACGGAAATTTTAGCAGCACAAAACAGCACAAACGTAGCACTAACCAATGAGACCAGTTTTGTGCCATTTGGCTGTTATAGGGGGGCTAGGTGATGTCATAGTATAGAAAAAAAAAAAGCTAATATCTTAAAAATAAAAGCAGCACAAATGTAAATTTTTATGGCACAAAACAGCACAAACATAGCACTAAAGAAACACACTTGAGTTTTTATTTGTGCTGATTGTAGGGACGGAAAAGTGAGTGGGGTTTGAAAAAAATAAATAAACTGTTATAACTTAAAAACCATAACAGCAGAAATAAAAATTTTAGCAGCACAAACCAGCACAAACGTAGCACTAACCAATGAGACCAGTTTTGTGCCATTTGGCTGTTATAGGGGGGCTAGGTGATGTCATAGTCTAGAAAAAAAAAAGCTAATATCTTAAAAATAAAAGCAGCACAAATGTAAATTTTTATGGCACAAAACAGCACAAACATAGCACTAAAGAAACACACTTGAGTTTTTATTTGTGCTGATTGTAGGGACGGAAAAGTGAGTGGGGTTTGAAAAAAATAAATAAACTGTTATAACTTAAAAACCATAACAGCAGAAATAAAAATTTTAGCAGCACAAACCAGCACAAACGTAGCACTAACCAACGAGACCAGTTTTGTGTCATTTGGGTGTTGTAGGGGGGCTACGTGACCTTTGGTGACCTTTAATAAATCATTAATAATGCAAAAATGACAAAAGATAGAACGGAAATTTTAGCAGCACAAAACAGCGCAAACGTAGCACTAACCAACGAGACCAGTTTTGTGTCATTTGGGTGTTGTAGAGGGACTGAGTGAGTTTTGGTGACCTTTAATAAATCATTAATAACGCAAAAACGACAAAAGATAGAACAGAAATTTTAGCAGCACAAAACAGCACAATTCGTAGCACTAACCAACGAGACCAGTTTTGTGTCATTTGGGTGTTGTAGGGGGGCTAGGTGACCTTTGGTGACCTTTAATAAATCATTAATAATGCAAAAACTACAAAAGATAGAACGGAAATTTTAGCAGCACAAAACAGCACAAACGTAGCACTAACCAACGAGACCAGTTTTGTGTCATTTGGATGTTGTAGGGGGGCTGAGTGACCTTTGGTGACCTTTAATAAATCATTAATAATGCAAAAATGACAAAAGATAGAACGGAAATTTTAGCAGCACAAAACAGCGCAAACGTAGCACTAACCAACGAGACCAGTTTTGTGTCATGTGGGTGTTGTAGAGGGACTGAGTGAGTTTTGGTGACCTTTAATAAATCATTAATAACGCAAAAAAAAAAACGACAAAAGATAGAACAGAAATTTTAGCAGCACAAGACAGCACAATTCGTAGCACTAACCAACGAGACCAGTTTTGTGTCATTTGGGTGTTGTAGGGGGGCTATGTGACCTTTGGTGACCTTTAATAAATCATTAATAACGCAAAAACGACAAAAGATAGAACAGAAATTTTAGCAGCACAAAACAGCACAAACGTAGCACTAACCAATGAGACCAGTTTCGTGTCTTTTGGCTGTTGTAGGGGGGCTAGGTGATGTCATTGTCTGGAAAAAAAAATTGCTAATATCTTAAAAATAAAAGCAGCACAAATGTAAATTTTTACAGCACAAAACAGCACAAACGTAGCACTAAAGAAACACACTTGAGTTTTTTTTTGTGCTGATTGTAGGGGGGCCAGCTTCGCTGAGCTGGATAGGCAGGGACAGTGTCAGCTTTGCTTTGCTTCTTAACCTAGCGCTGTTACAGTGGGTGTAGTGTGCCTCCGGCACAGTATACACCTGAAGCTACCCCTCATTGCTGATGCTGATGCAAAATATGCCAAATATGTGTATGTTGTACACATGTGTATGTTGTATGTGTATGTTGTATGTGTATGTGTTTGTAAGCGTGTCGGGACCCCACAGGGCAAGGACCGCACTATACCACAGATGGACACCAGTGGTAAAAGCGCCCTGAGGCGATTCAGTTTGCATAGGTAGCGCTATACAAGTCATTCATTCATTCATGTTGTTCTGTAGTTCTGTTGTGCAACACAAGCAGCTCTGTAGTTCTGTTGTGCAACTTTAGACACCCCCCAGGTACGATATTTAAAGGAATATTTCACTTTTTTTTTTTTCATTTTATGCATCATTAAAATGACTGCTCCCGAAAAAACTTTAGTTTTTAAAACTTTTTTTTTGCATTGATACAAACCCTTTTTAGGACAATAACATGCATATTAGCCGTTATAATTAGAACTTTAGATTTCGAACATTCGCGTCCATTGTATTTAATAGGGTTCTAATGTTCGCGCAAACTTTCGGTCCGTTCGCAGGTTCTGGTGCGAACCGGGGGGGATGTTCGGCTCATCCCTAGTGCAGGGGGATTCACAAGACATTACAGCTGTCCCTCCTGCTTGGCAAGTGCCTGGGCCCCCCTTTTGAACTGATGGGACCTGGGCCCGGTACAGGAGCGGCGGCTGTACTGCCTTATCAGTGGCCCTGTTTGTAATTATCTTCCATAGACATGTACAGTGGAACCCTGGTTAACGAGTAACGCTGTTAACGAGCGTTTTGAAAGACGAGCAACTTTAAAAAAAAATCCTGACACGGTTTGCGAGTGTTGTCTTGCAAAACTAGCAGAATTCAAGCTAATGGGGTGTGCAGTACCGCATTTGGCCAGAGGTGTGGGGGTGCCGGTGACACTCGGAATGGCTCGGAGCCGTTCGGAAATACTCGGAATCACTCGGAAATACTCAGAAACACTCGGAAATACTCCGTTCCTGAGCCTTTCCGAGGGTCTCCAAGTTCAGCCGAGCTGTCCCCGAGTATTTCCGAGGCTTTCCAGCGCCCCCCCCCCCCCCACCCCTTACCACATGCAGTATTGCATACAATTGAAGTCAATGCGGAATAAATTATCTTCGTTTCCATTGACTTCTATGGGGAAACTCGCTTTGATATGCGAGTGCTTTGGATTACAAGCATTCTCCTGGAACGGATTATGCTTGTAATCCAAGGTTCCACTGTACGTGCTCACATGGAAGGAATTAAGACATTTTTTTATATTTTATTTTATAAAAGACAAGTTTTATTGAAACAGCAGGGGTTTTGTTTGCACACATTTGCAAATACATGCAAAAGCTGCGGAGGCCTCAGTCCTAACGCTATACATTTATTATACATTTTATATCAAATGCAAACTGTTAGATAGGTGAATTAATTTAGTTTGTTGCAGGCTGGCTGACAAGTTGAGCTAGGAATGTTCTTTGGTTGTGTTTTACATGCCTCTTGATGTATATTAGACGATACCAAACTGTATAAATGTTGTGCTAAGGAGGAACATTTTTTTTTTATGTAAAAAACGTTTGTTTGGAAGAAAATGAAGCATGGATCTGAACTGGGAATTTTCTTTGTTTTTTTTATTTACATGCGTTGCCCTTCCATGTGCTTCTTGCTGCTAAGGCCAGTTATAGGTGGGGGTGGGCAGTGGGCATTTGTTTGTACTGTTGGAATACTGGTGAGGGGGCACACTGGACACCTTTGCTGTCATAGTGCTATGTGCTGGGTGTCCAGTGCGCCCCTGTGCCTTTAAGGAGGGATGGGCTCCTTCCAGGCTCACCTGCCCTCTGCCTATCCATTATAGTTATTAGGACTGCAGATAATACTGGGGTGCCTTGTAGCGGCCTCCGCAGCTTACCTATGTATTTGCAAATATGTGCACACTAAGCTCCTGTTTTTAACGCAAATTGTTAGACAGGTTAATTCAGTTGGTTGCAGGCTGGCTGACAAGTTGAGCTGGGAATTTTCTTTGGTTTTGTTTTACATGCGTTGCCCTTCCATGTGCTCCTTGCTGCTAAGGCCAGTTTTAGGTGTGGCAGTGGCCATTTGTTTGTACATCAAGCGGCATTCCCTAAAATATGGGCCTCCCTTTCAAAACACTAACTTTAAACTGATAGGCCTTGGGCTTTACATGTCCCATACTAAAACACATGGGGGGCACTTTATTGCAACTTATCAGTTTCCTTCACATCGAAACATATTCAACTAAAATTCCTAAAATAGTCGACATAGTAAAACATTTAGAATAGAATATATATTCAAATCAATCTATCTATCTATCTATCTATCTATCCAAAGGCACCTATTTTTATAGCTATTTGAGATATTGGGGTTAATTTACTAAAGGCAAATAGACTGTGCACTTTGCAAGTGCAGTTGCTCCAGAGTTTATAGCAGGGGCCAGTATGAGCAGGAGCCAGTATCATTATGAAAGGAGTGCAGAAGGTATGAAAGCAGCCAATATTTGTATTAAAGAATTGCATTGGGTATGGCAAGTACTGCAGTATATGCAGTAGAGCAGGGATATGCAATTAGTGGACCTCCAGCTGTCATAAAACTACAAGTCCAATCCTGCTTCTGCCTCTGGGTGTCATGCTTGTGGCTGTCAGAGACTTGCTATGCCTCATGGGACTTGTAGTTCTGCAACAGCTGGAGGTCTGCTAATTGCATATCTCTGCAGTAGAGTATTGTAGAGAGTATAACAATAGATAGTATGAGCATAAGAGTGTGAATGGTATGACAGTGGCCAGTGATTACAGGAGAGTACTGTCTTTAGAGAACAAAGTAAGTGCAAATGTGGAGTGCAGATAGTATGAGGATGGGCATTATGTGAGCATAAAGGGTATTATTGCTTGCAGTACATGCAGTAGAGGTATGCAGAATGTATGACAGTAATCAGCATGTGCAGGAGAGCAGTGCAGAGGGTATGAAAGTTGACCCAATATTTGGGAGAGATGGAAATGACAGAATGCTATGATAATGTAATGTGTATAAACAATGTACAGACAGGGTGTGTAAGCCATGGGGAGAAAGGAGTTGAAAGTATGGAAACATAGGTAAATTATTTTTTGTAACCAGCAACATGGAGATAGAGACATCACCCTTTATTATCTTCTCCCTCTACTGAGATACTGATGTTATAATGCACCATCCTCCTCTGGCCAGCAGGGGGAGAGCTAAAGCCAAGAAAGCCGATATACTTATATGCTGAGAATCCTAGGAGTTGTAGTTTGAGACAGCAGTCATATAATGGTTACACTACAATGGTTACACTACAGTTCCCAATAGGCACTGTGCAGTAAGACGAGTGGAGAGTTGATTTTTATTTAACTGGAGAGGAAAGTTCTTCCACTTGGCACTGAGCGAGTTAGAGAGAGAACCTATGTCTGAATATTTGCCTGCCAGCTGGTGACCAGCAGAGATCCAAGCCTAAATTGGGAGTGAGGACACCCAGGGACAGGGCAGCACTACCCACATCACAGCACCTGCACCACTGCTGCATGGAGACTGGAGCATAAACAACACACCCTCTGCTTCCCACCGCTAACCAGCAGAGGCTTTTGGGTTGAAACTACAGGGGCATCCATTCTACAGCGAGAGGTCACCGCAGACTGATGAGAGTTTTATTTGCCCATTGCTGATACCACTGGCAGGGCGCTGAGCCCTCAGAGCAGGACACAAAGTGTACCCAATCCATATAGTACACAACCTACACTTATTTGAAATCTAGAATGCACCTATACCAACCCTATACCACATTATACCAAACCTTTACTGCATCTGAACCACATCTACCTTGCACCTGTGCCAAGACTATACTGTACCTATACTGCATGCAGGTTAACTGTGACAGTTGTTAAATACACCAATGCTCTTAAAGGGCCCCAAAAATAACCAGCAGAAGAACATCTCAAATGACTGCTTCTCCCATATAAAATATTCTGCAAGCCCCGTTTGCTCCCTTGCCCCCATTGCTACCATCTTTTTTCTTTTGGGCAGTGCATACCCAGTCAGTCTAGGAGTAGCATCCCCACCATAAATGCGCTCTCATTATAGTCAGTATAGTTCCAGAGCTTGGTAGATTAAACTTTAGTATTGCGCACTGCTGCACTTGAGGTGGCCATCAATGCAGCCTGCCCGTGTCCAGCAATTCAGCATGCCTGTGTCCACCAATGCAGCCTGTCTGTCCCCACTAATGCAGCATGCCCATGCCCACTAATGCTGCATGCCCACCAATGCAGCATGCCCACCAATGCAGCCTGCCCATGCCCACCAATGCAGCATGCCTGTGTCCTTCAATGCAGACTGCCTGTGCCCACCAATGCAGCCTGCCTGTGTCCACCAATGCAGCCTGCCTGTGTCCACCAATGCAGCATGCCTGTGTACACAAATGCAGCATGCCTGTGCCCACCAATACAGCATGCCTGTGCCCCCCAATGCAGCATGCCTGTGCCGACCATGCAGCCTACCTGTGCAGGGGAGAGGAGAGGAAGAGGATTGCCAGCTGGATGATCAGAGCGCCGAGGAACATCACTGGAACAGCTTTCATTTCAATTGCTGTATGTTCCCGCCGCCTGGGCTGGGAACTTTGATACATGTCACCAAGTCCCGGGATTGTACGGATGATTTGTCTGTCAAAGTCCTGGGACCAGGAGGTGGGATGTATGTGACAGCGAGTGCAGGGAACACACAGCATTCTAAATGAAAGCTGTTACAGTGATGTTTCCCATGCTCTGATCATCCGGCCGGCTCTCTCTTCTCTCTTCCCCTCTGCGATGGCTGGGAGAAGGACTCCAATTCAATCTCGCCTGCCGGCGGTGCTCGCCCCCCCCCCCCCCCCCCCCCCCCCCCCCCCCCCCCCCCCCCCCCCCCTGCTCCCAGGCAGCCCATCCTCACTAGCCCTCATTTTCCACTCGCAAAATGTGAGTAGGCGAGTGGAAAATTTGAGGGCTGCTGTGTGTATATAGTTTGTGACCCTGAAGAATCCTTTTGTGCTGATGAAGTGGGCATCCCATAAGTTCAACTGCCTTTGGTAGTGTAGCAGAAAAGAAGTCCCAGGGCTTAGCTGTCCTATTCCTGTGCCTACTGATCTCAGTACCACCTCTTCAGACACTGCCAGCCCACCTGGCTGCAGCTGCCCCTTTCACTATCCTTTCTGGCTAAGACTCCACAGTCCTCCCAGACTGACTCTGTGTCCATCCCAGACTGCTTGCACCTAGTCCCTTCAGGCATGCCTTTCTGTCCTCTGACTGTAACACTCACCAGCCCACCTGGCTGTCTTCCTCCCTGGAGATTTGCCTGGCAGTGTCTTTCTGCTGTCCTTTCCTTGCTTCCGTGCCTCCTGGTCAGGATCCCTCTGTGTGTCATGAGAAGGGGTCCCTTACGCACCCTAGCCTAGGTCTGAGTCCCCCCCCAGACTAGAGGGTTACTCTAAAGGCCTCCGACAGCCTAACACTCCATCTCCAGCTTCCACCCAAACTCCACTCCCCCCCCCCCCCACTGGGCTGACCCTGAGTATTTGAAGGGGCCTGCCCCCTGCCAACCCATCTTTTTGGGATTGGTCAGGGCCCTCATGAAAACTCCAGGCAGCTCCTCCTCCCCTCCACTCCCATTCTTCTGGAATCTTCTGCTAGTTTATAGAAGTAGGGGGAGTATCAGAAATGCAGATGGCGGTGAAGAAGGACTTTGTGCTGACTTAATTGACTGCTATAGCAGAGCATCTGAAGAAAGTGGTTGCCCCTAGCACCCCAATGACATAGAGGGCAAGCCAGTTTATACAGAAACGTACTCCCCATGATGACGTAGAGGCAGTTCTGCCTGAGAGAAAGGGGTGGCCTCGGGACCAGTGGGCCAGCCTCATTATCCAGTCCTATTAGAAGAACCACAGAAGGCCTACTATGACCTGCTGGCAGCTGATGCCAAAGACTATAACAACTCAAGGGGAAGATTTTAGTCCACCTTGGGGTGAATGTGGCTGTTCGGCCACACTGGATGCATAGCTGAAGATATCATGCTTCCCATTCACTTTGGTCCCAAATGCATGACCTGTTGCAACTGACTACAAAGTGGTTGCAGCCAGAGAAGCTAACGGGACCCCAGATCATAGAATGGGCCGTCATGGACCATTACCTGTGGGTGCTACCTAATGAGCTGCAGCATTATGTTAGCCACAGGGAACCCTAGATGATGGACCTACTGGTGGAGATGAAGATCTGCATTGACTTGTCAAGTCCCGAGGTCCCCTGTCAACATAGAGAGGAAAGCTATCTGGAAACCCAGGAACCATCACTTAGAAAAATCAGGGAGTGACCACCCCAGTGTCCCAGAGTTCTGCATGAAGGAATGAGAACATGCTGTACTAGGGTGTCACACCTGGGGCCCTGCCCAGGCTCAGTGTTCTCTGCAGGAGGAACACATGGCATGTGAAGCTACACAGAAGATGTCGTTCTACATCTACAGGATCTCTGCTGTCCATCTGGATCTGACCAGGGTGTGGTTCAAATGTGACATATGAGTGAACCACCTTCATGCCTGGACTCTGCTATTGGACTCAGGTAGTATGGTAACCGTTGCACACACCAGGGTAGATGGGAGAGCTGGCCCCATACATAAGACCATCAAAGTAGTGTGTATACCCATACCTGCTTGTGCCAATGACAATAACCACTGCTTGTGGCACGGTTACTGAAGAGGTTGGGGTGGTGCCCAATTTGATCCATGATATCACAGTGGGGTTGGACTGTCCTGTCTTTGTGCAAGTATGGGACTATGGGCTCCATTCACAGAACCAGATTGCATGCAGGATTTAGGTGTTTTCCCAAATACCACATGTGATCCTGAAAATGTAAATTCACTACTGCTTTATGCGGTATTTGTATATAC
This sequence comes from Lithobates sylvaticus, assembly GCA_028564925.1. Classification (NCBI taxonomy): domain Eukaryota; kingdom Metazoa; phylum Chordata; class Amphibia; order Anura; family Ranidae; genus Lithobates; species Lithobates sylvaticus. The sequence continues at coordinate 116,524,583 of CM053031.1, forward strand.
AAAGGAGCATGGGGGAGCTCATGTCCATAATGGGGATGGTATTGACACAGCCCTAAATGATCCACAATGGCTCAAATGTGATATGGTCCAGAAATATTTGGACAGAATAAATGTGGATAAAGCACCTGGATTAGAAGGCATCCACCCACAGATTCTAAAATAATTGAGCTCTGTCATTTCAAAGCCATTGTTTCAAATTTTTAGGGACTTGTTAATGACTGGAATTTTACCACTGGATTGGTGTAGGGAAAATGTGGTGCCCATATTTAAAAAGGGATCAAAGTCTCTTTCCAAGTAACTATAGACCTGTTAGTTTAACTTCTATAGTCGGGAAGATACTGGAGAGTTTAATAAAAGACCACATAGATGAGTTCTTGCTGGAAAAAAAGTATTTTAAGCAACAGACAGCATGGATTCATGAAAGACAGAAGTTGTCAAACAAACCTGATTTCTTTATTAGGAGGTAAGTAAAACCTTGGAAAGAGGGGTGGCTGTTGACATAGTATACTTGGATTTTGCAAAAGCGTTTGACACAGTTCCCCCCACACATGACTAATGTATAAGGTAAAATCTACAGGCTTGGAAAGATCAGTTTGTTAATAGATAGAAAATTCAGAGAGTAATGGTTAATAATTCTTACTCTGAAAGGTCTAAGGTTATCAGTGGTGTACCCTCAATGTTCAGTGTTGGGACCCTTACTTTTTAATATCTTTTTTATTGATATAGGGTCTGGGATTAAAAGTACCATTTCAGTGTCTGCAGATGACACCAAGCTATGGAGTGGAATAACGTCCTTACAGGATGTCTCCAACTTACAAGCCGACTCAATGCACTGTTTAATTTGGCAACTGTGTGGCAAATCAGGTTTAATGTTGATAAATGTAAAGTTATACACTTGGGGGCTAGGAATATGCATGCATCATACATGCTAGGGGGAGTACAACTGGGGGAATCCAAAGTGGAGAAGGATCTAGGGGTTTTGGTAGATCATAGGCTTAATAATAGCATGCCGTGCAGAGCTGCGGTTTCCAAATCGAACAAAGTCCTTTCTTGTATTAAGAGAGGTATGGACTCCAGAGAGAGGGAGCTATAATTTTGCCCCTGTAGAAATCATTAGTAAGACCTCATCTGGAATATGCAGTTCAGTTTTAGGCACTAGTTCTCAAAAAGGATATTGGGGAACTAGAGAAAGTGCAGAGAAGGACAACCAAACTGATAAGAGGCATGGAGGAACTGAGCTATGAGGAAAGATTAGAGGAACTGAATTTATTCTCTCTTAAGAAGAGGAGATTAAGGGGGGATATGAGCAACATGTACAAATATATAATTGGTCCAGAGTTATTCACTTTAGGTTATCACAGAGGACAAGGGGGCACTCTTTACATCTAGAGGAAAAAAGATTTAATCTCCAAATACGAAAAGGTTTCTTCACAGTTATGCCGCGTACACACGATCAAAATTCCTGCCAGAAAAAGACAGATGAGAGCTTTTCATCGGAAAATGCGACCGTGTGTAGGCTCAATCGGAATTTTGCTGGCCGAATTTCCGACAGCAAAGAATTGAGAGCATGTTCTCAATTTTTCAGACGGAAAAGGTTTCTATCGGAATTCCGATCGTCTGTAGCAATTCTGACACGCAAAATTCCTACGCATGCTCGGAAACAATTCGACGCATGCTCGGAAGCATTGAACTTGGCTCGTTGTAGTGTTGTATGTCACCGCGTTCTTGACGGTCGGAATTTGCTGTGACCATGTGTAGGCAAGACAGTTTGAGCGGAATTCCGTCGGGAAAACCGTCAGAGCTTTTTCCGACGAGAATTCCGATCATGTGTACGCGGCATAAGAGCTGTGGAAATGTGGAATAGACCCAGGGAAAATCTGATTGTCTCTCATGGGACCAGGAAGGAATTTTTTCCCATTCTGTAGCAAATTGGATCATGCTTTGCTGAGGTTTTTTTGCCTTCCTCTGGATCAACTGTGTGCAAGGGATTGTGTATATAGGATTGCAGAATTATTATTTTTTTTGGTTGAACTAGATGGACTTTTTCTCAACCTGACTAAATATGTAACTATATATTAAGCATAAACACTCAGTAAGGAACCCCCTGGCATCCTTAACAACCATTACAGTTACTGCACTCCTGAACAACCAGATAGTGACAGCCTGTGGTTAGGATGCCAGCTACCGCCGTCAGTAAATTACTGCAGGCTTTCACTACTACAATACCGCATGACTTCATAAAATAAAGTATGCAGTATTTTAATACCATTTGTTTAGTAAATACTAAAAACATTTTTTTGAAAAACGCTATGCGGTATCTTACCGCATACTCAGATGCAGTAAGATACTGCTTTGTGAATGGAGCCCTATATGAGCAGAGGACTACCTGTACAGGCTTGCCATTCTTTGAAGGGCTAGACATTGTGACTGTAGAAAATGCTTATTCATTTTTTACCTGTGGTAGACGGTATACAGACCAAGGAGACTTCTGGGGGGATCTCTTCCTATGAAGGTTATGGTGGGGAGGATATAAAGTAAACCTCCCCACTACGGGTTATGACTGAATAGGAGGATGAGAGGAAAGGTTCCCCTTATCCCGTGAATTCTGCCCAAATGCAGAACCCCACATAAAAATAAAATGCCAGAGAAAAAGTTACATTGGTTAATGGGGTATCAAAAGTGCTTTAGTCCAAAAAAAATTAATGTTTCCACAGTTTGAGATTGATTTGCTATACCAAGCCATTGGAGTCTGTGGTGAGATGGTCGACTAGTTATTGGTCCCACAGCCTTTTAGACATATGGTACTCAATTTGGCTCACAATGCCACATTGGAAGGTCACCTGGGAGCAAGACAACAGAGGCATGGATTACAGACCAGTTCTACTGGCCTGGATTTATTTCCGAGGTGAAAAGATATTGTAGCGCATGTTCCAGATGTCAGCTAACTGCTTGTGTGTCACAATTTAGGAACCCCTTGGTGCCGCTCCATATTTTTCAGGTACCATTTGAGCATATGCAATGGATCTAGTATGCCCCCTGGAGAAATCTGCTTGGGGATACCAATACATCCTGGTGGTACTCATTAATGCAACAAGGTATCAAGAGGCGGTCCCTTTGAGGAAAACCTATTACAAAGCAATTGCTCAAGAGTTATTTAACCTGTTCTCAAAAGCTGAGTTCCCTAAAGAGATCTTGACAGACCAAAGCACTCTGTTCGCTGGTGATGGCAGATCTATGCAAGCTATTCTAGCTCAAACAATTGCAAACTTCGGTCTATCTCCTGCAGATGGATGGGCTGGTTGAGGGGGTTCAATAAGACCCTAAAATCTATGCTCAAAGGGTAGTGGAAATAGATTGGGACTGCTTACTCCCAGCGCTTATGTTTACCATCAGAGATGTACCTCAAGCATCTACCGGGTTTTCTCCATTTAAATTGGTATATGGGTAAAAACAACTAGGGTTGCTTGGCCTGGTTAAGGGAACCTGGGAAAGTGAATTTTCCCAACAGAGGTAGAGGATATCACCTAAAATAGAGATAGAATTGATAAGGTGATGCCGCTGGTAAAGGAGCATTTACAGAAGGCACGAGAAGCTCAGAGAAGGGTGTACTAAATTAAAAAGTGCACCAACCTTACCAAACTTACCATGCAAACCTATTAATACTCTGGAGAGATTGGAAGCAGGTAGCTGCCCTGCTAAGGTAAAATTAGAGAGACTCCTGTTGGGGTGGACCTAGTCCCAGTTGGCACCATTCTGTCCAAGCCACAAACTCAGTAGGCAAAATAGTTCTTACAGAGGAATAGAGATTTGTTTTCAGTTTTTTTCAGGGCTGCCAGGCCTTACCAAAGTAATTAAGTATGACACTGTCACAGAACTTAATGTAAAGGTCCAAGCAAAACCCTATCACATTCCCGAAGCACACAGGAAAGCCATATCGGAGGAAGTACAGGAAATGCATATCTTGATATAATTGAAGAGTTTTAGAGCAAGCCTGATTGTGTTGGTACCAAAGCTCAACAGAACCCTGTGGTTTTGTAATGATTTCAAAAATCTCTATGTGGTATCGAAGTTCAATGCCTATCCAATGCCCTGAGTAGACAAACCGATGGAGAGTTTGGGACCAGCCCAGTATATTACCAGGTACCTAGGGTACATTGTGGGTAGGGGTTTTGTGAAACCTCAGATGAATAGGTAGAGGCTATGAAGGCTTGGCATCGCCCCATCACAAAGAAGCAGGTCCAAGCATTTTTTGGGACCATTGGGTTTGTCCCCAACTTTGCCACTATTGCTGCAGCACTGACTGACTTGACAAAAGGTGAGAAGTCAATCATGGTCAAGTGGAATGACAAGGCTAAAAAGGATTTTCTGGAGCCTAAAACCACTTTGTGCCAGTATCCAATGCTGGTTGCGCCAAACTTCTCTCTTAGGAGCCGCTCTGTCCCAACACCCCATTGTCTTTCTCAGTAGGAAGTTGACAGCCTCTGAGAGAAATTACACCATTCTAGAGTGAGAGTGCCTGACCATTAGGTGGGCTCTGGACTCCCTATGCTATTTTCTCCCTGGCAGGAGATTTTATCTTTTGGGTTGTGTTTCCTTTAAGGGGGGACATTTTGTGAGACATTTTAGATTATTCAGGGGTTCTCACCCATGCAGGATAAGGGATACTGGGGTAGTCTTTGAGTGGGAAAGAGCCTCCAACCCGGATTACAAGAAACAGTCAGCATGGGTCTGTGAGGGGTTGGGTGGAACAGCACAAACACGTGAGAGAAAGATGTGCTGCCTGGTGGCTTAGAGGATGGTGACTTTGTTTTTGGGACTCTTGAGGCAGACGAAGACGTAACCCTGTTAAGACGCAAGTTAATTCAGGCGTTGTGCCAACATTTTGATTTGTACTGGGGTATAGATGGTTTTATTTATTTTATGCTGCAATCAAGCTGTTTGTTTTCCTTTTGAAAAAATAAGACTACTTTGATTTTACCAGAGTGGTTGGCTGGTGATCCCGGGCACTCCAATATTACAATACTACTCCTTTTTGGGTATAAATTACCCCAACAGTGTGTGCATAATCTCAAGAGTTACATACCTCAAATCGCACTAACAGACATGTGGATATTACATATCCTTTGTATAGCTGGTAAAGGCTAATAATGAAAAAACACATACCATTGTAGCAGAGCCCTGAATACTGGATGCTGGGTAATGTGACACTGTGCAAACAGTGTGAATTCTAACACCAAAAGTTAAAGCCATCCTGCGCTCTATAAATTACCCACTCATGTGATCCAACCTGCAAATGGAAATATCTCCTTTCAATCCAGCCTCGGTCATCATGGGAACACAGGATACTAATTAATCAATACTAATTTATTCAGATAAACAGGATGACCTTAACCACTTCAATACTGGGAACCTTCATCCCCTTCCTGGCCAGGCCAATTTTCAGCTTTTAGTGATGTCACACTCTGAATGACAATTGTGTGGTCATACTACACTGTACCCAAATTAATTTTTTTTCATTTTGTGGAAGGCAGATAGACCTTTCTTTTAGTAGTATTTAATCAACACTGGGTTTTTTATTTTTTGCTAAACAAATGACAATTTTGAAAAAATAAAATACAATTCCTAGTTACTGTTATAAAATTTAGCAAATGAGTAAATTTCCTCCTTCACTGATGTGTGCTGATAGGCAACACTGATGGGGCTGCACTGATTATCTGTGTAACTGTCCCCCGTCACACTTGCTGGTTACCAGCTCTCCTCTCCTCACACTGTGACAGCGTGTGAGGAAAGGAATGCAGATAACCTGCAAGTTTTCTTACATGTGATCAGCTGTGATTGGGCAAAGCTGATCCCATGGTAAAGGGACACTTATATACAGTATATACTGTGTATATATATATATATATATATATATATATATATATATATATATACATAGTATCTCACAAAAGTGAGTACACCCCTCACATTTTTGTAAATATTTTATTATATATTTTCATGTGACAACACTGAAGAAATGCTTCGCTAGAATGTAAAGTAGTGAGTGTACAGCTTGTATAACCGTGTAAATTTGCTGTCCCCTCAAAATAACTCAACACACATGCATTATTGTCTAAACTGCTGGCAACAAAAGTGAGTACACCACTAAGTGAAAATGTCCAAATTGGGCCCAATTAGCCATTTTCCCTTGCCGATGTCATGTGACTCATTAGTGATACAAGGTCTCATGTGTGAATGGGGAGCAGGTGTGTTAAATTTGATGTTATCGCTCTCACTCTTTCATACTGGTCACTGGAAGTTCAACATAGCACCTCATGGCAAAGAATTCTCTGAGGATCTGAAAAAAGAATTGTTGCTCTACATAAAGATGACCTAGGCTATACGAAGATTGCCAAGACCCTGAAACTGAGCTGCAGCACAGTGGCCAAGACCATACAGCAGTTGAATGCCCCGTACACACGGTCGTATTTTACGATGGGAAATGTTTGATGGGAGCTTGTTGTCAGAAATTCCGACCGCGTGTAGGCTCCATCGGTCATTTTCCATCGGAACTTCCGTCACACAAAATTTGAGATCTGGATCTCAAATTTTCCGACAACAAAGTCCGTTGTTGTAAATTCGCATCATGTGTACACAATTCCGATGCACAAAGTTCCACGCATGCTCGGAATCAAGCAGAAGAGCCGCACTAGCTATTGAACTTAATTTGTCTTGGCTCGTCATACGTGTTGTACGTCACCGCGTTCTTGACATTTGGAATTTCCGACAACAAGCTCCCATCGAACATTTTTGTTACCGTGTGTATGCAAGACAAGTTAGAGCCAACATCCGTTGGAAAAAATCCATTGTCAGAATGTCCGATCGTGTGTATACAGCATATAAGGACAGGTTCCACTCAGAACAGGCCTCATCATGGTCAACCAAAGAAGTTGAGTGCATGTGCTCAGCGTCACATCCAGAGGTTGTTTTTAGGAAATAGACTTATGCCAGCATTGCTGCCGAGAGTGAAGGCATGGAGGGTCAGCGTGTCAGTGCTCAGACCATATGCTGCACACTGCATCAAATTTGTCTGCATGGCTGTTGTCCCCGAAGGAAGCCTCTTCTAAAGATAATGCACAAGAAAGCCTGCAAAACGTTTGCTGAAGACAAGCAGACTAAGGACATGGATTACTGGAACCATGTCCTGTGGTCTGATGAGACGAAGATAAACTTATTTGGTTCAGATGGTGTTAAGCGTGTGTGGTGGCAATGATTGCCAACATGTACTGTGATATACTGAAGCAGAGCGAGCAGTATACTGGGGCGCAGGGCACTATTCCAACATGATAACGACCCCAAACACACCTCCAAAATGAACACTGGACTGGCCAAGCATGTCTCCAGATCTAAACATTATTGAGCATCTGTGAGGCATACTCAAATGGAAGGTGGAGGAGCTCAAGTTCTCGAACATCCACCAGGTCTGTGATGTCGTAATGGAGGAGTGGAAGAGGACTCTAGTGGCAACCTGTGAAGCTCTGGTGAACTCCATGCCCAAGAGGGTTAAGGCAGTGCTGTAAAATAATGGTGGCCACACAAAATATTGACACTTTGGGCTCAATTTGGACATTTTCACTTAAGGGTGTACTCACTTTTGTTGCCAGCGGTTTAGACATTAATGGCTGTGAGTTGAGTTATTTTGAGGGGACAGCAAATTTGCACTGTTATACAAGCTGTACACTCACTACTTTACATTGTAGCAAAGTGTAATTTCTTCAGTGTTGGCACATGAAAAGATATGTAGCCATGGTGTTAGCACTACTGACAAACTGACCTGTCAGGTTGCTTGCTCGGATAAGGACCTGGTATGGATTTTGGGGGGACCCCCACACCATTTTTTAAAAACATTTTGGCGTGGAGTTCCCCTTAAAATCCATACCAGACCCGAAGGGTTTTTATATAGACTGGGGAGGGACCCACGTCGTTTTTTTTAATGATTTTTTATTCATATTGCCAGCATTCGGCAATACATTACAGCCATGAGGAATTTTTAATGCCACTTTTTCCTTTCGAAATTTAATTTTGCTGTGGGGACGAAAGAGCACCCCCCCCCCCTTTTCCGGTGGCCTGCCAGGTTGCATGCTCAGATAAGGGTCTGGTATGGATTTTGGGGGGACCCCCACGCCATTTTTTTTTTTAAATCTGGCGTGGGGTTCTCCTTAAAATCCATACCAGACCTGAAGGGCCTGGTATGGATTTGGGGAGGGGGGGGGGGGGGGGGGGCTGACTGAATATAGAGTCAACACTGAATATATAGTCTACACTAAATGAAGAGTATATATATACTCGACTGTATATATATATATATATATATATATATATACTATATATATATATATATATATATCTCAAATACACTGCCACTAACTAACCTGCCTGCCTAATCTAGCTCAATCTATCTCCGTCCACACACTATACACGGCCGCTATGTAAGCAGCCTTATATAGTGTGGGGTGTGGACTTAGTCCCCCTGAGCCATGGTTGGCCAAAGGCACAATGCATTTGCCCAATTATGGCTCTCTCAGTGCTGTAATTGGCCAAAGCATGCAGGTCCGGTGCATGCTTTGGCCAATCGTCATACAGCAATGCACTGCGATCTCGGGGGCATTCCGCGGCGCTTGCATTCCCCGAAAATGCCCCATAATATTTGCTGTTCATCAAATGGGCGAACACCCGATGTTCGAGTCGAACTTGCGTTTGATTTGAACATCAATCTCATCCCTAGTAGCAACAGAGCTTTATTTACCATGACACATTGCTGGGCTCATGCATGGCGACTTAAGGTAAGAGGGAACAACATTAATGTGTATAATTTACTATATTGTATTTTCATTTTTGCAAAACCTGATCACCTCTTTAGACAGATAAAGCCTTCTACAGGTGACAGGTCCTTGTCAAGCACAAATCATGCCTAAATAGCTGCATCCTTGGCTACACTAGCCAAGGAATGACAGCTGTGACCCCAGAAGTGATTTAATACATGTCAACTCCAGGGTCATTGGTTGCAGGAGAGATTGGGGAATGAATGTTCCAAATTCCTAGTGCTCTCACTGGGCAAGCTGCTTCCCACAGTCTCTTGGGTTCATTGGTGGAACAGAAGAGCCCAGGAACCAACACGGGTGCTGTCGGCCAGTGGGGGGTGTGAGCTCCATAAAAATGTTCTAGCAGCATTAGAGCTGCCTGCATCACTTTTATCAGAAAGCCCTTTGCCAGCTCTTAAAGCTGTTACCAAGCTCATAGCTTCAGCAGCAACTGTGAGCTTGATTTAAACATTTGTCTACCATGCAGTTTATAAATGTACCTTGGTGACTTGCACTTTAGTGACATACTGTACATAAATGGATTTAGTAATCTTATACGAAGCATTATTTTGGGCTTTGTGGCACAATTAGAAGTTACAGATGCACTTGATTAATGTGTGTATATTTATATACAGTGGAACCTTGGATTACGAGCATAATCCATTCCAGGAGAACGCTTGTAATCCAAAGCACTCGCATATCAAAGCGAGTTTCCCCATCGAAGTCAATGGAAACAACGATAATTCGTTCTGCATTGACTCTAATTGCATGCAATACCACATGTGGCCAGAGGTGGGGGGCGCCGGAGAGCCTCGGAAATACTCGGGGACAGCTTGGCTGAACTCGGAAACCCTCAGAAAGGCTCAGAAACACTCGGAAACGGAGTATTTCCGAGTGTTTACGAGTATTTCCGAGTGATTCAGAGTATTTCCGAACGGCGCGAACGGCTCTGAACAGTTCCGAGTGTCACCGACGCCACCGCACCTCTAGCCAAATGCGGTGCTGCACAACCCATTGGCTTGAATCCTGCTTGTTTTGCAAAAAAGAAGTTGCTTGTCTTTCGAAACGCTCGTTAACCGCGTTAAACGATTTTTTGCTTGGGGGAAGAAGGAAAGAACATTGTTGTCTATATATTGTCATGATTGCACATTTGTTGTCCGCATATTGAGAAGATTAGGGCTTATGTAACTAATACTCAATGCAATTATCCAGCGACCACGGGGATGACCAGATCGATAAGCTACATTTCAAGAAGCTGGAATTGGAAGAAGCATGAATAAAGTAATATTTATTAATAATAAAATAAAACCCCATCCAACAACAGCAAACAGTATAGAAGGCAAACATCAAAATATATAGTGAACTAGGTGACAGAAAACCTGACTAGCAACTAACTATAATACAATATATCCAAACAATGGGCTGACATGGATTAACAGGTTAAGCCCAGAGGTGCAAGAAATAGTCAGGAACTGGGAACCAGAATTGGGATCAGGAAAAAAAGGGGAGCATATATGAGGCAGCAAGATACAGGATGCAGGTACTGGGCAGAAATGGGAACAGGATCACGGGAGGAATAAGGATCAGGATAAATTAGCAAGCAGGCATATGGCTAACAGGCAAATCACTGAAGCACCGATGAAAGTCAAGGGAGGGGTTAAATATCTTCCCAAGGAGACACCCACTGGTGGCAACTACGCCCTTCAGCTCTGAGAACCACAGTGCCACTGGCAGCTTATCCAAATCCTGACAGCCCCCCCGATGGAGGAGCCCTTGGCTGCTCTATCAATCCTTGAACCTCAAAGTTCAACTGAATGAATGTTGTGCTGAGTAAGTCCAAAAAGGAGAAGGTCTCCCATCATTAGTGTCTGCAAACATTCAAGACCTCTTTAGCCCATAGTTCAACCTGCAGAATATCCTGCCATTGGGGTCTGGAAACTGGCTAGGTGCCCCACTGCCAAGGTCCTCATAGATATATGGACCTTGACCCCTCACGTGTCTCAAGACAGCAGGTACCCCAATGGGATACCATGGATCAGCCAAAGATTTAGCACTGGTGTCATTTGACAGTACTGGAACCCTGACACCAGGGTGTCTTATCATAATCAAATAGCTTACCTGATTCCAAAGACCCATTCTGCACACCAACTGCCACTTTTCCAGGGCACAGCTACACAAATTGGTCCCCTAGTGCACCTGAAGTCACAGAAATGGCGTTTGAATCATGGCAAGGCCCAAATGGTATTCTGCCACACCCCTGAAGATCAATACTACTACTAGAGCTGTTCTGGCAAAGTCAACTACCGACTACAGAGGAAATGCCTGGACCGCCAGACTTTGGTGCAACAGGAGCATTGCAAAAGGGACTCAGGAAGGATGGGAAGCAGATAGATCATCAGAGGCAGGCCTGGCAGCAGGTAAAAGATCAGCAGAGGCAGGCTGGGTGTCATGAAAGGAGCCTAAACACAGGCATCCAACACAAGTGAACAGATCGATGGGCTGCACTAAAGGAATCAGGCTCCAAAGGTAGTGATAAAGATATATATTTATTAAATAATAAAGACACACGTGAACACAGCAACCACAAACAAGCAAGAACGCAAATAACACAGCAAACCCCAAGCCCTAATCTAACTAACTAACTAACAATACACACAAGAAAATGGAACATATATATATACATATATATACAAGGCAGGGAGAAGAGACCAAGGGGGAACAGGAAGCAAGGGAACATCAAGGCAGGAATCAGGGGACGGGTCTCAGGAACCAGGTAAGGGGGACAACATCCAGGACAGGGCAGGAAGCGGATAAAGGGTCAGGTTTCAGGTCCAGGATCAGGTTTCAGAACAGGCAAAGACAAGGCTACAGAAAGGAATACTGAAGCACTGAGCTTCAGTGAAGGACAGGCTTATATAGTCTCAGCAGTTCAACAACAGGTGCAGCTTGATTCCTAGAATGTCCACCTGCTGGGAGACCCCCGCTGGTGGCCACCAGAACTGCACCCTTTGATGCTGAAGGAAGTAGTGACACCAGCAGGCGATCCAGGTAATAGCACCGTTCCTGACAGTCCCCCCCCCCTAAGGAGTGGCCTCCGGACACTCCATTCTGCCCCAGATCTGGCAGTGCGTGTAAAAGTGGGAGAGTCCCAAAAAGTCTCCTCTGTGACTGCAGACTTCTTTGCGCTCTCCGGCCAGAGTCTCTTAACCAACTAGGAGGCGTGCCACCCGAGTCCGACAGTGGGACATGTACCCCACCACCAGGGTCTGGAAGTTTAGATCTGGAAATAAAAACAAACAGGGCAGCAGGCTCCGGGTCATCAGGCTGGGCAGCGGGCTTCGGGTCATCAGACTGGGCAGCAGAGAGGAACTCATCAGGCTGGGCAGCAGACAGGGACTCATCAGGCTGGGCAGCAGACAGGGACTCATCAGGCTGGGTAGCGGGCACCGGGTCATCAGGCTGGGCAGCGGGCACCGGGTCATCAGGCTGGGCAGCAGACAGGAACTCATCAGGCCGGGCAGCAGACAGGAACTCATCAGGCCGGGCAGCAGACAGGAACTCATCAGGCCAGGCAGCAGACAGGAACTCATCAGGCCGGGCAGCAGACAGGAACTCATCAGGCCGGGCAGCAGACAGGAACTCATCAGGCTGGGCAGCAGACAGGAACTCATCAGGCTGGGCAGCAGACAATGGCTCATCAGGCTGGGCAGCAGACAGGAACACATCAGGCTGGGCAGCAGACAGGAACACATCAGGCTGGGCAGCAGACAATGGCTCATCAGGCTGGGCAGCAGACACGGGCACATCAGGCTGGGCAGCAGACACGGGCACATCAGGCTGGGCAGCAGACAGGAACTCATCAGGCTGGGCAGCAGACAGGAACACATCAGGCTGGGCAGCAGACAGGAACACATCAGGCTGGGCAGCAGACAGGAACACATCAGGCTGGGCAGCAGACAGGAACACATCAGGCTTTGCAGCAGACAGGAACACATCAGGCTGGGCAGCAGACAGGAACTCATCAGGCTGGGCAGCAGACAGGAACTCATCAGGCTGGGCAGCAGACAGGAACTCATCAGGCTGGGCAGCAGACAGGAACACATCAGGCTGGGCAGCAGACAGGAACACATCAGGCTGGGCAGCAGACAGGAACACATCAGGCTGGGCAGCAGACAATGGCTCATCAGGCTGGGCAGCAGACAGGAACACATCAGGCTGGGCAGCAGACAATGGCTCATCAGGCTGGGCAGCAGACACGGGCACATCAGGCTGGGCAGCAGACACGGGCACATCAGGCTGGGCAGCAGACACGGGCACATCAGGCTGGGCAGCAGACACGGGCACATCAGGCTGGGCAGCAGGCATGGGTACATCAAGCTGGGCAGCGGGCACATCAAGCTGGGCAGCAGGCACGGGCATATCAAGCTGGGCACCAGGCAGCGGGTCATCAGAATGGAAGGCAGGCAGCGGGTCATCAGACTGGAGAACTTGCAGCGGGTCATCAGACTGGAAAACTGGCAGCGGTTCATCAGACTGGAAAACTGGCAGCGGGTCATCAGACTGGAAAACTGGCAGCGGGTCATCAGACTGGAAAACTGGCAGCGGGTCATCAGACTGGAAAACTGACACCAGGACATCAGACTGGAAGGCTGGGACGTCAGGCTGGAAGGCTGGAACATCAGGCTGGAAGGCCGGCACCAGGACATCAGACTGGAAGGCTGGGACGTCAGGCTGGAGGGCTAGGACATCAGACTGGAAGGCTGGAACGTCAGGCTGGAGGGCTGGCACCAGGACATCAGACTGGAAAGCTGAGACATCAGGCTGGAAGGCCGGCACCAGGACATCAGACTGGAAGGCTGGGACATCAGGCTTGAGGGCTGGAACATCAGGCTGGAAGGCTGGCACCAGGACATCAGACTGGAAGGCTGGGACATCAGGCTTGAGGGCTGGAACATCAGGCTGGAAGGCTGGCACCAGGACATCAGACTGGAAGGCTGGGACATCAGGCTTGAGGGCTGGAACATCAGGCTGGAAGGCTGGCACCAGGACATCAGACTGGAAGGCTGGGACATCAGGCTTGAGGGCTGAAACATCAGGCTGGAAGGCCGGCAACGGAAAATCAGACTGGAAGGCTGGGACGTCAGGCTGGAAGGCTAGGACATCAGACTGGAAGGCTGGAACGTCAGGCTGGAGGGCTGGCACCAGGACATCAGGCTGGAATGCTGGAACATCAGGCTGGAAGGCTGGCACCAGGACATCAGACTGGAAGGCTGGGACATCAGGCTTGAAGGCTAGGACATCAGGCTGGAAGGCTGGAACGTCAGGCTGGAAGGCTAGTACTGGCTCTTCAGGCTGGATTGCTGGCACCTCCGGCTGGAACTCTGGCGCTTCAGGCTGGGACAGATTAGTGGGTGTGGAGGCAGATTGGATTACTGGCAGGATCGTTTTGGTTGGGAAGAACTTTTGTTTTTTCTTTGACTTGGTCGCTGAAGCTTTGTAGGTGGGGGGTGCAGCAGACAGGGAAGGAGGATTGGAATATGGCAGAGAAGAGGTAACAGTAGCTGGGGGAAGTTTTTGTGAATTTGTAGGCAACTGAGAAGAGGCAGGGGGGTTGTATGCAGGATAGGTACAGGGAGAAGAGACCGGATATGAATATTTGGTTGGGAGCAATGTATACTGGGTGGCAACTGCGTTTGGCATGGGTGATGGGGAAACATACATTTGTGGATTTGTAGGCAGCTGAGAAGAGGCAGGGGGGTTAAATGCAGGATAGGTACAGGGAGAAGAGACCGGATATGAGTATTTAGTTGGGAGCAGTGTATACTGGGTGGCAACTGGGTTTGGTATGGGTGATGGGGAAACATACATTTGGGTTGGCTGGTGTCTGATGGCAGAAGTGGTTGGTTTGGCTGGGGCTAATTTTACCATGTCAGACCATGCTGAAAGTATGGGTTGTACAAACTGTGGATTTAAGTTTCCCTGTCTAACAAAAGACTGAGCAGACACAATGCACTCAGCAATCACCTGTGGGGAACAGCCAGAGTAGTGCTCACAGAAATCGGCAGGATCATCTTCAAAAAGCCATACTAGGGATACAACCTGATTCATATCAAAAGGGGGAGTGAAATCATCACAGCCCTCAGGAATACAGGGCAGGGCCAGCTCTGTACAAATCTTGATCAGAGGCTTCACGTCCTCAAAAAGAAAATGGCCCTGATCAACGAAAACATGGGCTATACGGATGCACTCCAGTAGTTGCTCCCTAGTATAGTCACCAGTGATGGCACTAACGCCGTTAAAGTAAACAGCGTTACGTAACGCCGTTACTTTAGAGGGTAACGAGTAATCTAACTGATTACTCTTCCCCTCGCGATAACGCCATTCCCATTACTGGGGCGGCGTTACCGCAATTACCCGCCGCGATCGCGGAGCCGTCCGCGGCCTCGGCCTTAGGAAAGGCCACGGCTTCGGCCTAGCTCCGGAGCGGCGGCCGACGGGTGCACCAAGATGGCCGCCGCTCCGGCCTAGCTCCGGAGCGGCGGCCATCTTGGTGCACCCGTCGGCCGTTTACAATGTGATTGCTCCGTCAAATGACGGAGCGATCACTTTGTAAACAAACCAGCGTCAAGATGACACTGGTCTCCCCTCTGTGTACAGATCTGTACAGTGGAGGGGAGAGATCGGATGGCAGCAACCATCCCTCCATACCCTGCCACTACTCTGCAACACCCTGCCAATACTGCGCAATACTCTGCAACACCCTGCCAATACTGCGCAATACTCTGCAACACCCTGCCAATACTGCGCAATACTCTGCAACACCCTGCCAATACTGCGCAATACTCTGCAACACCCTGCCAATACAGCGCAATACTCTGCAACACCCTGCCAATACTGCGCAATACTCTGCAACACCCTGCCAATACTGCGCAATACTCTGCAACACCCTGCCAATACAGCGCAATACTCTGCAACACCCTGCCAATACTGCGCAATACTCTGCAACACCCTGCCAATACTGCGCAATACTCTGTAACACCCTGCCAATACTGCGCAATATACTCTGCAACACCCTGCCAATACTGCGCAATACTCTGCAACACCCTGCCAATACTGCGCAATACTCTGCAACACCCTGCCAATACTGCGCAATACTCTGCAACACCCTGCCAATACTCTGCAACACCCTGCCAAAACCGCGCAATACTCTGCAACACCCTGCCAGTGCCACTACTGCGCAATACTCTGCAACACCCTGCCAATACTGCGCAATACTCTGCAACACCCTGCCAATACTGCGCAATACTCTGCAACACCCTGCCAATACTGCGCAATACTCTGCAACACCCTGCCAATACTGCGCAATACTCTGCAACACCCTGCCAATACTGCGCAATACTCTGCAACACCCTGCCAATACTGCGCAATACTCTGCAACACCCTGCCATACCCTGCAACACTCTGCAATACTCGGCGATACCCAGCCAATACTGTGCAATACTCTGCAACACCCTGCGATACTCTGCAACACCCTGCCAATAGTCGGCGATACCCAGCCATAGTCGGCGATACCCAGCCATAGTCGGCGATACCCAGCCATACTCGGCGATACCCAGCCATACTCGGCGATACCCAGCTATACCCAGACAATATTACAGTTGGGGAGATGACGTGGATATTACAGTGGGGGCTTTATGGTGGTGGAATTTTCAAAGGTTTTTGCAAATTCAATTATTATTTGCTGATCCGAAAAATGATCCGATCCGTGACTCTGCAACGATCCGATCCGTGAGTTTGGGGGGGACAGATGTACAGGGGGGGAACAGATATATGTGTGTGGGGGGGGGACAGACGTGTAGTGGGGTACAGAGGGGGAACAGATATATGTGTGTGGGGGGGGGGGCAGACGTGTAGTGGGGTACAGAGGGGGAACAGATATATGTGTTGGGGGGGAAATAGACGTGCAGGGGGGAACGCGCCCCTTGCTTACAGTAATACTAGACCCGCCCCTAAGAATATTAAAAAAAAAAGTCAGTTACTTTGCTGAGTAACTAATTACTTTTCCAATGTAGTAACTGAGTTACTAACTCAATTACTTTTTTGGGAGAAGTAATTTGTAATGTAACTAATTACTTTTTTAAAGTAAGATGACCAACACTGATAGTCACCCAAAGTCTGATAACAAAAATCGCTTTCTTCCATTGCCAGGAGCGAAAGATACAATATATCTTCCAGATGCATCTTTCTTGGCAATAGCAAGTGTCAGACCCAATTCCCAAGTGCAGCCGATCTGTTTGTATGGCTTCAGTATTCTGTCATGAAAGGAGCCTAAACACAGGCATCCAACACAAGTGAACAGATCGATGGGCTGCACTAAAGGAATCAGGCTCCAAAGGTAGTGATAAAGATATATATTTATTAAATAATAAAGACACACGTGAACACAGCAACCACAAACAAGCAAGAACGCAAATAACACAGCAAACCCCAAGCCCTAATCTAACTAACTAACTAACAATGCACACAAGAAAATGGAACATATATATATACATATATATACAAGGCAGGGAGAAGAGACCAAGGGGGAAACAGGAAGCAAGGGAACATCAAGGCAGGAATCAGGGGACGGGTCTCAGGAACCAGGTAAGGGGGACAACATCCAGGACAGGGCAGGAAGCGGATAAAGGGTCAGGTTTCAGGTCCAGGATCAGGTTTCAGAACAGGCAAAGACAAGGCTACAGAAAGGAATACTGAAGCACTGAGCTTCAGTGAAGGACAGGCTTATATAGTCTCAGCAGTTCAACAACAGGTGCAGCTTGATTCCTAGAATGTCCATCTGCTGGGAGACCCCCGCTGGTGGCCACCAGAACTGCACCCTTTGATGCTGAAGGAAGTAGTGACACCAGCAGGCGATCCAGGTAATAGCACCGTTCCTGACACTGGGCAGAAGGTACAGGCTCAATAAAGGCAAGTTGACACCCTCAGACGACGTCCGGAAGTGACGAAACGCGTCAGGATCGTGACCTCGCAGGAAGTGACGTTTGCGCTCCAGAGTGCGCTCCAGCCGGCCCAGACTAACCAGGAAGTGTAAGGGAGAGCTCTACACGGTGGTCTTTGGCGCTAGTTTCCGATGGACGGAAACTGTACAGGCAGAGTGCATTCCTACTTACTTTATAAAGCTGTTTATCATGTTTTATCTGGTACGCATATTTTAATTGGGGGGGAATACTGGATGTTTAAATAAACCTTTTGCCAAAACTGTACTACGCTATCCGCACTATTTGTTTCCTTTACGCTGGGTGTTTGAGAGGATCAGCCTTGGTGCCTGCAGGCGGAGGAGAAGTGGACATACTAAGGAGATGGCTGGTAGCAGGGATACTTTGATTGATTGAAAGGCCCATTTTTATCTTTGTTCTGGTGAGTGCATCCCCAAAGGGGAGTTTGACCAGCACGTGGTGATAAGAATAATTATCGGGTGGAAGCTTTGATCACTTTGTCACAAAAAGAACTGTGGAACTGCACCAATTCAGACTGTATTCAGGGTTTCATGTGCTTTTATGAACTTTTTAACTAAAGTCTCTTAGCGCTGCTGCAATATTTAAAGAGACAGTACCCTTTTAAAAGGGAGGCTCAGGACTCAGTTTTTAATATTGCCTTATCAAAGTTGAGCAGCAAAGTGAGGTTAAATAGCTGACAGAGGATCAGTGAAATCTGGCCAGACAGCAGACATTGAATCAGCAAAGTCAGTCTGGGCAGCAGAGAGAGGGTCAGAGTAGTCAAGCTAAATAGCAGGCAGATCAATGGAATCAAACTGGACAACAGGCAGAGGATCAGTAGCTTCAGGCTGGATAGCATGTGGCATATCAGCAGAGTCAGAATGGACAGTAGGAAACACACAGTATCAGTGACATCAGACTTGGAAGCAAGTGGCATATCAATGACAGGACACTGGTTAGGAGTAAAGGATCAATGGCATCTGGCTAAGAAGCTGGTGAAGCACCAATGGAGTCAAGCTGGATAGCAGGGAAAGTTTCTATAGAAAAAGAGTGGACAGCAGTAAGAGGATCAGTGGCATTAAGCTTGATAGTAGGTGAAGCACTAATTAACTCAAGCTGCATAGCAGATAAGGACACCACTTGGCTGAGTGGGTCAGTCAATCACAGGGATGGATGGAACCTATTAGAAAGGCCTGAGCAGATGTTTTTGCTGTTGAAGGCCAGGGTGCTGAGTGTCCCAAATATAAGATGGCAGTAGTCAGAGCTGAGGCTGCGTCAGAGTAGACTGATATATAGTTGATGCAGTGACAGGCTCTACCTTTCCAGCAGCCATCATGAAGTGGAACCTAGTTACTGGAATTTGCCAATTTGATGGGAGACACCCGTGGGTGGCCACTGGAACTTCGACCTTCAGCTCTGGAAACCACAGTGCCACCACCACAAGGTGACCCAGGTTCTGACAGTTGTCTAGATTTTCAGGTTGGGGGGAGTAAAAACACACAAATAAGCAGCATTTTTACCATCCCCTACGATCCCCACATAAGCGACATGCAAATATTTGCCTTTTTCTTTTTTAATCAGGGTGCACTATTTGTGGCACTATTAAGACTTTCAATTTTACTTTTTTTGTCAACATGATTATACATAAAACATTCAGATAAAAAAATACTTTCAATTTATTTTCTGCCCATTGGTATTTATTTAATTTCATGATTACCACTGAAAATAATTTTGCTGTATAAATGAGTGTGGGGTGTGTGAAGGGGCATGTTAATAATTAATCTAAAAGAAAATATAAGTTCCCCATGGGGTTTTTAGGCAGCGAAAAGGAAAATACTTTAGCTGGTAAAAAACTAAATTTGTTTATTTTGTCAAAAAAGTAGAAAAACTGAGTACAATTAATAAAATACAAGCTCTGGTTTACAGTAAATGAACGGCTTTAACAGATCCGGATACAGGTAATACATCTTTAAAACATATTAGAAGAGAAAAGGTATTTATTTAATTTCCTGATTACCACTGAAAATAATTTTGCTGTATAAATGAGTGTGGGGTGTGTGAAGGGGCATGTTAATAATTAATCTTACCAAGGTGTTAATTACGCTAGGTACACAACTGATGACACCTATTATTTCTCAAAAACTGCACTTTTTGAAATTTCCCTGCATTACGGTCTCTGGTCTCCCGCTTTCAAAATGCTAACAAAGATGTCTTTCAACTCCATTCCTCAGCTACTTGGTTATTCTACATTAGGAGGAATACAATTTAATTTTATTAGGTCTTGCAGTATCTGCAATATCTGCAGCAGTTTAGTGAATATTGTAGTTTATGTCAAACCTTGAGCCCCCAAGAATGGTAAGAAGTCATCAAGATGATTAAACTTGCTAGGCTCTGCTAACAAATTACAACTTTTCATGTTTTTTTTTTACTTAAAGCTCTTAAAAAGGAAAAACTAAACTTGTTACCGTGTAGTACCAGTTTCTGTGTATCTTGTGTTTTCTCCAGGAGGTGGCTGCATTGTCCAGAACAGTTTTTTATTACAGACTTTCCAACTTAATGGTAGCAACGAGTTTCTGATCATTGTATTAATATCACAATGAATATCTGCTGTGTTTTCATTTTATTTATACATATATTTCAAGTAATATAATTATAAACAATGTGCAATAAAAGTGTCAGCATCAGTTAGTATTACCAGTATTAAGCCATCTTAAAAAAAAAAAAAAAAAAAAACTCTAGCTCTCTGTCTCCTATATATAGTATATTGTACTGTACACATTATAATATAAATTATATTGTACAGCTAATACATACTTCATTTAAATTAAATTTACATTACAAATTATATTACAATATTTGAAATCTAATAGTAACCATAAAAAAATTTAATTTGTAAACTTTTTATATTAAAATCTCATAGTAATGAAACCTTAGAAGGTGTTAAACTGCAAAATATTTTCTCCTGTAAGGCAGTGCCAGAGGATGTCTGTAGTAAGTGGGAGTGTAGCTTTAAGGGATCATCGGATTAATTAAAGCGTGCCTTTCTCCATATGTGCATTCTCTTTTGTTTAGAAAAGAATAGCTAAGGACCTAGCCATGCGCGCCATTCATTTGTTTAATTCTGTCACTATTGTTTTTAAAAACCTGTCTTCAAATCGTCACCATAATGGGCTCCGTTCAGACACGCTCCAGGGAGCCTGCTGATGCGCTGACATCAGCTCCCGGAGCATCGTGGGTAGCCAGCGTATTAAAATGGAGCCAAGCACACAAGATTGTGGGCAGCTGGCTCTGGCCAGTACTATCCCAGCAAAGAACAGATTGAAGAGAAAAAGAAGAGACAGCTTTAGCAGGTAAACATCTGGGATCTTTTTTTTTTCTTTCTGTTAACCATTTTGCTGCTAGAAGATGACTGAGAATTTGTTAAGCAGCCCTTGTGAACTGCTATATGTAGTAGTTTGCTTATATGCTAAAATACATTATAAATAGAACCAGTTCCACTATGTCCACACTTTAATTCTAGCTATTGACATCAGAAGAGTTTTTTTCACATTTGGCCGCTAAGGATCTTTCTTGTAAGATCTTTCTATAAACATGCGTACACCTATCTTCTGATCGTATATGTTTATGGCTGTGAATTGGAGGGGAGTTCAGAAGGATATCCCTGGTGTCAGCTAATCTACAAAAAAATTAATTTAAGATCCAAGCGCAGACATACCAGTGAGAGTAAATAGTGGGCAAGTGTACTGGAAACACTACTCATGGCACTACCCCTTTAAGTGGTGTTTTCAGTAGTTTGGGTTTATGCCTTAGTAACAGCAGCAAACCCATCTTCAGATGAATATTACATATACACATAAGCTACTATTGGGGGTTTAATTTTCCACAGTTTTTTTTATTTTTTTTATTTAATAATTGATGGGAGAAATCATTTTAGGCTAACACATTGAATTAAAGAGGTAGCGCCGTAACCATTTGGATACAAGTGGACAAGTGTAGCTCATCTTTAGGATCCTCTTTACCTTAGGCAAGTAGGAGTATTTAAACTCTGTTAACCCCAAGGACTTAATATACAAATCTATACACTCCAGCTGTAGGATGTATCTAGCGTAGCCAAAGTTAGAAAACAGGACAGCATACCATACAGAAACTGAGGTAACAAGATGGAGGCAACTCAGGTAGAGCAAGGACTGGTGATAGATAGTAGGCCTAGTCTGGACAGAACAAAGGTAAGGGCAAGAGGCAGACAGTAGGTCAGGGCTGGTGGAAAACAGTAGTGGATTAGCAACAGGAACAAACAAATTAATTAGGTGCACTTGGTCAGCAGGTAATAATATCCCAAGCACAGAGGCACAGACAGATGAGGCTTAAGGGTAACTCAACTTTCATGGGGGGAACAAAAAGCAAATAAAAAAATAATATTATAGCATATACAATTGACACACAAGTCATATTGTAATTAAGTGTTATTAAAAATTACCTTTCTTTTTCAGTCTGTAGCTCTGTAATTTTCTGTTAAATGCAATGCAATAGGGCTACCTGGAGGTGTTCTGTACACAGGATGTGTACAAAACGCCCCCCTCCCCCCCAGAAATATCATTTTATGCTTGTGTGATTGGCTCACTGATTTTCCCAGAAGTCTATACTAAGATACAAATCAGATTTAGGGAATCCCCTGCAAAAAAAAATATCATTTTTGGTGGGATACTCCCAATAGAAAATCACGTCCAATTGGGTGCAGACTCTGCCATTTTCCTCATTAGAGCCCTGCAGGTGCAGCAGCTGATTAATAATTATGAAACCACTCCCATTAGATTCACCTACCACATGGACAGAGACCACACACAGGGATTTCTTCAGAATAACCAAAGGTAGGAATCTGCAACAACGTTTGTTAAAATCCTTGTAATGTACATAGTTCACCAAGAGGGGAATGTTTTTTTCTCAAAAAATGTGGATTTACTCTTTAAATAAGGCACCTACTGCACCAGGGACCAATCCCAGAGCTGGGGGCATGTGGTCAGACTTATTATCCAGCAGCTAACAAGAAAGTCAGGGAAACTACAGGGTGGCAGCAAGTAAACTATGGGAGGACTTAGGAGAAACTGGGAGGCTGTATCCCATTGCCCGGCAACCAGGATTCAGGCTGTTGTTGGGTAGATAGACACTGCTTCCTGTTGCCTGGAAAGAGTAGTCTAATGCCCTGTACACACGATCGGACATTCCGACAACAAAATCCCATGTTTTTTTTCCAACGGATGTTGGCTCAAACTTGTCTTGCATACACACGGTCACACAAAGTTGGTCTGAAATTCCGAAGGCCAAGAACACGGTGATGTACAACACGTACAACGAGCTGAGAAAAATTAAGTTCAATAGCCAGTGCTGCTCTTCTGCTTGATTCCGAGCATGTGTGCTACTTTGTGTGTCAGAATTGTGTACACACGATCGTAATTTACGGATTTTGTTGTCGGAAAATTTGAGAACCAGCTCTCAAATTTTGTGTGTCGGAAATTCCGACGGAAAAAGTCTGATGGAGCCTACACACGGTCGGAATTTCCGTCAACAAGCTCCGATCGCACATTTTCCATCGGAAAGTCTGACCGTGTGTACGGGGCATAAGGGTGCACAGGTTTCAGCTCGCAGTCATGAAACGTATTGGGGATTTTTAAGCAGGAAGGTTTCGGACAAAAAGAAACAAAAGCATATCTTCTGAATACCGTAGGGGACAATGAATCTAGCCATTGAATATGGGTGCAAGTTTCTGTGAGGACACTGAGAGAGATGTTCTTAGTTCTTGTCTCTCAGCCTGTGATGAGCTTTAGCAAAGATTTTCTGGGTGGACATTGCAGAAGTCAGATTATCATTGTCTCCTAGACCTGGATGATGTATTGGATTACTGAACTAGCACCAGGGACACTGGAAGTCACACTGGAAAAGGAACTGAGCTCTAGATGATATCCATAGACACAAAAGAAGGGTGACTCCCAGAGAAAGAAATGATGATTACAAGCAAATTTAGCTTACAACACAAGTGACTGTGGGCCTATTTGGTGATCTGATAGAAAGCACCAAAAAAAAAAGCTTTAGAGACTGATTGGTAATTTTAGTCTGGCCTTTGGACTGGGGGTGATAGGCAAGATATCCCCAGCAGAGAGTAGAAAGCTTGTAAGAACTTTGGGACAATTTGTAAACCTCTAGCAGAGACAATATCCAATGGTATACTTGCAGCTTGAAAATGTGTTGCATAAACAAAGATAGTAGTTGATCAGACAGACTAGCAGCCAGATGTCCCCGGGATAGGCCTCAGGATTCCAGCCTAGCAGCACGGGGTAGCATAACACAAACATAGTCGTAACCTGACCTTGCTAAGCCCTTGTCTATCTAATGTCACCAGCATAATACCACCTAGCGACAGAAGAGAGAAGGTGCAGCAAGTCTAAAATCAGAGAGGAATTAGTAGATCTACTAGCAATGAACCAGGGCAATAGAAAAGA
The DNA here is from genome assembly GCA_028564925.1 of Lithobates sylvaticus. Taxonomy (NCBI): domain Eukaryota; kingdom Metazoa; phylum Chordata; class Amphibia; order Anura; family Ranidae; genus Lithobates; species Lithobates sylvaticus. Next base: position 116,548,913 of record CM053031.1, read on the forward strand.
AAGGCAAAATGTGTGTATACAAATAAAAAAAAGTATAAATACCTTTTTTTTCTTTTTTTTGAATGGATCACATACCCTCTGTTCAGTCAGCTGCATAAGGGGGTCAGAGAGCTAGGGGAGAAGAAACAGCAGCCCACTGGTCTTTCCAGCGAATGGCAGTGTAAGGGGGCATGTCAGGAGAAGACTTCTTCTCAAGCACAGCCAGAAAACTGACCAGGCTGTACTCTCATGCCTAGTGTGGTCAGGCTTGATAGGAGAGCAGAGTGACTGGCAGGAACACCAGGGATTTCACACAAAGGAAGCAATACAAAGAGAACAGGATACTTGTTTATACAAGTACATGGTACAGCAGGCACATATCAGGAATATGAAATGTTGAGTTTACATATTCTAACAGAGCATTGTATGGACTTTATCAGAATCCATGAAAATTCCAGTTTCTGAAATGATGTACGTATCTGGGAACAGAGACTTGAGTTTGGTGCTTTTAGAGCTTTAACGTTCATTCATTTCAACGTCTATAATAAATTAATATTCTGGCCAATGAAATGAACACCCAAATGCTTGATGCATCTGAACGCATCTAAATGCATTTGAAAAACGTGGCTTTGGGTGTGTTATTAATGCTGCTTTTCTCCTGTCAGGAGAAAGGTGTTCAGAAGAACTTAGTTTGCAAGAGGCCTAACTAGAACTGATGACAAAGCTAGCAACGTTTTTTAGAAGACAGATACACTTCAAAGGTAACGCAGCCGATGAGTCTAACGTTCTCCAGGTCTACCCCTCAGACAGTGCACCATGATACTTCCTTAGCCATGACCATGACTATGACTTCATGACCAATCAAGCGTATTATTGCTAAGTGAGTGCCTCCTCAGCTTGAAGACAAATTTCTACCCATTTCTCTGGGGAGAAATACTGATTTACTGTATTCTCTATCTCCCTTCTGTCACTCCGTGTCTGCCAATAATTTAATAAATATAAACTGTTTATTGAAATATTTTTTCTTAAAGGCAAAATTACATTCTGTTGACTTCACAAATAAGCAACCTATGGTAACAACAATGTCAGACATTCAGGAGTCTCCCGAATTTCTGTGGTGGCTCCCGCACACCCGCAATCGCCCCCCAATCTCCCGGGAATGATCGCTGCAGCGGGGAACAGCTGTGAACACCGATCTCCTTTGTATAGATTTTTATCTGACAGACGCTTCTCCTTCTCTCCCTCCCATGGCTGTCAGCTGAAAAGCTATACAGGGAGATCAGTGTTCACAGCTGTCCCTCCTCCCGCACCGCTCATTCCCAGCTGTTCTGTGTGCTCCTCCCCTGGCACCCTCCGTGCCCTTCTCCGCCCCCCCCCCCCTGTTCTCCTCTGGCCACCGTGTTCTCTTTTGCCGCTCCTGTCCTCCGCCCCTCCCCCCCCCCCCCCCCCCCCCCCCGCAGCTGGCTCCCCTCATCTCCTCTCCAGCTGGGGGGATCTGTCAGGAATTGGAGGGACACAGTGAGCGACATCACTCCTGTGATAACTGAGCAGAGTAAACTTAGTGCTGAGAAAGGGACTGGGGAATCTGTGTCCTATGTCAGGGGTGTCAGGGGTCTGTTTAAACCCTGACATCTCACCAAAGCCCCCCAAAAAATATAAAAAAAATGATTGTAAAAAAATTCTATAAAATAAAAAAGTGTAAAAAAATACCACTCTCCCCTGCCTTACCAACACTGCCCACTGTCCCAACCCCCTCCCCCCAAAAAGCATTGTGAAAAAAATTAAAAACAAATGAAATTGTAAAAAAAAAAAATAATTATTAAAAATAAAAAACTTTGAAAAATATTTTGCCATGGGGAGGTGGATCTGGTTGTGAAGCGCCACCTCCCTAAAATTAGTTTGCCACGAAATGAGTTTTTGCAGCTTGGAATGTCTGAAATGTATTCTTCCTATTTTCTTTTTAAGATTGTTTATTTGGGCTCATTTACATGTGGGTTGTTGAGGTGGATTGCTTTTCAGAGGCATTTGACAGGCAGCTCAAATGTGATATGTTGCCTTCTGAAACCCTTTTTTATCCAGTGAGAGCCTGCCGCATCATAGCTCAGGTCAGTTGTGGTGCAGCCCAATTCACTCGGGTGCCACCAAAAGACTCCCTCAGCACTGCTTCTCCATCTCCCACCTGACTCCCCTGCTGGTATGGCTCTATTTAAGGGCTTTTTTGTTCCCTGCCAGGCCTACTCCTTGGGATTGGCCAAGGGCCCCCAAATGTGTATAACAACCCTTCCTCACCTCCACCCACTACTATCTAGAATGGTCTTCAAATTTCCAAATCGAGGGACAGGCACCAGAGGGCTGTCTGTACGAGTCGTCCAGCCTAACCTCTAATAACCCTGACCCAATTACAGACTCACAGGCTAAGCATGAGTCAGAGTATAGTTTGCCTACTCTCACTCTAGTAGAACACTCACTAGAGGGTGATACACAAGGTTAGATAATTACCTCTATGCTGAACGTAAAGTAACCAGTTCCCTGGGAAATGGTATGATCCTTCAGTCAAGGAATTGAAGGTTTAATAAATATTATTTACTCAATGCACGTTTGAGCGGGTTTGAAGAAAGTCCATTAAAGCAACCTATAGCAATTCTGACCTGGGGGAAACTCTGGGTTCCCTATTATAGGACCTATGTAAATGGATAACAAATATGTTTTGAGAAGGAAATTCCATATGAGGAGAAATAGGCGGGATACAGAGTGGATATGAATTATACTTAGGCCAGTAGTTGGGGTACCCAGGGTAGGGAGATTAGGGGAATGGACATGATTTGGATTGCTAATTTTGCCCATATTTATGTTAGGCATTAAAAATCTAGTGTATTATTCTCATCATAAGTAATGATAAAGGCAAAACCTTTTTTTTTGTTTTGGATAGTGCAGAGGGATTAGAACGCCTGTCGGGTTTTTATTTCTGTTTGTGCCCCAGTTAAGGAGATTCACCCTCTCTATTTGTTCTGTTTACCATTATCATTGGAAGTGAAATTAAAAGAAAATCCCATATTGTGGGTTGTTTCCAGAAAAGTAATAGAGGGGAAATCTTCCTATACAAAGTGAATAAAAAAGGTTTTGCCTATAGTTCTACTTTAATATGAGATTTTAGTTACAGGATTTACATACACTTTAAACTGGACCTTGCATTACTAAACAAGGTGCGCTTTTTTTACAGTACTACTCATCATAAAAAAAAAGTGTAGAGCAATGGAAAAATTAGGAAAATTGGTGGGTAAACCCTAATACAGGAATTATTGCCAAAATCTTTTCCAGCATGACCCTGGACATTGCTGAGTACCCCAAAGCTTGTTAAAAAAGCACAGAGGTTGGTTTACTAAAACTGTAAAGTGCAAAATTGTGCAGGTGAGTAATCCAAGGTATAGGTCATCACGTGAGAGATTACACAATGTCCAAAAGGGTTGTAGTCAGGGACATGTCCACCAGATATGGATCAGCGTGCCATCATCTTGGTGGCACCTCCAGCAATGTTTGGAAAGGTTCGATTGTGTTGATTTTGTGTAGCAGATTAGGAGTCCAGTACCATCTCCATATAAGTTTGTATCCGTTTTCCTGCCTTGTTACATTGATGGAACCTTTATGCATATGAGTGAAAATTAGGTCCCAGTTTTTGGGAGAGAGGGTTGTATCAATGTCCCGTTCCCAGGCCGCACATGCTCTACCCATATTAGAGGGTCGCACATGCTTTTTTCATTTTGCTACAGAATTTTGTAAGGGTGGGGTGTGGAGCATTTTTGCTGCAAGTTTCGCTTCATGTATGGTGTGACATATGCTTTTCCTGTATTGTTCTTGTTTCTCTTTTCTTTTGTTGAAGAAATAGTAGACATGCAGAGGTTGTGCCATGGATCTTAACAATGGTAGATCTGTATTGTGTTGTTTCTAAAATTCCCCAGTATTTGTGCCATCCGTTGTTTTTTGTTTTCATATACGGTATATATATATATATATATATATATATATATATATATATAGTATATTTAACCACTGTTGCCAGGTTCTTCAGATGACATTCTACCTGCTCCTATTACTTGCCTTACAATTTTACTTGCCATGCAGTGTCTTTGTACTAAATAATACCAGCTTACATACAATGGGGTTGGTTTACTAAAGGCAAAAAGACTGTGCAGTTTGTAAAGTGCAGTTGCACTCTGCAAGTGCAGTTTCTCCAGAGCTTAGTAAATTAGCAGAAACTCTGCTGACTTCCATCATCCAGTCATGTGCAAGCAAAAATGCTGTTTCTTTTATTTTCCTTGCACGTGATTGGGTATTCTTTGCAAAGTGAAGCCTTACCTAATTTTCTAAGCTCCGGAGCAGCTTCACTTTCAAAGGGCAACTGCACAGTCTATTTTCCTTTAG